>CM070875.1:195376211-196576211 GCA_036365515.1 Torymus aiolomorphi | reverse complement strand
GACGATATGGAGAAAATCTGGCATCACACCTTCTACAACGAGCTCCGTGTTGCCCCCGAGGAGCACCCGGTCCTCCTGACCGAGGCCCCCTTGAACCCCAAGGCCAATCGTGAGAAGATGACGCAGATCATGTTCGAGACCTTCAACACGCCAGCCATGTACGTCGCCATCCAGGCCGTACTGTCGCTTTACGCTTCCGGTCGTACCACCGGTATCGTGCTCGACTCTGGTGACGGTGTCTCCCACACTGTCCCAATCTACGAGGGATACGCTCTCCCCCACGCTATCCTGCGTCTCGACCTTGCCGGTCGCGATTTGACCGATTACCTCATGAAGATCCTCACGGAGCGCGGTTACTCCTTCACCACCACGGCCGAGCGTGAAATCGTCCGTGACATCAAAGAGAAGCTCTGCTACGTCGCCCTCGACTTCGAGCAGGAGATGGCCACCGCCGCCTCCTCGTCCAGCCTGGAGAAGAGCTACGAGCTCCCCGACGGACAGGTCATCACCATTGGCAACGAGCGCTTCCGTTGCCCTGAGGCTCTCTTCCAGCCCTCGTTCCTGGGTATGGAAGCCTGCGGCATCCACGAGACCACCTACAACTCTATCATGAAGTGCGACGTCGACATCCGTAAGGATCTGTACGCCAACACTGTTCTGTCCGGAGGTACCACCATGTACCCTGGCATCGCCGACAGGATGCAGAAGGAGATCACCGCCCTCGCGCCCTCGACCATGAAGATTAAGATCATCGCGCCACCCGAGAGGAAATACTCCGTCTGGATCGGTGGCTCCATCCTTGCCTCCCTCTCGACCTTCCAGCAGATGTGGATCTCCAAGCAGGAGTACGACGAGTCCGGCCCGTCCATCGTCCACAGGAAGTGCTTCTAAGCTGCGCGCTCCCCGAGAGACATCCAACTCTACCTTCGGCGGCGTGCGAAGAGAGAGAGAGAGAAAGACGAGAAGAGGAGAAAGCAGAGAGAAAAAACAAAGCAAGACGCCAGCGCCTTTTTCGATCATCTTATCCCCCTTCGCATCCTCCCACAACACATATACACACGCGCATTACAAAAAAGTCACATTTTCGTCATTACTATCATTCCCCTGTCCTTCCGCGCTCCCACTTTCAAAAGTCGAAGAGAGAGAGAGAGAAAGAGAGAGAGAGAGGTACGAGGAGAAAAACACGAGCCTCTGCCCGGAGCTCACGACGTGGTGCTGGTCGCTACAAGCCACGCAACTTTTTTTTCACTGTGTGCGCGTGTACTGCCGCCGCCCGTCGACTCCGGAGTGTGTTCCTCGGAGTTCTGGATGACGACGACAGGCCTTTTCCACGGGCTATTAACCGGAAGAAGAGGAGGAGACAACCGACATCAAACACTGCGAGGAACTACACGTCACCATCGGCCAAATAATAACAGCGTCTACGTCGTCAATGCAAAGACAGTAGCAGCAGCAGAGGCGTATCATTCCTATTTCTTATACATTCGCTCCGTAATTGATAAAACGAGAATAACCGCGAGTAGCCTCTCTTCGTGTGTGTTGTCTTCGGCGCCCGCTAGCTGAAGTTTCTCTTTCGCTTTTCCGATCGTTTAGAGCATTTCTGCCGATGCGGGCGGGGGCGGACAGGGTATATAGGAGGCGTGCTTTACTCCTACCCTCTATCGTCCTCTCTTCGTTGCGGAGAGAGCCTAAGTGGTCTTTGGGGGCGAGCGAAAGGTGGCTTCGGGGTGGCGCACACCTAGAGGTGGCCTCACTGCGCGCGTGTCCGCTCTATTTAGCTAGGAACCTCGCGTACGAGTTGTATTTAAAAACAAGGAAGAATAAAACGAGGAAAAACGTGTAAACGAGAAAAAAAGGAAAAAAAAATACGTATCATTTGCATACACATACATACATACGAGCATTGTATTCTTGTACTCTGTTTATTTTTACGAAAAGAAAAATTTTTTACTTTTTTCTTTTTTTTTTTTTTGTTTTTCCGCGTCTACGCGAGGGCGCAATCATTCCGGAAAAAGAGCCAAGGGAGTTCCGACTCTCGAGATCATTTTCCTATTTTATACGGCTACACACATTACCGAGATAATCGAGAATATTAAGGAATAATGAAAGAAAAAAAAAAAAGAATAATAATGATTAAAAGGCGAAAAAATGAGGGTAAGTGGAAACGAGGCTTCTGCTTTTTTTTGTATTAACTGTATTCTTAAAAAAAAAAAAAAAAAAAACTAATGTGTAAGGAAGAAATATGCATGCATGATATGTGTAACCAGCTCAAGCGTAATCGATGAAAAAGATGGGAGAGAGAGAGAAGCCTTGTTTCCACTGGAACACTTGGAGTGTTCGTTACCCCTGCAAGCGTAGCCAAAGTATTATAATTTATTCCCATTGTATTGTGCAAGACCACTCTCACGTACACACGACGTAAAGACTACTTTAGACTTATGGGATTATAAAAATAAAAATCTGAAAAACACATGCATTGTATCTTGCTTCTTGTGCTTCTTGAAATGCTTCGAAAGTACTCTTTTTCACATACACAAAAACTCTCTTAACGCTTCCCTTGAAATCCTTGATTTCTTTTTCTCTGTTTTGATGATTAATCGATCGAAGAACAAAGAAAAAAAACTTTTGTAGTGTGTCGCATCATCGTTTAAAAATTCAGTTAAATTATTTTCTTCTTTTTTTTGTTCATTAAGAATATTGTTCATTGTCTCTCGTTTTTGAGAAACACTCACACATCATGTGTAACACACTTTGTATGACCATACATCTCCCCCTTTCATTTTTTGTCATTCATCTTTGTAATTTATAAGACTCGTGGTTGAACGTACGATAGTTTTTATCTCTAAGGATGATATATATCGATTAGGTTTATACTTTCGATTCAATAAAAGTTATTTTCAATTAATAAATTTGTTTTACATACTCTTTTTTATTGGAATGTATAATGTACTGATTGAATGTTCCGAGAATCATAATTTCGTTGTCTTTCTATTAGCAGCATTCTTCATACATGAGATTTAAGTACTTGTTTTGCCACATAAATAATTACTGCCCAACTTCATAGTTTTATCATGACTTATAATAACGATATACGCGCTCTTTATTTTTCTCTGAACGTTGATAATTTTTGTTATTCGGGCACCGACTGCGAAAAAGTGCGAAAACAAGACATCAATTTCTATTTTTGCATTTCCAACGCTTATTGCGATAGTTGCAGATGTATACTTACGTAGCAACATCGTCTTTCAACTTTGCTCATACGAGCGATGGCAAAAGTAAAAGCCGTTGGCTTGTATCAAGAGAACACGAGGACGCCAGGTGTCAATGAACTTTGGAAAGTATGCACGTGGAAACTTCGTCCTGCTGCTTCACGAAGAATTTGCATTGCTGCTCAAGTCCTTTTTATTTAATTTTTGCTTGGAGAATACCGTTTTTTGAAAATACAATTTATTACAATCCAAACCGTAATAATTAAAAATAATTACATTAATTATTTAGATTTATTAACTATTGCAAATTTTGTTGCTCTACAAAATTATATATATATTATTTATTTAAATTTAAATAAAAATATTAAAATATTTTCTTTAATTAACTTTGTTCTTAATTTTCTTATAATTAATTAAATATTTATTTCTTTTACATTATTATTACTAGTAATCTTATAAAGCCTAACTATCTGACAGATTATAATTATAAATGTTATTTATTGAATACGAAAAGTAAGTATAAATATCACGTAGTTTAATTTTATTTTGCTCATAAATGAATAAAAATTATATACTCTAAGATGAATTAAGAAGCCTTAAGGCGATGTGAAGTTCAAAATCAACCCAATTTCATTATTTAATAAATTAACATTCGAACATTTATTTGGAAAAACGTCAGGCGCTTTCTAAAAATAAAGATTCCTACTTACCGCCATTGAGGTTTTTATTTAATTAAATAAGTTCTGAGTAGGTTTTTGGAAAAACAACGTCAGACGCTCCGTATATGTAAATACTATACTCAAAAATTTTTTTTAGTGATTCTATTAATATTTGCAAAAGATGTATACATTTCAAAATTGTCGGTATTTCACATTACCTTAAGAATTGCAATTAACATTTTAATTAAGGTAATATTAACATTTTACTAAATTTCTAAAGGTATTTTATAACATTATCAAGTTATAAATTTTTAGAAATAATATTAAACGTTTTCATAATACTTTATTTAGAAGTATATAATATTGGTTTTTAGTAACTTTTTGTGCTACAAAAATGAAGAATTTATTTCCTTTGAGCATACATTTTTATAATGAGCTGATCCTTTTGAAATTTGGTTTATAGGGGTTTTAGGATTGCTGATAATGAACTTGCTGCTATCAAGTCTTCGAAATTTCAACAGACGTCAATAATTAAATTTTCCGAAAATATTGATAGTTTTTTTTTCTTTATGCTTTTATCAAACTTTTACAATAAATATCTAATTTTCAAATGTTCTATTACTGTTAAGATTTGTAAAAAAGAAAATCTGATCTAAAAGAGTTAACTAAAAACTAAGGCCAAAAATTAAAAAAAATCAAGATAATAACGTGGGTTATTACCATAGACATAAGAGAGATAGACTGATGCAATAGAATGTATGCTGTCTCTCTCTAACCATGTTACTGCGCACTGCGTTACTGCTTATAGAGAGAGACAGCATACCCTCTATATTGCATCTGTCAACGGGTGCCAGTCTTGCTGACCTACACCCGCAATCTATCTCTCTTATGACTATATAGTCACCACCATGCTTCAAAAGGTTAATTTGTTAGAAAGTATTTTATAAGTCAAGATTTTTTAATGATTGCATAATTAGATAATTTAATATCTTTATCAAGACAATCATAAATTATTTATAAAGTAACAAATATGAACTTTAATGCGAAAAATGTCATAAGAATTATTACCATGTAAAACTAATGGATTTTGAAATTTACATAGTTTTAAAAACGAACCTATATAATGTACCTATTGAGGTTCATATACATAACAATACAAATGCATACCTTTGACTTTCTTTTACTAGATTGATATTTATCAATGTTCGAAGTATTCTTAAATCAAACACTTGTAACAATAATTGTTTAACAATTATGCACGCAGATAATTATTGTCGCCTATGATGTTTATCCTTTGAAATCATAATAACAAATATTTTTATAGATGTATATTTATTTTCAAAATGAAAAAGTCATCAATTTTTACAATATCATACAAACGTGTAAGGGTGCGATCCCATGGCGTTCCGAAAAATTAGACGTTATAACCATTTAAGGTTTGTATTGGCCGTAAGGTCTCATTTAAAAATTTAAGACAAATATTTTGGTCGTATAATTCGTCGAAAACAGTAATATTCTACAGTACTAAGAGTAAACAAATATGTAAAATGTTTTGTAGAACTATGAAGAAAACTTTACATCGGTTTTAGAACATTTTAATGCTCATTTTTTTCACTTTTTGGTATGACCTTATTACACAGTTTTTATACTATAACTTTAATACTAGCTCGCAAAAGCAATTCATTTCAATTGCAATCGATTACAAAGGTTTTCTTTTACGTATACACAAATTTAGAAGAACTAAACACTATTTTTTCAAATTAATTTTTTCAATAACCGACGAATCTAGCCATATTCAGAGAATCTCCATAAGAACCTACGTTAATTTTAAACTACAATATCTCGAAAACTAGCTCGCAAATCATATTCAAATTTGGCAGAGACGTTTATAATGATATTATTGACCTACTGACGAAATTTTATTGATCTGACATTATTTTTTACACATAGCCCATACAACCTTAAGCCCGTGAGTGCGCTTTCACGGGCTTAAATGGTTCCGTCTAATTTTTCGGAACGCCATGGGATCGCACCCTAAACACTACTTTTTTTTTTAAATCTGTACGGTAAATAATTTCACGTAGGCACGGACGTAAAAGAATTAAAAATTTCCGGAATTCCAAGTTTACCAAAAATATTTTACAAATATTTTAGTTACTTAACATTTTTTAATGTTTATAATCAGGAGAGTGCATATACTTTTTCTATAAACTTCCATAAACTTTTTCTATATTTTAACAAGTGTATTAAGTTTCCCTCGTATTTCAAAGTTTAAAATAGTTCATATCAGCAACATTCATCGGCACATTCCGCACATCCTAAAAACAAATTTCGCAACGAATACATATCATGACATTCATAACTGCATTATAGTTTTTTAAGGTGATGTGATACCCACGCTATTACTCAATTATCGGTTCCCGTTTTTCTCCTTCAATTTTAAACTTTTTGAAAAAAACTCTTTGACACGTTTTAAGTTTAATAAAGAACTACAACGTATCAAAGAGTTTTTTTCTTAAAATTAAAAATTGAATGAGAAAAACGGGAACCAAATTTTGGGAAATAGTGTCAGTATCGCATCACCTTAAATCTAATAAATTTGAGCAACTTGAGTAGTTTTATGTAAACGTTTAGTAAATCAGAGTTAAGAGTTTAATGTTGTAGCTTCCCTTTATCAAATATTTATCAAATATCAACATTTATGACGGACTAATTTTATTGATTGGTCGATATTTGCGGTAACAATATTATTCTTGTTTTCAAGATTTCACAAATTTTGATTAAAATTTGATTTTTGAACTCTTATTTATCTGTTAGTAAATGAATTATGAACTCCTATACAGTTACAATTTTATTTTACAAAGAAACAAGTTTAACCGGACATTCTCATTTTTTTACAATTATTATTTATTTATCTGTTAATTCCACGACTGTTTTTTCAACTAAAAATTATCTTAATATTATACAAATTATTAAAAAATTTAAATCTGAGTAATAATCTACAACACGGTATAGATTCTTTTTTAATAACAATAACATTTAAAATACATTATTAATCCTTCATAATTCCCACATCATCACCGCATACCGCATCTAAAACAATAAAACCATCTACTTAACGCCACCCACAGATGCAAGCAACGCAAGAACACCAGCTAAGCTCACTTAAAGTCGCAGATGACTTCTATAATCCGCTTATAATCTCATCTTCGCGCTCGCCTCAGCTAAGCGTTCAATCTTTTCGAGAGATAGCGGAACAAGGGTGCATGCACATCCGCGTGTGCGCGTACACCTCCTTCTCTACAATTCCTGCAGCTCCTGCTCTCCGGATAGCCGCGACAGATTTCGACACTCGCCGCGCAACTACTTATGGTCGGAAAAGAGAGCCGATCGCGCGACGCGCTGCTGCTGCTGCACAGCGAGATGATAAAGGCGTAACATAGCTTTAGCTTAACCGTTGTGCATTTATAAGTACAGTGCTAGAACGGAGTAGCGCAGAAAGAGGGAATTTCGCGGATGGTGTGTGAACGCTGGCCCAGCCAAAATGCCGGAGATAAGCAGCGGCGAACAGTACTCGACATGGGTAAGGGATGTTTTGGCTATTTAATATATATGGCTGGTAGATTTTCTACTGCGCGTCAACTTTGTGGGAGGATGATGGATTTTCTTTGTTTGGAGCATGTGTCATATAGGTATCGTAGGGCTTGCTTTTGTTTTGCTAGCAGAGTGGTCGATTATGGTTTGAGCTTTTCGTGTGGGCCTTTTCGTCTGTTTGAAACAATGAGTTCGTCTGTCATTATTCGATATACCTACGTATAGGCAAACCACATCTGTGTAAACACAAAGAGTTTTTTATGTTCAAGTTGGTTTCGTCAATGATCGATAGACGTATTTGATTCTTACGTGTCCCAACGTATTTGGAATTTGGGAACGTGGATGGATAGAAAATTGTTAAATCGATCAGACATAGTTTAAAACAAGTCATCATCTTCTCGTGTTTGGGGTCAATATAACCTTACTTTTTATATCAAAGCAGTTTTCATTGTATTCACGTGGCGTAATTTTCAATGTATAAAACAAACAAATCGATCGTTTATCAATTTATTGTTTTTACAATACGAAAACAATGAAAGACTATGATGACAGATATCAGCTGATTGGCTGAAGGATCTTTAAATGATCCAAGATATTTTTAAAACCTTAAAAAACTATTTTTAACTTAAAAATATACTTTAAAACTAAAGAAATTATTCTAGTAACAGATTTTGGCGATATTAAAGGCATCAAATGTCAACTGATAATTATATCACTTCTTTCTTTATCTGTTATTTAGCTGTGGACTATGAGATAAATTTAATATTTGCAAAACAAAATTTTTAAAAAATTATTCAGTTACTTGATACAGTTTATATTTTATTTCATAGTTTTTGCTGTTAAAAATTTAGATTTAGTTAAAAATTCCATTGTTATATATTTAAATGTACACTCGTACATACTTTATATATTAATTTTTATTAACTTTGATAGGTTGGATTAATTTACATCTTTAATTTAATCGTTGGTACTGGAGCATTAGCACTTCCAGCTGTCTTCGCTCGAGCAGGATGGCTTCTTGGATTGCTAATGGTCTTGGTCCTAGCATTCATAAGGTTAGTAAAACAAACATAAATTTTTATTTATAGTCTTCATATAGTCCTATAATTCAACAAGATTCTATACTTTTCAGTTTCATAACAGTCACGTTCGTCATAGAAACTATGGCATCTGCAAATGCCATTGTAACATGGAGGAAAATTCAGCAGCGCAAAAGAGTAGGTCTCATCCAAGACTCCGCCTTTACTGGACAGGAGGCAGAGGTTTCTAAATAATTACAATCTAATGTAGAAATTGCTACATTTTTTACATATTTTATTATGCCAGTTTTATTAAATACTTTAATTAAATTTAATTAAATACATTTAAAAATAGAACAAAATTAATTTTTATAGAAAATTACTTTTGTAAAAATAAAATTAGTAAACAAAAACAGTTTCAAATAATATTCAAAGTAAAATCTACCTTAATTATATAATAATAAATTAGTTTTTACTTGACTTATCATTTTATTTCTTTTTAAACTAAAGAAAATTATAAAATATAATATGTAAAATTTTATGATTCATAAACATTTTCCAGGCTTTGCAGGCTATTGGCGAATCCGGTCCATCAAATTCAGATTCAGAAGATACACCACTGGTACCTTCAGCTCCAAAAAGTCCAGAACGCTCTGGAGCAACGTACCGTTACTATGTCATTCACGACAAAATCGAAATGGGCGAGATGGCTTCAATCTTCTTTAGTAAAATAGGTGTAACACTGTTCTACGTTTGTTTGGCTGTATACTTATACGGCGATCTAAGCATTTATGGGACTGCAATCGCTAAATCTGTAGCTGATGTTTCTTGTACCTACATTCCTGCGAATATTACATGTAATGATACCATTCCGGATCACGAACGGTGCTGGGAATCATATAGTCTGAATCGACTAGATGCATATAGAGTATTTTTGGTAATTAATTCATTTTATAGATTTACATTTTTGTCTGCATTTATAAAGCTATCGAAATATACCTTCTTTATTGTAGACACTATTCGTTATGACATTAGGTCCATTTGCATTCTTTAACGTTCAGAAAACAAAGTATTTGCAAATGTTAACTTCAATGATGCGCTGGATGGCATTCTCAATAATGATTATTTATGCAACAAGAAAATTGATAGTAGATGGACCACAAGGAAAACCAGTAGAAGCTAATACATCTGGTAAGTTAATGTAACTTCCAATCATTGCTTGAGATAACAAATAAAACCAAAGAAAATTATTTTTCATCATACCCTGGCCGAAAACGCTCCCGACTCAAAAACGCGAATGTGATATTTTCGGCCCAGGTTTGATGAAAAATAGTATGCGCACTACGGGATGAAAATTGGCCAGCTCACATCTCGCGTTTGCCGTCCGGGCCGAAGGCGAGGGTGGCAATTTACATGAGCTGTGGACTGTCCAAGTTTTTTCCTCCCTAGATGCGTAATATACTATACAATCATAGAAATTCACGACTATAATCTTCAAATTCACTTTTTAGGACTGCCTGGACTTTTTGGTGTTTGTGTGTATTCCTTTATGTGCCATCACTCTTTACCAGCACTTGTGGCTCCAATTTCGGACAAATCCAAGCTCAACAAGTCTTTAGGTTTGGATTTCATATTGATCGCCATTTTTTACCTTTTGCTAGCTCTCACGGGCGTTTTTGCCTTTGAACAACTCGACGACTTGTACACTCTCGACTTTGGTCCTCGGAACTGCTCAAATGGCGAAAATTTTTTCATTGTAATTATCGAGTACTTCCTTGCTCTCTTTCCCGTGTTCACTCTCAGTACCAGCTTTCCTATCATTGCCATAACTCTTCGGAACAATCTACAATCCCTGTTTCTGCACGAGGATGAAACTTACAGCCTTTGTTTGCGCAGAGTAATTTTTCCACTACTAGCTGTGTTGCCCCCCTATCTGATAGCTATGTGCACGAAAAACTTATCGATATTGGTAGGCATCACTGGCTCATATGCAGGCGCTGGAATCCAGTATTTGATACCTACCATTTTAGTTTATAATGCGAGGAAACAGACTGCAGAAATTATTGGACAAGGGGTTGCCAATAAATTTGCCAGTCCATTTGCAAGTACACGTTGGCTTATTTTCATTCTCATTTGGGCTAGTGTTTGCATGTTACTTGTATCTATTAACTTTATTGATAGATATATAACATCTGGCTTCAACGCGTATTTGTAACAATGTACAAATACATCCTTTGTGAGAAATAGAAACTGGAACATGTAAATAGTTTCTATCAAATTTTTAATAATCATTGTTTTATTGGTTTATTTAATTATATAAAAATTATTTTTATAGACATCAATATTTTTTAGATTAAGCATTAAAAATGTGCTTATAGCTTCATATAATTTTTCTAAATTTTAAAGCTTTTAAAATCATTTAGAATTTGTATTTCATACAAAGATAAATTCAAATGTTATTTATTTGCATATAGAAACAAATAAGTAAACAAATTTAGTTAATTTTCAAGTTTAATTGTGTTCTATGTGATAAAATTATTGATAAAAATAATAAAAAATTCTATTAATCGTGTTCTAACGCACAGACAAAAGATAGTTTATTTTTATTGTGATAGGAAGTCCAGTGAGAAGATTGAAAATAAGACTAGTTTCTTCGTTTCTTGAAAGTAACGAAGACACAAGTAAGGATTATCTTGTATGCCTTGTAGCAAGGTAAATAATTTATTGTTAATCCTTTGTCTGATATATAAAAGCAGCGTTTCACGTGTAGCTTAATTGACAATAATCTGCATAAGATCTTAAAATTGAGTAAATGAACATAAAAGGTAAAATCTTTATGTTTTTTATTCAAGAAACAATACGCATATTTAGTTACGGTAAATAAAATCGTAATGAAGAACTGTTAAACATTAGGTACAATTTTAGAATATTATGTATTGAATTTTCATGTAAGTCTGATTTTAATTTTAAACATTTAAATCAGGCTAAATTGGAATTGTACTAGATAGATAATCTTTATATTAATTTGAACTTGCATTTTTTTCAAATAATGAAAACATAAATGTTTTGGAGAAATTTTTAGAAGTGTTTTTGTATTGATGTAAAAATTTCTTATAGAATATTTATTTAACGTGAATATATTTTTAATATATTCATTGTATAATAAACTGGTACTAAAATTAATGAAAATGTACTAAAAGAATTTGGAAATCTATTTTTTTAACATAATATTTTTAATTCTATGTATATACATATATATATATTAAGAAATTTTTTCATCAGTAATAGGCAACATTTTCCATAACTAAAGTGCATAGTGAAAATCAATCTGGAATGTTTGTTTCTTTACATACATATTGCTTTTCTTTTTATTTATAAAAGGAGATACTGAAATCTAATTTGTATTCTATATTAAAATAATATTTTTAGTATGGGTCCAAACAATAGTAATGTTTTTTAACCCATAATCAATGGTACATTATTTTGTTATCATTTTTTAGTTTGCCTCCATGTGCTAGTGGTGCTAATCACTGAAAGAATTTTTAAAGGACTTTTTATTTGAAATGTCTATTTCTAATTAATCTTTACAATAATTTTTATAATAGCTTTGAGTTTCAGTAGCTTTTCTTTTTGGAAATTATATAGTACAAGTTCAATCAATGTGAATCTCATTCTGAAATTAAATAAAGTTATTAATATAAATATTAATGAATTTGTAACGTAATGCTAAGAATAATCCAATGTGAAATAATGTGATTACGTTTGCTATAAAACGTACATAAGTAAATCCAAGCGGAAAGAGTATAAAATAAGAAAATGTCTATTTTCTAACAACGAAAGTAAGATACTAATAAAGGAGGGAGAGAGAGAGAGAGAGAGAGAGAGAGAGAGAGAGAGAGAGAGAGAGAGAGAGAGAGAGAGAGAGAGAGAGAGAGAGAGAGAGAGAGAGAGAGAGAGAGAGAGAGAGAGAGAGAGAGAGAGAGAGAGAGAGAGAGAGAGAGAGAGAGAGAGAGAGAGAGAGAGAGAGAGAGAGAGAGAGAGAGAGAGAGAGAGAGAGAGAGAATGTTATGAAATAAGAATGAAACAATAAATTTTTCGACTGAATCACTTGTGTATTCTTTAATGTTATTATATTCCATCTTACGATTGATATAGACTCAAAAGCGTTCACAGATCTTAACACGAATAAACTTCTTTTCAAATACTCCAACAAGACAAGGTAGCACAGTAAAATCGCCGACGGGGAAACTCTGCTCAATGGTTTTTTTTTTTTTTTTTTTTTTTTTTTTTTTAAGATTTTTCATTTTTCATAGATTTTGCATAGATGTACAGTAGATGTAAATTCAATACTTTTCAACTGTACAATTACTCAAAATACTTAAAAAAAAATACGAATCCCCTAACGTGCAGTTTGAATATGCATTTTAATTTTAAAATTCATTGTCTTCACGTATAGGGTAATTTTTTTAGCAGAAGATTCGATATTTTTACATTTATCACAATCAATCACTCGCGTCGTGAGCTCAAAAACGGTGATTCCTGATGGTCGCAATAATCATACATGTAGTACAACGTCGAGACTTTGAAATCTTACACTAAATCTTTCTTTCAGTTATTTTTTCCGCTTATTCTTAAATACAAACACTCAAAGAGAAAAATGCATTCAAAATTTTGTTCGTATGTGAGCTCGTATAACGTACATAGCACGAAATATATGAATGAAGCTATTTACAATTCATGTGATAGCTATGAGAAATGATTCACAAAGTATATATCACCTATACGAAAATAAAGACGAACAAAGCATGAGCTCGAAGCGCGCCACATTGTCACAATTTTTCAGCATCAACAACTGCGTAGCAAAAATATTTTACTGTTGTTCGGTGTTCGGTGAAAGAATTAAGGTAGCTTAGTCACTTAGAATTTTTTTTTTCTCAAATGCCATTCTTATTACCAATTAATGCTATCAAATTTACTCACCAAGAAAAAAAAAAAGTATGCATAGAAAAATATTTTTCGTAAAATAAATTCGAGATTAAATTTCATTTCTTGAAGGATGATTTTAATATGATAAAATATAATCATAAATAATGCAATTTTTAAAGTGACTTAACTATCCTAAGTAATTGACGAAGCAACTGGAACTAAGATATTTTCGTTTAACAATTCTCTTCGTTATTCTTACATTTCGTATGATATTTTTTCACCACATTGCGTTTTATTTCATTCATATGTAATTGGTAACTCGTTTCCAAGATTGGCACTTCAATCGTAATTCAAAGCTGTTTCGTATACCCGAAAGGAGATTGTAATACGTAGACTGTTTATTAAGTATACACAATTATAATTATAAAATTACATATAAAATGTAAATGCTTATTTACACATTAGTTCAAATTAAAAACAAAATTTTAATAATGAACGTTTAATATGGTCATCTTTATATCGTAAATACTTTTTTATCTTAAAGATTCGTTATTATTTACGTGAATAATTTAACATGTGGTCAAAAGTATAATAATATATAATCATATATAATTATATACCCAGTTTACATATATAATACTCCACGTTTTTTGGGGTTCCTCAATGAATAGGACTTCTAAGCACAAAAATCTTGCATTAGTCAGACGCCAGTAAACCAGTTTTTCATTTAATTTATTTTTTTGACATCAGTCTTATCTTGTACTACGAATCGTCTCCTCTTCATATATTTTTTCTAAATTTATCTTAGTACCTAATACTTCAGGGTCGTGTTCTTTTACGTAATGGTAAGAGATATTTTGTTTTGATACGCTACGAGTCCGTGCCTGTGCTTCCGCCAGTACACCATTCCTTACGCCTTGTCAATCTTAATATTTTAAGAACAAATTTATCTATCGATTGAGTAGAACATCAAAGAATACTTCAAAATTTTCATTAAAAAATAGAATACTTTTTCAAAACTATTTTAACTGCGAGTCATACTAGAACTAATAGTTTCAAAGTTAAATAGTTAAATTAATAAATTTGTTCCAGGTGGATTTTAAAAATTTATGTACAACTTTTGATTAATCGACAGAGAAATTTGCTTTTAAAAATAAATTGAGCGCAATAATCATTGTTTACTTATACATACGAATTATTTACATGAAAATATCTACGCGGTTTATGTTGAAGCCTGAGAAAACTAGATTTTTAAATGCCGGAGTTGGGGAGGAAGTTTACGTGTATTTTCATAACTATAAGCAATTTGAAATATATACGTGGCATAGTGCGTTTGTTTCTCATTATATTTCTATAACATTTTTTGTTTTTCCCTCACTATATGTACAAAATTCGTGATTTTTCTGAACACATAAGAAACACTTTGTAATTTTTCTTTCCTCAAGTGATATTCCCGAAAAACTTTTCTGAACGTAAGGAACGATCATTCTTTTATGTCTGTCGATTTGTAACATACTCTATTTTTACTTTGTAGTTGATTCAAATGAACAGGAATTGTTTCAGAAAACTTGATTCCGGGACCTGATAATGCTAAAAACTAGTGTGATAAGAGTTCAAGTATTTTACGTTTTTTCTTCGTCCTCAATGTCGTTATTTTCGCGATATAAAGGGTTACTTTGGTAAACTTTAACACCTGTTGGCACTGTTCGTCAATCCTTTGAAGGAATAACCACTTGATTGTTTATTCAGTTACACTAGTTTTCTCAATATTATAATTTTGATTAAAATTCTAAAGTTATAACGATTTTGATAAATAGAATTTAGTAACATATATTATCACAATAAATTTGACCCTCTAACTTTTAAATATATATTATTTGTCTTCATTTCTAACAACAAATTACTCACAATTTTTTTTATATCTTAAATTAACGTCACCTGTGTTGATTATGTTAAATTTTGTTTTTTGCGATAAAAAGATGGTGACGTATATACGATTATTGTTTGCTACCTTATTTAAGAATATTTAAAATAATTTACAGACCTAAGACATACAAGTATAATACGTAAACAATTCTCGTTTAGTTCAATTAGAACACGAAAAGTTTGGTATAATAAACTTACTCTACATCATGAAACTTAAAACACGAGACGAATCTGCTTATCTAATGATTATGTATTTAAAACCTACAGCAAGAAATTCATATATAATATTTCTTTACACATAAGTCGAATTCCACGTGTAAAACGTGCCGCTTTGAATAAATAATTAAGTGGTTATTTCTATTGACAAGCCATATAAATACACTTACACACAGCTCCCGCTCTAGAATAAATGTCGTTCTGGGATAGGAACGGATTTCCATCGAAATTTGAAACATAAAAAAATTCACCAAAGTCATGTCAAAATTGAACTGAAATAAATTATTGAATTCAACTCTTCTTTCTATGCATAAACTAATCAACCCCGTTAACAAAAAAAAACATCTTTTCCACCAAAACTTAAATCCAACAACATTCACTACAATGTCCCACCCCAAACACTAATTTCATCGACAATCCATTCCACCCCACGTCCACCCCTCACTCCAAATTCAACCTCGAGTAGTTCTCCGCGTGTGGGCACTTCTCGTCCTGGTGGCCGATGCACTCGATCACAGGATCGTGCGAGCTGTCCCACATGCCTGGGCCGCATTGCCGGCAAAGTCCAGCCAAGCTGCAGGGTAGCCGATCGAGTTGGCGGTACTGATGAAGAAGACCGCGCGCCTTGCGCAGTATCACCGTGCCGTCCATGTACATGGCGAGCGAGGAGAAGTGCAGGAGCATCTCGTCGGTGCGGAGATCCTGGGCCACGACGTCGTCCGCGTAAACGCACATTATGGCTAAGCAGAGGAAGAGGTGGAAGTGGTCCGTGAGATAGTTAACCCAACAGGCCTCCCACATGGTTAGTGCCATGTCCATTGGGAATTCACGTTTTAGACAGCTGTGGGAGAGAGAATATTTTGGGATTATATTGATTTAGAATGATAATTAAATGCCTTAAAGTTGTAATTTTTGTATGTAGACGTAAACTAAAGGGAACGTTGCCGTAAACTAAAGGGAATGAGCCGCCGACGAGCTTTAAAATTTATAATACCGTAAAAGTCGGAATATACCGGAAACTTGAGTTATAAGGTTTTGAGAAGATGAGAATAAAGAAAGGAAAAAGGAATAAAAGAGTTTCAAAGAAAATAAAAATTTGGAATTGCACTTATACATGTATTTATTACACTAAAATACAGTATAGAGTATCTAAAGTATGTACAATATTTAACAACTATATATGTATATTACAAAAATATTTATACACATCTGAATATTATGTATAAAAATATGAATTATCTGCAAAATCTACAATAAAACTAAAAATTGTTTGTTTGTTTTTTAGCTGCTCGACTGCCTAGAGAAATTGAGCAATCTACCGATTTAGTTATGCTCGATTAGTGCAACCGGGATCGATGAGGCGGTCTCCTTCTTGGTGATGAAAACGTCGCTGTTGAGTTACTCGATCGTTGGCAGTCGGCCTATGATTGCAGGCAACTCAGCCGCTTAGACTTGGAAGATCCAAGTTACGAGTCGGACAACTAATCCGAACTGCAGTCTCCAGCGGTACTGTGCTTCATGTGGCTTCCTCAATTTAGGTAGTGGCTGAGGGAGCAGTTCCCGTCGAACGATGTCCTTGAGGCCCTCCCGCGCTCGGCCTCGGGGGCAAGCGAAGTTGAATGCGCTTGTCCCCCTGAATATTGTAGGTTTTGCAGATAATGCGTATTTTTATACATAATATTCAGATGTGTATAAATATTTTTGTAAATACATACATAGTTGTTAAATATTGTACATACTTTAGATACTCTACTTATTTTAGTGTAATAAATACACGTATAAGTGCAATTGCAAATTTCTATTTTCTTCGAAACCCTTTTATTCCTTTTTCCTTTCTTTATTCTCATCTTCTCAAAACCTTATAACTCAAGTTTCCGGTATATTCCGACTTTTACGGTACTAGCGATCTCTAAGCGCGCTTCGCGCGCCGTAATTATAACTGGCCTTCGCTCCACTTTTGTTTTTGTAGCCTACCAACTCATTACTCCTACCAACTAAATCACGAATAAATTGATATCATAACAAATCCATCATTTTTTAAAAATAGGATTGTAAATTTTAAAGCTCATCGGTGGCTCGTTTCCTTTAGTTTAGGATAACGTAGCCTGCGTATGAGGCGTTTCACGTCAACTTTCCCAGCCACGATGCGCGAGCGCCAAATCATGCTATTTGTAACTCATGTTTGCGATATTAAAATGCACAACTAAAAAATGGGCAAAAGCGTTTTCGATGTATTTTTTCCTCAGCTTTTTTTTGATGGTGACATTTGAGTGTAGAGTTTACAGTCCGAGTCAAAGCTCAAAGGGTGAGCTAGCACGAGTCGACATTGTCATCATTGTTGTTTTATAATTTGTGTATTTTATAAATTAATTATTCAATTAAAATTTTTATATGTAATTTTTAATTAGTTTTGTAACTTAATACTAAGTTCCACTCTTAAAAAAGTGATGACGGAATTTTCCTCTCTTAAAAAAGTGATGACGGAATTGTCCTCTCTTTAAAAAGTAATGACGGAATCGAGAAGCTGAAATAAAACTTTCGCGATTGGTCAAGTCTGTTTAAAACGAGCCCGTGATTGGTTCACGGTGAAGTTAGCTTTTCGCTTAAGGTGTTAGCTGATTGGTCCAAATAAAACCCACAAAGTTTGGAATTATGAAATATTTAAACTAAAAATATAAGTCATAAATTGTATTAGTGGCTTAAAATTTGGGTTTGTATAACAAAATGTATTAAAATTTGATCTGTAGTTAACAATGAAGAACTATGAATACTGTTCCGATTACAGTTAAATTTCTGACCTCTAAATGTTTGTATTGTAGGAATAAACTAAAATAAATACAATCCAAGTTTCAAGAAAAAATATTGGATAAATTGGCGAATGTTAAAAAGTAAAATAAATTTTAAATTCATAATATTTCAAAATTAATTGTATAATTCAAGGTAAAGGAAGACCGCGCGTAGTCCGCCTGAACTGGCTAGTTAAATAAAAAAAAAATGAATTCGATTTTCTTTTCTTTCTTAAAATTATTTCATCTCTAAATAAAGACAGCCATGAAAAACATGCACGCACAAATTTTTGGGGGATCAAATTTAATTTTTACGTCTTTACGCAGTTTTAGAGCAGCGGGCGCAAAATTATTTTTTTTCCTGTCGGTAAAAAAAATCACTTTAGGACCTCTTTTTAGGCCGAAACACGGCGAAAATCGTGCATGTGTTACAAAAAATTGTTTTATTAAATTTTCAGTTTCAACAGATAATACTTTGCCTTTATTTTTATGCGGGCATGTTAAGTTACCATGTTGAGCCACCAAACCTTTTGCTTTTCTAGCCTTCCATTCAGTCCTCTCATCAGATCGTTACGAGTCCGAAATTTTGGAGCTAGAGTGAGAATAGAATTCTCTCTTGCTTCGTCTTTGATTCTAAAAATTTTTCTTTTATTTGATCAAGAACTTTTTTCACGAGTACGAAATATTCCCGAAAGTAAAGAAGACAAAAAAATTATTACGATAAAAATAAAAACTAAGACCTGTAAGAAAAGAAACCGGAAGAAAATCTAAAAAAATTCCGATATAGGAGAAAAAAAGTTAAATGAATAAGAGAATAAAAAAAAAAATTTTAATGAACATGTATATAAAGGCATTTCAAATCAGAAGCACATAAGAAAAAACACTTTAAAAAATACGTGAGAAAAATACGTGAGACTCGCATCCACGTGCTGGATTGATGCTGCGGTTCATGTTCGCTGTTAAATTCCTCGAAAATACTAAGAAAAGCCCCTTCGAAAATTGGAAAAACCCATGCATTTTTCGAGTTATAACTCATTTTTTAAGGATGAAATGCAAAAATTATGGAAAACAAATGTCGTCATCAAAAAGCTGAGGAAAAAATACATCGAAAACGCTTATTGTATATTTTCTGATAGCACATTTTAGTATCGCAAAGACGAGTTACAAATAGCATGATTTGGCGCTAGCGCGCCGCGGCTGTAAAAGTTTATGTGAAACACTACATATATCTAAAATCTAATGTTACGTGTACATACTATGCGTAACGTGACGAAGCGAATCGGGTTGCATCTATAAGCAATATGAGGACGACTCGAAGAAAGACGCGCATCGATATCGCCCGCGCAGAAAAATGAAGACTGGCCAACATATAATGCTCGGAATGTGGGCAATATATGGGATATGTCACTTCCCATACATGGCCAAAATTTCTCCATGTTGCGCCGTACCTTTTCCCATAGTTGAGATGACCTATGGCCCATGTATTGGACAAGTGTTGTTTTCAGTTCCTCGTTAACAACAAATTTTGTTCACACGCACGCACGCACACACGCGCGCGCGAAGCACTGGTCCCTCAGTGTCTCATACTTCCTTATTTACCCGCACGGTTCCTATTTATCTAAGTGTTACGCCATCAGGTGTGCTCCGCCTAGTGGCAGCTTCGAAACTACATTATACATATAGAAGTCCCCAAAAGTTCCTCTATATATGGGAAAAGAGTAGGAGAGCAATCTGGAGAAATTTCGGCCATGTATGGGAATTAACATATCCCATATATTGCCCACATTCCGCGCAATATATTGGCCAGTCTTCATTTTTTTTGCGCGGGCGGTAGCTCAGCCGACAGAGTACCCGACGCAAACACGGAAGGTCCGGGGTTCGATTCCCCGCCCAAGTCACGCCGAGCCATTTTTTTATCGAGTGTCCTCCATTTATTTATTTAGTTGCGAGTTCTCACTCGTAACACTAACAATACAAGCAGAAAATCTATTTTTCAAACGTATATTTTCATTATAGGCAATTGATTTTGAATATTCTTGGTAAACTTTTGAACAATAAAGTAAGATAATTTAAATCAAGCAAGACTAATAAATGCTGCACTTTTGAGTCTGGAAAAGTTTGAACATATGTTATCTTCTAGACCAGCAAGATAATTATGAAATTACAGACAAATAAATAACAATAAAGGTTGTTAATTTAGAGTGACGAATACGTATAGACCGTACTTCAAAATTATCGATGGTGTTTTTTTTTTCACGAATGTTCACGGATGTCTAAATATCACGTTCATAATTTTTAAAACACAATTCTCACAAGTTAATTTACGACCCCGTTAAAAAATCACTTAAATTAAAAACCTCAACCAACATAAAATTACGTTTAATAATAATATACAAAAAACGTCAAGCTATTACTCACAGAAGTATCCAACGATGGCAGAACAGCAGCTCGAGGGCATCCGCGTGCTTCTCGAGGTGGGCGTAGAAGTTCGGCTCCATGATCCTGAGCAGCTCCCTGAGGTAGCACAGGTTACGGTCCATGTCCACGTCTGTGGGCGTGCAGACGGCGACGGAGCGCTGCATCAGGCCGGCGAAGCACCAGAACGCGTCCTCCTCGTCGTCGAGCTCGGCGAGCAGCGGCGACAGCAGATCCGACATGCCCTGCGTGTAGCCCAGTCGCGCGTTGTACACCGCGTAGTTGAGCAGGATGTTTCTGTAACAGGTTGATGTGTTGACATTTGTATTGTCAAATATTGCAAGATTAGCGTAAAAGTATCAATGGCGGTTAACTTGATATAATAAGTTTTTTAGTTTTTAAAAAAGTAAAGCTTGATTAATTAAAAACCAGAATGAAAGGAAAGATCCTACAGAAAAAAGTTCATTTTTATTTTAATGTTGTCACTTTTAATTGAAATTAATTTGGAGTGGTTCAGGATTAGTGACTTAGAAAACTTTTTAATCGATTCAGACTTTTGTTTGCGCGTATAATAGCTGAGACTCGGAAGAAATTGAATATTCAAATAATTATTTGATTTTTTAAATTATTCAGACAGTAGTCTGGATTAAAAATCGCCTACGACCTTCTCCCAAATTACAACTTTTAATTAGTCTTCTTTAAAAATTCTACCAGAACTAGATTTTAAAAAATGTATACGAATCAGCCACTCACTTCATGACTTCGATGTTAGGATTATTCTCCCCGGCGTAATACGGATTGCCCCGATCCGTCCTCACCACATCCTTCTCCACGATACAAACGACGTTCCTCCAGAACCTGTCGGCCTCCTCGGGGTTCATCGTGTCCCTGCGCCTGCGTATTTCCTCGTACTCTTGTCTACGTATCGCGTCGATCTGCTCGCGGTCGTCGTAGGTGCTCTGATAGGAGTAGCAGTGAAGGAGGAACGGCCAGACGATCTTGCGTAGCGCAGGCTCGAGGCCGCCAAAGAAGATACCCTTGCGTAGCGTCAGATCGTCCTCGACCTGGCCGCGCTCATTCAGCAGGTCCTTCCATGCTAGGGACGTGATCATGGGTACTTGGCCTTCTTCTGGGTGCAGTTCGTCGCGGGTCACCTCTGGTCTGCAGACCATGAAGTGTCTGGGGAGAGATTCATTGATTAGTGTTGACAGTGAATGGGGTTTTTTGAATGAAGGAAGAAACTATTGAATATTTTTGGAGTAGCTTTAAAAATGTAGTTAGGAATTTCAAAAGTAAATTATATGGTCTTAATTTTATAAAATAAAAAAATAAGAGATCGAGAAAAGCTATTACCGCTCTCTGGTAACTCAAAACGAGGAACTAATGGAGTAAAATAAACGGTAAACCTTTTGTTTTATTCGATTGATAATATACGAAGATTGAGGCCTGAATTTATAGTCGTCACTTGGTACTCAATAACTCAACACTTGGAAATTCAATATGGCGACAATGTTAATTGTATATCTGTATATATTGAATTCCAAGTGTTGAGTGCCAAGTGACGACTGTAAATTCGAGCCTGAAGAATAAAAACACGCAAATTGAGGTAGATATATGTTGACAATATTAATTCTCAATATTGTAAAGAACAAGTAAGCATATTAGGGATGGCATACCTAAAAATGCGACTTTTCTTTTGCTGATAATTTTTAAAGTAAAGAATTTAAGAAAAAACGAAAAGTTGAGTGGTCGAGTGCTTCTCATTAGGAATCTATATATGCATGAATCCGGTTATCCTCGCCTGAAGGAGTTTTAATTTTGAACTCTCTATAAATGATAACGCGAGTATTACTGTATTCAGAATAAAAATATTTTGGCATTGTTCCTTGAACGACGGGTTTACTAGAACAAAATACTAAAGCAGATATATGGTATACATTTTTAAAGTACAAAATCATTTTAATCGAGCTATCTACGAATAATGGCTATTCAGTACTTTTAGGCGTTAGAGGGGGAGGGGAGGGGGGAAGTTCCGTTTAGGGTAAAATCAATTAGTTAATGTAATTAAATAAATAATAACCAGGTGATCGACAATTGATAATTGATATAGTTCATAATAAAATAAGGAAGCTCGCTCAGGGTGAAAAGGTTTTCTGGGAACTATTTACTTCTTAAGTATTTTAGGAAATGGCAGGTAGCTGCAACGGATTCAAGGACGAAGAGGGCGAGATTAAGTCAATAATACCAAGAAGCCAAATTCCAACGGTCAAAACTCACTTAAGAAAGAAAACAATCCAAGGTCAAAACAGAGAGCCGTTATTAAAGAACGCAAAAATACAAACAAGCCTAGCTTGCCTTTGAAGGTCAAAAGGGTCGATGCGTAAATGTCTCGAGAATCCAACATCAAAACAATTCCAAGAATGCATTAGCGAGCGCAACGTATGGGAGTAAACACTTCTACGAATCCATTAGCAACCGATTAGCAATTAGGGCCAGGAGAGCACAAACAATTCTGAGAAGTATTTACAAGACGAAAAAACAATTCCCGGAACTACTGCATCAGGGAGCGTAACGGCTGGCGATGGAATAGTCAATCAGGGACCAGTAACCCCTCCACCCCTCCACCACCGACCGTCATTCGCTACCCAGTGCTCTCAACCCTATTTTCGCGAAAAATTATTAAAAAAAATACCAATAATTTCGGAATTGGAAACTGCGTTTGCAAATACAATTTAAAAAATTGCGTAAAGTTTACTTTTTTTGCAAAAAATAAAAAATGATTTAGTTGCGAA
Source organism: Torymus aiolomorphi (assembly GCA_036365515.1). NCBI lineage: Eukaryota > Metazoa > Arthropoda > Insecta > Hymenoptera > Torymidae > Torymus > Torymus aiolomorphi. Next base: position 196,552,669 of record CM070875.1, on the reverse strand, counting down.
AATTAAAAAAAAACGTATTGCTTACAATCCACTTTACATAGAGAGATGAAAACTACGTTAATCGATTGCAATTTAATTGCCGGTTATGGCGATATTTCCAAATTTCCGATATTCATCATATTTATACAGCAATTGATTTAGTTTTGTATTAATCGACATGGCGCAAAGGCATTTTACCTCATTCCATATTCCACATTCCATATTCTTAGTGTGTTAAGTCTCCCTACTATGTTAATACTCCCAAGTGTATTAAAACACTAAACGTTTTTTTACCTAGCGGGCCGAATGTACCACTTTGGCGCCCGATCGCGAAGGTTGTATTTTCGGCCTCGCCAGGCAAAAAAATTATATACGCACCACGGGAGCAAATAAAGAATGCCTTAGATCGCATGTTTGTCACCCTCGCCTTCGGCTCGGATGACAATTTCCATGTCATCTGGGACATTTTTTACTTTTACTCTCTATGTGCGTAATATACTATTAAGATAACAACTTACTAAAGCAATAATATACTCTTAGTGTGGAAATAATAAGTATCCACACTAAGTGGGATATTACTTCTCTAGTCATTTATTATAACATCCTGATTTCCGGGACGTCGCGGAAATAACGACCACGTCCCGAACTGTTATGTAATAAAAAATTATATATATAGTTCACAGACGTTTTATAACTTGGAACGCGAAATATGGAAGGAGGTGAAATGCGTTTGCGCCGTGGTGATTAATACAAAAGTAAGTTAATTAATTGCTATACAAATATGACGAATATCGGAAATTTAAAAATATCGCTATAACCGGCAATTAAATTGCAATCGATTCACGTCGCATCTCTCTACGAAAAATAGTTTGTAAGCAATATGTTTTTTATTATTTTTCGCAACTGACTTAGTTTTTATTTTTTTGCAAAAAAGTAAGCTGTACGTAATTTTTTTACCTACATTTGCAAACGTGGTTTTTAATTCCGCAATTATTGGTATTTTTTTAATACTTTTTCGCGATGATCAATCGCACAGTTCACGATGCTTAGTTGCACTAGTGCACATGCCCTCACCATGTCATAGTGTCAGTCGCTACCGAGCACATGAGAAGCTTTGTAGCTTAATTGCACTAGTGTACACGCCCTTACCACGTCGTAGTGTCAGTCGCTATTATTAAATCTACGTCAGTTGAATTGTATAGAGTCACAGTTGAAAGTTCGTTGTTGTCAAAATTAACAAAGTTCTTAATTAATTTAATAAACCTCAAGTTAAACTTAATTCTCTCGTGTTCAAGTTTTCATTTCAAAGTTCTCCCAATTCCTTGCGCTTCAGCGCTTAATCGAACAACGACCCCACAATCTAGTTGGTCAACGCGGCGACCACTACAGAAGCGCCCTTCTGCTCCGACTCGGGTCTTAGCAACCTATATGTGCCCAAGAATAAACACAGTTGGCAATCAGAATAGAATGTTAACTATGATTCAAATATGGATTGTTAGAACGACAAATTTAAACAGGTTCAGGACTTTCGTTCATGAATCTTATGCAACAATTCGCCTTACCCATTTGTTACTTATAAAGTCTTATTCAATAAGATTCTATAATAGTTTCACAGGATCATTATTATTTTGATTCTGTAATAGAATGAAAGTGATGGAACTTCAGTTTCTGTATCTACTCCTTTATGAAAACTAAAAAATAAAATACCATAATCTTTTGATTATCAGTAGATAGGAGATACAAATTTCTATTTGCATTTTGTTTTTATTTTTGTATCAAGAAATTTGTTTTGCAAACCTAATCTAAAAACCAGTAATTCATGTTTTTCAAATTATATATTTATCAACCATATCATAGCGACTGTCGAACTCAATCTTAATATCTATTCAAACAAACCATTCCATAACAAAACTCTCACCTGTACGGCGAGCTCTCCTCAGCGTCCACGCTCAACCCCGGATTCAGTAGTTGATGCCACTGATGTAGCGTAGCAGCCAGCCTGTCCAACCCCCCGTGATGAAAGTGCAGTATCTTGTACTGGCTCTCGCGGCTGGCGACGACGAGCTGACCGGAGGTGCACTCGGGGTCGGCGAAGAACAGCCGCAAGGAGCGCATTTGACCGAGGTCGACGGAGAAACGACGGCAGCGGTGGGCGCGACGCACCGCCACCGGCGACGCCGTCGCGCTCTCCGGGAAAGCCAGGTTGTGCTGGAGAGCTAGGAGCTCCGGGGTGCGCATCCACGTGGGGATCTCTTCTGGAACGAGGTGTGGAGAGTTGGTACAGGGAGAAACGTTCTTAGTGGAAATTAGGGCATATCTTTAATTATAATTTTTTTTTTTAATTGTTAACAATATTATCACGACTCATAGATTACAATAAGTACGATAATCGTAAAAAAGTAGCTGGATAATTGGCAACTTTTTATAAATCGTGGTAATATTTCAAGGGTTTGAATGTATCCTAGAGTTACAACGATTTTTAGTGATATTTATTACAAATTTTTTTTTAAGTAGCACGGTATAAAAATACTTTTATCTTTTTTCCTTGTAATGATTTTTTCAATAACACTGTTAAATGGAATTCTTTAAGAATAAATAAACTGCTTTAAGAGGTAAAAATGTTCGTAGTATAAATACGAAAACATTAAAATATTGAGGAAAAAAGTGGACTGTACACGAACCAAATTGTATTAACGTAGATTTTATTATAACGAAACGTTGGCATAATAAAATCTACGTTAATACAATCTGGTTCGTCTACAGTCCACTTTTTTCCTCAACAAATTATATATTGTTTATCGATAAATCGAAAAAGGTTTGATTTACTGTACAATAAAAAGCTTCTCTGTGTCTAATATTTTTAAACTATATTTTAATATTATAGTTACAGATTTATACAGTATTAACAGCTACAGTTTTATTCACGAAAGGTAACGTTTCTTCTGATAGTTAAATTTTGTTTGTACTAAAAACTTTAAGAAAATTAAATAAATTTTGTGGCACTTCACACGGAATTAAATTAATCCACGAAAATTTATTCTACCAAAAAAAACAAAAATCCCTTCTAAATCGATGTTTCCTTACTCTCGGATAATCAAAACAATTGTCAAACCAACTTCCCCAACTTACCATCAGTTGTAATGATGATGGACAGACTATTCGTGGACGTAAGCGACATGCTCCTGCTCTTCACGCTGATATCATCTCTATCCCTATTACAAACTCCGTTCTCCTCGATCTTCGAGTCCGTCGAGTCGGACCTGACGAATTGTATAGCCTGCGGCTTCTTGGGCGCATTCTCCTGCATTATCGTCGGCGCCGACGGAGGTGCTTCGTTTTCGGCCTTGTCATGGCTCGGCGACTCCTTATTGGCTATCCCGTTGCTCTCGGGAACTTCCGGGGCTGGAGTGTCCGAGGGTTGAGGCTCCGCCGGTGGAGTCTCGGCGGTGGGCTCTACCGTTGTATTAGGCGTCGGTGGAGGCGCTGTGCCGCCCGAACAGACACGCTCGCAGTCACCGCAGTTCGGCGGTTCCTTGGCTTCCAGGCAGCCGTCCAGCTTCTCCGAGAGTTTTAGTTTTCCTGTGGGATGTGGGCAAGCGTTAATGCTTTATGGAGATTTTGAAGGATTGAAAGTAGCGCGAAGGTGGAGTTTGTATGTAAGGTCGATCTTTTTTAAAACAATTTTTTCGTGTAAAGGTAATTTTAATTGAAGTAATTAGTGGTACAATAAACTTATTGTACTGTACTTTATTTAACAAGCTTTAACTTAATCTCTTTTACTTCACTGGTTTTATAAATGATCCATTTAATTGGCGTAACAAATTTTCGTTTTTACGGTCAATAAAGACTATAAGGTACAATATTTTCAAATTTTTATGAAACAACGCATTTCCACATTTGAACAAACAAGGAAAAACTGAATTGTTTTGAAAGTGTAGAATCCACAATCACGTGATTAAATCATGTAATCTATTTTTTATATTAAAAACTCATATAAACGAAAATTACGTGATTTTTTAAAAATTACGTGATTAAATCACGTGACCAACCGGCTAAAAACGTCACGTGATTAATTACAAGGATAACATTATTATACAGTTTGCCTTATAAATGAGAATTGTAAAACATTCCACATTTACTATGTGCATATTGAAGTATTATTATAATTTTGCATAGAATAAATGGATTACATTTTTATAAGATCGCAAACCAGCTTTTCAACAAGCTTATCATCATATTAAAATTCTAAAGTTCACGTCCCAAATTAACTTTCAAATCCGTAAAATTCAATGCTAATCCACACCATTCAATTCAGACACAAAACCCAGACCAACTAACCAGGCTCCTCGAGGTGTGGCTCGTTCTCCCGCGCCGTCCCCAACCTCCGTACAGCCGTGTTCTCGAGGGTGCTCGGGTGCTTGCGCAGCGTCGTGTTGGGTATCCAGCTGAGATGCAGCGTGGGCGTGCTCGTGGCTTTGTCCAGGCGACAGGTGACGGTCATGTAGCCCGGATGGTGCACCACGTCGCAGTGCTGGCGCATCAGCGTCGGCGGGTGCACGCACACGTTGTTCTTGCAGAACAGGGTCTCGCCGTCCTAAGCAGAAAGTATTGAAGCGTTGGTTGAAATGGTTTTTTTTTGTTACCGGATGGTTTTTAATTCTGGCTATTTTTATTTCTGAATCGTTGAAGATGTTTAAAAATAAGGCACCATAATAGTATATTGTACCTAGGGCGTAAAGTGGGTCTTTTTAGGCCGAATGCGTTTTGCGAACCGAAGACGAGTACTACAAACACACGAGGTCAAAAGGCCCACTAGCCCTAGGTGGCCATCATATTTTTTGTGACTCATGTATTGATTTTCAGGGTTTTTGAGCCTAAAAAGCGAGGCTAAATTGATTTTTGTTTTATACGACAACAAAATACTTGTAGGAATGGAGATTTAAACTGGCTGTTCAATTTTCTTTTTTTTTTATTATAATTATTTGGAAATCCGAATAAAAAATCAAAATAATAAATAATAAAAAAATTGTTAAAAAAAATAATAAATCCACCACAAATGTGTGCGAATGTAAAGATGTTCATCTTCAAATAAAAAAATGCTATGAAAATCATGCATGTAAATATTTTATGCAGTTTTAGAGCAACGGGCGCAAAAGTATCTACAAAAAGATACTTATGCGCCCGCCGGGCAAAGAAGTATTTTTTTTTCCGTCGGTCGAAAAAAAGTTATATTAGGACCTCTTTTTAGGCCGACAAACGGCGAAAATCGTACATGTGTTACAAAAAGCTATTTACTATATAAGGTGTTAAAACTGTCGTTGACTATAGTGAAACGCTTTGAAATTGAATAAACAGTTTTTCAAACGAGATGGGAGATTAATGAAGAAGTCGCGCTGAATATTTAAAACTAAATCGTTTAATTATATATAATTGATATATATATATATATATATATATATATATATATATATAAAACAATTATAACGAGATTCAGAGTGGTTTCGTTTGTATAATCAAAATGTCTATGGATAAGTCTATATTGTCAAGATTAATTAAACAATTATCTGATAAGTCGACAGAATGATAGACAGTCCCGTTACATATTTAAAAGCGAAAATCAATAACGATTATACTCGGTCAATTTTTCAAGTCTATTGATAGAAGAGATTTGTTTTCATATTAATGGCAAAATTTATGACGACAGTACGCGAATAATTTGTGAATTAAGATACGGCGAACAATGCTTATTCCGTATATTTTATCAAGTTATGAGATACAAGTCCTTTATAATGTAAACCCCAAGTAAAATACAAGTATAGGTCTTCACAATGTAGAGAAGCCTGAGAGGTCTACCATGCTACTATCATACTTTGATTTAGGGTCTTTCAATAAGATGTTATAATGCTTATTATTTCAACCATTACACTTACATATTCTCTTTGAAATCTTTCTTACTTCCTACTCTTCCTACGAATTAAAAGAGTCATCTCAAATTAACTCGACAAATTTCTTTCTCACCTGATACATGGCTCGCAGTGTATCCTGACAGCTCTCGCCGAGTATGTAGCTGCTCGCCTTCTTCAGTATGCTCGGCAGCGGCATCGTGCAGAAGCTCAGCTCGCAGCGGCTCTCGCGGGCCGCTAGGGCGCCCTTACTGTTGTACCGGCTCGCCATCGTTCCCGACGATGCTGCAGCCGCATGTCTCGCTAGCGTCGGTTCGTCCTCGCTCGCTCTGCGTGCGTAATATAGGATATATAAGTAGAAATTTTTTTATGAGAATAGTGCTGTAGAAAGGTACGTTGTTTGGACTTGTATGTGTATACCTGCCGAGTTTCGAAATCAAAAACGCATTTAGTTAAAATCTGCGAATTTATGAAAATCGAGGTGGAACGAGAGAAGCTGAGTTCGGTTGTGAAGGACCAAGAACTGAATTCAAATCGTCCTCCAAGCCGGACTAAGCGGGTATGTGACCGAGCCAAATGTGGAGAGAATAAGAAAGAGAAAAACATCTTTTAACGCGCTGATGTTTCGATAAGACTGCTCAAAGAGTATACCATTATTTAAATGAGTATAGAAATGCATTCTTATAATTATCTGTTGCCTAATCAGCATATGGGCAAATCCATAATACCTTTAACTATTGTGCAATACTTTTTTAAAATTTGTTATTGCTGCTATTAGCATGGCCTGCGAAGCACATAAACGAGACAGACTGCAAAATCTTTCATTTTTACGTAGAAAACAAGTCCCGTACTCCATATTAGTGTGCCACGCAGGCCGCAGCATGGAGATGTACAAAACTGTCTAAAAAGGTCGCTGTAATAGATTTACCGACTTTTTTAGACAGTTTTGTACATCTCCATACTGCGGCCTGCGTGGCACACTAATATGGATGACAGGACTGGTTTTCTATGAAAAAAATGAAAGATTTTGCACCCTGTCTCGTTTATGTGCTTCGCAGGCCATGCTAATAGCAGCAATAACACATTTTAAAAAAGTATTACACAATAGTTAAAGGTATTACGGATTTGCGCATATATATGAATTATGAATTTTCATTCTTTGTGGACAAACATCGACTTATTTTTCTCTCTCTCATTTTATCTGATTTCTGAGATTAGATACTTCGAACTTACTGAAAATCTATTGAAACGCTAAACTTTCGTCATATAGACATTCAACGAGCAGTAAATTTACATTCTCTCCAACTAATCACTTAAAAGATTATAACTCCATTCTACCCCGTTTGATCAAAACATTTTCATCCGCATTAGACAATATACAGCGTTCACAATGAAAATCCCTGTTTACTCTCGTACAACTATACTTATACTTTCTCCGCAATAAAGCCCCCGATGCAATAAGGAAGCGCGCATTAATTTTCAATTGGCCCCCGCGAAAGCTGTGCGCGTGACGGGCTTTTCGCGGTGATCAACTGAAAATTACCTCGCTTCCTTATACCATCAAAGCCCTCAATTTCCTACGTCAAATATTTCCATCAATTATAAACGCGCGCTAATTTTAACTCTATTCGGGTTCCACGAAAATCACGTTGAATATTTAATCGTTTTCGAATAAAAGTGGTAATTATGTATAGTAATTATAGCGAAGCGATAATTTTGCGCTATCGGGAAAATTAAGAATTTATTTATCTATACTTACAAGGTTTTGGCTGCGATAATTATGTAAATACTGGCAGCGTAGTTTATATTGAATAAAACATAAATTTTGTCCGGTAATTTCAACTTTTCGCGGTTCCAAGGTATGAATTACATCCCTGGTCCCTGTAAATTGAGCATTTTTCTCCTTTCTTTTAATGGCGATTTGACCGAAATCGCTAGAAAATGGCTAGAAAATGGGAGAAAAATCGTTTCACAAATGGACGAAAAATGGATGATTTCCAGCAGCGATTATTCAATTAAAATCCACAAGATTTAATCATTCCATTTGACCTAATTGTAAGCGGCATAACTTTTACGACTTTGGATTTCATAAAATGATGAAACATATATATAAAGCATCAATAAAAACAGTAATGTATGTTGGCAATTCTACGGCACCTCTTTTATTGGTATACACATTTTTATATCGAATTAAGCAACAAATCAAAAATAATATGATGTATAAAACGTGGTATGGCTCATATCGTCACGGAATAGATCGTAAGTGCATAAACGATATACGGATCGTCACAAAATGTCGCTCCGGCGCTTATACATTGCACATCAAGGAATAGACAACCTACTTATTAGCTATATATACGGACCTTATACAACCCAATCCACACTTGTACACTATATATATATATTGTGTGTGTGTGTGTGTGTGTGTGTATATTGACCATATTAATTCCTTTTACTTACAAGGAAAGAAAGAAAAAAAAATAAAAACCACCATCCATCCCCAGCACCCGACTTTACGTCCTCAATCTCCCCCTTTTACGACTTTCCATCTCCACTTGACAACTGAACAATTCCAATTCCCCATATATCTCACCTGCGTCTCGCTTGCACCTAGCGAGCTTCCGCCTCGTCGCGGCAGCACCACCGAGTCATCCCCATCATCGTCATCGCAGCGGGGTCAACTCGCGGCTCGATACACCTCCTCTCTTCCTCGGGCGACTCCCCCGTCGGTTGCTGCTCCGCGCTCGGTGCGACTAACGGCGCTCATCGCTGCGGAAACGTCAGATATATATTATATATATACATGTGGTGGTGAGATCGCGTGCTGTGTTCGCGCCGGGGGCGAATCGATGGGTTATTTTTAGATGCGAGATAATGGGAGGCCAGAATGAATTGTACGTGTTGCGTAAGAGTAGCTGCCGCTGCTCTGATGGGGTGAGGGAGGAATTATTGGCGCGGGGATTAAGAGGAGCGCGGAGAGAAGATTTGGGCGAATGGTGGTGGGTTCGAATCAATTGGCGGCTGGGGACTCGCGAAAGCTGAGAAGCGGTCGGTGTTATTTATTTGTACTTTGGGCAAGTAGGTTTGGTAGTTTAGGATTTATTCACGGAATGAATTGTACGTGTCCAATTAATTATGTGTATAAGATCGATGTTAAAAGATTGGCAGAAACTCATATTAAGCTTTAGATTATATAGTAAATATAGTAGGATCTCAAATTACATTCCTATAAGACGCGGGAGGACGTCTATGAAAAATCGAAGAAACTTGGTAACGGGGAAAGCGCTCGATAGCTACCTACATCAATATACTTCAGGTGGCGCGTGTTGCATTCCCTGGAATTTTCTCACATTCGAAAGAATCCAATTTCTTAAAGGCGCACGGTAAAATCCTCTTATGGCGCAAATAGTGTTATTGACTTACAATGCTTCGATATTAATAAGTAGCAATAAGCGCTTGCCTTTGACAAAACTGTCGATTTCGTTTTGTGTCGAAGAGAAGCGCTTGAACAAACTTAACGAACTTTTATAGCAATTGACTCGCGCGAGAGCTGATTGAGCCTGTGATTAGATTTTTATTGAAAAATTGAACGTCTTAGACGGGGCGAAGAATGAAACGGCGGAAATGATCCTATCGATCATCTTGACGAACTAATTTTCCGCACGAACCTGTATTTCGTGACAGAAATTGCCGGGCGCTGCACTGTTATATATATAGAGCCAAGGACGTTCAAGGTGCTGTGAAAATATTAAGATTTTGTCCATTATCTCTAGCCATTTGTATTGTATTTGAATTTCAAATTTGTTTTAAAATTTTGTCTGAAATAAGTGAACGTCGGCGATAAGAAAATTATTTTTAACGTTTTCCAGTTAAGCGTTGTTTTCACGCACAGCCGTCAAACTCCGTTAGACATTAGTGGTCTCGTAGTTAAGTGTAATTAGAGATATAATTATAGTGCTTGTGTAACCTTACGAAGATATGATAAGTTTTTAAAAATTTCAAACGAAAATATAAACTCGATAATTAAGCTAGAAAAACGCGTTGGTTAACGTTTATTAAATTATAGCTGTATTGATGTATTTTTTACTTTAATATTATCGATTGAGATTTTGAGTGCAGCCGAAATTCTGAATCTGAACTTGCAAGCCCGTTAGTTCTATTTTTAAGGACGAGATCAATCATAGAAATCGATTTCGTACAGAACAGTTAGCGAACTTGTTTTAGAAGTTTTCAAATTTACTTTGAGAAAGTTTCTTTTCATTCAGTTTTATGCTGTTTGATTCTTTAGGAGCGTTCCCGTCTTTACTTCTTCTTTTTCGCTCTTAACAGGAAGGAAACTTTTTTGAGATAACACTATAAATAATTTAGAAGAAGGTAACTTCTGTTGTGCAAAGAATAAAAAAATGTTTACAATTTTTAAAAACTCGTAGTTTTTAGTCTTTTCTTTTTAATTATACTAGTATTTATATAGTGTATGAGCATCACCTGACGAATCTCAATAGCACAAACATCGCAAGTTACAAGAAGGTCGATATTTTCTACACCAAGAAATTAAAAAATAAGCGCAACCATCGTCGTATAAATTCTTACATCTATACCATTTACACGTTCTATTCCGTTGTATTTCAAAACCCTCCAAAGCCATGGGCCTGAAGTTTGCATCGTTGTAGTCCAACGAAAAAAAAAATATTTGATTTTATTTCACGTTTATAATAATTAATATTAATTTTGCGTGTAGATTTATCGTTTTATACTATCCAATAACTTCATAATAAAGGTTTAGATAAAAATATCTTTTCATAGAAGTGTTCTAAATTAGTTTCAGAATATGTAAAAACAAAATGCAGAAAGGTGCAAAAAAAATTCAGTCGCTTGGAACATTTTTGATATCATAAAATTAAGTTATTAGAAAAATGCATTTAAAGATAAACATAATTTAAAAAAAAATTTAAGACAAGTTTGATTATGTTCCCTGCCTTTTGAATTTATTGGGTTGGTGGTAGCAAGTGGTACATTTCGTAGAGTATTACTCGTAAAAATATAAAACGATTTCAAAAAATTATCGATAAAGCGTCTTTGAATTTGAATTCGAGCATTATGCAAAAAATGGTGTAAAATGAAAAAAAAAAATTAAGAAATATTATTAAAAAAAAAATATGAAAGAAAATATTATATTATGAAATTTATGTATGGACATGGTTTTTCCTTAAGGGGATGTGAGTACCGACGTTATTTTTTAAACGAGCATAACTCACTCAAATATCAATAGAATTATACAGAAAAAAATCTGCATATAGTGTTTGCGTGTACGGAGCGCTTGACAGGCGTCTTTTTCCAAAAAAATGATGAGAATTTATTTAATTAAATAAAAACCGTACTGTCGGTGAGTAGGAATCTACAATTGACCTACTTTTCAAACGAACATAACTCACGCAAATATCAATAGAATTATCCAGAAAAAAATCTGCATATAGTGTTTGCGTGTACGGAGCGCTTGACAGCCGTCTTTTTCCAAATAAATGTTTGAATGTTGATTTAAAAAAATATTGAAATTAGGGTTGCACATCCCCTTAAAGTTAAAGAGTTCTAGGTTACGTTTCTGCAATAAAAAAAAAAACTATTTTTTGTTCATTTCAAGTGATCTCTACCCTTAATAATTTTAATTAATTGTAAAAAATTATATCATTGCACTCCAACGATGCAAACTTCAGACCCATCCAAAGCCACCACAAAATTTCGCTCAAACTGTACTTACGATCAACCATCCAAACACCGCACGAACCTTTTCACTGTACACCACAACACGCAACCCACACCCGTCACTCCTCTATACCATCTTCTCATCCCCAACAAAATCCGACCTCCATCGCAATCCAACTCCACGCCACAACTGCACGTATATTATAAACGCACTCTCGCGTCTTTCTCCACTCTCTTTCTCCCTCGCGCGCAACAAAAGAGGAAGGAAGAGCGAAAAAAGCGCTCGCCTTATCGCCGGCCCAATTAGCCTCGATCCATAAGTTCATGCCGACTGCTGCTCGCTCGCTCGCTGATACGCAAACGTGCGCCCCACTTGCGTATTACGGCATATATACATACAGACGCACGACATTTTATAATACTTTATACTCCACGCGATCGGGTGAGTACTTATATATTGAGTGCGGCGCGCACGCACGCGAACTTTTTCAGCGGGGCCTGATAAAGTGGACGAGCTTCCGGTTTTGTGAATGCGAAGTGAGATAGGGGGTTGGGAATGGCCCGGAAGGACTTTCGGAGCGTGTGAACTTGGAGGTATTGCGATAACGCGCTTGATAATTGATTGTTTCGGTGTTGCGGTCTTTCGTTAGCGAGTGGTGTGTACGATTTAAGGTTTTTAAACGAACGGCTTTCTGTTTTTGTAATTTAGATAAAAGCTTTGGGTAGTACTGGAATTTTAATCCCTAAATAAATGGAATTAACGTAGAATACAATTTGTATGTAATAAATGAATTAACTTATTGAGTTATATCTTCGTCAACGTCGATAATTCTATAATAAAAATCTAAATTCGATGTAGTCAAGTTACACTGACTATACGTTATATTTTATAATTGAATCGAATCGATCGAATCTTTATTGACATCATAGTAAAAATATTCTCGCAGGTATCCCAACAGTGCATTCTAATGCAGTTGGAAATCTTCCATCGCGCCCATGTTTTAAAACAAAAATTTTCTTTCCCATATTATAACGGCACCTATTTTTTTACATATTATATACCCTCGACATCAAAACAACTTTTGGTTTGTTCTATTTAATCACCCCTTCGCGAATTGCATGTACCCTCTCCGCCGATACCCTACACGCTCGCTTCGACTTAGAGGGATTTCGGTTCTCACCTCCTCCTCCTCCTCCCTCCACTTCACCTCCGCGCCGTGGTATATATGTACACACGTACACTATCTCTCTCCCTCGCGCGCACCCCGGTTATATATTTACTTTATCGACTTGGTCGAACTTTTTCGGCGACCCAGTTCACCTGCGCGCATCGTCTCACCTGCGAGTTTTACAATCCTACTGCGCCACCCGTGCCGTGTACCTTTACGTACTGTCTACCTACCGTAAATTCGTCGCACGTGCGATGTTTACGGCCGGCGTGTAGGTTAGGCGGATCAATTTTTACGCGCGACGCTGCAGCGGCTTGGATTTATACTGTGGGGACGACCGGGTTTATGGGTACATGTTAATGGTTGCTTTAGCGGTTATTTTGTGTAGAATTACGGAAAGTGGTTTAGGGCGTGTTTAGGTCGTTGTTCTTTAAGTTGGTATACGAACGGTCGGTGATTATTTAAGATGGAAATTTGTATAAGAAAATTAGGAAATAGAGCTTGCAGACTAATTTTGCATAGAATAGTAATTAGAATGTTCATCATTTGAATTATTTTATTATAGATATACATACCAGATCACACAAAATAAAAGGGCGAGTATTTTGTGATAAAGAGTATCGTGCGGATAGCGTGTCGGTCCATCGAGAGGCTTAGAGTGCGTGGAAGCACGAGGGCGTGTACGCACGTCAAGTTGAGTTGGAGTGCGGGCTTTATTCTCTGATAAGAATGATTTTTCTCTCCGAACAAAAGTGATCGTTGAAAAAACTTTAAGTCGAATGTGAAGAGTATGCTGGGTTTATTTATTCAGTCTTTTGAAAATAAATATATGTTAGTTGACAGCAGGCTTTTGATGTTTGATTTCAGAATAAAGAAGCGATTATTTGATAAAAACAAGAATAAAAAAGTACCTGGTGGAATTGAAACTGAGCAAATCATCGTATAAGAATCTAAATTTATATTTGGATAAATAGTCTATATAGGCGCCGACAATACATTTCGTGGCCAAATTATGTACCCGCCTGAACCAAAGTTTTCTAGGCGTATGTTGGCCTGCTGAATCCGAATTTCGAGGGTTCCCGGCCGAAAAAGTGGGAGAAAAAAGTTATAAACAATTTAATTGTGTAAAAAGCCATATCTCCGAAGTGAAATATCGCAGCGAACTGAAACTTTTTTCAAAACGTTTGTTTTTTTATTTCGAAACTTTTTTGTCTTTATACTATTTTTGCTATGTCTGATAGTTTTAAAGATATCAATGATAAACGCCTTTTGGATCAGTAATGAAATAAAACGTTAAATATTTCTACACAGACAAGTAAAATATTCACCTGAAAGCTTGTATACAATATACAAATTAGTGATTTTTGATAGTTGAATGGATCATTGTTTTGACACTTCAAATCATAAAATCTACTCATTTTATCTAAGTAACAATAGTAAGCGCAAAGACGAGAGGCGGCGCGTGGCGGCCGCACGTGGTATAGTTATAAATAGCAAAGGCGCACCAAAAGGCGTTTATTTAGTTAAAAAAGTATAAGAACAAAAAAGTTTCTGAATAAAAAAACAAACGTTTTGAAAAAAGTTTCAGCAAATTTGGTCACGAAATGTATTGTCGGCGCCTAGACTAAAAATTATACGAATGCAAAGAAAACGAAACGTTATGACAGCAACGTTATTATAGTCAAAAGTTAACAAACTATTTTGTGAGGCAAGTACCAGAGTTCTAATTCGACATCACACGGTATACCGAGTTAATTATAAAAAAAATTAGCCAGACTCCCCTTGAAAATCTCGCGACGAAGCCGTAGAAGTAATAATAAGGGTTACTAAACTTTAGCAGACGCAGTCTATATAACGCGCGAGAGAACTGTTGAATTGCTTTTTATTGCATCACCCGGGACGTCAACAACTAATGACGATTTCATGAACAGTTTTAACGTACAAACATCAACAAACCGTCTATCAATACATATACAATAAACTAAAAAAAAAATTCTTTCAAAAACAACTTTAGATAAGATAAAAACCTCGCACCGCAGCACCGTATCTGCGCATCCCAAACGCCAAACCTAAACCAAATAGACCTATATACCACGCGCACATCTCCCTCTTTCTCAAAACAATCATATATACGCTCGTTCGCTCCCCTGAAAGTAATAAACCGGCGAAAAACTTATTTACGAGATCTCAACGCGCCCCCACGCGCGCACAATATTCCCCCAAATTAACATTCTTATATGTGTGTACGTGCCCTTCAGGACTAGGCCACGCAGACGCTTTCAGCTTTTCATATTAAGTCGTGTTCTAGCGTCGCGTGTGTACGTAATATTGGTCTAATGGGTTGAATTTTTTTTTTTGGCGCGCGGAATTGTTAATGCCGTTTTTGTGTCGCGGCACGGGGCGTGTGGGAGGGGGATGGAAATGTCATTTTCCCTTTAAAGGTGTATTAAGTGAGTGAATTATCGTTTTAATTTTAGCCGGGGGTCCTCCCGGGTGACAACTTTCTTCGAGAATGGGATATCTCGTTATTTTTGATGGCGCTGTTAATGGAATTTACGATTTTACAAATTTCTGTTGGAGATATTTCTGTAAGTACATATTTTATGTTTATGAATGAGCTATTGATGGTATGTATCGTAGGAGGAAGTTTAGAGATTACGTAACTCGATTCATACAGCAAAACTTTTAATCAGCTGATTCTATATCCTATTTCAATTGAATGAATTATTGGAGAAAGTAAGTATAGTGTTTAAATAAATAGGTGAATAATATCTAGGTCGATACTTTTGTCATATCCAAATTACACGTTGACAATATTCACGTAATTCACAATTTCCTCGCGAAAGCATTTACTTCAGAACACTTTTTGCTAAAATAAACACAGACATTGGAAATTTTGACTAAAAAAATTCAGCCGCACATACATCCCCTGTCAAATTTTGATCGATAAACATATTTCTAGCTGCAGCTGGCGACGTGACACACGGCTGTCTATTTGACTTGCAAAGTAATCGCCTATATAGAAACAACTGTATTTGCCGTCCATACGCGTGCAGCTATAGGGGGATATATATTGGTTATGTCAAGCCTAGCAACCTTTGTTCGTCCCGCGCCGATATAAAAAAACAGTAATTCCAAGCTCCCCTACAAATTCGTACCTGCCGCACGCTATATCGTCTCTACATAATTAACGTATATACGAATCTACTTCGCAATTACTCACAGTAACTAATAATTGAATTAAAAAAGACGCATTGTCATCGCTCTATATAGTTGAAAAATCAGTGTCGCATTTAACGCAACTGCCTAAGCGATTCGCATATCCATTGTAACAGGGGGGTTGATTAAGCTCCTCCCGCGTGAGAGACGACAGCGACGTGAAATCAATTTCACGCGACGTCGCCCTATGTCGAACCTCATCACCGTCGTCGTCCACCCCTTCACCCACACTCACACAGCCTACATATACAACTTATAAGCTTCTCATATAATCTACGGGAGCAGGAAAATTAAAACTAACCACTCGCTGGTGTAGTCCTCTTGCTGCTGCGGGTAAGCCCTCGTAACCTTCATCTCGTCGCGGAAAACCACACCCGCGCACTTCCTTCCCTTCTCCTTTCTCACGCTATATCTATATGATACTCTCTCTCTCTGGAATAGAAAGGCCAACGCGTCGTCGTCGTGTTTGACAACAACCGTGCGCGCGACGCGCGTCCAGCCGCAGGACTGCGGGCGTATATATACGAGTGTGAGAGAGAGAGAGAGATCAATATATATAGGTACACGCTGCTATTACGCGAGCGATGTACACGCGCGGAGCTCGCCTATAGCACTGCGCGCGCGCGCGGCTGTCTCTCGTTGCACGCGCTCTCTGCTCGCTTTTTATTGATCCGCGCCGCCGCGTCGGCGTTCGAGTTTTCGCGCACCTGCGCCTCCCCCCCTCGTCGTTGTTGTTCTTATTTTCCTTGTTCTTCGTTTTTCTCTCTTTCTTTTTTAGTATAGTTGGGAGGTGGACGAGAGAGAGAGAGAGCGAGAGTGTGTTGAACTCCGCGTGCGCGCGGGGCTTCGTATAAGGATTATACGTAGAGTTTGGAGCTGCGAGAGCTTTTTTGGATTATAGGATAGAATTGATTTGGGAATTGTTTTCTTTTTTATAATACGTGTGTTTAGGTGGTATGAGCGAGTTGTTAAATGTTTTCTTAAAATGAAAAGGAGCACAGGGCGGTATACAAAGGGTGCGCGCAATAATAACCGAGACGTGTATAATCGATCGAGTCGATAGCATATCTGCAAGTCAAATGAAAGCTTTTGAGGTCGAATCGAAAGGAATGTTCTTTTTCTCTCTCTCCCCTGCGTTAGGAAGCAACAAGTTTCTCGGCTTATCGAATGCCGCGTCGCGCGATATGCGTTGTACCCGCCCTATAATATAATACCTCTCTCTCTACCCCCGATGTATTGAAATTTTTTCAATTTGCATTGGTATTAAAATTATGGAAATTTCGTCGCGGGATAAAATAATAATAAGCGCGCGTGTTTGTCGTGATATATATCACGCGGCGCTCTCTCGGGTTGCATTTTATACGCAGTTATTACGGGGGTAATGCGTTTACGGATTTACCCTTGTTTTATTTCGTTATTATAATATGTTGTTTAGCTTTTTATTTTGAATTAACGTACGTGATAATTATTGAAAAATAAATAGCCGTTGCTGTTGTTATCCTTGCTTTAAAAGCGCTTGATTAAATTAATACCTGATGTAAAAAGTGACCTCATTTTGTAAAAGCGTTCGAAAAAATATTACAGTTGATAAAGGTATGGGAAGTAAAGACCTAGGCGCACTAAGTAGAACAAGACCGATACGTCTGGTCAGTATAGATAAAGATATGCTCAGGTGTGCACCTATAGGTAAACTGTACAC
Source organism: Torymus aiolomorphi (assembly GCA_036365515.1). Lineage (NCBI taxonomy): Eukaryota > Metazoa > Arthropoda > Insecta > Hymenoptera > Torymidae > Torymus > Torymus aiolomorphi. The sequence continues at coordinate 196,535,000 of CM070875.1, read as the reverse complement.
CTTTCGCGTTACTCACGCGAGAATTGTCGTAAATATATAAATGATTGGTTTCGAAAATTCTCGATCATAGAGAGGTACGGTAAACTTTTTTTATTTAGTAAATTTAAATTTGTTTATGTTTCCTTTCTACCAGTGTCGAAGTTCATTCGATTTATATACTTGCTTAAAATAAAAATTCGTCGTTTAGTAACTATTATTTAGGAAATGATATAAAAAAAAGAAAACTGTGCCATAGTTTGTTATAGATAAAATAACTAAAGATACTGATTTAAAAATATTAAAAGTATTTTATTCACATATGTTTAATAATGCTAAATCACAAGATGAAAATAAATAAATAAATGAAATTCTTATGAAATAATTATCTATTATTTTACTACTAAATTATAAGTTTGATATAAAAAAAAAACACAATGCACAGCTGGCACTGTCCTAATCATATAGTTCATTTCAAGTAGTCCATGGAAAAATTCACACTTACGTGAAAAAATACTGACACTTCAGTAAAAAAAAAAAAAAAACGGTTTGTAGTATCACTTGGAAAAAGCTATTATATACACAATTCAATCACGCTCACCACATTCCAAGTATCGTCTCAATAATTATCAACCTCGACCATGATCTTGTGATCGTTCGCCAACGCCAGTCCGGACTTCGGCCCCCTTTTAATATACGTGAGCGTAGTGTAGGCCGAGAAGTGAAAATCCTCCTGCAGATACCCGTTGATCAGCAGATGTCCGACGATCCCTTCTCCGATCTCCCGCGGGAACTTGGGCGTCGGTACTTCGGCGACCCTCAGACTAGCCGGGCCTTTGTTGTACCACGCGTCTATAAGCTTCAGTGGCGTCAGTCGCTGTTCACTCTGCACAGCCTTCGTCATTATCTGGTAAAGATGTCTGCACGATGGTGCGATGTCAATTTCCTTCCTCTTTTTCGATTTCTTGCAGTGGTCGCACATCTCCTTGCAGTCGCTCTTCGTCCAGTTCTCCTCGAAGTGTTTGGCGATCAAGCTCCGCCTGCACGAGCACTGGTCTAGACAGTAGCCCAGTATGTTGTACAGATTCTGCAGACCCACCTTGTCCTGGAACACCATGGTGCTCAGCTTGAACACGTCCATGAATCGATACAGCAGTATGCAATAAGATTTCTGGCCGTCGCGACCGGCGCGCCCGCTCTCCTGATAAAAGTTCTCCATGGACTTGGAGAGGCAGTGGTGGATGACGAAACGCACGTCGGGTTTGTCGATGCCCAGGCCGAAGGCGATGGTGGCTACCACTGCCTGGTACTCGCCGTTTATCCACTTGGTGTAGACCTTCGTGCGGTACTCGGACTCGAGCATCGCGTGGTAGCAACCGACGCGCAGACCTCGAGAGCGCAGGTCCGTCGCGAGTTGCTCTGAGTCCTTGATCGTCGTTGTATAAATGATGCCGGACTTGCCCTCGAACCTGTGAAGTTGATTTTAAATAGATAATTTTGAAAAAAATAATTTTATTAAATTATTATTTTTAATAGTGTCAATGAACCGTTCGAAGCAATGCAAAAAAATTATTACCCAAATTATAGTAATAATAGAAATTATTTCAATCTAAGCTAAGTATTTTTAACAAAAACATTTGTTTTTTTAACTTTTCCTTTACCTAAAAATTTAAATATTAAAAGTAACAAGTACAAACCTGCTTTGTAAAAGATTGACAATCATTTCAAGGCAAGTTTCTTTGTCAGATGGCTTGCGCCGTACTTCATAATAAAGATTAGGCCTGTTGAAAGATGCTCTTAACACAAGGCAACCCTGAATATCTAACATTTTTTGAACATCAACAATAATTTTTGCTGGTGCTGTTGCAGTGAGTCCAAGAAGTGGAATCCCAGGAAACATTGATTTTAATATTCCTAAAAACTTGTAGTCTGGCCTGAAATCATGACCCCACTGACTGCAGCAGTGAACCTCATCAATGGCAAAGCGATCCAAGCGCTTCATTTCAAATGCTTTCTGCAATTTACTCATAAATCGATTTGATTTTGCCATGTATTCAGGTGTTACATACACTAATCTCAAAGTAGATTTATTATCAACTAGTCCTGTCATTATTGCTTTTACGTCTTCTTTAGGAGCCTTTGAACTTAACATTTTTGCACTTACATTTAATTTGTGCAAACCATATAATTGATCTTCCATTAGAGCAACTAGAGGGGATACTACAATTGTAACACCTTTGCTTATCACAGCTGGCAGTTGATAACATAAACTTTTTCCACCACCTGTTGGCATAACAAGAATGACATCCTCATTTGACATGAAAGCATTCATTGTTTCTAATTGCAAAGGTCTAAGTTCTTTGACTTTAAAAATATCTGTCAATGCTTTCTTTAAATTCTTTGACCAAGAGAAATTTTCTGAATTCCAATTTTTCTTTGACAAAGTGAAACTTTTCTTGAGCAGAGCATCATCCTTCAACTTTTGTTTACGATCAAGCAAAACTTTTTTGCGATCTTGCAATTTTTGCAACTCAGTTTCTATTTGACCTAACTCATAGTTTATAGCTGCTATCTCATCCTCTTCAGTGACTGTAAAAATATTTTAAAACAAAATTAACTTAATAATGCTTCATGAATTGAAATATTCTAAAAATAATTCTAATATCATAGAGAATGAAAGAACATTTAAAATTGTACATTATTTAATGATTAAAAATAAATAGGCTAGAAGTATTTATAAAATGGATTTATCATTCAGTTTTTAGTATAACATTATTTTACAAGTGATTTTAAAGACATTGTCATTACTTAAAAATTACATATTCAGTAAGAAGTTCATTTTTATGAACTGATTAGAATTTATATTAAGCAAATAATCATTTTATTTTAGTAAACTTCTGTTTTATTGTAATCTTATAATGGTTTACTGCAAGTATCATGGCTGCTAAGGTTATAAATAATCGTCAAAGAAACCTTTATAATCGTCATCGTCAATTATCATAACGTCCTTGGAACTTCCAGCAGACATCTTCATCGAGTTCACAGCAAATTCATTACAAAAATACTTTTATAAATAAAAAATCCTTCACGCGGATGCACTCAAAGCCGCATGTGTTTACGTTTCCCCCGCAAACTTCGAGGTTATGACTCTCCACAGTGGCAGTTTGATAAAAACTTATCAGTTATCAGCTGATTTCAGTGCAAGTTAGGTCATGATACTCGGAGCGAGCGGTCGCAAACGCGCGCGTGGTTCGTCTTGCTTCGGGATCCGCTGAATCACCCAATAATTTTCAATAATTCTCAATAATTCTCAACAATTCTCAACAATTCTCAACAAAAAGCATCTTCGATAAGGACTTTCTTTTCAATCAAGAACCAGTAATGGCAGTAATCGAGCTTCATGCGTGTTAGGCCGTGTCTACACTATGCGAGAAGCTCATGCGATCAGCGTAACTGCAGCCAATCACAGCTTGACTCGCGCAGAAGGAAAGAGTGTCTACCGCTCGAATCAAGCTGTGATTGGCTGCAGTCACGCTGATCGCATGCGTTTGTCGCATAGTGTAGACACGGCCTTAGGGACTGTCCACATAACACCATGGCATGCCTTCCATGCCGTATTGCCGTTGATTCCGGAATTGGTTCGTTCCATGGTCCGTTCTATTCCGTTTGTCTAAGCTTGCGCATCGTTAGAATGCACTCGTATACGAGGCCAAGCCAAACGGAATAGAATGGACCATGGAACGAACCAATTCCGGAATCAACGGCATGGAAGGGGAAGTCATGGCATTGGCATGGTGTTGTGGACAGTCCCTAAGATACCGCCCGACGTTTTTCGACTCTCCGACAACTCCGAAGTAAGCCAAGCTTCAAAAAGCTGTACTTATTGCATTTGTTTATTGACAAATTGGCTTTTCCAAATTTTCTTTTAACTTTCCTTTCGGCGAAGAACTTTTTTAACGCTTTTTTACAAAAATGCTTAAGACTTCTCTGTTCCTCTTCCCGTCGCGGCTAAAAAATGGACTCGCTTCTACCGGTGTTATGGGTACTTATAAACGTTTGTCGTCGCTTCTTTTTAAGAATAAAAACATTTCTTAACCTAATTTTCATAAACTATCAATGTCCTTTATGCGAAGTTAATGAAGCTTAAAATTTAAGCTTTTTAATATTTGTGTTTTCATAATCCTTATGAGGTTATTTTGTGATTTCAGCAAAACACATTCCATTATCGAAATTTAAACGTCTTTTTCACAGTTGTCCAGTGAAAGTAGATCATAACAGGATGAAGGTTGAAATTTTACCAGCTTTAGAAGACAATTATATGTACCTCGTAAGTTGCAATGAATTTTTTGTGGTTTAATAGTCTTGACTTTTTTCATTTTTTTTTATCTTTCAAAACGATTAACGTTTTTAGATAGTATTCTTAGTAATTTTATTAGTCTTATTAATATTCATATTCAAAATAGTTCTATGATAATAAATTTTATGGAAAGTATTTTATTCATTAAACAAGCTTTGCATACTCATAAGAATATCACACAATTATCAAATTACAAATAAATCTTAAGTACTTTTCGTTTATTAATATAAAAGTTTGTTTGCAATGAAAGTCATTGTAATTTTCAATCATTATAAATACATATTAGATATTTTAATAATTTTTTCATATTCTTTCAAGATCATTGATGAAGATACTCGAGAAGCAGCTATTGTTGATCCTGTAGCTCCAGATAAAGTAATTGCTGCTGTCAAAGAAAACAATTGTATTTTAAAAAAAGTACTGACAACTCATCATCATTGGGATCATGCTGGTGGTAATGAAAGCTTGGTTGCTTCAGTTCCCAATTTAACTGTCTATGGTGGTGATGACAGAATTAGACCACTGACTTGCAAAGTTGGAGATGGAAGTATTATTAATATGGGAAACTTGAAGATAGAGTGTTTCTTCACTCCTTGTCATACTCGTGGACACATTTGTTATTATGTAACGAAAGATTGTGCTAAGCCAGCAGTTTTTACTGGTATTTATTTACAAAATTTATTATACTTTTCTTTTACAGAATCAAGCATTAATTCATGTTTTAGGTGACACTTTGTTTAGCGGAGGTTGTGGTAGATTTTTTGAAGGAACTGCTGAACAAATGAACAAAGCCCTTAATGAAATTCTTGGAAAATTACCTGATGAAACGGTAATAAATTTTTTAAATTATTTTATATAATCTTGTAATCTTAACTAAGAAAAACAAAAATTTCATAGAAGAATGATAAAGTAGTTTAAATTAGGGTATAGCTGTGCACAGTAATCGAAGTACTTCTATCTTTTTAGAAAGTATACTGTGGTCATGAGTACACAGTAAACAATCTTAAATTTGGTATTCATGTGGAACCAAAAAATCCAGCAATGAAAGAAAAAATGGAATGGGCTTGCTGCAGACGTAAGAATCATCTTCCAACTGTTCCAAGTACAATAGGAGAAGAAAAATTAATCAATCCATTTATGAGAGTCTGTGAGCCTAGTGTGAAAGAGTACACCAAAAAATGTGATCCTATTGAAGTTATGGCTTGCCTGAGGGCAGAGAAAGATGACTTTAAAGCTTAAATATGCTTCCAACGTTTTAGAAATGATAAAAATTATATAAATTTTTTTACAGTTTTTTATTTTGCTACTAAATACTATAAAATTAGTCTTGTTGTAAAGAGCATTATTATAAATGTGGAACATGTGTAGGTATAGCTTTTTGTCGTTAAACGATATGAAAATTTTCTATGAATAAAATCGATTTTATTTTTATCTAAACTACCCCCTATTTTTTACCAGCTAAGTATTTTGTTTATCATCATTTCATAACATGATTAATTTATCTTTAAAAGCTAGGAATGCCCATAACGTAACGTTTGAACGCTTATCGTTCTCTTGATACTTAACAATCGCAGATTATCTCAGTACTACGCATGTTGCAGTTAAAATAGCTCTATTTTGCATGTAGCGTTATATACGCGAAGAGTAAAATAGAGAGAGGTTATGCATATATCTAAATGTGCAGTGGCGGGCGGGGTGCAACAAGGTTAAAGCGCGGCTGCGCTGACACGTGATATAAATTGCGATAAAGCGCATTTCTTCCTCATTATCAAGGTGACAGCGATTTGACTTGAGACACGATTTTGCGCTAACAAGTTGCTGCCATCATTGTGCAGTGTGCTCAAAGTGATTCCGACGTTATAATTACACATCAAATAGGAATTTCTATAGTCTGCAAAAGCAGACGACAAATTCGTAGAGTTCTATCTATTTTTGCTTCTTTCTCCAAGTTTTTACATATTAATAATAAGTCGTATTATTTTTATAATAAAATGAGCAGCGAAGTGGCGTTTAACCCTGTCGGTTTGTAAAAAATAAAAATCTTTTCTTTAATAACAAGATTCTTATAAGATGAATTAAGCTGTTTATTCTTTTTTTTTCAGATCATCAGCATGTGAGATATAATCCTTTGAAAGATGAATGGGTTTTAGTTTCTCCTCATAGAATGAAACGACCTTGGTCAGGACAAGTGGAACCAGCTTATGAAGAAGATCAACCTGAATACGATCCAAATAATCCTTTATGTCCTGGAAATGTTCGAGCTAGTGGACAGGTGTTTTAATATCAAAAGTTTTTAAGTGCATCATTCTCAATCATGATTTCTTCAAACTTTGAATATTTACTTGCAATGCCACAAAAAACAATTATAATTATTATATTAAAAAATAATTATTAATTTACAATTTATTCAAAGCTGGTATCATACCTGTATCTGTACAACTTTATTTATAATGCAGTAAAGCTCATTATTTCATTTTTATAAAAACTTTATATTTTTACTCAAAATCTAAATATAATATTCTATTTCTAGGTGACATCAAAGTATGAACATACATATACATTCACAAATGATTTTCCTGCATTATTAGAAAGTGTGCCAACTCCACCACCATCTGATGATGAATTATTTCAAATGGGCGGTGCCCAAGGCACCTGTAAAGTAATGTGCTTTCATCCTAAATCTAATGTTACAATGGCTATTATGACAATAGATGATATCAAAGAAGTAATCAAACAGTAAGATGAATAATGGATTGAATATTATTCTGAAAATAAAAAATAATGACTCATATTTATTTCTCTGCTTAGGTGGATCAATCAAATGTTGGATTTAGGAAAAAAATGGACATGGGTACAGATTTTTGAAAATAGAGGAGCATTAATGGGTTGCAGTAATCCTCATCCACATTGTCAAATTTGGGCAAGCTCTTATTTACCTAATGAACCTCGTATAAAAGATAAGAATTTGAAAGCTTATTACAATAAACATGAATCACCAATGCTTTTTGATTACATGAAAAAAGAAGTAAAAAACAGAGTATGTATTTATACAATTATGAAATTGTATTTAGTGAAAATATTCATATGTCCATTTAGACATAAATACATTATAAAATTTGTAGGAAAGAATAGTACTTGAAACTCCAGACTGGGTGGTTGTTGTACCTTTTTGGGCTGTTTGGCCTTTTGAAACAATGGTTTTACCGAAGAGACAACTAACAAGGATACAAGAATTAACAGAGAAAGAGAAAACTTCTCTTGCAGTTGTCATAAAAACATTGTGTACAAAATATGACAATCTTTTCAAGTGTTCATTCCCATATTCAATGGGATGGCATGGTAAGATTCATTTGTATTTTCATTTCATAAGCAAAAATAAGTAATTTTTCTAATTTAGTACTTTTATAAATTCCTATATAATTTTAAATATTAGGTGCTCCGACTGGGCCAGATTCTAATGCTATTACAAAAAATTATGATCATTGGACTTTCCATGGAATGTATTTACCACCACTGCTTCGTTCTGCAACAATTAAAAAGCATATGGTAGGATATGAGCTTTTGTCTCAAAGTCAAAGAGATTTGACTCCTGAGCAAGCAGCTGATAGGTTGAGAAAACTAGAACCAGCTCACTATAAACATCCAGAAAGTAGTTTAACACCAGAAGAAATTACGAAATACATTTAATTCTATAATTTCAACATAATATGAAAAAATCTGTGTATTGTACACTTTGATAGATAACTTATCAACTAATATTTACAAAATTGTACAAAGTGTAATATAAAAATATTTTGTGATTGTTCTATTAATAAATGGGGAATTCAGGGTCTATATTACGAGACCATGCATGGATTCCTCCAATTATATCTTTTATTTCAATATTAAGATTTGAGAGACAATTCTTGAAAATCCTTACTGCTTTCTGAGAGTCATTTCCGCGCCGACATAAAACATAAACTGAAAATAAAATAATTAAATCATGTATATAGATAAACACTAAAAATTCGCGTTTTTATAAAAGTAAAAATTACCATTTTTTACATCTGAACCAGTTTTATCTAATTCTTTTTTTAAAAGATCAAAACTATTCTTACTCTCTATACTGGTAAATGGAATGTTTATGAAGTCCTTTAAATGACACATTTCAAATTCTTCATTAGATCTTACATCTATTAATAAATGTGGTTTTGAAGGAAATTTTCTTAATTTATCATATTCATTTACACTTATTCTTTCATTGGAACTTAATATTTTTAAATTTGGATTTTTGTCATTAGCTTTTGCTCCACAAAATTCTTCATAATCAATTAATCCATATATAGTAGGATTATGCCCGCACACAGCACAATCAGGGTTCTTTGGTCTCAATTTTAAATTCCTAAATGTCATATCCATTCCATCAAACATCAGTAATCTTCCTGAGAGAATTCCTGGCAGCTCTAAAATTACTTTTATAGCTTGCAATGCTTGTAAAACACCAATGGTACCAACAACTATAGATAAAATTAAATTTAGAATATATTAATCCAAGTTCTAAAAAGAACTTTGTAATTTATGAACAATAAATAATTACCTGCTCCAAGAACTCCACTGTCACCACAGTTATTAACTGTTTGAGGTGGAGGAGGTTTGGGAAAAATGCATCTATAACAAGCTCCTTTATAATTATAGATTGTTAATTGTCCTTCAAATTGTAAAGCAGAACCAGAAATTAATGGTTTACCACTAATAACACATGCATCATTCAACAAATAACGAGTTGCTACATTGTCTGTGGCATCAAGAATAACATCATACTGTTTTATAATCTCTAGAGCATTGTTACTTTGAATTTGAACTTTGTATGGACTGATTTTAATATCATTATTTAATCTGAAAATAAATTATGTAACTATTTACAGCAATGAGAACTGTTTCTACTTCTATAAAATCATTATCCCTGCAATATTTTTAACTAATGAAATAATTGAAGAATACCTTTCAAGACTTTGTTTAGCTGCCCCTACTTTAGACAATCCCACATCAAAAGTAGAAAACAGTAATTGCCTGTGTAGATTCGTGATTTCAATGTCATCGTAATCTACTATTCCTATGTGTCCAATTCCAGCACCTGCTAAATAAAGTGCAGATGGACAGCCAAGACCTCCTGCTCCTACGATAAGCACTGATGAGTTCTTCAGTTTTACTTGACCTTCATTAACAGAAAGTGCAAATGAATTTATTACATATGTGGCATCTAAATTCGTTTTTCAATAAAATAAATATAAGATTCAAAAATTATAGAATGCAAGTGGAATAATATGTTTTTTCATTTTTGTCATTCACTAAAAAAAATCAATTATCTAAATTTTTATAATGATAAAATTATTTACCTTTAACTCCAATATCTGGTAAAAGCATTTGTCTGCTGTACCTCGCAATTTCTTCATTATTCAGTCCGTGTGCTTGTAAAATTTGTTTTTCGCGCCGCAGTTTAGCAAGGTTAGTCTCTTTTTCACGTAACTCTTCCTTTAAATTCGCTATTTCCTCTAAAAGAGTTTCTTCGTTCATATTTAGAAACGTATTTCTTATACCAAAAAACTTTTAAAGAATTAAATAACTAAAATTCTATGAAATGGTTACAAAAACGCAGATGTTATTATCTCGAACACGCTGTTCCAAAACGAAGCGATCAGCTAGCTGAGCGCTCCGTTCCTTGTATTTATTCCAAATAAACCTTGCTGTGAAACTCCGAAATGTAATTTTAGCAATATGTAAATGCTAAAACAATCATAAAGTAGATTATCTACAAAGATTTTAAATAATCATAATTAAGTGATTATTTCCAAATGCATAAGTTAAAAAGAATTGTAATTCAAGAGGTTATGTCATACACGTTTAATTTCCCGTATGTCATCAAATTGATAAAAACTTGGAGTGGAATATTTTGCTTCAAAATGATAAAAGTCGACGTACCTAGTTGCTAAATTAACACTTTTTAAACGAGGAAATATTTATCATGAAAAAAAAAATAATATCATTCAAACAAGTTGAAGCAATTAATAATTATACTTTCATACACATGATTTTACTTTGTCAAGAAAAAAAGAAATTTGATTGGGTTTATACAAGTGTATTATTATTTTCTATCATTCGAAAAATATTGATTATTTGATCCCATAATACGAAAAATTTCTTTGATGTATTTAAACGAAATGTCTTAAAACTACTCATGATCTGCATATTATTAATCCGATAATGTAAATTCCTAATCGAACAAAGCAGCTTGCAAATTCAAATTTTTCGCGCCATTCCCATAATTCCTCGATCCTCTCGCGCGCGCTTGCAAACGCAACCGCGCAGATCACCATCATGCCATCATCCCATTATATTTGTAATCATACGCGCAAAAAACGACTGCGCCGCCGCGACTGTACGCGCAAGGGGGAGGGCACAAGCACAACAGTCGAGTCTCAAGCGCGTCAAAAGCCACTCACAAAATCGGTGTCAGGTAGTCGTCGCTTGGCAGCCGTCGCCGGGGCGCGGATTAATATATACATACCTACACCGCGCAACCGCCAGTCTGTGCCTTGTTCTCTCCTTCTTTTTCTCTCCTCCCCTCCGCGTAAGATATACAGCTATAATATACCTATACGCAACGTATATAGCCACACACACTCGGTCTTTCGTTCTGCATCGGCATCGCATACATCACGGCTCCCCTCGTCGATATATAAGAGCTATATAGCTTGCGTGCATCGCGGAGCGAGAGCGAGCGAGAGAAGCCTCCCGTCCCCGTGTGTTCAGTGCGCGCGCTCGTGCAGTGCGTGTGTAATTATGCTCGCTCAGGCTCAGCTGAGATTTCGGCTACTGCTCCCGAAGACGACGACGACGACGAGCCTGTTGTTCACCTCCCCGCGAGTGTGAATCATACAGTACAGCCGCTGCTGCGTACGTACTATAACGCGCGTCGAGGACGTTTCTTTCGTGTAGGTGTAATTTAGTGCGCGCGCGCGCGCGTGTGTTGTGAGATCAGAGATTGCTGTTACTACTAGTCGGGGACGCGCGCGAGTGAGAGAGGTATCTGCCACAGGCTATATAGCGCGCAATTGTTGTCAACCCCGGGGCGAGTGAGGTCTGTGTGTGTGTGTGTTAGTTGCGCGCACTTCGGATTAGGGCCTCAAAATGGTGGAGCCGATCTTCGACTATCAATTCCGGCTGATCCTCATCGGCGACAGCACCGTGGGCAAGAGCTCCCTGCTCAAGTACTTCACCGACGGCAAGTTCGCCGAGGTAAGCTCCCGCAATACGATGACAGCGGACGCGTAGTGTATGTGCACGACGATAACGACGCAAAAGCAGAGAGCGACAGAGCGAGAGAGAGAGAGAGAGAGAGAGAGAGAGAGAGAGAGATAGTAGGCTGCGGATGGATTACACACGCGTAGCGAGCGAACGCGTGCTTCTCGTCGTCTTTTATGTCGGCTGAGACGGACAAAGACGTTTCTTGGGTCTTTGTTTACACTGGGAGTTCTATCAAGTGCTTGCCCAACTTGGTGTTGACGGTTACCACCTGTACCAACAGTAGAAGTAGACTGTAGGGAACTGCTGCTATCGAGTTGGGGATTGACTAGTGTAATTTTAACGCAAATGATGCAAGTGGCTTAGGTCGTTGTTTAAGAGGATGCATGTGTGTTAGTTAATAGCCAGCTTCCAGTGTCTGTTTTTGTATTAGAATACATATTCAAAACAGCATGGGTTGTTAGGCAGAAAGAATTGTGCCTAATATTTGCAGCCAGATTTTTATTAACTTGCTGCTTAATGAATAGGTCATTAAGATGTTAAAAGATAGAGTTCATCGACAATAATTATTGTTCTAAATATAAATTGTAGAGTTGTAAGGTTATGAGACAAGGAAAGCGATATTATACTTTCATTATTGGCAAGAGGTTTGGCGATTTTTCATCCTAGTTTAAATGTGGGATAAGGCAGAGATAAATATAGAGAAGGGGAATTCATAAAAATTGAAAGTGCGCGGCATAATCAAGCCATTGAGCATGATGAAAATAATTTATGAACAGCCTTTTTAATTAAAGATGAAGTTGTCGACTTCATTTGGAGTCCTATTAAATTAATACTTTTCATTTCAACCTCATGTTAATTAAGTTTAATATACCTGTAATAAAATTGTTTATAGGTTGAGAACGAATCCAGAGAAAATAATTATTAAAAGAAATTCTTTTTTGACAATAGTTTTTATTTTAAAAAATATGAAATAGTAAACATAGTTAAAAACATATTATTTTTTTTTAAATTTCAATATTGTAAAATAGAATAACATATTTAATATGATTTTAAAATATTGAAATATACTTTACAATACTGTATAATCTATATTGCATTACAGGTGTGAATTAGGATGACATATAACTGATAAATATAATTTCTCTAAGGAAATTCAATGCAGCAGTTTATTTAATAATATATGTAATGGAAAACTAATCATTAATCATATCAAGCAAATGAGTTTGATATTTAGAGTAAAATTTATTTCAAAACAAAGCTCAAAGCCTGTACAAAAGACATATTTACTCCAAAACTCTTTTTGTAAAATGTATAAAATTTTGTTAACTGTTCGTCAACCTCCTAATTTACTAAAGTAAATTTGTTAAAACAAACATTAGAAACTTTTTGGTGATGAAAAAATAAACTAGAAAATATTCACTAAAAATCGACCAAAAATAAAACAAACCCGTCACAAAGTCGCAAGCATTCCAGAAAACATTCACTAAAAATCGACCAAAAATAAAACAAACCCGTCACAAAGTCGCAAGCATTCAAGAAAACAATACGAGCCGCCTTACAATAGAATCCACCTCGAACCAAAACCAGAGAATCTCTTACATATACTTATATATACATCGACGACACCCAAGAATTCTCGTCTTTTTTTAGCCCACTATACCGAGAGCCCGGGTGTCACCGCCATAAGAGCGCGCGTTAACGCACCACACGCGCAATCCCCAAAAAAACTCTCACGATCTCCCTTTCTCTCTCTCGCTTGCGCTCATTCACTCGCACGTGCGCGCTACAACTTATTCGTGTATTTCGTAAACGAGCACGCAGAGACGCAATTTCCTCTCGCAGGCTTCCACGTTGAAACATTTTTTCACGTTTCTCCGACGCGCGCGGGAGTTCTCTCTCTGATTGTATTATTGGCGGTATCGGTGAGAGTAAGTATATAAAGAAGAAGAGCGGAGAGAATGAGCAGAGGATTTTCGTTTAGGTTTTGAGCCAAGAGAGTCTCGATGTATACACTTACTTGGTATAGTTGTGGGTTTATTTAATGGTGAGAATTTTTTTAGTGGACGTTTAAGTGTAGAGTATAACAAACATATTTGATTTTTTCTATTTAATTCAGTATTTTGAAGAATCCAAACTCTGCAGTGGGTTTCGTTTAACAATTCGTTAACGGCCTGCTAAAGACTGATTCCGCGTGAACTTTATTAACGCTCTATGAGGATTATATATCAATTCGAGATAGAGGTTTATGATATTGCAAATTGTTTTAGCATTGGAGTTATTTCGGTTTATGCTCTTTTTCAGATAGCTCGTTTCCTCACTAGCGCGTCACAGATACAATCTTAACAATATTTATGTATATCTATTTTAAACGCACTTGTCGATTTTAGTTTCGTGCGTATCTAAATTTATTGGACGATTCATTTATTCACCAATTACAATTGGTGAGCATAGTGAAAAAACAATTATTTTTCTTCGTAAAGAAACACTAATTTGAATTATAGAAATAACCAATAGCGTTAGTTGAAGGATTAATATACTTTTAATTAAATAGCGGTTGTCGAAATGCCGCCATTTCAGTAGATAATGGCAAATAGCATAATCAGACATTCTTTCACTACTGAACGCCGCTAATCTCCACTCCGATTTCAATACTTTCAGCTGGGGGGGAGGTATTTTATCAGAATGGTAAAATATTAGATGGGTATTTTCTCAGAAAATATACTATCGTTTAAATTATTTTCCAAATCCGATACTGTAAATTCCGAACATGAGCTTTTCATAACACACAAGGGATTTCTTTCGAAAAAAAATATCAGAAAAATTTGCATCTATAAAAATTGTAAACAGATTGTATAAAATTATAAAAATACTTTTTACTAGAAGAATAGAATTCCGAAAAATGTAAAACATTCATTCCTATATAATTTTTAGCTCATTTTTCGACGTTATAGCTTTTCTAAATCATTGCATTTTCTACAATTTAATCACTAGGCAGAAATGCTATTCAAAAAATTGATATTGCATATTATATAAAAATGATTTAATGAAAATATTACGGGTTTCTTGCAAAATTTTTTCGAATTTTTATATATGATACATTTTTAAACATTCGCAAAATTTACCCTTCTATCATAAGATATTCTAATTTGTGTTTTTACCTTTCTGAGAAAATACCCATTTAACATTTTACCATTCTGATAAAATACCTCCCCTCTTTCAGCTGCCACTCCCAAATAGCATACATTTAATGTAATTTTTTATAAATACTCGAAAATCCTCGTTCCTCCAACTTTCTTTTAAATAATTCATTACCACGGGTACATCTTCATCCTCGGCATAACGACTTTCTACAAAGTCACATACTCACACATCGTCTCCGCAATTTTCTACAACTTTCGTGCCACTTTCCCGCGCGCGTGTAAGTACATACGGATTTGCATCTCACCACTCGAAAGACGTCATTATTGACGACTCATCTGTAACTCGAGAGTAAGTATACCCAAGATAGAAGCATGCAAGTGCGCGTGTCTATTATACGCTTATCTCGATGGATTGGTACACTTATGCTTTATTGTCGGCCCGCGCGCGCCATTTGCGATGTGCGATTCTCGAGTGCCGCGCATGCTGCGTTATATGATGCGAGATACATTGGCGTCGTCGCGCGATCAGATGCGAGCTGGTTGTTCGGCTTTGTTTAGAATTAGCTTGCGTGCAGAATTCTTTGTTTATCGAGTTAAGAAATTTGGAGAAGTTTCCTGCCTTTTAAAGTTCTTAAGTTATTATTATTCAACGTGCAAGTTCTTTGCTTACATAGTGACGTTACTTCATATACCATACTCTGAAAAATGACTCATTTATAAGAATAATGAGAAAACACGACAATTTCTTCGCTCTATTTTTGTCGCGGCAAACGCCGCAGCCTCGCCTGGATTATCACTGACTCATTCTCCGCCCACTGAATTATTCGCCATGTGAATTCCGCGGCACGAACCCCCCCGAGGTATAAATTACCAAACAAAATCATATCTTTTTCGGCGTACCAGCATAATATAGTTCTTTAATCTCTGCTTGCGAATATCTTGAGTGTATAACACGAGCCATTAGCCTGCGCGTGATTTCATTCATATATACTTACACGTAAACAATGAGAGAGACACCGCCGAGCGAGAGGTCAAAAGCGAGTGCGTTGACAGAGAGTTGGATGCCACACGCGGGAGTAATATTTCTTTGGCGTGCCCGTATGTATTGAGTTTGTACTTGCAGGAAACTGTTAATAAAAGTATTATACGCCGGTTTTTTTATGAGAATACGTCGCGGTCGTGACTCAGAGTCGTTTGGCTATTGTCAGTCACGAATGAATGGCTGAAGATTCATTGGCTGTAAAAATCTGAAAATCGTGCGTCACTATATTATATTCTTTTGAATAAATAATGTTTTGCGTGTAGACGGTTGGTGTTGACGGTTGGCTTTGTTGTGTTTTAGAAAACGATGGAAATAACAATATGGAGCGCTAATGACGTTCTGTTATTTGAATAGGAAATTGGTGTTCGTAAAATAACGATCAATATTTTCTTGTAGAAAGTACTGAAACGCATAAGCTATTGCATTCTTCATAATTGCGTTACCTGTTTCGTTATAAAACCTTTAGTGTTCATCATCTGTTACGTATACGGTTAGAAGATGCAGGTGTTTTACAATTTTTCAAAACTCAAAACTTTGGTCAATACTGACTGTTGTATTCTTTCAGCACACACTCTTTTGCAGTAACGTTTGCATCAAGTGATAAGGAAACTTTGAAAAATTCCAGTTCTATTTCGCTATACTAATGACTCAGTTGAATTTAGACCATTCAAAAATTGACTCTTACAACTGCTTACGCAGAATCAGATAAGGATGTATTTAACTGCGCACGTGAAAGATGAAAGAGATAATAAATATAACGTAATGAAGTCTAAGCATGCGTTTGCTATACAGTGTACTTTTAAACGACATAAACTCAATTTTTTTTTCTACAGTATGTATCAGCTGTTTTTATCGCGTTTAAAATAATTCATTCAGTTTATCATCACATAAAATTAAAAAAAGGAACAGCGTATACGAATGTTTTAATTATTACTTTTGACGTAGGTTTCGGCTGATTTTAAGTATGTTAAATACGCGGAATGTTTCGAATGCTGCTTATTAATAGTGCTTGAAACTTTAAAAAAATAAAAAAATTTCTTCCTCACTCGAGACTTTTTCCGCCAATTAGTGCATAAAATTGAACGAAATTTCACGAATTCTCTTCTCGCAATGTAGAGTGAAACCTTCTGCTCCGCAATGAAAAATGTTATGAAAATTTTCTAAATGTGCATCTTTAGTCTAACGAGAAGATGGCCACACATAATGCTGCTATAAACATTCATGAGTGCGTCATTAGCAAGTATAATTTATGTTAATTTATTTCCGATGTCGCAAGAAGAGACACTTTTGATTTTACGGGATAAATTGTTGACGCCGTGCTGTTATTGTTTATAACGCGGCGCAAAGTCATTGCTACTGTTATCTCACGAGCACCTATGCGCTTGTTCGTGGAGGAATTAATTAATGCCATATTTTACAGTATACGGCAACAAAGTTAAGAAATCTCCCGCGTTGTATACGATAATGGCCTTGCGATAAAAATAAACATATTCTAAACAGCAAACCATTTCCTGTTTTGATGCGGACTCGAGCAAATTTGAAAGGTAAATTCGTAGAATTAAGTTTTTTCCATAAATGTCGTATCGCGTTGACACTTCGTAACTCAAACTTCTTTGACATTCTGCGCACATCTCTTGTGGTCAAGTGTCATTAAACGCCTTCGAAAACAATCAACCAAATTACATAACTATATACCCGCATGCTACAGTCACATCACGCGTTAAAAATTACGTAAAATCGATTTAAATAATAAACCTGTCCACTATACTGTCTGCGCATCACTCGTTAAAAAAAAAAAAATTAGCGTGTACATATGCGTGCACGATTATACGAGCGCGGAGGCGAAAGAGGAAAATTAAAACCAGTGGTCGCTCGCGCGCGCGCGCTCGCAATCGTCGTCGTCTGGTCGCTCTTTAATGGCGCTATTATCATAAACGTCACTTGTGTGTTGCAGCTTTCCGACCCGACGGTGGGAGTCGACTTTTTCGCCCGGCTCATCGAAGTCAAAGATGGCACGAGGATTAAGCTTCAGCTCTGGGACACGGCTGGACAGGAGAGGTTTAGGTAATCACGTCGCTGTGTTGATTTTACTATTTTATGAGTGTAAGGAAATTGAGATTGTGTGTGTGTACGATTTGAAAAGAATAATAAATCATACTTTTCTATGATCAATTCATTTTCAATGAATGCATAAAGTGCGGGCATTGATATAGCCTTTTCTTTCCCTCTTGTGATTGTATCTGATTGAGTCTCTTTGAAAATGCACTGGTATTTTTTTTTATAGAATTTGAATTAAGACACAAAAAATAATTTCACGACGCTTGTAATGGCTCAGCTTTTTGTGTCGAGATAACTTCAAATGATAATTAGACTCGCGTTTTATTTTTAGTGCGTGCAAATCGTATGTTTTATAAAAAAAGTCATTAAGCATATTCATGTTTCATAAGTTGCATTTTCTACTTAACATTGATGAGCCTGAAGTTTGCAACGTTGAAGTGCAACGAATTAAAAAAAATTATTTTACTTCACGTTTATACTAAATGATATTAATTTTGCGTGTAGATTTAGTGTTTTATAGTATAAAATAACTTTAAAACAAAGGTTTAGATAAAATTTCTATTGTTTAATAACTTTTATCAATCGTAAAAAATTATTTCGTTGCATTCCAACGATGCAAACTTCAGACCCATTAACATTGTAAGTTTATTTTAACATTGCTGAACAGCGAAGTTCTTACTCTATTTTGTGATTAGGCTTTTTATATGTATCGAAACTAATTTTTTTAGTATCTCTGATAAAAGATAATACTGTTCAGGTCTTTATCAGGATTTTTATATCGCTGTTTTATATTAAAAAAAAGATTTGCCTATAATAAATTAGTGATGGTTGCTTATTTTTTATTTTTAATTATAAAGTTTTATTTCGTGATCTCAGTATTTTTAAGTATACGCGTTTACTCAACCTTCTATTGAAGTCAAGATCGCTTTTATTGCTCAAGACCTTCGAAAAGAGTAACGAAATCCAGGGTCAATTTGGAAAGTTTTAAAATTCAAAGCGCGTAATATCCTACACATCAGTACACTAAAATGAATCAATAGAAGATTAAAAATATTGCAGTAGATCACAATCAAGTAATAACTTATTTAAAAATTATTGGAAAAACTGTTATTAACGCCCATTTTAATTATAATTGCTTTTTTCTACTTTGCAAAGAAACGTGTACAATAGTTTCCCGTTTTCGCATTATTCAATATACAAAGCCAAAGTTCCAAACAATTCCAACTACCTCAACAACTACAACTAAAACAATTTCTCTTTTCGTCGTCTACGCAGGTCCATCACGAAATCCTACTACCGCAACAGCGTGGGCGCGCTGCTGGTGTACGACGTGTGCAACCGGGGGAGTTTCGAGCACATCCCCCGCTGGATGATGGAGGCGCGCCGTCACATCGAGCCACACCGACCTGTCTTCTGCCTCGTGGGCTGCAAGCTCGACCTGGTCACAGCTGGAGGTCGGCGCGAGGTGTCGCGCGAGGAGGCGCGCGCCTTCGCCGACCAGTACGGCGTCCATCACGTGGAGACGAGCGCGAAAACCGGCCTCAACGTCGAGGAGGCCTTTCGCACCGTCACCCAGGAGGTGTACAATCGAATACAGAACGGCGAGTATAAGGTCGAGGACGGCTGGGACGGCATTAAGACCGGCTTCGCCCGACCCGGTGGACTCGACTTCAATCTAGTCGAGGCCGAGCCTGCCAAGAGCTCGTGCTGTTAAAGAAAGAGAGAAAGAGAATGAGAGTTGCGTTCGATCGTTGATTCTTTATATATACACACGCGTGTGACTGTAGCGCCCAATCGATCCTTGTTTTTCATTAAGTAGTACATTTTTGGCTCGCGGCGTATAATGTGTGGAGGGAGTGTGCGTCGGACCGGAGGAGAAACTACAGGTATAAGGAGGTGGAGAGGTAATTAGGGTGGTTTTTTTAGAAAGAAGTTCGGTAGAGGTACTGATGAGGTACAGCACAATCTATTCACACAAAGACACTCTTTTTTGAGTTTTTTTTTAAAGAACTGTATTATACGAATTATTTCTTCATAATTAAAGAATTCCAGCTGCTTATTTAATTTGGCACTTGAAATCAATCACTTCGTTAAAATTGACGATTGTAACATAAACAGAGATGAAATAAAAGCGATAAGAAAAAATACAGAAACATGCGTTCTGTTGATTACGATGAATCTCATTTATTTTATAGTTTGTTCCTTTCTGATGCAACATTTTCTTATAGAGATAGTCGATAAATAAAAATACGTAATTATATAAATGTATACGATAGTGATAAAGAGGTAACAAAGGAAAATATAATATTATCTTCATAACATCCTTGCAAATGAAAAAGACTTATACGCAGTTTCTTCTCCGGATTTTCGACGTATTCAAGTGAAAAATATGACTCGTAAGAATGCATTAGGAAGGAATGAAATTTTTTTTATTAGAATAACATTATTATTTACATTTATAATAGTCTAACATAATAAACGTTTTTAAAAAATTTTATATTATAATTGTATGAGTAAACAGAATTATATTTCAACATTTTAAAATTTGAACTTCTTTTATATGAGCTTTACAGTTATCGAAAAATTATAATGCATTCTTATAGTCCGTTAATAAATTTTTGATGAAAAAATCAATTATGAAGTCAGATCATTAGTTAAGCGTGTATAGAGATAAATATTGTTTTTATTTTGTATATAGTTTGTATAAATGAATCAATTAAGAGCATACATTATACATACAAAAAAAAATAAATAAATAAAAGATACAGATATTGTGAGGACAAGGAAAATATTATATATTAACGATTCATTAGTGATGCATCTTTGTAATCATAAATTTATAGCGTTTAGAACATCAGGTTCGTATTAAAATAAAAATCAAAAACACATAGCTGCGTCAAACCTTTTTTGTAAGAAAAATGAGATCTTAAGACGTCTATTAGACCTTTCTGTTTTATGAAAAAAATTTGCTATTATAACTTTGTATAAGATAAGACGAGAAATAAGCACTGTTAAGTTTTTGTGTAAAATAATGAAATGTATTCACAAAATCGAATATTTTTTTAAAATTCTTAATGTTTAAGTTTGAAATTATTGTGCAAAACGTCAAATTCATCATAGCAGCTATTTGTGTGCAGAGCTTTATAGGTTTCCATTAAATTTAATCATAAAAAATCGAACAAGTTAGAAAAACATTTTTTACTGCTTAATTGTAAAATTTTTAAACTAATATATTTTATACTTATTGGTCACAGATACCAATCAACTTTCATAGAGTTTGCGAGTGTGTGTGAGAGAGACAGAGAGAAAGAGAGAAAGCGAAAAAGTGCGTAGATGCAGCCTTCATGGTGTTTCGTTGTTGCTCGAGATGAAAACTGTGTTGCATAATTATAGGAAAAATATTATACATAATTCTGTATGAAATTTATCTATGTTTCAAATACTGTATTATTTAAACAAATTGAATTATAACATTTTTGTAAATTTTGAAAAACCAAATATAACATTTAACTCTATATTTTTAACTTTAACAGACTTTTGTTTGATATCTTTAACATGAAAAATCCTATGTAAAACTTAAAAAATTAAGAATAAAAATGCTAGTTATAATATAAATATCTGACTCAAATCTGACTTTAGAGAATTTGAGGAATCATGCAAATACATAAAAACTTTTATTATTGACAAGATAATTTTGTAAAACATGAATTTTATTGAGATTTCTTAAAACACTCTTAAAGTCCAATTGAATTTTCGTATTTAAATAAATTGACAGAATATTTTAATTTCTTTTTAAGAATCTAAATCGTTTTTATTGCAAAAACAAAGTTTATGCAAAATTATGTAGAATTTTTTTCTCGCAGGTTTGTTGTAAATTACCGCGTAAGTGTTACTTTTCATACAAAATTCGAGTTGACTCTTCGGAACTATGACGCAGAAGAAACAAACTGTCGATCGCATCGCGTCGAAGATTTACATGGTAGGCTAGTGAGAACATTTTCTTATATCTTCGAGAAAAAGTTAAGGGACATAAGAGCGAGCAATGTAAATAAAGTGAAAAATTAAACCAATTATATAAACATGACCCATAGAAATACATTTTTCTTATGATCGAAGCGACGATTCGATATTGTGTGCAGTGTACGCGGGAGGCACGTTTTTTGACATTGTACATTTGACTAAAAGTTTTGGGTTACCACCGTTACCGATAAAACAAATGCGCTTGTTAAGTACACGAGAATCCATGTGCATACCACACAATGCGTTTGTGATAAATAATGAAGGACGAAAGACGTCATTACAGATCTTTGCCTCATGCCAAATTTTCCGACCCTCAAAGCTACGTTTTCGATTTGTATAACCGCGCGAATTGAATTTTTTCGTAACGACAGATTATATAACAATTTTTTCGGCCCATCTATACTGTACGATGCTCAATCTTTTCTTCGTAAAGACTGCTTATATGACTTTAACTTTTTAACTCCCCTGCAATGCATGTATAAAGAAAGGAACATTTTTATTATTATCCTAAATTACAAATACATCTCTAATATGTGCATACTATTGTATTTAACGACATTTTGTAAGGACCTATTTATTTTAATAAAAAACGTTAGCTTATACACCTTTTACAATTATAAGAATTTCTTTATAAATCGATGATATAAAAAATTTTGAAATTAACGTAAATATGAAAACAAAATTCTGCCAATTTTTTAAACAAAAATGATTCATTATATTGATTGTCAACATTGGTTTTACAATGTCAAGACTACATACACCTTTATTCTTTATAGGCTATGAACATTTTGATTGCATAGGTTCAGTCGATAAATTGGATATTTACATTTACAATACAACGTAACATAATAACACTAACGGATTCAATTTTTTAAAACAATCACTTGTAAGAAGTCTAAGCAGTAAAAAGGTATTTTAAAATAAATATATTTAAACATAATTTATTATAAAAAACTAATAAATAGCAATATTCATCAAATAAGAATGTACATGGTACTATGGGTGAGTAGTTATGAGAACATAATATTCATCTGTTATTTACACCAAAAATATATAGCGAAATACAACTTTTATTTTTAAAATTCATGTTTCTGATTGTTATTGAAAATAACTGTTTTGTGACTAAAATAAGATAGATGAATAAAAATATATTGATATAAAAATGTCGTATTTCAATACAGTGATAAATAAAAGCACCAAAGTAATTTAGAGCATTATTATCTTTTTATGTAAATGATTTAATATTGTAATAATTTTCATATAATTTTTTCAAACCAAAGTTTAAACATTTTGATGTTTATTTAAAGAAAAAGCAACATATAACTGTATTCGTATCGATGGCATTATTTTATTCTATAATTGAATAAAAATTATTAAATTGTAAGCATTATTCAATTAAGAATATAGTTGTTTAACCTTTAGACTGCCGGGATTTGAACCTTTAAACGGCCCTTTAGAAGTGGCCAAATTAGTGTCTTGTATCACGTATCAACTATATACAAAGTTCATGTCAGAGGTCGAACCTATATATAGGCTTTCCGGCAGGATACGGTAAAGAAAAAAATTTTCTATTATAGAATTTTTTTTACGCTTAAAACTCGATGAAAGTATCATATTATTTAGGTTTTCGGGGTCGCTGATCACGAATCTGAAGTCAGATTTGATAAATTCTTGTCAGGGAGCCCCCCCCCCCCCAATTCCCCTATTTTTGAAGCTCGGTGAAAATGTTACTCCGGGGGTTTTTGGGGCAATCCAGATTGGCAATTTCACCAAGTTTTAGAAATATATAAAAATTGGGGCATTTGGGGGGGGGGGGGGGGGGGGGGGATTTCGGGCCCTATGAAGTAAATTTGTCAAATTTGACCCTAGATTTGTGATCAGCTACCCCGAAAACCCCCGGAATACTATTTTTCACAAAAAAATATTGATTTTCCTCTAAAGCCTATATATAGGCTTTCCGGCAGTCTAAAGGTTAAAAAATTTAACTTTGCTAAATCACCTGAATTATAATAATTAAAAAAGCACATACTATAAAGTAAGAAAAATGTGTTTAAATTTAATGTAGAATGTTGGTATATTTAAATTCATCTTATTGGCTAGCTAATAAATAATAAAATCCACAATAATATATTTTCATGTCTTTATTTATAAAATCATTTTGATCACGTGGTCACAATTTATTAATCTCTCAAGAAAATTTTCTCATGAATTTCGTAAGTCGAAATTTCAAATAGCTTTATTTTCCGAGGAACTAAAATCGGCTTCAAATGTAGTTCAGCTTGGATATACTTAATAGAGATGACAATGTTGATGCTTATGGAGATGCAATTTTTAGCACTATCCTAAGAACTTAATTAGGTAAGTAAAATTTTTCATTTTTTCCTTATATTTGAATTATAGAAGAAATATCTCGGAAAAAACTAAGAAGAGCTTTAATAAGTTATTTGTACAATACATCACTTCTTTTATATCATAAGATATATAATTAACTTTTTTTACATTTTTATCGCATAAAACGTCAAATATAAATCGCTGTAATAAATCATTTATAGTTTTCGGTAAAACTCATAATTGCTTGATTTTTTTTAAATTATACAAAAGTTTTATTAAACTTTGCAAATATTTTTTACTCATATAAATATAAATAATTGGATGATATTTCTCTCATTATACCATAAAATTAAAAAAAAAAAATAAATAATACAAATAAATCCTCTATTTAAAAAATAATAACAGTGCCCAACATTCAACATTATTGATAGATTTTTCATATCTTAATACACATACAAAGTTCAAAGTGTTACATTGAATCTTTGCATCAACATGTGTACGGCTCAACAAAAATTTATACTTCTTTTTAGAGTATATGCATTAAAGTACATTTTTAGAAATATTTTAGTGTCTTATAGATGCTTAAATAACAGTTTCTTTTTTCTAATTTGTACCAATTCTTAAAAATGTATAAAGCTTCAAAAGGATATTTTATAAAAATATATAATTTTAATTAATTAATAGAATACACATAGAACAGTTTTTGTTAATTAAATTTTACGATACCTCTAATATGATTAGTATTAAATTTATTAAAACAAATTATGCATCATCTTTGTCGACATTTCATTATGTTTTCACAAATCACATTGAATCGTATACTCGTTCAATAAAAAATTCACTTTTATCAATACACGTCATACATTCGTTCCGATTTTCACCAAATATAAAATATAACGTTCAAAAGAATAAAAATAAATAAAATTCTCACATAATTAACTTCAGAAGCATCCATAAAATTACACATTAAGCCTAGTTAATAATAACAATGCTACTTACAATTATATACATAATTGTCTCAAAATAGATATTTTTAACATAGTGCATGTGAATACATTTTCATGATTCGTATTCAAAATTGCTCGTGTAAAAATTTTTGTTTAAGCCGTATATGACGCGACATTGTGTTTATATAGGGCAGCGTTTAAAATCGTCTTAATTAATCTATTTATAATAAAGAAAAAAACAACTTTAACATCACTACATTCAAACCATGCTTCACGTTCTTTTATTTTTTCCCTGCAACAGCTTAAAAGTAGTTTTCAATCTAAACTTATTCTAAATGCACTAAATAGAATTCATGGCTCGGAATATAATCGATAATGAAGAGCTTTTTCTTTTAATGTAAATAGCAGAATGTCTTGATGTATATGTGCATAAATACATGTCAGATAATGGCATGATTCTTTTATAATTTAATTTGCATTATAATTTCTTTTTCAAAAGGTGTTGGATAAATATCTGGATAAACAGTCGAATATTGAATTTTTCGTTAATTTTCATATCTCGCTTACACTTTTTTCTAAAGCTACTTTATAAACCTAACAGAATTAGAGCTTTGTGATATTCGTATAGCTGATACTCTAACTACAGGGTTTTTATTACTGAATATATTAACTTGGAAGTAAACTCTCTTACGATCCTAGGTTTCAAATATGACTAGAAATTTCCCTATATAACTTTTTCTCATCCTCCACATTTACCTCATATCTATTTTTTGGCAAGATTTTATCCGATATAAATTTACGAAATAGCTGACATTTTTATGTCGTATCTTCTTATTTTTCTTTAAGAAATACTAAGTTCTTTATCACATAATTATTTTTTTCATCTCTCAACGCTATTTTTAAACATTCTCGTCGTGCATTCACTCTCCTTTCTTATTTACAAAACAACTTTTCACGTGACGGTTATTTTTTACGCTCACACAAAATCACTAACGTGTGGTGAACTCCCGCAGACGTAAGGGCCTTTAATCATATCAATGATTTATTCCCTTCTTACTTATTCAATATTCAAAAATCAGTTTTCATTTCACGAATCAGTGTAGCCGATCACTCATCATTACTAATAATGCACCATCATATTCTTTTTTTAAAATTACTCACAGTGTTACACATTCTTTCCTTGTATTTTCTTTTCTTTATACTATTGACAATAGAATTTATTTGCGAGTGCAGTGCACTAAATGCACGTTAATAATTGATATTAAGTGCGCATCGAATTTATTAATAATACAGAATAACAAAGCTATTAAACAGCATTATAATCTAATAATTTTAAATTATTGCAGAATTAACATATGCTCTTTTCGATGCCTAGAGAAATTATTAATCAATTCCATAATTAGCTTCTTTACTTAATCAAAATGGGTCCATAAAAATGGAAGATGATGTGTAGACTTCTTTACAATAAATATCTAACGTAATTCTTTTTAAATTTTGATGTCCTAATAATAAGAAAAGTTTTATTAATAAAAAGTCAAGGTTTGGGACCTTTTATATTCCTGTATAAATGCTGTGGTTTTTGATAAAAAAAAGATGATGTTTGTATATAGATACTATCGACCTAAAATATAAAGTTTTTACTATAAACTTTATGGGAATGTTCAAAGAAAATGCTATTAAGCTTAACAGTAAACAAAATTTAGAAGTATTTCTAGTATAAAAATATGAAAAAAGTTATTTTCCGTTAAAATTTATAAACTTTTTAAATTTATATTTATATTCATTTAGAACTGCACAAACCTTCAATATTTTAGGCCGATTATATCTGTGATAGTACCACATTTTTCTATAATTTGGTAAATAAATTATTCACTTGCATGAATATCATGATTTCGACTAAGGAACCGATATTTTTTCGATGATCAGAAAAATGAATACATTTTTGGATCGATACTATCCCTATAGTTTTTCATTGATAACATGGGATAGAATATATTGTAAGATGGTAACATTTACTTTGCTGATATCTTTTGTGTCTCTTTAAATACGTCTGTCTTTTTTGTTAAACTTTTACCAAAGTCTTACTGCTATAGATCATTTTTTGTTCTTACAAATTGGAGAGTGAAACTGATCCATTTCATTGCTGATGACCACCAAGTGACTCACACCCAAACAGAATATATTCTTCTCTTGACAGCCAAAAAGGATTCCCTTTTTGATATTCTGGAGGTGTTTTATCTAAAAGATGTAAAACATTTTTATTTTGTTTGTTAATTTGAATAATTTAACAATCGCTAATATTAATATTTATTTGATAATTCATTAAATCTAATTATAATTTAAAATAATATTGTATGTATATTTACCAGGATGCACAGCTAAAGGCACATATGTAGATCCCATTGCTACATTCCAGCTGTGAGTGCCTGGGCAACTTTTTACGTCCAAGATATGTCCATATTCTGGAAGAATTTTTTTCAAGTCCTGCTTTAATCTTAATTCGAATCCTGTCAAATCTGTATTCCCACCAGTCAGAAGAATACGGGAAAGGCAATCTTCTCTTATTTCTTCAGACAATCCTTCTATTACTTCTTTTACAACTTGGGGTAAATCCATACTGACGTACATTAATTCTGGAGCAGTGTATAATTCTGAACCAAGTGAAACTTTCTGTAAAAGTAATTCAGATTTTGTTACAATAATTGGTAAAAAATTTGTATTCACTATGAGTAAATTATTACAGTTATTATTCTAAAATATTTAAAACTCACCCAATCTCTTTTGCAATTCGCGTAAGTATCAACCCTAATATCTATGTCAACTTTCTCAGCTTTACTTTGACTACTTTTATAGAGTCTTTCAGGCTTGCTAGTATATTCTTCTTTTCTTATATCAAGACTGAGCCTGCACCTTTCTTTAACTGTTGGATAGTCCAAATAAGAAATCGGTATGTCGTGGAATTCTTTTGGTTGCCAATTCATAGCTTGTTTTAAATAATATGCTACATGCCATCCGCCAACAGGTATCAATCTCCAACGCCGGGGTATCACCCTTCCATCAACCACTACAGCAACTGTTGTACTCAAAGCACCGCTATCAATCACAATGCAAGTCTCAACACCTAGCATAGCACATGCTGCAAGTGGTTTGGGAACTAGACAGACTCTGCAAAAGAAAATGATGAGATAGTTTTCTCTTTAGATTATTAAATTTTGTTAAGATTGAAAAAGTAGTAAATTGTCTGCTTACCTAGCTATTTTAACTTCTTGAAATAGATAATGTAAAAGTTGTTTCCTAAGTAATGGATCTATAGCTAAAGGTTCACAGAACATAAGAACTGCATTTGGTTTCCTCAAAGTTTCCGTCAAACCCATTTGACGGAACAAATGATCGACAAAATCCTTCAAAACTGAGAATGTACCATCAATAAGCAGAGCTTCAGCAGGGTTAAATAGATCTATATTAGGTATTCCCAATACTTGCTCGGTATCAGTACAATAACCATTAATTAATTTCTCATAAACTGGATTACATCGTGTATAACAAGATGCATCATTGGGATGTTGCTCTAATCTCCTTTTTTCCCTGTACAATTGTACTGAATTGCAGAAGACGCAGAATGGTCCACTGCGAGGTGGGATTTTAGTAGATTCTGGCTCGGCAAGTTTTAACAATTTTACAATTGATTTCTTTGTTACAAATTTTCCTTCAGATTTTCTTCGTCCACTGCTACTGGGAATGTTTTGTGGAGGTGGAGGTGGTACTTGTTCAACATGGGTCTCCTTGTTATATTTGGGCATGCCAAGCATGGAAAAGTGCCTCCTTAAGCCAAAGTGTGGAGTGATGACCCAAGTGTATTTGTTTCCTATTTCTATCACAATTTTAACGCTTGAACCTTCCACACAGTTCCTCTGACAGGTATAACTGCTGCACTTGCAGCATTTAGGGAAGGAATTCTCGTTGCTCTCATTTAACGTTAATATCATGTGTAACCGATAGCACATAGCCTTGAAACTGACGCTCAGCATTTGGAGGCATTTCATATCAGGAAATTGGAATTGTACTGTGGATATAAGTTGCAACCATTTCATTTTCCTAAAATAAAAGTTATAAGTAATTAATCATACTTCGTTTTAATTAGAATTTGGGTGGTAATTTCTTATTAAACGTATTAAAAACGTCAAACACCGTTTAAGTACTAACGAAAAGGGCATCAATTAGAATCTAAGGTCAGAGTAAGCTAAATAAAAGCGGCAGCATCCATAATTCGAGAAGCAAGCTCCGATCCTAAACTATCTGCGGTACCATCGCGAAAAATACGGCGTATTTCGTGAGAGGAACCATCGCCAGCGGCGGCGACGGTCCTCGCCTTGCCCGCGAGGTGAAAGGTATATAATGTGCAGCAGCTCCCTCGGTAGCAGAATCAATATATACAGGGTAAACGTAATGCTCGCGCGCCGCTATTTGCAATAATAACCTCTTACCATAAGTAATCCGTGTCGGAGGTCTTGCGTAGGTACTTGCAGGTGCTCCCGAAGGCTATGATGTCAGGTACGTCGCACTCGAGCAGGATCTTGATCCAGATCTCCTCGGGGAAGACCGCGGGATCCATCGCACCGTTCGCCTATTGTGTGTTGTTGCAGCAGCAGCAGCAGCAGCAGCAGCCTGCGCGCCGGACCCTCTCTCTACTCTCCGCGAAGGAGTGCGTAAAAAGGCTCGCGAGAGCAGCGAGCCAGCGAGCGCGAGAAAAAAATATATGTGTGCGCCTCTCGGGGGTGCGGCGGCAACACGGCTAACAGTCGCCGACGAGAGCCGCGGGCGGCTGCTGTCCGATGCTACTGCTCTGCTGCAGCGACGACGACGACGTGCGACCACGACGGCGACGGCTCCGCTTGACACTCCCCGAAATCCATGAATACACTAGTCAGGTTCAAGGTTACTACGTTAAAAAACGTACGAACTGCGCATGCAACTTACCGTCCGTCGGTGACGGCGATCGATTTTTTCGCGCAAGGACTTTACATGCCTATGCGCATCATGCACGTGTGCTGCGGGCTGCAGCGGTGTGATGCATTTGCGCGGTGTACAAAGAGGCGGTCTACGCGCGCGCAAACGCGGGCAGTGGATTCGAAATTTTTATGGTAGGATATTTGAAAGTCGTTTTAATTTTGTTCCCTATATCTGTTATATATCTACAACAATTGCCTTCTCATCTAAATAAATAATTATGCTTTATTAAGCTTTATACGTGTTTTAGCTACATTTTAGATATAATTGGAGCAATAAAAAGTTAAGACTCTAGAACGATAACATTGCATCATAAGTGTTGCCTAAAAAATAGAAGAGCTATTATAAGTAAATAAACGTCAGGCGAAGTTTGGTAACAGTGTAGTTTACAAACAGAGCGAATTGGAGCAGCGATTACGCAGTCATTGTTTTCATCCTGCTATATGCTCGTTCATATGCCTTGTTTATATATAGATATACCGTGCTGCGCAGCTGCACTGATGATCGTATATAATCGATGACGTCACAGAGATTTTTATAGGCACGCGCGCTCGCTCACAGATGCGAACTAAAGGATGATTCACTTTGTACTTAATAGGCTTAGACGTACGTGCTTATGCAACTTTCGAGCAGAGTCAACGCTTTTTGTAGAAAAAATTTATTTATTGGGCGGTACAAAAATAATGATAACAAACGTTTTCTCTACCAGAGAGCAAGTAATAATACTGAATTATCGAGCTACTAAGAACTACTTTATCGGGACTCCTAAAAGCAAATTATGAGACTCCTAACAGTGCTTTAATATAGGGATTGTTGTGAGCGAGAACTTCTTCTTTCAAACTTTTGACTTTACTCATTAATTCTTCGTCGGGTAACGAGTCACCGATTTCTTTACACTTTGACATAAATTCGTGAATTAGTTTCTCACCTTCCTGCAAAGTAATTTTTAAAATTGATTGAAAGTTTTCCAAACTAATTCATAATATAATTTATATTATGAAATTAAAACATCTTTAACTCACATTAATTATTTTCTTTTTTTCCTCTGGTTTATCAGATCCTTCAAACACTATACCTTGTAAATCCTCTAATTCAGCTTGTTTTTGTTTGGCAAACTAAATATTCGATACATAAGTTTAAAATATTTTTCACAAAAATAATAGTTTATTTTCATAATTATTTTGTATTACCTCGATCACCTCTTCGGGAAAATTAGCCATTTTCGCAATGTGGATTCCGAAGCTTTGGTCGCATATTCCAGGTTTCACCTTGTACAGAAGAGTAAGTTTATCACTGACAAGTGCCGTAACGTGATAGTTACTTGCAGTGGGAACTTCTTCCGCAAGCCTTGTAATTTCGTGGAAATGCGTAGCAAATAAACAGTACGACTTTATATCCTTTGCAAGATGTCTAAAGAAAAATAAAACCCATTAATAGTTGATATTTTTTAATCCGAAAAAAATGCTTTAATAAAAAACTTACTCTGCAATTGCCCAAGCTATTCCACAACCATCATAAGTAGAAGTCCCCCTTCCAAGTTCATCAATGATCACTAGTGAATTACATGAAGCCGTCTGGAATGAAAAAATTAAATAAAAATAAAAAAATTAATAACTTTATTAACTAAACATAAACACTATTTTATATTATTAAAGATTAAAAATAGATATTAGATAGTATCGAGGAATAAATTAAAATTTACCCTTATGATGGAAGAGGTTTCGACCATTTCCGCCATAAAAGTCGAAAGTCCTTTAATTTGGGAATCGTCAGCTCCTATTCTTGCCAAAATAGAATCGAGTAGAGATATAGTTGCCGAGTCACAAGGTACGAAGCTGCCGATATGAGCCATTAAAGCTGTAACTCCGATAGATCTGATGTAAGTACTCTTACCACCCATGTTTGGTCCAGTGACGATATGGAATCTGCTATCTAAAAAATTGTATTAAAATAAGTCTTTATTAGAGGTATTAAGTGGCAAGAAAAAAATACGAGTTAAAATACCTTTAGTAAAGTGAGCATCATTTGCAATATAATTGATTCCTTCTTGTGTTTCTAAACAGGGATGTCTACACTGAACAAGCCGAAGTTCTTGTGCATCACTTGGTAACATTTCTGGCCGAACGTACGTCTGATTTGCAGAAGCTGCGGCGAGTGCAAAGGAATTTAAGACATCGAGTGTGGCAATGATTCCGCTGATGGCTTTTATTGGAGGCACATAGCCAGCTTGAATTAATATAAAGAATAAAATATTACTAGAAGATATGAATCAATGCTATATGTAGAACAACAATGCTTTGTTTCCACATACCTGCAGTATCTATGATTTCAGTGACAATGTTCTTCTGTTGACTTGTGTAAGAATTTTTCGCAGTTATATACGCGTCATTCACATCCTCTAATCTCTTATTCCTAAACCTGATACCACCTTTGATTGAATCCAAAATTGTATAGGATTTGTTGTTTCTAATACTCTTTTCTTCTTTCAACGTGATTCTGTAGTGATAACCGTATTGGGGATTTGTTTCAAGCTTAATCGATTTTCCAGCTTCAAATCCTAAATCTTCAGCTGCTTTGTGCAACAGTGACTGCATTTTTTCTTCCTTTTGATCCATCTCAGATTTCAGTTCTACGCACATAGTTAAACAGTATTCAAATATATTTATTCGAAAATTCTTTAAAAAATATTCTAATTGATAAACGGACCTTTTAATTCGTCATCGAATTCTGGCTTCACCAAAAATTCGCCCTTATCTGCCGCATCCAAATCTATCGTTTGTTCGACCATCTGCTGGAACTTATCCATCTCTTCAAGATTTTCCTTCATAGGGTCAATGAACATGGCTTTTATAGCGGCAACGTTCGAGACTGAATTAAGTTTTTCGACTAAGGCTGGCAAATTAATCATACACTGGTAAATCCTAAAAAATTAAAAATATTGTCAGTGATATTGTTGTTTATTATTAAAATTTAATTATTCTAATATGATACCTGAAATAAACGTTAAAAAAGTTATTTAAGTGTCGCGTTCCATGATTACTAGTTTAAATTCCTAGCTTGTAAAAGCTCAGTTGATTCAATTCATAAGGTTGTTAAATCAAATTCTTTAGCTATTTGGTAAAAAAAAAAACAAAAAAGTTGATGAAAAAAATAAATATTTGAAAAAAGATATTTGTTTTTCAACCAGTTAGTGCACTTTTATTAGTAAATTAGTTGATATAAATTTAATAAATAAAAAAACTATTAACTGAGAAAGATTGAAGAAATGAATACAATAAAATATATATGCCTTTACTAAACAATGCATAGCATGATATAAGAGAAAAAAAATTAAACCCTTTACAACATCCTCAAAAGCTACTTTCGCAAAACAACCTACTTGTAGCACTCCTGCAATCCCGCCTTCTTCTTCCCCAGCTTCTTAGCCAGCTGCTGAAGGTCGGGTATACGCCTCAGGTAATCCTCGCTCAGCACGGACCTCAGCTCGGAATCATCCAACAGCGTACCCACAACCTCGTGGCGTTCTTTGATGAGAGCCAAATCGCGCAACGGCTGCCGGATCCAGTGTGCGAGCTGACGGCGACCCTGGGCCGTTTTGCATTTGTCTAGGAGGCCAAGGATGCTCGCTGAGGAGCTTGCGCCGACAGTTGGCGCGTCCGGGCGAGGTTCGATGTTCAGAGCCTTGATGGCCGCGGCGTCCAGACGCAGGTAGCGGCTGCGTTCGATACCCTCGAGGCTGAACTGGTTCTCGTTGCTTTCGTCCGATGTGAGCTGTAATCGGTTGGGTACAAGGATTATTTTCCGTTGAAAAAAAAAATGACATCCGTTTTATGTCGATTTTTCAATGAACGTCGTTACAAAAACTGTTTAACAAAATACTTACATTCAAATAATTGATAAGAGCTGACGTCGCAGCCATCGCCAGTTCTAAATTCATTTGCGGCAGAGCTTGGGCATTACGCTGTTGACCTTTTTCAAACCTTATAATAAGATTCAGATCCTGAACTAAGTTGCTCGTTGCAAAATCAGACTTCTTTTTTATCGTTACGAGTACATTGTTTCGCTCCATCAACTAAAAATAATTTATTCAAAATATGAATGTTTTAGTTTAATAATTAAAGAGCAAAAAGATGTTTTATTTAATATCGCGTTTGTCAAAATTTAGCAGACGTGGTACCTCTCGAATAGCTTTACAGTCTGCATCTTTATCTGATCCTTGTAAGATGCATTCTTTAGGTTTGAGCGACACGACAATCCCTTCAAGATCCATGAAGCTTTCGTCATCTTTGAATTCGGATACCGAAATCACTGACTTGATCGTGTCGATGCAACTTAAGCCAACAGTCTGAAATTAAAATTAGATTTAGTATTATTATATCTGTTTCATTTCAATTGATGGATTTTTTATTTAAACAATTTTATATACGCCGGAAATTCTTTTAGTTAATTTATATTTAATAAGTTCTTTTAAAAAAAGAGAGAAATAAACAAAAACCGAATATTTCAGCGAAATTCTAATTAAGTTAATCAGTCATTAAAAAGCTACTTGGAATGTTGTTAGAGGGATGCCGATGCTATACTATTCAATAACATAATCATTGACATTTTTGTGTCATTCTCTTATTTTTTTCGCTCTCAAGTACCTTCCAATAACAACATTTTCAAGTATTTTATGCTAATTTCCTGCGTTTACATAGTTAAATATGAGATTCGGTTTTGACACAAGTTTTGTATCAAAAACAGAATTAATAACACACATTTTGTGTTTTTATTCAACACACAATAGGTGTAGTCGTTCGTTTAATTACACAAAACACACGATTTTCAACCGTGTAATTACGTTCTTTAAAATCAAAATAAAAAAATACTTATTAAGTATCATACAGATTTAAGAGATACATATTTGATTATATAATAGATATGTTTAAAAAAAAAAATATCTCTTCTTATATGTTATTGTATATTATTTCTTGAGAGCGAAAGAATTAAGCATTTCATCCACCTCCTATTACTACTCTCCAATTTATTCTCACTACAATATCGCAATAACAAAACCATCGACAAAAACCTTAGCGCCGCCTTCGCTGCCGAGCTTCACGGCCATGACGAGAGCCTCGACGGCGACGTCCGTGTTGCCGAACAGCAGGTCCTCGAACTGGGCGAGGTTGCCCGGCGAGCCTTTGTACTCGATGATCCAGTCGTGGTTCTTGGCCGAACCCTGGTTCACCCATACTTCCACGCGGTACTGCTTCACCAGCAGCAGGTCGCGCAAAAACGTCTCGAAGTGGTTCTTGTTCAGGATGACGCTGTCGATTTTGTTGTGCTCTGAGGGAGAGAAGAATTTGTAAAATATATTATTTTTTTAAGCGTAATTGTAAAATTTTAATACATGTACATTTACGAATTATTTCTTATATAGTTATTGTGTTAATAATGGTTGTACTAAAAAAAGAAAAGAAACTTTGAAACTTCTTTAAAAGTTCTAATTTTATTTAGTTTGAAAAATTTATTTTCTTTACAAAATAAGAATACGTTTAAAAAATAACTAACCTGGGCCAAGTTTCTTGCATACTGAGGTCGTCTTGAAAACTTCTTGAGCAGCGAATAGGGCATCGCTTCCATGCAGCGTATAATAATCGGATCGATTAAAGAACCTTATGGTACTACTTGGTTTCTAGAACACCCAAGAACATAACAATAGTATGATTAGATAAACGTTTGTAGAACTGTTAACTGTTTTTAAATATGTGTATTCTATTTATAAAAAACTTATCACGTGACTATATAGATTACATGTATTTCAGATGCGTAGGATTTCCTAGAAAAAGCATCCGAACATTATGTAAGGTGCTGATCTTACGATATATTTTGCGAACCACGACGTAATTTATTTAATAAGAATTAGCAGCGTAATCGCGCTTAAATTTTTCATTTTATTATCACTGATAATTCGATCGGAAATGAAAACAAACTGTAGTCATCAAATTATTAACGACACCGATGCTGCGTTCACGACGCGACGGCGCATAAGCGTGCAGAAGATGCGACTAAACTATAATATTTGAATTAATGCTGGGGAATTCGCAATAGTTATTATCACTGATTGATGCCTGCATTCGAATTGAATTAACGATATATTGTGATTAAGGAAGCGGTTATTCTCGATAACATAATATTCCAACTGTTTATAAAATATACGTACAACTTTTTGCGATACCTTTTTGTAAATTTTAAATTAAGAGGTCGCATAATAAAAAGGCAAGTTTAATTAATGAAGACTCCATCATCGTTATTATTATAATATATAGAGAAAAACAAGAAGGCGCAGATAACGTACATATATTTCGAAGTCAACGAGATAGTATTATGCTCACCCATCACAAGCGGCTTAATCTTTTAAGTAACCAGAACATTTTTAAATAGGTCATTTTGTACTTTATAAATCTTAATTGACGCCAAGGGCATTGCAAGATTTAAGGTCAAATTTTGTATTTTTTCTCTCTTTGTGAATGTATTTGTCTATGAGACCTTTATTATTTTCATTAATTGGAAATATTAAAGATTTAGTTTATTTTTCGCAGGGCACTTACTACTGTAAATGTGCTAAAATAAAATCCATTCACTCAAACATAGATAATATATGTGAAGTATAATTGTAAAGAATTAGGATAATATTCAATGAAATACAAAAATATAATAATCGCACTGCTAATCTACTTTTGTTAAAAAGTAATGAATTTCAGGAAACCCCAAACAATTAAAGAACCTTTTTTGTCGCAAACATCCATGGAGTTCAGTTTTAAGAAACCTAGTCGATCAATTGAAAATAGGAAACGTATATCAAGCTTGGTTCATTCGATTGCTGAAATCATCTAACGTTTTTAGCTATTTCGCATCTAACTATAGACCACAATTTATCTTATTTGTCGAACATTTGCAGCGCGCGGACATAGTCTAAAATCATTATGGTTTTCATGGAAAACGATCGTCCGCAACATTATTAAAAAGAAAAAAAAATAACAAGCCGAACGCCACAATTCCACGTAACCAAGAGCAAAACAACAGTTCAGAAACAACAAAGCGTCATCGCACTCGCATCTCGAAAAAAAAAAAACACATTTGACCCATATCTACAACCGATCCCCTGTATAAAAAAACCCCCAATCGGTCATTGGTAAAAACCGATTCCTCCCTGCTCAGATGTTCAGGAAATCTCGTGCGGGGTCGATTTCGATCCACTCGTGGTTATTACACACACGTAAT
Source organism: Torymus aiolomorphi (assembly GCA_036365515.1). Taxonomy (NCBI): domain Eukaryota; kingdom Metazoa; phylum Arthropoda; class Insecta; order Hymenoptera; family Torymidae; genus Torymus; species Torymus aiolomorphi. The sequence goes on along the minus strand of CM070875.1, from coordinate 196,497,575 downwards.
CGCGAGCAGAGCTAGCGGGTCAGGCGCCTATCGCGCGCGAGGTCAAAGCGTCAGCCTATAACGAGTGCGTGTGTGTGCGTATAACAGAAATCGAGCGAGCGGCGCGTCGTTCATGGAAAATCATGCTTGACGCGTGCAATATTGGTTTCCGAAAAGGCGAGAGAAAAAGTGCGCGTGGTGCTTATCAAGCCGCGACGAGTTCATTCAGAGATTCTCTTATAAACGTGTATATGTCACAGAGCGAAAATTCCTTCTGCGTCAGAAACGTTTAGTAGATTAGTCTGAAAAATGGAAAGGGGCTGATAGGCGGTTCGGGGAATCTCGTAATCTGAAAAATGGCGAGGGAAATAAAATTTTCTCATTAATTTATGTACATTTTGCTCATTTGCCTCGGTTATGGGCGATCAATCTTGGGTGTAATCGAAATAAGTCAATAACAAAGTTCGTATTAAATAAGTATGTTCTATATTTTAACTTTATTTTATCTGCAGGAGATTAATGCAATGATTAAAAAATTTAACATTGACCTTAGCGCAGTTTAGTATCAATGTTTGGATAAATTAATGAGACATTGATTTTTTCATGTCAAACTATTAAATATAAATTATAAACATCCAAACACTCAGTTCTAATCATTGTAAAAACATACGTTCCGTACTGAAAATTAAATAAGCTCGTTAAGAATATTACAAAGCGCATCAAATAATCAATATACCCAAATTATGCTTGTTACAATTATTAACAGCATGTACAAATTACAATTCATGCTACTTCACAAACCTTTGCTACTTATACCGAACCACCAAATTTTTCAATTCAACCCCCAGCAGCTAAACCAAACGCGTGTTCGCGTGTGGCGCGAAGAACCCACGCAGCGACGCGGCCGTCGTCGTCCATAGTCATATACGTACACGTAATCTTTAATGTGCTTATCGAGGGAGGGTGTAAAGCGTGAACGCGCACGCGTGCCGAGCTTGCGAAACGCGCCCGGGAAAACCGATCGTCCGTAATAGGATTTATTAGGCGGGCTTTTATCTCCGCGAACGGGCACGGCGAGCGGTCTGTGTCTTGCTACTCGATATTCCTTTTGTTGTGCTTGCGTTATGCCGAGGAAAGTTTTTTTTTGTTACTTTTGGGATATGAGGAGTGTGTGACGGTGAATGATTTTGGGAGAGAAAGTATGTAGAGCGGAGTGGATGGTAACGGGATACGTTGAAATTGTATGAACTTGAATGGTTTAAAATTAGGAGAATAATGGTATATAGCTGTTTTGAAATTAAACGCTAGCTGCGATAAATAGTTTTCAATGTCATAAGCAATCTTTAGATTATGTTTTTTTCTCGTACTTGATATATCTTTGGCTATATGGAGTATCAGTTTTTTTTTTGTATTAGACTATTCTAAGAAATATTTCATTCTACTACGAATCGCACGTGTTAACAGTTTTCTTGAAATTTAAAAAATCATTTTTCATCATTTTCGCGTTCATTGTTTTCATTTTTTCTAACAAAAAAAAAAAAAAAAACTGTATTTTAATAACAAAATATAAAAGAAAATAATTCGTGATTTTATCAGCATCGATAACTACATTAGCAAATCTCTACAAGTATAATAAAACTACATTTCCTTTTTTATGTTTGATGGGCTGTAAAGACATGCCGACGAGGCAACAAAAAATGCAATAAAATGTTTTTCCTCAGTGGCAAATTGAAAGCCGGCCTTAAACTAGTGACAAATTGATATTATTTTCGCGGAGGGCATAACATCGGCTATAGCTCATCATTAAATGCCATCGTATATATTATCGTTTGATGACGACAATTTAAATACAAATTAATTAATGTCAAAACAATGTTGCTCCATTCCGGCGTCTCTTAACAAGTCCAGCACTTATATCTAGGAATTGAGAGGCTAAAAAATTGTTTAGCTATTGTATTTGATCTGTGGGCGACGCAACCACTGTATATAAGCGACAGTATAGGAAAAATTTGTTTGCCGATATAAACTATATATAAGATTAAAGGTCATATCCCTGAGAAAAGGTTCGCTCTATTAATGCCGAAAGTAGGGTATCGCGAGTCACGAGAAAAATGAGCGATGAACGACTGTGTCGCTCTTCCCGATCAGAAATGAAAAATATTGACGCGCTTATTTTTTTCAGATTTTATTTAATAATTACTCGTCTGACTTATTTTGAGATGAACGACTGTTTGGTTTCATAATGTTTGAAATGTATATATATGTATTTTAGTTCGTTTAATGGATCAATTTAATAAAATTCTATTAAATTCAAAAAATTTTCTTTTATTCATAATACAAGGCTAGTTTTTTAAATTAGAAAATCGTGTTTACTACTATACCAAATCTCGCATCAATTTTTATTTTTTTTTTTTAATTTTTGTATGTAATAATTGAAAGATTCGAAGTTATAAATGAAAAAACTACAAGCGAAAATAGAAAAATGCTGTTTACTATTCGCACTTTTATTCTTATATATATTTTAGGACAACATTTTTTTAAACTTTCATATTTATCAGCTCCTAAATTTCTCAAAGAATACAATAAGAGATGCATTTCGTATCACGAAGATATCACAGGTAATTCTGCGGTTATTAATGTATATCGGTAATCCAGACATAACGACCCTTGAGAACTGAATAGATTCTTATGTCACCTAAAAATTTAGTTCTCTGTGATACATCTTATACGTTTCTCGCTATTCCATTTCCTGTAAAACTTGTGTTATATCTTCCCTTGACCCTTCCATTTACGTACACTCTTATAATACACAAAGCACATAACGAAATTGCAAAGCCAAGGGAATCTCCGAAAAGGAAGCGCCGCGGTCACTTCGCCTCGTCTCCGGGAAATGCGCGGCCTCGCCGCTTTTCCAACGAATATATATATAAATCGCTGTGAGATCTTGCCATCATTATGCAACATCGTGGCAAATCCTTATTTAGATTCGCACGAGTGCGAGGGGCATGTGTCATCTGAGCTCTTAGTGTACCTGTCTGTCGAGTGCGTTATGCTTCCACATCCTTATTGAATGAATTTCTGTCAGCGTTTACGCGGTAGAGATCCAAGGCTCGCGATCGCGCGATCTTTCTCGCGCGTATAGTTTTTTGTGTCCGCGAAAAGTTTCGCAGAAAAATTGGGTGTATTTGAGTCGGGTTTATGGATGGATAGATGGATGAAATTTAATAGTATATGTTTAATTCCGGAAATGTGAAAAATCTATTAAGAACATTTTTTAATAATTTAGTGTTAAATCTTCGTCTTATTTTCATAATTTTTTAATAAAAATGAATCTTGATCCTAGGTACCAGTAGCAAATACTAGTATCTAAAACACCAAATTAAAGTTGCTAAGTTTCTCAGCTTATTTAAAAAAATTCGTTATTTTTGCAATATGAAAAGTAAAAATTGTTCATTTTGCACAGATGCAAAAGTTCTTAAGAGAATGATTCATAGGAAATGATTTCCACTGAGCTTTTCTGGAATTAAAAAAAAACTACTTACAACACAATCGAAAAATATCTATTCTAAACCATTCACTTCCACGTAAGTAGGGTAAACAAACTTGTAGGCGTCGCTAAAATTATTTTTATCTGTGGCGACATTGTGTGAATAATCAAATTATTCATAGCAATTATTCGATCGAATTCATAAAAAGTTTTCAATCGGATATTAAGATGAGATTTTGCATATATTAAGTCACAGTGATATTTGTCTATTTGAAATTTACATCTAGTATTTGTTATGTATTCTACTGTTTCGTATTATTTTATGTCGAATATTATAAATTTTCTAGTGATACGGAATAAGATTTTTAAAAATATACGGCAGCAAATTTCATTCTATGCATGCCGTTCTTTAAAATTTTCAGTGTTTTACTCCACACAGTTGTGAAAAGACTAATTTTAAATATGATATAAATAAACTTCAGTCAAGTGTTTTCTGTTCTAAAAGAAAGTATCTATATAGATTGCGTTATGTTTGATTCGGAAGGTGTGATTATACACAATAGAAGTGTTAATAGTATCGGTTGTGTGTGTTAACAATTTATAGGTTGTTTTTTATAGAATGTTTATTTAGAAGATTTGGGAACTTTCCATAAATAGCTATGTTAAAAGTAGTTCAAATTTTATTTATTAACATAAATATAAATAAAAGCACTAATATTTCAACAATAAAAATATAAATCTACTCTGTCCATGATTACCATATTGTTCCTAAACTACATATTTATTTAATATTTGCAAAATTACAATCAATTATACCTACCCAGAGTTGAAGTTTAAAAGAAGGAAATTAAATTTTAATTAGCACCAACCTAAATGAAACTAAATATTCTTTAAAATCCATTCCACCCCAATATTTTTCAAAGAAAAAAAAAAATGCTGGATATGAACTACATTCTGATTATGTTTAAACTTCTACTCCGAAAATCGGCAGCAAACCACCGATTTTTCAAATCCGCAATAGTCGACCCTCCATATAATAACCCAATGCACAGAGACGATTCCCCTCGCCGATCAACAATGTCCCCTCGTGATAAATAATACGCGTCTTCGGGGCAATCAGTCTGGCGCCCCGACGACGCCGTCGCGGAACACTTTCGTAGAATTCCCTGATAAACCGCTTCCGAAGCAAACACAGTCGAATCGCCGAAGAAGAGAGGGAGCTAAACGAGCGCGCGCGCGCGGGAGGGAAAACCTTCAATGTCAGGGGGGCGGGTGGGAGGAGGGAAGAGAAAGAGAGAGAGAGAGGGTGGAGAGCATAAAAGATCCGCCGCTGACCGCCTGACTTACATGCCCACTCGGGATCAGTAGTATAGTAGTCGTCGGCCGCCAGAGCCGGTGCACCACCTTCGCACGAGCGAAGACGAGAACGAGAGGAAACGCAGAGAGACACACACACGAGAGTTGCAGCGGTCTTGGCACACGCAAGGTACGATGCTGATGGGAAAAATCGGCAGAGTGAGAATACCAAAGTGCGAACGGGGGGGATTTCCGTTTTGAGTATAATAATACGCGGCGCGACTCGGTGTGACTGCGGGCGGGAAAACAACGAGACGGCGATGATTATCCCGATGGGAGGGTAGAAATTGACCCGGTTTTGCGTCGTCACGCTGAATTTTAGGGGATTGCACACGCGCGCGTGTACGTAGGTGCGGCCTGATTGTATAGTGCGGGTTCGCAGGGAAAAAGGTTTCGTTGGTGCAAGAGTGTGGGAGATACTGAGTTTCAGTAAGTTCCGAGGTATAGTTGGGTCGAAGTTTTAAATGCACGTTTTTTTTTTCTATAAGTAAATTTTAAGAAGCAAAGGGTATGTTAAATGTTAATAGATTTAATAAACAAAATAGTAAAGAAAATTATCGCGAAGTATTTTTAGTAATCGTTAGTAATTTTTATCTTAATAAAGTCATTTTTTCACTTAACAAAAACACATACATATCAGTGTAAAAATTGTATTTTTTGAATACCTAATACGTGCCACATTATTGTTTCTAGATTTCTATTGTTTAGAACTCATCAAATACTCAACGTATTAAGGAAATAATCGACGCGACTCTTCGCGCACTCAGAATCATTCGTTTATTAAATAATCACTAAATTGGAGCAAATTACAAATTTTATCAACTGTCTTCAAATTTAAGACAATTTTTCAATTTTTATAACATCCGACTATATCTCGTTAGAATACAAGTTATTACGTAAAACAAGTAAAAACTAAAGTGGTAGAATTGATAGAACATAGTTTGTTACAGTGCAGTTTCTGGTATTATATATTCTTATTAAATTTATTCGAATATCTCGGACATTCTTAAAATTAAGATATAGGAAAAAGTGCTGTATTTCATGAATCAATAGGGGAAGTGGTATGTGATAAAGCTAAATGTTAATCTCCCTGGGTATGAAAAAAAAAATTAGTAAAGATAAAGTTATTGTGATTGCGAAAGGTTATACTTGCGAAACAGTTTATCACACATTCTACGCGTGTCTTGTAGAATAATAGCTTAATTAAATTTTTCCAAAGAGATTTCTCGGTATTTCGTCAGTTTCAATCACGAATAAATATATTTGTAATTTTCAATTTTACCATACAAAAATTAAAGTACATTTGATTATGTAATTTCATCTTTGATAATTTTAAAACTGTTGACAGTATTTTAGTTGCTTTGAAAAATGATCGGGGAAAAAATTTGCTTATGTTCAATGATACAATATTTTTTAAATTAATTATCAATCATACTATGATCCCTAATTACACATATTTACTCATGAAACCGCTTTAATTGCACAAATCTCTCCCGTTTATTTCCAGAGACCGACAAGAATCGACTACAGAAAGAATCTCTCCAAGAGCCATGCTCAGCTTAGTGCTAGTGGGCGCACTCGCCGTCCAGGCGGTGATTGCCGCGCCACCACAGAACTGCGTGGAGTTCTGCGATGACCAGAGTACCGTCGGATCAGCCAACTACGGTGGGGCTAAGAGTTCCTACAGCAGTTATGCCAAATCAAGCTACGACCAGCGCATGCAACGGTATTCGTCGTCCTCAGGTGGCCTCGGCTCCGCTGGCAGCGTCGGCTCCGCGGGTAGCTTAGGCTCCGCTGGCGGCCTCGGCTCCACTGGTGGCCGTCTCGAGAACTTCGACGAGAACGTCATTAACACCGCTGGCTTGGACCGCCCGGGCAACTGGCAGGATGAGAAGCACTACGTCACGGACGACGGTCGCGGTCAAATGAGCTACCGCGCCGGTCAGACCGTCACGAACAACGGTTTCTCCAAATTCGCTCAGCACAGCTACAGATACGGTACCCACGATAAACACGCACCTCTGTCCAACAGCCAGGTGTTGAGCACCGCCGAGTTCAACAACGAGCTGTCCAACATGCGCAACCGCATCGCCAGCTTCATGGGCAACTTCCACTTCGGCAGTGACTCCACGATGAACGCGAACATGCTCCAGGAATTCAAAAACAAGGCCAGCCTGATCAGCAGTCAGATGGACAGCGTGTGCAACCAAGTGGACGTGGGCAGTTCCATGCACCGGCAAATGCAGCAGATGATGCAGCAGTTCCAGAACGACGTTGAGCAGAAGCAGCGCGAGATGGAGGCTATGATCTACCAGAGTTCCAGCAGCAGTAGCACGGTTAGTCATGGATCTCTCACCCATGGATCAACATACAGACCGATGACCCAATACGCGCCGATTCAGCAGCAACAGCCCAGCAGACCGTCCGAGGACGTGTTGATCCAGCGACGCGTCGACGAGGAGTTCACCAAGATCCGCAGCCTTATCACCACCTTCTACAACACTTTCAACCGCGTGGACACGAACCTACAGTACCAGCAGGACCTGTCCACTCAGGTCAACGCCATCCTTGACAAGCTGTCGTCTATAAGCTTCGAGGCTCAGCAGAACGAGTCCATGCGCAAGGTCATCGAGAATACCAAGACACAGTTTGAGTCTTACGTCGCGCAAATCCGCACCAGAATCCAGGAGATGGAGGACCGTAATCGCGAGGAAGAGGCCAGACGCAAGGAGCACGAGATGCAGCTGTTGATTGAGAAACAGGCGTACGAAGAGAAGATGCGCAAACTCGAGGAGGAAAGAATCAGGCTGGAGAGGGAAAACGAGGAGAAGAAGCGTCTGCGCGAGGCTGAAGAAGAGAGGCTGAGGCTTCAGGCTGAAGCTGAGAGACAGCAAAGGGAACGAGAAGAGCGCGAAAGACTGCTTCTGGTTGAACAGCAGCAACAGCAGCTCCAACTCCAACAACAACAGCTGCAGCTCCAGCAGCAACAGCAACAGCTCCAGCAGCAGCAGCAGGCTGTGAGTCACAAGCCCCAGGTGGGCAGTAGCACGGTCGAGGTGACTGGCAGTTCGAGCTATCATCACTCCATCAAAGGGTCCTACGGATCCCAGGTTCACGACAACGCCGGCAGCTCTTACATCCAGGGCAGTAGTAATCAGGGCAGCTATGCTAGGCCACAGCAAGTGATCCAGCCGCACGTTGACCTCACCGCCGTCATCAGCCGCCTCCAGCAGGATCTTAACCGACTTCAGAACGAGGTGAACAATTTCAACATGTACACTATGCGCCTGACCTCCTCCAACAGCGCTACCGTCGTCACTGAAGCCGAGCGACAAGCCGAATCCCTGCGCCAGAGCATTAAGAACCTTTGCGAGACCAGCGGAAGATACGAGAACCAGAACATTTTGAACAGCGCTGAGGACCTGAGCCGTCGCTTTGAAGAGCTCTTCCGTTCCTTCCAGTCCCGGGCAGCTAACTACACATCGGAATCCAGCTTCTCCAGCTCTGGTGGCTATTCCGCGTCCTCGTCTTATGGCTCAACCGCCAAGTACGGAACAGTTCACGCTCCCAGCGTCGGTAACGTCGAGTTCGAGCATTCCAAGTCTACCGACATCGAAGTGGGACGCAGACCCGCCTCGTCTCAGCGATATTCCTCAGGTGGCAACTACAACTCTCAAACCTCTTATGGTGCCCGTGCCGATGGTCAATACCAGAGTGGCCTGATTGACTTGGGTGGTGGTAGCTCGGGAAGCCAGCAGCAGGTTGAGTGCGTCGAGGCCTATGCTGGACAGCCCTGCGTGAACCAGCCCAGGAGGTACAAGAGGAACGTCGGAGGTAAATAGAGAAAGAGAGCGGAGCAGCAAGTTGAGAAAAATTCTCATTTTTCGAAAATAGCTATTGTCTCGATAAAATGTTGTTCTACAGCAGTATCTTGAAAAAAAAAATTATCCTAGTAGAAAGTTGTATTCAATATTGTAATTGTTATGTAATGTTAATTTTCTACTAGGATGGAATCTTTATTAAGCGCTTGTTAGACGATTTGGAATTTTCTTTTGAAGTACAAAATCTTTAAGGTTGCGATTAGTGTATAATAATATAATAACCAGAACAGAGCTTCGAAGTTTTCATTTAAGTAAAGGAATTGTTTTAGATAACTTGTAAATCGTCGCTTAACTCGTAGAGTATATAAGCTGACCATGTATCACGAGTGTACAGAAGTATTTTCTTGTCTCCATTTTCTCTTAAGAATTCTCACTTAGAGCATACATGTATTCCCGTATAACCACTGATCACTCGCTGTTTAGAAGACTAGCCATATCTTATCATAAACTTAGTGACTTGTACGTCCGTAAGAACTGATCTTTGTATACGTAAATAATAATAACAAGACTTTACCATAACAATCTCATTAATATTAATTGTCCTATACACTAAACATAAATGGATTCACATTTGTAACTTTTTTTTAGAAAATATCAATAAAAACATGTTACGTTACCATTTCATATGTCGCCTTCAATTATTTTTTTCTACCATTTGTCCACGATTGCTTATTCGTCGTCATTTAGCAGATAATTCAGGGTTTAATTTTTTTTTTCACAAATAAGATTTCAAATTTATATTTTTGGTATCAATTTAGCATTTCATGCATATGTACAAAATAATAAGAATGTAGATGGGTAACATAATAGCAGATATCATAATGAATCACCCATCACGAATCAAAGGCAAGTAATATTTACACGTTGTACTTTTTTGTTTTGCATTCGCAGCACTATGTTTAACGTTCTAATCAATTAACATAATTTTTGCGTTTGACTGACAGAAAGAGTGATGTGATTTACTTATAAGCAATCGACTTTAGCATATTACGAACTTAAGTAAGACTAATACTAATGCACACAATAACAGATTCGCCAACAAACATTAGCAAGGATATACCTTGATCACTGTGTTCTAACATCACTATTTGCAATTACCGGCACTTCTGCGAACATGAAAATAATTCATTCTCAAACGAATGTAATACTTTGACGTTGTTCCAGAATACGGTCCCTACTTTGAGCAGATGCCGGACTTCGACCAGCATCACCAGCCCATTTTCGACGACCTTCCCCGTCTCGAAGACTATACACAACAGCAGCACGTCTTCGGACCACCTCTCGGTTATTTCGGCATTCCAACCACATTTGACAACCTGTCCCAGCACGCGATCGGAGTCAACTATCCCCGAGGCTTCCCCCGAGCAGAAGACCTGACGCGTTATCCTGAAGAGATCGACGACTTCTACGGGCCGCGTGGAAGCGCCGAGTGGCAGCAGCACGCCAACGACGATCTAACACAGCAGCATACGAGCTTCGCTCGGGAGGAGGATTTAGAGAGCCTGGACAAGCCGCGAAGCCAGGTCATCAGTGGTACACGCAGCCAGACTCAGACACCTGGATCTACGAACTTGCGTGTTGAGAAGCACTCAGAATGGCACCGCGAGAGCAGCTTAGATAATAGATACAGCTCGAGCGATCGGCCGCTAGTGCAGTTCGGGAGAACCACGACTGAAAGACCGCTGCACGTGTTGACGACGTTCGATACGCCGAAAACAGATGATTCGGAAGAGTTTACAGTACAGAAGGGTGGTTTCGGCGATTTGACCCTGGAGAGCGAGACGTCAGATTCGACGACGACGCAAACGAGGCCGTACGTTCTTTCGAGGCCGAGGTCAACGACTTTTAGACCTGGGCACTCCGATGAGGAGACCGAGCAGTTCAATCTCCAGAATAGCGGCTTTTACGATAGCGTACAGCAAGGCCAAGTGACTCAGAGGCCGAGGGTAGCATTCGCCAGACCGTACGAACATGCGCAGTCAGCAACAACGGAGAAACCGAGGATCCTTGAGAAAGAAACTGAGACGCCGCAGCAGGTTCGGCCTTTGGTGACGTTCGGACAGCAAGTTACTACTCCGGACTCTCGCATAGTCTTTGAGGAAGAAACTGAGAGACCGCTGGAGGTGAGTCCTTTGTTAACATTCGGAAAGCCAACATCTACTGTGGAATCTCACAGTCTGACTTTGGAGAACAGCGGTTTTTATGATAACTTGCAACGAAGCGAAGTTCCTAAAACGACGGATAGTTCACGACAGGTTCAGCAGGTCACGCAGTCCAGTAAAGCCGAGTTCGTTGGAGGTTCTGAAGATTTTACTCTACAAAAAAGTGGATTTTACGACTATCCTATCGAAAATAGAAAACCAGAAGCGAGTGACAAAATCGAACGACTTCGGCCTCCATCAGTTGGTAATTTGGAAATCACTCAACAATCTCAAGGAGTTTTCCAACAACAAAGTAACTTTGAAGGTGCTGTAACTGATAATAGAAAATTGGAGAAACCGGCATTATACGATGGTAATGATTTAGCACACCAAACAGTCAGCCAAGTAGATTTTGGGCTTGACAGTCAGTTCGGAAGAGAGTTTTCTAGCCAGAGTAGGAACCCACAACAAAAGCCATTGATGCCTCCAGTCGCCCATAGCATTCAAATATCAAATAATAACTATTCTGGTCAATCATTACAAAGTGCTGATAGTCATACAGAAAGGATCTATACAGCAACTGAGAATCAAGGGCTGCTTCCAACAGTGCGTCCAACAATTAAGCCAGCACCAAAGCCAGTGCCCAGATACACTAGACCATGGCAAATAAGCCAGTTAGATGATTTACCTAAACAAGCAGAAACTGTGGAGGATGATCATGGAACAGAAAATGCAAGTGTAGCGGAAACTGATACTCAAAAAACTGAAACTAACTCTGACAAATATTCTCAATCTCTTCGAGGGGACTTGCCAGGAAGCTCAGAACCAACTACAACACCATTGTCGATAGAAGAAAAACCGTATATTACGATAGATGAAAAGCCTGATATCAACGACAATCAAAAGTCACAGACAGATTTTGATTCTCAACAGCAATATGAGCAAGTAAATTTAAATGCAAATGATGAATTAAATAATTTGCAAAAGCCAAGGAATGAGTGGGAACAGAATGGTAGTGGAATCCACCAATTTAGTCAATCAAATAGAGCATACTATTTTAATCAACAGAGAATTCACCATAATAGCGAGTACTCTCAACAACCTAATTATTATAATCAAAACAATGGTAAAATTGAATTAGGACAACAAATTCAAAATCCGGTGAGCCAACAAAATAATTTCGATCAACTTAATCATCAGTCAAATTTAGAATTCAATCAGAAACATGAATCAACTTATCAATTCCATCAACAACATTCAGGTAATTTGCAAATAGAGGCACAAGGACAGAATCAATATGATTTAAAGCCTGCACAGTTTGGACAAAAAAGCCAACAATTATCATCTAATGGACAAGAAGATTTTAGTCAAAAAAGTCAAGATCCATTACTTGAAAGAGAATTTAGTGAATTAGAATTTAATCAACAAAGTCAAAAAGCCTTATTAATAGGGCAAGAAAATAGCAAAAAATTAAATGACAATTTAGTTGCTGGTAAAGTACCATTTGATGAAACCAAATTAGTGAATGGAGATACAGAATCAAGCACACAGACATTTTGGAAGAGAGTAGGTCATAAGTTATCAAGTTCTTACGACAAGGCCAAAGAGAGGGCAAGAACTATCTTTGGTTGAGATTACTATTTTCTGTTCTCATAAGCATAACAAGAACTTTACTTATAATGTATCAGCTTATTGCTTGACTGTGTAATTATATTAATCTCAACACATGTGTAATAAATCAATGCCATTTATATTTATCATGAATTCAACCACATGACAACCTAATTTAATACTAGTGGTAAGTTTTTAAGTCTCAATGCAATTGTCTTAGTATAAGTATCACTTATTAAAGTTTTGAAAGTACATGAACTCTGTAGTGATTACTTCATGTACATATGAACTATTTATATGTAAAATTTTACTATTTATATTATTTATCAGAATATTTAAAGTAACAATAATAAATTACAAACCTCTGGCATACTTTTGAAAAATCTGACAAAACTTTGCTGAGTTGCCGAGTCTAAAAAAAAAAACAAATAGTAGTGTTTATGTGAGATAATATTTTTCAAAATGCTTGTTGTCAAAGGTTATGCAAATACCAACCCATGTCGAACTGTTTATTTGGTTGTACAGCCATTTTTAATTGAATAAAACTTAACTGTGATCGATTTATGAAATAAAAAAACACAATTTCTTAAACGTTGAAACAAGAGAAAATTTAACTTTTTACAACAAACCTTCCTCTCTTTTACTCGCTATACTATGTAATAATAGCGGCCGGTTTTCCCGCGCACATAACCGAATACAAGATGAAGGTATTGAAGGTACGATTCCCGCATGCGCTATTCGGTCGCCATTGATGTCCAGAGAAGAAGATTTGCCGCGCTTTTCAAACTACATAATAGCCGCGAGAAGACAAGAAGTCGCGCTGAAGCTTACTATTGTTTATTATTTCATTACATTGAGTAACTGTTTATTGTTTCTATCAATATATAATGCATTTTTATCAAAAATTTAAAAAGGTACCATCCATTTTTTAACCACTTAGGAAAGTGAAATTCTCGCCTAAGAATTCACATGAAAATTTTATTTGAACAATTCATTTTTTTTGGTGTTGATATTCTGTTACACATACAAATTTGTGTAAATATAAAAAACTTCAACTCAAAATCTCATTTTAATTGAGTATCATAAATGACGTATAAAATACTTTTTACTTTTTTTATGATAAAAAATAATTTTATTAATAAAATGTATGCGATATACACGTATACTAATAAATACAATGTATAATGTATTTTACATTGTTCTCCTTGATCATGCTTCTAGGTATATAATATTTGCCACTTATAGAAAGTTACATTGCTTTCGGCGCTAGGTCCGCCTCTAAGTACCAAGGAGAATAAATTTTCCCGCCTTCTCACTTTCTCAGTTCTCGTAATATAATTATGCCAATGCCCGAGTAAAAATTCATGCAGGCATCACGGAGATAGGCCCTAGAGGGTGAATGTACATAATAAGCGCCGCGCCGTGCTGCGCCGTGCTGCCGCTGCGCTGAAGCTTAGCTCTGCCGTGATGTTCCTTTCGTATATTCTTACAAAAAAATGAGCAGTTGCATGTCTATGATATTTATAAATCACGGACGATGTGTATATGCTCCAAAATAAAAAGTTAAATAAATGAAGGGATAGTTTAGATGACGGACAGTTCAAAAACAAAAGTATTTTAAGCCGAGAAAGAAAACACAAGACCCAATTGATATGATATACTATGAATTATAAAATTGATTAGAACATTGGAAAATACAGCTATTGATGAATAAAAATAATACTAATAATTAATAAAAAAAATCCTCTTAAATAATATAAAATTATATTAAGATGGATATATATTATATTTTTAAAATAGAACTTCTAAAAATTTATAAAGTTCTTATGCACATAAGAAAAATATCAATATAAATATATCAATATAAATATTCAATCTCGTTCATTATTAACATAGTCTGAAGAAAGTACAATATTAACGTCGACTTGTAATTAACATTTAACCTTATAAGTTTTCTTAAATATATCAATATAAATATTGAATAATTTCTCTAATTTGTTGTAACTATACTTATTTTTAATATAATTAATTGCATCATATACTTCATTACATCTAAGATTTTGGTTTGTCATATTTACAATATTTTTAAAAAATTCATCTACATCTTTTTTTATTAAATTGCAAATATTGAATATGGGTGGGCATAATACTGGAAATATCTCTTGTTGATTATAAAACCAGTTTCTGGCTAATTTAGCACTGATTCTATTATCACTATCTTGGATAAAAAATTTTTTTAACAATTTCAATAACTTTAATGAAATTACACATTTTTCTAATTTTTTTTATTTTGGCTTCAATCATAATTATGACCATGAAAATGATAGATGTATGACATCGATCTTTAGAGAAGTGTACCATTAACAATGGAATATAGAAACTGAACTATGGACCAGCGCAAGCAGAGAACCGCGCAGCACAGCGCGGCGTAGGCGCAGCTCGTGCAGCGCGGCGTGGGAAGGGCCACATATGTGAATACGCTTGCGTACGAATCAGCATAGCGCAGTGGAGTCACTAGGACAACTTTGTAATGCCAACTTTGCATGAAAGTCACTATGGTTTCGTGAGGAACTTCTATTGTTGAGAGGGTTCACGAAGTCATACTGACTTTCCTGTACAGTTGGCACTAGCGAGTTTCGCTTAGGCCGTCTAGTGATTCCGCCGCGTCGTACGCATTCATGCGCAAGCGTATTCACATATGTGGCCCTGGCCTAAAGGCAGCGCAGCGCGGCGCTTATATACATTCACCCCAATGTGGAAAGGCCGTTAGAATCCTAGACTTGGGAATAGTAAAACTAGAAACAGTGCACGCATCAACCTAACCCCAAATACCGAGAAAGGTATTGTTACGCTACACTATAGGTGTTAAGTTGTATAGCGTCGTTAAAATTGCGTCTCGGTGCGCACTTTGTTTATAACAACAGCGTCGACCTGACGCGCAGTTTCACGGCGAGCGTCCGCGAAGAACTGCGCCATGGCCGACCTGTTCGACCTCGCGAACCTTATAACGACGGTAGGGGTGGACGCAGTGAAGATAAAGCCGGAGCCGGGCCTGCCGGAGAAATCTTCAAATGAAATTCTCACAGAACTGTTTAGCACCTTCGATGTCCCCGACGGCGACGACGATGACGAGGAAAACGAGGATGACTCTTGGAGTAGCGACGAGGGCAAGAAAGATCAAGCCGGTGATGCTGACAAGAAGAAGGAGAAAACAGGAGCTGAAGTAGCAAAACCAAACGAAGTTGTGAAAAAAGAGAAGGAGGATAACCAGAATCCGAGTGATAGCACGGGTATCAAAAAGAAGAAGGCGAAGAAGCACAGACACAAGGGAAACAAGGATAAGGAGAAGAAGCACAAGCACAAAAAGAAACACAGTTCAAAACACAGTTCTGAAAGTACTAGCGATGCTGAGAACGGAGGTTAGTTGTAAATAATGTTTATTTTCTGGTTGAAGTTACTTGATAATATTCTTTTGAATTTGTTTGGTTTTTCAGGCTTGAAAAAGAAGAAGAAGAAAAAGAAGTCTAAGCGTAAACATGAATCAGATACAAATAAGAGTGATAATGATGAACCAGATTCAAAGAAAAAGAAATTGGATATAGGTAGTAAAGATAAATCTAAAGATGATACAAGAAAAATAGGTATTATTGCAGTTTCTTCTATAACAATTAAAATTTATCTTTTACTCCATTTATCATATTATATTTTGCAGGAAAATTAAAATCTGAGGAAACCATCAAAATAAAGAAAGAAAAAGTCTTAGATGATGAATCAAAAGTCCTTGAGGAAAAAGAAGACAAGAAAGAAGGTAGTCCAACTTTACCACCTATATCCAAAATACTAGATGATGATGCTGAAGCAACAGAAGTACCAAAGTTGCTTGGTTAGTATTTTAATTTTGTTGTGAAGAAATGATTTTATTTTTGTATACTATAGTTTTAAAATCACAAAATTTTTTCTAAACTAGCAAACTGGTCGAAGTTTGAAAATTATTTTTTGTAATCATATTGTGCAAAAGAAACTAATTCCTTTTTTTTTTCAGAAAAGTCAAAAAATCCTTCAACTTGTAAGATTATGATAAAAGATTTAAAAAATAGTGAAGTTTATAACAATACTGTTAAAGAAATTGAGAGCAAAAGGAGAGAGAAAGAAGAACGTATGGAAGATGGTGAGATATCAGATAGTGATGAAGAAGATATTGATAATAATCGTACACCTACTCTTAGTCCAACACCTCCGCCTGGCATAGGAACTCTACATTCTGATAGGAAAAAATATTCAAGGAGCCCATCATCTATGCGACATATCACAAAGAAAAATGATCTTAGACTTGTACTTAAAGAAAAAGAGAAAAAGAGGCATCTAGGAAGTGTTAGGTCTACATCTAAAGATCACAAAGATAAGAATAGAAGTAAAGACAGAGGTAAAGATAGAAGTCGTAGTTGCCATTCAAAGGATGGAAGAAGTCGCAGTCAAAGTGGTAACTAAAAAATTTCTTATATTTCTATTTCAATTTATATAATTAAAATTATATTAAACTGTATATATAGTATTCACATAGTAATTTACCTATTAAACTTTTTTTATTTTTATTTTTTATACAAACTAAAATATTTTGTTCAAATTTTTTTCATAATTCAATCTTTTTAATTGATATTTACATAATTATTCAAATAGGTGATAGAGGGAGGCATAGCAGAGCAAGAAGCAGAGAAAGACGAAATAGTAGGCGTGGTGGTAATAGAAATAGATATTCAAGAGATGCTGATGATAGGTATAAAAATCGTAGTGAGGAAAGGAACAGAAATAAATGGAGAGGGCGAAGCAGAAGTAAAGAAAGAAAGTAAATAGTTTAATCTTGTATATTTGTATATGATTAAAACAAAATTATATAAAAAATGGTATATTGAAAAAGTTTTTAAAATATAAAAAATTTAAAATATTTACTTTACAGAGAACGTATTGAGATTGATAAGAAAAAACTTTTAGAAATTGCTAGACGAAATGCAATTAATATGATTATGAAAGGTAAATTACCATTAGCTCAGCAAGATAAAGCTATTGCAGCCATTCAAGAAGGAGGCAAGACCATTGATGAGCTTACAGGTGAGAACACTTTTTTTATTAAATAGTTTATCTACTACTGTGCGTGAAGTAGGCATTTTTTTCATCGTTTTCTGTGCGTAAAGTAACACTTCACGCACACCTATATGTGAAGTGCGTTCGTGAAGTATGGTGTGCGTGAAGTAATGCGTGAAGAGCGTTTGATCGGGAGAGCGTCGGTATTAAAGGCACAAGGTCTGTTGTCATTGTTTTTTTTTAAATTTATTTGGTATTGAGATTCCTTTTATTTATTTAATTTTTAAATATGTTAACGATGTGTTTATTGTTCTTTATTCTTAATATATTAATATAATATATTAAGAATATATATTAAGTGACTTGAATCCACGAATTCATAGAATTTAAAAATTTAATTATTTTAAAGATTTTTAAATATATTTTATGGAGGGGGAAAGCTTCGCCCCCTGCGGCCCTGGATCCGCTCCTTCACCCGTCTTCACCCTTTTTTGATCATACTATTTTATTGCGTATTTTTTCCCGTTGATTCGATTTTTATTGCAAAGTTTACCATACATATGGTTAGTAAAACCTACTTTACGCACAGTAGACGATAAAATATTGTAAGTAACTCTTGCGTAAGACCTAATGCACTCGTGTGATAATGGGCGAAGTCGTGCGTAAAGTCTCACTTTATGCACTAGTTGCTTAAACTACTATTTTACTTTATTCACATAAATAATTTAATATACTAATATTTTTATTATAAACTTACAGATTTTTGTAAATCTTTATCTAAATCTGAAGCTATGGGCGAGTTGTCTAGCATTTCCTCTGATGATGACAGTTCAGAAAAAGGATTCCATCATCCGTTCTTAATTAAAGAACGACCAAGCTCAATCATTATGAACATTCGAGTTAGTAATTTTTTTTATATTTATATTAATATGTAAAATTGATATCGTATATTATCATTTTAGGATTCTAAGCAATTGCCAACTAAAACTTTGTTGGAGAAAACCACAGAAGCTACAAATCAATTACGTATACAATTCCCTGTATCAAGTGGTCAACAGCACAGAAAAAGTGGTATGTAGTAATTTATAACAAACTTA
Source organism: Torymus aiolomorphi (assembly GCA_036365515.1). Classification (NCBI taxonomy): domain Eukaryota; kingdom Metazoa; phylum Arthropoda; class Insecta; order Hymenoptera; family Torymidae; genus Torymus; species Torymus aiolomorphi. The sequence continues at coordinate 196,478,944 of CM070875.1, read as the reverse complement.
TATAATATTTCAAAACTATAATTTTTTATTTTAAATTCATAAAAATTAATTTTGATAAATTTAAAACATTTAATGTTATTTCGACATTTTTATTATATTAAAAAGTAAATTTTGAAAAATAACGTTATGTAATATGATGATCTGATATGTATCGAAAAATTATTTTGGTTCTAGAAAATGTATGGGTACCAGTGCCACCAAAACCCAAGAATTCAAAACCTGAAGCAAAAAAATTATTCGTTCCTGCTAAAGAAGTTTTTCATTCAACACCACAGCCACTTGTAGTTCCACCAATACAATCTATGCAATCACCTGTTCAACCTGTTCTGCCTCTACAGGCTGTTCAACCTATGCAATCTGGTCAACCTGTTCAGCCTATTTTGCCAGTCCAAGTGGTTGCGCCAATGACACAATCCATGCCAATGGCACAACCAGTACCAGAACAATCTATTTTTCCTCAAGCACCTACTGAAGTAAATTTCCTAAATATACGATAACTTTTCATTGATTATTCATTTTTTCATTTTTTGTATTTCAGCAAGTTGATATTAGTGCAATAGTTTCCCAAAGATTAGCTGCCATGAGAAAATTATCTGAGAATCCGAATGATGTACAAGCACTTAATGAAATGTACAAAGCACAATCAGGAGTAAGATGATGTTATATATAGCATTTCTTATAAGAAATGTTCAGTAAGCATTGAGTTATTAATATGAAAATGAATTTTTAAATATTTTTAGATGAAATCATGGGTAGAAAGTAAGCACATGCCAGGTCAATTTACTGGTAGCACTGGGGCAAGAGTGCTAACACCAGCTGAACTGAATTCGGGCCAACAAGCCTGGGCTCGAAAGGTAAAAACATTTTTAAAAGTCTTGCATCTTGTAATATTTACTTTGAAATTTGTAGATTTTTAACATATTAATAATCTACAAATTTTAAACAGTTTGAGACATTGTTGAATTTTTGGAAAACGTCACGTTTGACAGTGATTTACAAAAGTTAAAATCGCTTTGTCTGTAACAAGTTTTCAGGTACAGTCTTGTTAAATATCAAAATATAACTTTATGATTTTGGTATTGAAAAGACTGTGTTGTAGGCACCGGCCACTTCTTCTAAAGAGGTGGATTCTGTGTCTGCACGGACACAAGAGGATCATTGTTTATGAACAAAAAGTTCATCTAAATAATGTCTTTTTGTGAGGTTACTGTAAAATTCCTTATTAGCCTATTTCTGAATTTTGGTTCTTTGTAAAAAAGCATATTATATTACTTACTATGAAAATTTCATTTTTTTTGTTGTAAATAAAATATATAAATTATTAATAATTAAACATCTATGAACTTTTACATAAAATAGTTTTCATTCATTTTTAATAATGAGTCTAATTAATGGGCTAACGTAGGAATTTGACAGCAATCTATATCCACCTGAGGGTTTATTACAGGCACATATCTATAATGGAAAAGCATCATCTGTAGCTGTTTGAAGAATATGATTTTAACATACTTGGTAAGTATTTTGATTGCTAAAATCAATGAGAAGCAGGTATAACAATTTTATTTTATTATAGTTTCGTTTTCTATTTATACCTTAAATATAAAATATTTATTGAGTCTATTTGCAGTAAATAATAAAGATTTTCAATAACTCAATAATAGTAATACAGAAAAAAAGCTTAATTCTAGATATTTCTTGTAATAGTTTATCATACTTTATTTCTTATTTAAAAAGTTAGTTATTGATAAGTTTTGAGTCAGTAACATGTTATGAACTCAAAAAAACTTGCTCCAAAAATGGTAATGCTAATGTAGTCAATGGTAATTGTGAAAAAAAGTATATCCAATTGATCTAAATATTCATTTATTTTAAATCAATTTAATTATGTAGGATCAGCTGTTGACAGCACAGCCAGTCTCAGGGGGGATGGGAATGGCATTACTACAAAAAATGGGGTGGAAACCAGGGGAGGGTTTAGGAAAGAACAAAGAGGGTACTTTGGAGCCTTTGCAACTAGAAGTGAAACTGGACAAGAGGGGATTAGTTTCTGATCAAGATATTGGAGCAGCAAAACTTGGAAAGACTCCTAAAGTTGCTGTGCCCACTGTAAAAACTTTGGAAGGTACATTATATTATAGAACTACAAAATTTAATATTTTCATTTAATTCTAACGTTGTTAATTATTTCTAGGTAAACATCCAGTTTCTCTGTTAGGAGAATATTGTTCCAAACGTAAACATGGAGCACCTGTATATGAACTATGTTTTGAGTGTGGTCCAGATCACAAGAAGAATTTTGTATTCAAAGTAATTACGATTTTATTCAATGAACTATTAATAAACATGTTAAGAAACTAATTAACAATGATTTTTTTAATATTTGTTTAGGTAAAAGTAAACGGTGTTGAATATAAACCATCGGTTGCAAGTCCAAACAAAAAGTTAGCTAAAGCTGAAGCTGCACAAATTTGTTTACAGTCATTAGGTCTCTTTCTATCTTAATAGCTTTATACAAATGAAAAATGTTGTATGATCCAAATAATTTTATTTTGAAATAACTATACAAAACTATTGCATTGTAATAAGTATAAGTTATTTTATGTACTTTGTTGTCAGTCCAGTATGGTACAATCATAAATGTATATAATGTAAATATGTAACAAATCATAATAATAAATTTCTATTCAATTATTTTATAATTTTGGGTGTACATGATTATATTTATTATTTGATCATATATTTTATAAAAGTACATTATAGGTGTGTACTTTAAATTAATTATTAATGTTTCATTTTCGAAAAATTAAACGGAACGTATTTTATCCCGTGAGTGCGAGAGAGATATTCAACCTCTGAGCTCTCTCGTACTCGTATAGGCTTTACGGCCTTAAACCACGTTTTATCACCGCAACTCTCGCATTACTGGGGCCTTTCTACATATGTGTGTTCTGTGTGTTCCCGACAAAGACAGATAGATCTGTACCGTTTATGTAAGACAGAGACAGACATAGAGAGAAGTTGTCTAGAACAGACAGAACACACATATGTAGAAAGGGCCCCGTACACGCTAACGCTACTCCTTTCTGGAGCATAGTATACTTCAATAAAGTATAGTACATTGCGATACGTGTGACTTAAGTGGCCCATTATTGCCCGGCGTGAATTATCGCCCTCGCTACGCTCGGGCGCTAACCTCATGCCGTGCAATAATGGGCCACTTATGTCACACGTATCGTAATGTACTATTATTACCGTTGATGATGTCTCGGAAAAAATGTAAATAAACAACACTTGGAATTAAAGATGATGAATATTTCCTAGAAAAAGAAGAGCGCTTCCCTGAGCGAGTTTTATCCTGTTATAATTTATTTAATCTTAATATTATTAAATTCCTAATTATTATTAACGCTTAAATTAATTGTTATTGATCTATTTCTACCAGAATCACAATCTGCTAATTATTTGTTTATTCGGAATTTTATTATTTGGATAATCTTTTAATTAATCACCCGGAGCTAATCAAATTATTTATGTTGAGTGTTGTTGACCCGAGTCGGGGTCTAGGAGAGCAGAAAGGCGCTTCTGCAATGGTCGCCGGGTTGACCAACTGGAACGTGGAATTCGTTGCTCAATTAAGCGCTAAAGCGCACAGAGTTGCGGGAGATTTAAATAAAACTCGAACACGAGAAGAATTAACTTTAACTTGATGTTTATTTAGCTAATTAATACTTTTGATACTTTAACAATAAGCGAACTGTCTTTATTAACGCGACTCGATATAAACTTAGTTTGGCGAAGGCAAATTACGCGTAATGACGCAATACAGTAACAAGGCCAGAGTACTTTGTTACTTCAGACTACAGCTCAACGGCGCAACATACACAGGGCAAGCCCTAGTGCAGCAGAATACCAAGCTAGTTAGTATGACCGATTATAGAGCTTCTGGGCGCAACATGTACAAGCCCGGTCAAAAATATCCAGTTGGGAAATCCAACTGGGTTTTCCAAGAGGGAAATCCAGCTGGGGAAGAGTGGATTCCAGCTGGATTTTGGTGGATTTCCCGTCGGATTCCCAATTGATGATACCAAATATTCCCACCCATTTTTAACTGGATATTTAAGTGGATTCCCACCTAGATATAACAGGATTCCTATGCATTATTAACTGGATTTCCATTGAATAGAAAAGCGAAAGTTAGATGGATTCCCATCTATATTAAACTGGATTTTTACATGGATTTCCGCCGTCACGCTGGGATTCCCATTTATTATTAAGTAGAATTTTGAGTGGATTCCCATTTAATAGAAATGCGAAAGTTAGGTGGATTCACACCAACATTTAACTGGATTTTTACATGGATTTCCGCCTTCGCCCAGGAATTCCCATTTATTATAAGTGGATTTCCATTTAATCCAGTTAAAAATGGGTGGGAATATTTGATATCATCAACTGGGAATCCGACTGGAAATCCACCAAAATCCAGCTGGAATGCACTCTTCCCCAGCTGGATTTCCCTCTTGGAAAATCCAGTTGGACTTCCCAACTGGATATTTTTGACCGGGTGTTGATGACTCATAGCTCGTTCCTTGCCATGTTCAACCGTCGTGCATTCCAGAGGCCCTTCGCTAATGGCCCTTCTCTGAATTGTTTGTGCGCTGCTAAGCCGTTGGCTATAGTAGCCTGAGAAAATTGAAATTCGGTATTTTTGAGCGATTTTCAACGCATTATATCCCAATAAACGAAGAAAAATTTTTTTCTCCAAATTTAGCCAAAATTCATATATAGGGGTATTTTGCGCTGCTCTTTCGATTGGCGCTATGATTTTTGCAATATCTGAAAATTTTTGAAAATTATTTTTTTCCTATTGGCTCTACGGCCCTAAAACCTTTTCCATTCGATAGAGCGGAAAAAAATAGTCGCGTATAGTGATTGGTGGGATTAAAAAATGGATATTTTTGGTTTTTAAGCGATTTGAAGTCGATTTGGCCCAAATAAACGATGAAATGTAGAACATTTTTCAAAATTGCTCATCTCCGCTAGGTCCTTCGACCCCAAAGGCTATTCCATCCACTAGAGCAGGATGATATAGTCCGGTATTGTGACTAGTAGCCTGAGAAAATTGAAATTCGGTATTTTTGAGCGATTTTCAACGCATTATATCCCAATAAACGAAGAAAAATTTTTTTCTCCAAATTGAGCCAAAATTCATATATAGGGGTATTTTGCGCTGCTCTTTCGATTGGCGCTATGATTTTTGCAATATCTGAAAATTTTTGAAAATTATTTTTTCCTATTGGCTCTACGGCCCTAAAACCTTTTCCATTCGATAGAGCGGAAAAAAATAGTCGCGTATAGTGATTGGTGGGATTAAATTAAAAATGGATATTTTGGGGTTTTAAGCGATTTGAAGTCGATTTGGCCCAAATAAACGATGAAATGTAGAACATTTTTCAAAATTGCTCATCTCCGCTAGGTCCTTCGACCCCAAAGGCTATTCCATCCACTAGAGCAGGATGATATAGTCCGGTATTGTGACTAGTAGCCTGAGAAAATTGAAATTCGGTATTTTTGAGCGATTTTCAACGCATTATATCCCAATAAACGAAGAAAAATTTTTTTCTCCAAATTGAGCCAAAATTCATATATAGGGATATTTTGCGCTGCTCTTTCGATTGGCGCTATGATTTTTGCAATATCTGAAAATTTTTGAAAATTATTTTTTTCCTATTGGCTCTACGGCCCTAAAACCTTTTCCATTCGATAGAGCGGAAAAAAATAGTCGCGTATAGTGATTGGTGGGATTAAAAAATGGATATTTTTGGTTTTTAAGCGATTTGAAGTCGATTTGGCCCAAATAAACGATGAAATGTAGAACATTTTTCAAAATTGCTCATCTCCGCTAGGTCCTTCGACCCCAAAGGCTATTCCATCCACTAGAGCAGGATGATATAGTCCGGTATTGTGACTAGTAGCCTGAGAAAATTGAAATTCGGTATTTTTGAGCGATTTTCAACGCATTATATCCCAACAAACGAAGAAAAATTTTTTTCTCCAAATTGAGCCAAAATTCATATATAGGGGTATTTTGCGCTGCTCTTTCGATTGGCGCTATGATTTTTGCAATATCTGAAAATTTTTGAAAATTATTTTTTTCCTATTGGCTCTACGGCCCTAAAACCTTTTCCATTCGATAGAGCGGAAAAAAATAGTCGCGTATAGTGTTTGGTGGGATTAAAAAATGGATATTTTGGGGGTTTTAAGCGATTTGAAGTCGATTTGGCCCAAATAAACGATGAAATGTAGAACATTTTTCAAAATTGCTCATCTCCGCTAGGTCCTTCGACCTCAAAGGCTATTCCATCCACTAGAGCAGGATGATATAGTCCGGTATTGTGACTAGTAGCCTGAGAAAATTGAAATTCGGTATTTTTGAGCGATTTTCAACGCATTATATCCCAATAAACGAAGAAAAATTTTTTTCTCCAAATTGAGCCAAAATTCATATATAGGGGTATTTTGCGCTGCTCTTTCGATTGGCGCTATGATTTTTGCAATATCTGAAAATTTTTGAAAATTATTTTTTTCCTATTGGCTCTACGGCCCTAAAACCTTTTCCATTCGATAGAGCGGAAAAAAATAGTCGCGTATAGTGATTGGAGGGATTAAAAAATGGATATTTTGGGGGTTTTAAGCGATTTGAAGTCGATTTGGCCCAAATAAACGATGAAATGTAGAACATTTTTCAAAATTGCTCATCTCCGCTAGGTCCTTCGACCCCAAAGGTTATTCCATCCACTAGAACAGGATGATATAGTCGGGTATTGTGACTAGTAGGCTGAGAAAATTGAAATTTGGTATTTTTGAGCGATTTTCAACGCATTATATCCCAATAAACGAAGAAAAATTTTTTCTCCAAATTTAGCCAAAATTCATATATAGGGGTATTTTGCGCTGCTCTTTCGATTGGCGCTATGATTTTTGCAATATCTGAAAATTTTTGAAAATTAGTTTTTTCCTATTGGCTCTACGGCCCTAAAACCTTTTCCATTCGATAGAGCGGAAAAAAATAGTCGCGTATAGTGATTGGTGGGATTAAAAAATGGATATTTTGGGGGTTTTAAGCGATTTGAAGTCGATTTGGCCCAAATAAACGATGTAATGTAGAACATTTTTCAAAATTGCTCATCTCCGCTAGGTCCTTCGACCCCAAAGGTTATTCCATCCACTAGAACAGGATGATATAGTCGGGTATTGTGACAAGTAGGCTGAGAAAATTGAAATTTGGTATTTTTGAGCGATTTTCAACGCATTATATCCCAATAAACGAAGAAAAATTTTTTTCTCCAAATTTAGCCAAAATTCATATATAGGGGTATTTTGCGCTGCTCTTTCGATTGGCGCTATGATTTTTGCAATATCTGAAAATTTTTGAAAATTATTTTTTTCCTATTGGCTCTACGACCCTAAAACCTTTTCCATTCGATAGAGCGGAAAAAAATAGTCGCGTATAGTGATTGGTGGGATTAAAAATGGATATTTTGGGGGTTTTAAGCGATTTGAAGTCGATTTGGCCCAAATAAACGATGAAATGTAGAACATTTTTCAAAATTGCTCATCTCCGCTAGGTCCTTCGACCCCAAAGGCTATTCCATCCACTAGAGCAGGATGATATAGTCCGGTATTGTGACTAGTAGCCTGAGAAAATTGAAATTCGGTATTTTTGAGCGATTTTCAACGCATTATATCCCAATAAACGAAGAAAAATTTTTTTCTCCAAATTGAGCCAAAATTCATATATAGGGGTATTTTGCGCTGCTCTTTCGATTGGCGCTATGATTTTTGCAATATCTGAAAATTTTTGAAAATTATTTTTTTCCTATTGGCTCTACGACCCTAAAACCTTTTCCATTCGATAGAGCGGAAAAAAATAGTCGCGTATAGTGATTGGTGGGATTAAAAAATGGATATTTTGGGGGTTTTAAGCGATTTGAAGTCGATTTGGCCCAAATAAACGATGAAATGTAGAACATTTTTCAAAATTGCTCATCTCCGCTAGGTCCTTCGACCCCAAAGGCTATTCCATCCACTAGAGCAGGATGATATAGTCCGGTATTGTGACTAGTAGCCTGAGAAAATTGAAATTCGGTATTTTTGAGCGATTTTCAACGCATTATATCCCAATAAACGAAGAAAAATTTCTTTCTCCAAATTTAGCCAAAATTCATGTATAGGGGTATTTTGCGCTGCTCTTTCGATTGGCGCTATGATTTTTGCAATATCTGAAAATTTTTGAAAATTATTTTTTCCTATTGGCTCTACGGCCCTAAAACCTTTTCCATTCGATAGAGCGGAAAAAAATAGTCGCGTATAGTGATTGGTGGGATTAAAAAATGGATATTTTGGGGTTTTAAGCGATTTGAAGTCGATTTGGCCCAAATAAACGATGAAATGTAGAACATTTTTCAAAATTGCTCATCTCCGCTAGGTCCTTCGACCCCAAAGGCTATTCCATCCACTAGAGCAGGATGATATAGTCCGGTATTGTGACTAGTAGCCTGAGAAAATTGAAATTCGGTATTTTTGAGCGATTTTCAACGCATTATATCCCAATAAACGAAGAAAAATTTTTTTCTCCAAATTGAGCCAAAATTCATATATAGGGGTATTTTGCGCTGCTCTTTCGATTGGCGCTATGATTTTTGCAATATCTGAAAATTTTTGAAAATTATTTTTTTCCTATTGGCTCTACGGCCCTAAAACCTTTTCCATTCGATAGAGCGGAAAAAAATAGTTGCGTATAGTGATTGGTGGGATTAAAAAATGGATATTTTGGGGGTTTTAAGCGATTTGAAGTCGATTTGGCCCAAATAAACGATGAAATGTAGAACATTTTTCAAAATTGCTCATCCCCGCTAGGTCCTTCGACCCCAAAGGTTATTCCATCCACTAGAGCAGGATATAGTCCGGTATTGTGACTAGTAGCCTGAGAAAATTGAAATTCGGTATTTTTGAGCGATTTTCAACGCATTATATCCCAATAAACGAAGAAAAATTTTTTTCTCCAAATTGAGCCAAAATTCATATATAGGGGTATTTTGCGCTGCTCTTTCGATTGGCGCTATGATTTTTGCAATATCTGAAAATTTTTGAAAATTATTTTTTTCCTATTGGCTCTACGGCCCTAAAACCTTTTCCATTCGATAGAGCGGAAAAAAATAGTCGCGTATAGTGATTGGTGGGATTAAAAAATGGATATTTTGGGGGTTTTAAGCGATTTGAAGTCGATTTGGCCCAAATAAACGATGAAATGTAGAACATTTTTCAAAATTGCTCATCTCCGCTAGGTCCTTCGACCCCAAAGTTTATTCCATCCACTAGAACAGGATGATATAGTCGGGTATTGTGACTAGTAGGCTGAGAAAATTGAAATTTGGTATTTTTGAGCGATTTTCAACGCATTATATCCCAATAAAAGAAGAAAAATTTTTTTCTCCAAATTTAGCCAAAATTCATATATAGGGGTATTTTGCGCTGCTCTTTCGATTGGCGCTATGATTTTTGCAATATCTGAAAATTTTTGAAAATTATTTTTTTCCTATTGGCTCTACGACCCTAAAACCTTTTCCATTCGATAGAGCGGAAAAAAATAGTCGCGTATAGTGATTGGTGGGATTAAAAAATGGATATTTTGGGGGTTTTAAGCGATTTGAAGTCGATTTGGCCCAAATAAACGATGAAATGTAGAACATTTTTCAAAATTGCTCAACTCCGCTAGGTCCTTCGACCCGAAAGGCTATTCCATCCACTAGAGCAGGATGATATAGTCTGGTATTGTGACTAGTAGCCTGAGAAAATTGAAATTCGGTATTTTTGAGCGATTTTCAACGCATTATATTACAATAAACGAAGAAAAATTTTTTTCTCCAAATTGAGCCAAAATTCATATATAGGGGTATTTTGCGCTGCTCTTTCGATTGGCGCTATGATTTTTGCAATATCTGAAAATTTTTGAAAATTATTTTTTTCCTATTGGCTCTACGGCCCTAAAACCTTTTCCATTCGATAGAGCGGAAAAAAATAGTCGCGTATAGTGATTGGTGGGATTAAAAAATAGATAGTTTGGGGGTTTTAAGCGATTTGAAGTCGATTTGGCCCAAATAAACGATGAAATGTAGAACATTTTTCAAAATTACTCATCTCCGCTAGGTCCTTCGACCCCAAAGGTTATTCCATCCACTAGAGCAGGATGATATAGTCCGGTATTGTGACTAGTAGCCTGAGAAAATTGAAATTCGGTATTTTTGAGCGATTTTCAACGCATTATATCCCAATAAACGAAGAAAAATTTTTTTCTCCAAATTGAGCCAAAATTCATATATAGGGGTATTTTGCGCTGCTCTTTCGATTGGCGCTATGATTTTTGCAATATCTGAAAATTTTTGAAAATTATTTTTTTCCTATTGGCTCTACGGCCCTAAAACCTTTTCCATTCGATAGAGCGGAAAAAAATAGTCGCGTATAGTGATTGGTGGGATTAAAAAATGGATATTTTTGGTTTTTAAGCGATTTGAAGTCGATTTGGCCCAAATAAACGATGAAATGTAGAACATTTTTCAAAATTGCTCATCTCCGCTAGGTCCTTCGACCCCAAAGGCTATTCCATCCACTAGAGCAGGATGATATAGTCCGGTATTGTGACTAGTAGCCTGAGAAAATTGAAATTCGGTATTTTTGAGCGTTTTTCAACGCATTATATCCCAATAAACGAAGAAAAATTTTTTTCTCCAAATTGAGCCAAAACTCATATATAGGGGTATTTTGCGCTGCTCTTTCGATTGGCGCTATGATTTTTGCAATATCTGAAAATTTTTGCAAATTATTTTTTTCCTATTGGCTCTACGGCCCTAAAACCTTTTCCATTCGATAGAGCGGAAAAAAATAGTCGCGTATAGTGATTGGTGGGATTAAAAAATGGATATTTTGGGGGTTTTAAGCGATTTGAAGTCGATTTGGCCCAAATAAACGATGAAATGTAGAACATTTTTCAAAATTGCTCATCTCCGCTAGGTCCTTCGACCCCAAAGGTTATTCCATCCACTAGAACAGGATGATATAGTCGGGTATTGTAACTAGTAGGCTGAGAAAATTGAAATTTGGTATTTTTGAGCGATTTTCAACGCATTATATCCCAATAAACGAAGAAAAATTTTTTTCTCCAAATTTAGCCAAAATTCATATATAGGGGTATTTTGCGCTGCTCTTTCGATTGGCGCTATGATTTTTGCAATATCTGAAAATTTTTGAAAATTATTCTTTTCCTATTGGCTCTACGGCCCTAAAACCTTTTCCATTCGATAGAGCGGAAAAAAATAGTCGCGTATAGTGATTGGTGGGATTAAAAAATGGATATTTTGGGGGTTTTAAGCGATTTGAAGTCGATTTGTCCCAAATAAACGATGAAATGTAGAACATTTTTCAAAATTGCTCATCTCCGCTAGGTCCTTCGACCCCAAAGGCTATTCCATCCACTAGAGCAGGATGATATAGTCCGGTATTGTGACTAGTAGCCTGAGAAAATTGAAATTCGGTATTTTTGAGCGTTTTTCAACGCATTATATCCCAATAAACGAAGAAAAATTTTTTTCTCCAAATTTAGCCAAAACTCATATATAGGGGTATTTTGCGCTGCTCTTTCGATTGGCGCTATGATTTTTGCAATATCTGAAAATTTTTGAAAATTATTTTTTTCCTATTGGCTCTACGGCCCTAAAACCTTTTCCATTCGTTAGAGCGGAAAAAAATAGTCGCGTATAGTGATTGGTGGGATTAAAAAATGGATATTTTGGGGGTTTTAAGCGATTTGAAGTCGATTTGGCCCAAATAAACGATGAAATGTAGAACATTTTTCAAAATTGCTCATCTCCGCTAGGTCCTTCGACCCCAAAGGTTATTCCATCCACTAGAACAGGATGATATAGTCGGGTATTGTGACTAGTAGGCTGAGAAAATTGAAATTTGGTATTTTTGAGCGATTTTCAACGCATTATATCCCAATAAACGAAGAAAAATTTCTTTCTCCAAATTTAGCCAAAATTCATATATAGGGGTATTTTGCGCTGCTCTTTCGATTGGCGCTATGATTTTTGCAATATCTGAAAATTTTTGAAAATTATTTTTTTCCTATTGGCTCTACGACCCTAAAACCTTTTCCATTCGATAGAGCGGAAAAAAATAGTCGCGTATAGTGATTGGTGGGATTAAAAAATGGATATTTTGGTGGTTTTAAGCGATTTGAAGTCGATTTGGCCCAAATAAACGATGAAATGTAGAAAATTTTTCAAAATTGCTCATCTCCGCTAGGTCCTTCGACCCCAAAGGCTATTCCATCCACTAGAGCAGGATGATATAGTCCGGTATTGTGACTAGTAGCCTGAGAAAATTGAAATTCGGTATTTTTGAGCGATTTTCAACGCATTATATCCCAATAAACGAAGAAAAATTTTTTTCTCCAAATTGAGCCAAAATTCATATATAGGGGTATTTTGCGCTGCTCTTTCGAGTGGCGCTATGATTTTTGCAATATCTGAAAATTTTTGAAAATTATTTTTTCCTATTGGCTCTACGGCCTAAAACCTTTTCCATTCGATAGAGCGGAAAAAAATAGTCGCGTATAGTGATTGGTGGGATTAAAAAATGGATATTTTGGGGGTTTTAAGCGATTTGAAGTCGATTTGGCCCAAATAAACGATGAAATGTAGAACATTTTTCAACATTGCTCATCTCCGCTAGGTCCTTCGACCCCAAAGGTTATTCCATCCACTAGAGCAGGATGATATAGTCCGGTATTGTGACTAGTAGCCTGAGAAAATTGAAATTCGGTATTTTTGAGCGATTTTCAACGCATTATATCCCAATAAACGAAGAAAAATTTTTTCTCCAAATTGAGCCAAAATTCATATATAGGGGTATTTTGCGCTGCTCTTTCGATTGGCGCTATGATTTTTGCAATATCTGAAAATTTTTGAAAATTATTTTTTCCTATTGGCTCTACGGCCCTAACACCTTTTCCATTCGATAGAGCGGAAAAAATAGTCGCGTATAGTGATTGGTGGGATTAAAAATGGATATTTTGGGGTTTTAAGCGATTTGAAGTCGATTTGGCCCAAATAAACGATGAAATGTAGAACATTTTTCAAAATTGCTCATCTCCGCTAGGTCCTTCGACCCCAAAGGTTATTCCATCCACTAGAGCAGGATGATATAGTCCGGTATTGTGACTAGTAGCCTGAGAAAATTGAAATTCGGTATTTTTGAGCGATTTTCAACGCATTATATCCCAATAAACGAAGAAAAATTTTTTTCTCCAAATTGAGCCAGAATTCATATATAGGGGTATTTTGCGCTGCTCTTTCGATTGGCGCTATGATTTTTGCAATATCTGAAAATTTTTGAAAATTATTTTTTTCCTATTGGCTCTACGGCCCTAAAACCTTTTCCATTCGATAGAGCGGAAAAAAATAGTCGCATATAGTGATTGGTGGGATTAAAAAATGGATATTTTGGGGGTTTTAAGCGATTTGAAGTCGATTTGGCCCAAATAAACGATGAAATGTAGAACATTTTTCAAAATTGCTCATCTCCGCTGGGTCCTTCCACCCCAAAGGCTATTCCATCCACTAGAGCAGGATGATATAGTCCGGTATTGTGACTAGTAGCCTGAGAAAATTGAAATTCGGTATTTTTGAGCGATTTTCAACGCATTATATCCCAATAAACGAAGAAAAATTTTTTCTCCAAATTGAGCCAAAATTCATATATAGGGGTATTTTGCGCTGCTCTTTCGATTGGCGCTATGATTTTTGCAATATCTGAAAATTTTTGAAAATTATTTTTTTCCTATTGGCTCTACGGCCCCAAAACCTTTTCCATTCGATAGAGCGGAAAAAAATAGTCGCGTATAGTGATTGGTGGGATTAAAAAATGGATATTTTGGGGGTTTTAAGCGATTTGAAGTCGATTTGGCCCAAATAAACGATGAAATGTAGAACATTTTACAAAATTGCTCACCTCCGCTAGGTCCTTCAACCCCAAAGGCTATTCCATTCACTAGAGCAGGATGATATAGTCCGGTATTGTGACTAGTAGCCTGAGAAAATTGAAATTCGGTATTTTTGAGCGATTTTCAACGCATTATATCCCAATAAACGAAGAAAAATTTTTTTCTCAAAATTTAGCCAACATTCATATATAGGGGTATTTTGCGCTGCTCTTTCGATTGGCGCTATGATTTTTGCAATATCTGAAAATTTTTGAAAATTATTTTTTTCCTATTGGCTCTACGGCCCTAAAACCTTTTCCATTCGATAGAGCGGAAAAAAATAGTCGCGTATAGTGATTGGTGGGATTAAAAAATGGATATTTTGGGGGTTTTAAGCGATTTGAAGTCGATTTGGCCCAAATAAACGATGAAATGTAGAACATTTTTCAAAATTGCTCATCTCCGCTAGGTCCGTCGACCCCAAAGGTTATTCCATCCACTAGAACAGGATGATATAGTCGGGTATTGTGACTAGTAGGCTGAGAAAATTGAAATTTGGTATTTTTGAGCGATTTTCAACGCATTATATCCCAATAAACGAAGAAAAATTTTTTCTCCAAATTTAGCCAAAATTCATATATAGGGGTATTTTGCGCTGCTCTTTCGATTGGCGCTATGATTTTTGCAATATCTGAAAATTTTTGAAAATTATTTTTTTCCTATTGGCTCTACGACCCTAAAACCTTTTCCATTCGATAGAGCGGAAAAAAATAGTCGCGTATAGTGATTGGTGGGATTAAAAAATGGATATTTTGGGGTTTTAAGCGATTTGAAGTCGATTTGGCCCAAATAAACGATGAAATGTAGAACATTTTTCAAATTGCTCATCTCCGCTAGGTCCTTCGACCCCAAAGGCTATTCCATCCACTAGAGCAGGATGATATAGTCCGGTATTGTGACTAGTAGCCTGAGAAAATTGAAATTCGGTATTTTTGAGCGATTTTCAACGCATTATATCCCAATAAACGAAGAAAAATTTTTTCTCCAAATTGAGCCAAAATTCATATATAGGGGTATTTTGCGCTGCTCTTTCGATTGGCGCTATGATTTTTGCAATATCTGAAAATTTTTGAAAATTATTTTTTCCTATTGGCTCTACGGCCCTAAAACCTTTTCCATTCGATAGAGCGGAAAAAAATAGTCGCGTATAGTGATTGGTGGGATTAAAAAATGGATATTTTGGGGGTTTTAAGCGATTTGAAGTCGATTTGGCCCAAATAAACGATGAAATGTAGAACATTTTTCAAAATTGCTCATCTCCGCTAGGTCCTTCGACCCCAAAGGTTATTCCATCCACTAGAGCAGGATGATATAGTCCGGTATTGTGACTAGTAGCCTGAGAAAATTGAAATTCGGTATTTTTGAGCGATTTTCAACGCATTATATCCCAATAAACGAAGAAAAATTTTTTCTCCAAATTGAGCCAAATTCATATATAGGGGTATTTTGCGCTGCTCTTTCGATTGGCGCTATGATTTTTGCAATATCTGAAAATTTTTGAAAATTATTTTTTTCCTATTGGCTCTACCGCCCTAAAACCTTTTCCATTCGATAGAGCGGACAAAAATAGTCGCGTATAGTGATTGGTGGGATTAAAAAATGGATATTTTGGGGGTTTTAAGCGATTTGAAGTCGATTTGGCCCAAATAAACGATGAAATGTAGAACATTTTTCAAAATTGCTCATCTCCGCTAGGTCCTTCGACCCCAAAGGCTATTCCATCCACTAGAGCAGGATGATATAGTCCGGTATTGTGACTAGTAGCCTGAGAAAATTGAAATTCGGTATTTTTGAGCGATTTTCAACGCATTATATCCCAATAAACGAAGAAAAATTTTTTTCTCCAAATTGAGCCAAAATTCATATATAGGGGTATTTTGCGCTGCTCTTTCGATTGGCGCTATGATTTTTGCAATATCTGAAAATTTTTGAAAATTATTTTTTTCCTATTGGCTCTACGGCCCTAAAACCTTTTCCATTCGATAGAGCGGAAAAAAATAGTCGCGTATAGTGATTGGTGGGATTAAAAAATGGATATTTTGGGGGTTTTAAGCGATTTGAAGTCGATTTGGCCCAAATAAACGATGAAATGTAGAACATTTTTCAAAATTGCTCATCTCCGCTAGGTCCTTCGACCCCAAAGGTTATTCCATCCACTAGAACAGGATGATATAGTCGGGTATTGTGACTAGTAGGCTGAGAAAATTGAAATTTGGTATTTTTGAGCGATTTTCAACGCATTATATCCCAATAAACGAAGAAAAATTTTTTTCTCCAAATTTAGCCAAATTTCATATATAGGGGTATTTTGCGCTGCTCTTTCGATTGGCGCTATGATTCTTGCAATATCTGAAAATTTTTGAAAATTATTTTTTTCCTATTGGCTCTACGACCCTAAAACCTTTTCCATTCGATAGAGCGGAAAAAAATAGTCGCGTATAGTGATTGGTGGGATTAAAAAATGGATATTTTGGGGGTTTTAAGCGATTTGAAGTCGATTTGGCCCAAATAAACGATGAAATGTAGAACATTTTTCAAAATTGCTCATCTCCGCTAGGTCCTTCGACCCCAAAGGTTATTCCATCCACTAGAACAGGATGATATAGTCGGGTATTGTGACTAGTAGGCTGAGAAAATTGAAATTTGGTATTTTTGAGCGATTTTCAACGCATTATATCCCAATAAACGAAGAAAAATTTTCTCCTCCAACTTGAGCCAAAATTCATATATAGGGGTATTTTGCGCTGCTCTTTCGATTGGCGCTATGATTTTTGCAATATCTGAAAATTTTTGAAAATTATTTTTTTCCTATTGGCTCTACGACCCTAAAACATTTTCCATTCGATAGAGCGGAAAAAAATAGTCGCGTATAGTGATTGGTGGGATTAAAAAATGGATATTTTGGGGGTTTTAAGCGATTTGAAGTCGATTTGGCCCAAATAAACGATGAAATGTAGAACATTTTTCAAAATTGCTCATCTCCGCTAGGTCCTTCGACCCCAAAGGCTATTCCATCCACTAGAGCAGGATGATATAGTCCGGTATTGTGACTAGTAGCCTGAGAAAATTGAAATTCGGTATTTTTGAGCGATTTTCAACGCATTATATCCCAATAAACGAAGAAAAATTTTTTTCTCCAAATTGAGCCAAAATTCATATATAGGGGTATTTTGCGCTGCTCTTTCGATTGGCGCTATGATTTTTGCAATATCTGAAAATTTTTGAAAATTATTTTTTCCTATTGGCTCTACGGCCTAAAACCTTTTCCATTCGATAGAGCGGAAAAAAATAGTCGCGTATAGTGATTGGTGGGATTAAAAATGGATATTTTGGGGTTTTAAGCGATTTGAAGTCGATTTGGCCCAAATAAACGATAAAATGTAGAACATTTTTCAAAATTGCTCATCTCCGCTAGGTCCTTCGACCCCAAAGGTTATTCCATCCACTAGAGCAGGATGATATAGTCCGGTATTGTGACTAGTAGCCTGAGAAAATTGAAATTCGGTATTTTTGAGCGATTTTCAACGCATTATATCCCAATAAACGAAGAAAAATTTTTTCTCCAAATTGAGCCAAAATTCATATATAGGGGTATTTTGCGCTGCTCTTTCGATTGGCGCTATGATTTTTGCAATATCTGAAAATTTTTGAAAATTATTTTTTCCTATTGGCTCTACGGCCCTAAAACCTTTTCCATTCGATAGAGCGGAAAAAAATAGTCGCGTATAGTGATTGGTGGGATTAAAAATGGATATTTTGGGGTTTTAAGCGATTTGAAGTCGATTTGGCCCAAATAAACGATGAAATGTAGAACATTTTTCAAAATTGCTCATCTCCGCTAGGTCCTTCGACCCCAAAGGTTATTCCATCCACTAGAGCAGGATGATATAGTCCGGTATTGTGACTAGTAGCCTGAGAAAATTGAAATTCGGTATTTTTGAGCGATTTTCAACGCATTATATCCCAATAAACGAAGAAAAATTTTTTTCTCCAAATTGAGCCAAAATTCATATATAGGGGTATTTTGCGCTGCTCTTTCGATTGGCGCTATGATTTTTGCAATATCTGAAAATTTTTGAAAATTATTTTTTCCTATTGGCTCTACGGCCCTAAAACCTTTTCCATTCGATAGAGCGGAAAAAAATAGTCGCGTATAGTGATTGGTGGGATTAAAAAATGGATATTTTGGGGTTTTAAGCGATTTGAAGTCGATTTGGCCCAAATAAACGATGAAATGTAGAACATTTTTCAAAATTGCTCATCTCCGCTAGGTCCTTCGACCCCAAAGGCTATTCCATCCACTAGAGCAGGATGATATAGTCCGGTATGTGACTAGTAGCCTGAGAAAATTGAAATTCGGTATTTTTGAGCGATTTTCAACGCATTATATCCCAATAAACGAAGAAAAATTTTTTCTCCAAATTGAGCCAAAATTCATATATAGGGGTATTTTGCGCTGCTCTTTCGATTGGCGCTATGATTTTTGCAATATCTGAAAATTTTTGAAAATTATTTTTTCCTATTGGCTCTACGGCCTAAAACCTTTTCCATTCGATAGAGCGGAAAAAAATAGTCGCGTATAGTGATTGGTGGGATTAAAAAATGGATATTTTGGGGTTTTAAGCGATTTGAAGTCGATTTGGCCCAAATAAACGATGAAATGTAGAACATTTTACAAAATTGCTCATCTCCGCTAGGTCCTTCAACCCCAAAGGCTATTCCATCCACTAGAGCAGGATGATATAGTCCGGTATTGTGACTAGTAGGCTGAGAAAATTGAAATTTGGTATTTTTGAGCGATTTTCAACGCATTATATCCCAATAAACGAAGAAAAATTTTTTTCTCAAAATTTAGCCAAAATTCATATATAGGGGTATTTTGCGCTGCTCTTTCGATTGGCGCTATGATTTTTGCAATATCTGAAAATTTTTGAAAATTATTTTTTTCCTATTGGCTCTACGGCCCTAAAACCTTTTCCATTCAATAGAGCGGAAAAAAATAGTCGCGTATAGTGATTGGTGGGATTAAAAAATGGATATTTTGGGGGTTTCAAGCGATTTGAAGTCGATTTGGCCCAAATAAACGATGAAATGTAGAACATTTTTCAAAATTGCTCATCTCCGCTAGGTCCGTCGACCCCAAAGGTTATTCCATCCACTAGAACAGGATGATATAGTCGGGTATTGTGACTAGAAGGCTGAGAAAATTGAAATTTGGTATTTTTGAGCGATTTTCAACGCATTATATCCCAATAAACGAAGAAAAATTTTTTTCTCCAAATTTAGCCAAAATTCATATATAGGGGTATTTTGCGCTGCTCCTTCGATTGGCGCTATGATTTTTGCAATATCTGAAAATTTTTGAAAATTATTTTTTTCCTATTGGCTCTACGACCCTAAAACCTTTTCCATTCGATAGAGCGGAAAAAAATAGTCGCGTATAGTGATTGGTGGGATTAAAAAATGGATATTTTGGGGGTTTTAAGCGATTTGAAGTCGGTTTGGCCCAAATAAACGATGAAATGTAGAACATTTTTCAAAATTGCTCATCTCCGCTAGGTCCTTCGACCCCAAAGGCTATTCCATCCACTAGAGCAGGATGATATAGTCCGGTATTGTGACTAGTAGCCTGAGAAAATTGAAATTCGGTATTTTTGAGCGATTTTCAACGCATTATATCCCAATAAACGAAGAAAAATTTTTTTCTCCAAATTGAGCCAAAATTCATATATAGGGGTATTTTGCGCTGCTCTTTCGATTGGCGCTATGATTTTTGCAATATCTGAATATTTTTGAAAATTATTTTTTTCCTATTAGCTTTACGCCGCTAAAACCTTTTTCTTTCGATAGAGCGGAAAAATATAGTCGCAGATAGTGATTGGTGGGATTAAAAAATGGATATTTTGGGGGTTTTAACCGATTTGACGTCGATTTGGCCCAAATAAACGATGAAATGTAGAACATTTTTCAAAATTGCTCATCTCCGCTAGGTCCTTCGACCCCAAAGGTTATTCCATCCACTAGAGCAGGATGATATAGTCCGGTATTGTGACTAGTAGCCTGAGAAAATTGAAATTCGGTATTTTTGAGCGATTTTCAACGCATTATATCCCAATAAACGAAGAAAAATTTTTTCTCCAAATTGAGCCAAATTCATATATAGGGGTATTTTGCGCTGCTCTTTCGATTGGCGCTATGATTTTTGCAATATCTGAAAATTTTTGAAAATTATTTTTTCCTATTGGCTCTACGGCCCTAAAACCTTTTCCATTCGATAGAGCGGACAAAAATAGTCGCGTATAGTGATTGGTGGGATTAAAAATGGATATTTTGGGGTTTTAAGCGATTTGAAGTCGATTTGGCCCAAATAAACGATGAAATGTAGAACATTTTTCAAAATTGCTCATCTCCGCTAGGTCCTTCGACCCCAAAGGCTATTCCATCCACTAGAGCAGGATGATATAGTCCGGTATTGTGACTAGTAGCCTGAGAAAATTGAAATTCGGTATTTTTGAGCGATTTTCAACGCATTATATCCCAATAAACGAAGAAAAATTTTTTCTCCAAATTGAGCCAAAATTCATATATAGGGGTATTTTGCGCTGCTCTTTCGATTGGCGCTATGATTTTTGCAATATCTGAAAATTTTTGAAAATTATTTTTTCCTATTGGCTCTACGGCCCTAAAACCTTTTCCATTCCATAGAGCGGAAAAAAATAGTCGCATATAGTGATTGGTGGGATTAAAAAATGGATATTTTGCGGTTTTAAGCGATTTGAAGTCGATTTGGCCCAAATAAACGATGAAATGTAGAACATTTTTCAAAATTGCTCATCTCCGCTAGGTCCTTCGACCCCAAAGGCTATTCCATCCACTAGAGCAGGATGATATAGTCCGGTATTGTGACTAGTAGCCTGAGAAAATTGAAATTCGGTATTTTTGAGCGATTTTCAACGCATTATATCCCAATAAACGAAGAAAAATTTTTTTCTCCAAATTGAGCCAAAATTCATATATAGGGGTATTTTGCGCTGCTCTTTCGATTGGCGCTATGATTTTTGCAATATCTGAAAATTTTTGAAAATTATTTTTTTCCTATTGGCTCTACGGCCCTAAAACCTTTTCCATTCGATAGAGCGGAAAAAAATAGTCGCGTATAGTGATTGGTGGGATTAAAAAATGGATATTTTGGGGGTTTTAAGCGATTTGAAGTCGATTTGTCCCAAATAAACGATGAAATGTAGAACATTTTTCAAAATTGCTCATCTCCGCTAGGTCCTTCGACCCCAAAGGTTATTCCATCCACTAGAGCAGGATGATATAGTCCGGTATTGTGACTAGTAGCCTGAGAAAATTGAAATTCGGTATTTTTGAGCGATTTTCAACGCATTATATCCCAATAAACGAAGAAAAATTTTTTTCTCCAAATTGAGCCAAAATTGATATATAGGGGTATTTTGCGCTGCTCTTTCGATTGGCGCTATGATTTTTGCAATATCTGAAAATTTTTGAAAATTATTTTTTTCCTATTGGCTCTACGGCCCTAAAACCTTTTCCATTCGATAGAGCGGAAAAAATAGTCGCGTATAGTGATTGGTGGGATTAAAAAATGGATATTTTGGGGGTTTTAAGCGATTTGAAGTCGTTTTGTCCCAAATAAACGATGAAATGTAGAACATTTTTCAAAATTGCTCATCTCCGCTAGGTCCTTCGACCCCAAAGGTTATTCCATCCACTAGAGCAGGATGATATAGTCCGGTATTGTGACTAGTAGCCTGAGAAAATTGAAATTCGGTATTTTTGAGCGATTTTCAACGCATTATATCCCAATAAACGAAGAAAAATTTTTTTCTCCAAATTGAGCCAAAATTGATATATAGGGGTATTTTGCGCTGCTCTTTCGATTGGCGCTATGATTTTTGCAATATCTGAAAATTTTTGAAAATAATTTTTTTCCTATTGGCTCTACGGCCCTAAAACCTTTTCCATTCGATAGAGCGGAAAAAAATAGTCGCGTATAGTGATTGGTGGGATTAAAAAATGGATATTTTGGGGGTTTTAAGCGATTTGAAGTCGATTTGGCCCAAATAAACGATGAAATGTAGAACATGTTTCAAAATTGCTCATCTCCGCTAGGTCCTTGGACCCCAAAGGTTATTCCATCCACTAGAACAGGATAATATAGTCGGGTATTGTGACTAGTAGGCTGAGAAAATTGAAATTTGGCATTTTTGAGCGATTTTCAACGCATTATATCCCAATAAACGAAGAAAAATTTTTTTCTCCAAATTGAGCCAAAATTCATATATAGGGGTATTTTGCGCTGCTATTTCGATTGGCGCTATGATTTTTGCAATATCTGAAAATTTTTGAAAATTATTTTTTTCCTATTGGCTCTACGACCCTAAAACCTTTTCCATTCGATAGAGCGGAAAAAAATAGTCGCGTATAGTGATTGGTGGGATTAAAAATGGATATTTTGGGGTTTTAAGCGATTTGAAGTCGATTTGGCCCAAATAAACGATGAAATGTAGAACATTTTTCAAAATTGCTCATCTCCGCTAGGTCCTTCGACCCCAAAGGCTATTCCATCCACTAGAGCAGGATGATATAGTCCGGTATTGTGACTAGTAGCCTGAGAAAATTGAAATTCGGTATTTTTGAGCGATTTTCAACGCATTATATCCCAATAAACGAAGAAAAATTTTTTCTCCAAATTGAGCCAAAATTGATATATAGGGGTATTTTGCGCTGCTCTTTCGATTGGCGCTATGATTTTTGCAATATCTGAAAATTTTTGAAAATTATTTTTTCCTATTGGCTCTACGGCCCTAAAACCTTTTCCATTCGATAGAGCGGAAAAAAATAGTCGCGTATAGTGATTGGTGGGATTAAAAATGGATATTTTGGGGTTTTAAGCGATTTGAAGTCGATTTGTCCCAAATAAACGATGAAATGTAGAACATTTTTCAAAATTGCTCATCTCCGCTAGGTCCTTCGACCCCAAAGGTTATTCCATCCACTAGAACAGGATAATATAGTCGGGTATTGTGACTAGTAGGCTGAGAAAATTGAAATTTGGCATTTTTGAGCGATTTTCAACGCATTATATCCCAATAAACGAAGAAAAATTATTTTCTCCAAATTGAGCCAAAATTCATATATAGGGGTATTTTGCGCTGCTCTTTCGATTGGCGCTATGATTTTTGCAATATCTGAAAATTTTTGAAAATTATTTTTTTCCTATTGGCTCTACGACCCTAAAACCTTTTCCATTCGATAGAGCGGAAAAAAATAGTCGCGTATAGTGATTGGTGGGATTAAAAATGGATATTTTGGGGTGTTAAGCGATTTGAAGTCGATTTGGCCCAAATAAACGATGAAATGTAGAACATTTTTCAAAATTGCTCATCTCCGCTAGGTCCTTCGACCCCAAAGGTTATTCCATCCACTAGAACAGGATGATATAGTCGGGTATTGTGACTAGTAGGCTGAGAAAATTGAAATTTGGTATTTTTGAGCGATTTTCAACGCATTATATCCCAATAAACGAAGAAAAATTTTTTTCTCCAAATTTAGCCAAAATTCATATATAGGGGTATTTTGCGCTGCTCTTTCGATTGGCGCTATGATTTTTGCAATATCTGAAAATTTTTGAAAATTATTATATTCCTATTGGCTCTACGGTCCTAAAACCTTTTCCATTCGATAGAGCGGAAAAAAATAGTCGCGTATAGTGATTGGTGGGATTAAAAAATGGATATTTTGGGGGTTTTAAGCGATTTGAAGTCGATTTGTCCCAAATAAACGATGAAATGTAGAACATTTTTCAAAATTGCTCATCTCCGCTAGGTCCTTCGACCCCAAAGGTTATTCCATCCACTAGAGCAGGATGATATAGTCCGGTATTGTGACTAGTAGCCTGAGAAAATTGAAATTCGGTATTTTTGAGCGATTTTCAACGCATTATATCCCAATAAACGAAGAAAAATTTTTTTCTCCAAATTGAGCCAAAATTGATATATAGGGGTATTTTGCGCTGCTCTTTCGATTGGCGCTATGATTTTTGCAATATCTGAAAATTTTTGAAAATTATTTTTTTCCTATTGGCTCTACGGCCCTAAAACCTTTTCCATTCGATAGAGCGGAAAAAAATAGTCGCGTATAGTGATTGGTGGGATTAAAAAATGGATATTTTGGGGGTTTTAAGCGATTTGAAGTCGATTTGTCCCAAATAAACGATGAAATGTAGAACATTTTTCAAAATTGCTCATCTCCGCTAGGTCCTTCGACCCCAAAGGTTATTCCATCCAATAGAGCAGGATGATATAGTCCGGTATTGTGACTAGTAGCCTGAGAAAATTGAAATTCGGTATTTTTGAGCGATTTTCAACGCATTATATCCCAATAAACGAAGAAAAATTTTTGTCTCCAAATTGAGCCAAAATTCATATATAGGGGTATTTTGCGCTGCTCTTTCGATTGGCGCTATGATTTTTGCAATATCTGTAAATTTTTGAAAATTATTTTTTTCCTATTGGCTCTACGGCCCTAAAACCTTTTCCATTCGATAGAGCGGAAAAAAATAGTCGCGTATAGTGATTGGTGGGATTAAAAAATGGATATTTTGGGGGTTTTAAGCGATTTCAAGTCGATTTGGCCCAAATAAACGATGAAATGTAGAACATTTTTCAAAATTGCTCATCTCCGCTAGGTCCTTCGACCCCAAAGATTATTCCATCCACTAGAACAGGATGATATAGTCGGGTATTGTGACTAGTAGGCTGAGAAAATTGAAATTTGGTATTTTTGAGCGATTTTCAACGCATTATATCCCAATAAACGAAGAAAAATTTTTTTCTCCAAATTTAGCCAAAATTCATATATAGGGGTATTTTGCGCTGCTCTTTCGATTGGCGCTATGATTTTTGCAATATCTGAAAATTTTTGAAATTTATTTTTTTCCTATTGGCTCTACGACCCTAAAACCTTTTCTATTCGATAGAGCGGAAAAAAATAGTCGCGTATAGTGATTGGTGGGATTAAAAAATGGATATTTTGGGGGTTTTAAGCGATTTGAAGTCGATTTGGCCCAAATAAAGGATGAAATGTAGAACATTTTTCAAAATTGCTCATCTCCGCTAGGTCCTTCGACCCCAAAGGCTATTCCATCCACTAGAGCAGGATGATATAGTGCGGTATTGTGACTAGTAGCCTGAGAAAATTGAAATTCGGTATTTTTGAGCGATTTTCAACGCATTATATCCCAATAAACGAAGAAAAATTTTTTTCTCCAAATTGAGCCAAAATTCATATATAGGGGTATTTTGCGCTGCTCTTTCGATTGGCGCTATGATTTTTGCAATATCTGAAACTTTTTGAAAATTATTTTTTTCCTATTGGCTCTACGGCCCTAAAACCTTTTCCATTCGATAGAGCGGAAAAAAATAGTCGCGTATAGTGATTGGTGGGATTAAAAAATGGATATTTTGGGGGTTTTAACGATTTGAAGTCGATTTGTCCCAAATAAACGATGAAATGTAGAACATTTTTCAAAATTGCTCATCTCCGCTAGGTCCTTCGACCCCAAATGTTATTCCATCCACTAGAGCAGGATGATATAGTCCGGTATTGTGACTAGTAGCCTGAGAAAATTGAAATTCGGTATCTTTGAGCGATTTTCAACGCATTATATCCCAATAAACGAAGAAAAATTTTTTTCTCCAAATTGAGCCAAAATTCATATATAGGGGTATTTTGCGCTGCTCTTTCGATTGGCGCTATGATTTTTGCAATATCTGAAAATTTTTGAAAATTATTTTTTTCCTATTGGCTCTACGGCCCTAAAACCTTTTCCATTCGATAGAGCGGAAAAAAATAGTCGCGTATAGTGATTGGTGGGATTAAAAAATGGATATTTTGGGGGTTTTAAGCGATTTGAACTCGATTTGGCCCAAATAAACGATGAAATGTAGAACATTTTTCAAAATTGCTCATCTCCGCTAGGTCCTTCGACCCCAAAGATTATTCCATCCACTAGAACAGGATGATATAGTCGGGTATTGTGACTAGTAGGCTGAGAAAATTGAAATTTGGTATTTTTGAGCGATTTTCAACGCATTATATCCCAATAAACGAAGAAAAATTTTTTTCTCCAAATTTAGCCAAAATTCATATATAGGGGTATTTTGCGCTGCTCTTTCGATTGGCGCTATGATTTTTGCAATATCTGAAAATTTTTGAAAATTATTTTTTTCCTATTGGCTCTACGACCCTAAAACCTTTTCTATTCGATAGAGCGGAAAAAAATAGTCGCGTATAGTGATTGGTGGGATTAAAAAATGGATATTTTGAGGGTTTTAAGCGATTTGAAGTAGATTTGGCCCAAATAAACGATGAAATGAAGAACATTTTTCAAAATTGCTCATCTCCGCTAGGTCCTTCGACCCCAAAGGCTATTCCATCCACTAGAGCAGGATGATATAGTCCGGTATTGTGACTAGTAGCCTGAGAAAATTGAAATTCGGTATTTTTGAGCGATTTTCAACGCATTATATCCCAATAAACGAAGAAAAATTTTTTTCTCCAAATTGAGCCAAAATTCATATATAGGTGTATTTTGCGCTGCTCTTTCGATTGGCGCTATGGTTTTTGCAATATCTGAAAATTTTTGAAAATTATTTTTTTCCTATTGGCTCTACGGCCCTAAAACCTTTTCCATTCGATAGAGCGGAAAAAAATAGTCGCGTATAGTGATTGGTGGGATTAAAAAATGGATATTTTGGGGGTTTTAAGCGATTTCAAGTCGATTTGGCCCAAATAAACGATGAAATGTAGAACATTTTACAAAATTGCTCACCTCCGCTAGGTCCTTCGACCCCAAAGGCTATTCCATCCACTAGAGCAGGATGATATAGTCCGGTATTGTGACTAGTAGCCTGAGAAAATTGAAATTCGGTATTTTTGAGCGATTTTCAACGCATTATATCCCAATAAACGAAGAAAAATTTTTTCTCCAAATTGAGCCAAAATTCATATATAGGGGTATTTTGCGCTGCTCTTTCGATTGGCGCTATGATTTTTGCAATATCTGAAAATTTTTGAAAATTATTTTTTTCCTATTGGCTCTACGGCCCTAAAACCTTTTCCATTCGATAGAGCGGAAAAAAATAGTCGCGTATAGTGATTGGTGGGATTAAAAAATGGATATTTTGGGGGTTTTAAGCGATTTGAAGTCGATTTGGCCCAAATAAACGATGAAATGTAGAACATTTTTCAAAATTGCTCATCTCCGCTAGGTCCTTCGACCCCAAAGGTTATTCCATCCACTAGAGCAGGATGATATAGTCCGGTATTGTGACTAGTAGCCTGAGAAAATTGAAATTCGGTATTTTTGAGCGATTTTCAACGCATTATATCCCAATAAACGAAGAAAAATTTTTTCTCCAAATTGTTCCAAAATTCATATATAGGGTTATTTTTCGCTGTTCTTTCGATTGGCGCTATGATTTTTGCAATATCTGAAAATTTTTGAAAATTATTTTTTCCTATTGGCTCTACGGCCCTAAAACCTTTTCCATTCGATAGAGCGGACAAAAAATAGTCGCGTATAGTGATTGGTGGGATTAAAAAATGGATATTTTGGGGTTTTAAGCGATTTGAAGTCGATTTGGCCCAAATAAACGATGAAATGTAGAACATTTTTCAAAATTGCTCATCTCCGCTAGGTCCTTCGACCCCAAAGGCTATTCCATCCACTAGAGCAGGATGATATAGTCCGGTATTGTGACTAGTAGCCTGAGAAAATTGAAATTCGGTATTTTTGAGCGATTTTCAACGCATTATATCCCAATAAACGAAGAAAAATTTTTTCTCCAAATTGAGCGAAAATTCATATATATTGTTATTTTGCGCTTCTCTTTCGATTGGCGCTATGATTTTTGCAATATCTGAAAATTTTTGAAAATTATTTTTTCCTATTGGCTCTACGGCCCTAAAACCTTTTCCATTCGATAGAGCGGAAAAAAATAGTCGCGTATAGTGATTGGTGGGATTAAAAAATGGATATTTTGGGGTTTTAAGCGATTTGAAGTCGATTTGGCCCAAATAAACGATGAAATGTAGAACATTTTTCAAAATTGCTCATCTCCGCTAGGTCCTTCGACCCCAAAGGTTATTCCATCCACTAGAACAGGATGATATAGTCGGGTATTGTGACTAGTAGGCTGAGAAAATTGAAATTTGGTATTTTTGAGCGATTTTCAACGCATTATATCCCAATAAACGAAGAAAAATTTTTTTTCTCCAAATTTAGCCAAAATTCATATATAGGGGTATTTTGCGCTGCTCTTTCGATTGGCGCTATGATTTTTGCAATATCTCAAAATTTTTGAAAATTATTATTTTCCTATTGGCTCTACGACCCTAAAACCTTTTCCATTCGATAGAGCGGAAAAAAATAGTCCGGTATAGTGATTGGTGGGATTAAAAATGGATATTTTGGGGTTTTAAGCGATTTGAAGTCGATTTGGCCCAAATAAACGATGAAATGTAGAACATTTTACAAAATTGCTCACCTCCGCTAGGTCCTTCGACCCCAAAGGCTATTCCATCCACTAGAGCAGGATGATATAGTCCGGTATTGTGACTAGTAGCCTGAGAAAATTGAAATTCGGTATTTTTGAGCGATTTTCAACGCATTATATCCCAATAAACGAAGAAAAATTTTTTTCTCCAAATTTAGCCAAAATTCATATATAGGGTTATTTTGCGCTGCTCTTTCGATTGGCGCTATGATTTTTGCAATATCTGAAAATTTTTGAAAATTATTTTTTCCTATTGGCTCTACGGCCCTAAAACCTTTTCCATTCGATAGAGCGGAAAAAATAGTCGCGTATAGTGATTGGTGGGATTAAAAATGGATATTTTGGGGTTTTAAGCGATTTGAAGTCGATTTGGCCCAAATAAACGATGAAATGTAGAACATTTTTCAAAATTGCTCATCTCCGCTAGGTCCTTCGACCCCAAAGGCTATTCCATCCACTAGAGCAGGATGATATAGTCCGGTATTGTGAGTAGTAGCCTGAGAAAATTGAAATTTGGTATTTTTGAGCGATTTTCAACGCATTATATCCCAATAAACGAAGAAAAATTTTTTTCTCCAAATTGAGCCAAAATTCATATATAGGGGTATTTTGCGCTGCTCTTTCGATTGGCGCTATGATTTTTGCAATATCTGAAAATTTTTGAAAATTATTTTTTTCCTATTGGCTCTACGGCCCTAAAACCTTTTCCATTCGATAGAGCGGAAAAAAATAGTCGCTTATAGTGATTGGTGGAATTAAAAAATGGATATTTTGGGGGTTTTAAGCGATTTGAAGTCGATTTGGCCCAAATAAACGATGAAATGTAGAACATTTTTCAAAATTGCTCATCTCCGCTAGGTCCTTCGACCCCAAAGGCTATTCCATCCACTAGAGCAGGATGATATAGTCCGGTATTGTCACTAGTAGCCTGAGAAAATTGAAATTCGGTATTTTTGAGCGATTTTCAACGCATTATATCCCAATAAACGAAGAAAAATTTTTTTCTCCAAATTGAGCCAAAATTCATATATAGGGGTATTTGGCGCTGCTCTTTCGATTGGCGCTATGATTTTTGCAATATCTGAAAATTTTTGAAAATTATTTTTTTCCTATTGGCTCTACGGCCCTAAAACCTTTTCCATTCGATAGAGCGGAAAAAAATAGTCGCGTATAGTGATTGGTGGGATTAAAAAATGGATATTTTGGGTGTTTTAAGCGATTTGAAGTCGATTTGGCCCAAATAAACGATGAAATGTAGAACATTTTTCAAAATTGCTCATCTCCGCTAGGTCCTTCGACCCCAAAGGTTATTCCTTCCACTAGAACAGGATGATATAGTCGGGTATTGTGACTAGTAGGCTGAGAAAATTGAAATTTGGTATTTTTGAGCGATTTTCAACGCATTATATCCCAATAAACGAAGAAAAATTTTTTTCTCCAAATTGAGCCAAAATTCATATATAGGGGTATTTTGCGCTGCTCTTTCGATTGGCGCTATGATTTTTGCAATATCTGAAAATTTTTGAAAATTATTTTTTTCCTATTGGCTCTACGGCCCTAAAACCTTTTCCATTCGATAGAGCGGAAAAAAATAGTCGCGTATAGTGATTGGTGGGATTAAAAAATGGATATTTTGGGGTTTTAAGCGATTTGAAGTCGATTTGGCCCAAATAAACGATGAAATGTAGAACATTTTTCAAAATTGCTCATCTCCGCTAGGTCCTTCGACCCCAAAGGTTATTCCATCCACTAGAACAGGATGATATAGTCGGGTATTGTGACTAGTAGGCTGAGAAAATTGAAATTTGGTATTTTTGAGCGATTTTCAACGCATTATATCCCAATAAACGAAGAAAAATTTTTTTCTCCAAATTTAGCCAAAATTCATATATAGGGGTATTTTGCGCTGCTCTTTCGATTGGCGCTATGATTTTTGCAATATCTGAAAATTTTTGAAAATTATTTTTTCCTATTGGCTCTACGGTCCTAAAACCTTTTCCATTCGATAGAGCGGAAAAAATAGTCGCGTATAGTGATTGGTGGGATTAAAAAATGGATATTTTGGGGGTTTTAAGCGATTTGAAGTCGATTTGGCCCAAATAAACGATGAAATGTAGAACATTTTTCAAAATTGCTCATCTCCGCTAGGTCCTTCGACCCCAAAGATTATTCCATACACTAGAACAGGATGATATAGTCGGGTATTGTGACTAGTAGGCTGAGAAAATTGAAATTTGGTATTTTTGAGCGATTTTCAACGCATTATATCCCAATAAACGAAGAAAAATTTTTTTCTCGAAATTTAGCCAAAATTCATATATAGGGGTATTTTGCGCTGCTCTTTCGATTGGCGCTATGATTTTTGCAATATCTGAAAATTTTTGAAAATTATTTTTTTCCTATTGGCTCTACGACCCTAAAACCTTTTCCATTCGATAGAGCGGAAAAAAATAGTTGCGTATAGTGATTGGTGGGATTAAAAAATTGGATATTTTGGGGGTTTTAAGCGATTTGAAGTCGATTTGGCCCAAATAAACGATGAAATGTAGAACATTTTTCAAAATTGCTCATCTCCGCTAGGTCCTTCGACCCCAAAGGCTATTCCATCCACTAGAGCAGGATGATATAGTCCGGTATTGTGACTAGTAGCCTGAGAAAATTGAAATTCGGTATTTTTGAGCGATTTTCAACGCATTATATCCCAATAAACGAAGAAAAATTTTTTTCTCCAAATTGAGCCAAAATTCATATATAGGGGTATTTTGCGCTGCTCTTTCGATTGGCGCTATGATTTTTGCAATATCTGAAAATTTTTGAAAATTATTTTTTCCTATTGGCTCTACGGCCCTAAAACCTTTTCCATTCAATAGAGCGGAAAAAAATAGTCGCGTATAGTGAATGGTGGGATTAAGAAAAGAACATATTGATCGTTTTAAGCGATTTGAAGTCGATTTGTCCCAAATAAACGATGAAATGTAGAACATTTTTCAAAATTGCTCATCTCCGCTAGGTCCTTCGACCCCAAAGGTTATTCCATCCACTAGAGCAGGATGATATAGTCCGGTATTGTGACTAGTAGCCTGAGAAAATTGAAATTCGGTATTTTTGAGCGATTTTCAACGCATTATATCCCAATAAACGAAGAAAAATTTTTTTCTCCAAATTGAGCCAAAATTGATATATAGGGGTATTTTGCGCTGCTCTTTCGATTGGCGCTATGATTTTTGCAATATCTGAAAATTTTTGAAAATTATTTTTTTCCTATTGGCTCTACGGCCCTAAAACCTTTTCCATTCGATAGAGCGGAAAAAAATAGTCGCGTATAGTGATTGGTGGGATTAAAAAATGGATATTTTGGGGGTTTTAAGCGATTTGAAGTCGATTTGTCCCAAATAAACGATGAAATGTAGAACATTTTTCAAAATTGCTCATCTCCGCTAGGTCCTTCGACCCCAAAGGTTATTCCATCCACTAGAACAGGATAATATAGTCGGGTATTGTGACTAGTAGGCTGAGAAAATTGAAATTTGGCATTTTTGAGCGATTTTCAACGCATTATATCCCAATAAACGAAGAAAAATTTTTTTCTCCAAATTGAGCCAAAATTCATATATAGGGGTATTTTGCGCTGCTCTTTCGATTGGCGCTATGATTTTTGCAATATCTGAAAATTTTTGAAAATTATTTTTTTCCTATTGGCTCTACGACCCTAAAACCTTTTCCATTCGATAGAGCGGAAAAAAATAGTCGCGTATAGTGATTGGTGGGATTAAAAAATGGATATTTTGGGGGTTTTAAGCGATTTGAAGTCGATTTGGCCCAAATAAACGATGAAATGTAGAACATTTTTCAAAATTGCTCATCTCCGCTAGGTCCTTCGACCCCAAAGGCTTTTCCATCCACTAGAGCAGGATGATATAGTCCGGTATTGTGACTAGTAGCCTGAGAAAATTGAAATTCGGTATTTTTGAGCGATTTTCAACGCATTATATTCCAATAAACGAAGAAAAATTTTTTTCTCCAAATTGAGCCAAAATTCATATATAGGGGTATTTTGCGCTGCTCTTTCGATTGGCGCTATGATTTTTGCAATATCTGAAAATTTTTGAAAATAATTTTTTTCCTATTGCCTCTACGGTCCTAAAACCTTTTCCATTCGATAGAGCGGAAAAAAATAGTCGCGTATAGTGATTGGTGGGATTAAAAAATGGATATTTTGGGGGTTTTAAGCGATTTGAAGTCGATTTGGCCCAAATAAACGATGAAATGTAGAACATTTTTCAAAATTGCTCATCTCCGCTAGGTCCTTCGACCCCAAAGGCTATTCCATCCACTAGAGCAGGATGATATAGTCCGGTATTGTGACTAGTAGCCTGAGAAAATTGAAATTCGGTATTTTTGAGCGATTTTCAACGCATTATATCCCAATAAACGAAGAAAAATTTTTTTCTCCAAATTGAGCCAAAATTCATATATAGGGGTATTTTGCGCTGCTCTTTCGATTGGCGCTATGATTTTTGCAATATCTGAAAATTTTTGAAAATTATTTTTTTCCTATTGGCTCTACGGCCCTAAAACCTTTTCCATTCGATAGAGCGGAAAAAAATAGTCGCGTATAGTGATTGGTGGGATTAAAAAATGGATATTTTGGGGGTTTTAAGCGATTTGAAGTCGATTTGGCCCAAATAAACGATGAAATGTAGAACATTTTTCAAAATTGCTCATCTCCGCTAGGTCCTTCGACCCCAAAGGCTATTCCATCCACTAGAGCAGGATGATATAGTCCGGTATTGTGACTAGTAGCCTGAGAAAATTGAAATTCGGTATTTTTGAGCGATTTTCAACGCATTATATCCCAATAAACGAAGAAAAATTTTTGTCTCCAAATTGAGCCAAACTCATATATAGGGGTATTTTGCGCTGCTCTTTCGATTGGCGCTATGATTTTTGCAATATCTGAAAATTTTTGAAAATTATTTTTTTCCTATTGGCTCTACGGCCCTAAAACCTTTTCCATTCGATAGAGCGGAAAAAAATAGTCGCGTATAGTGATTGGTGGGATTAAAAAATGGATATT
Organism: Torymus aiolomorphi; assembly: GCA_036365515.1. Classification (NCBI taxonomy): domain Eukaryota; kingdom Metazoa; phylum Arthropoda; class Insecta; order Hymenoptera; family Torymidae; genus Torymus; species Torymus aiolomorphi. The sequence goes on along the minus strand of CM070875.1, from coordinate 196,445,184 downwards.
TTGGGGGTTCTAAGCAATTTGAAGTCGATTTGGCCCAAATAAACGATGAAATGTAGAACATTTTTCAAAATTGCTCATCTCCGCTAGGTCCTTCGACCCCAAAGGCTATTCCATCCACTAGAGCAGGATGATATAGTCGGGTATTGTGACTAGTAGGCTGAGAAAATTGAAATTTGGTATTTTTGAGCGATTTTCAACGCATTATATCCCAATAAACGAAGAAAAATTTTTTTCTTGAAATTTAGCCAAAATTCATATATAGGGGTATTTTGCGCTGCTCTTTCGATTGGCGCTATGATTTTTGCAATATCTGAAAATTTTTGAAAATTATTTTTTCCTATTGGCTCTACGACCCTAAAACCTTTTCCATTCGATAGAGCGGAAAAAAATAGTCGCGTATAGTGATTGGTGGGATTAAAAAATGGATATTTTGGGGGTTTTAAGCGATTTGAAGTCGATTTGGCCCAAATAAACGATGAAATGTAGAACATTTTTCAAAATTGCTCATCTCCGCTAGGTCCTTCGACCCCAAAGGCTATTCCATCCACTAGAGCAGGATGATATAGTCCGGTATTGTGACTAGTAGCCTGAGAAAATTGAAATTCGGTATTTTTGAGCGATTTTCAACGCATTATATCCCAATAAACGAAGAAAAATTTTTTTCTCCAAATTGAGCCAAAATTCATATATAGGGGTATTTTGCGCTGCTCTTTCGATTGGCGCTATGATTTTTGCAATATCTGAAAATTTTTGAAAATTATTTTTTTCCTATTGGCTCTACGGTCCTAAAACCTTTTCCATTCGATAGAGCGGAAAAAAATAGTCGCGTATAGTGATTGGTGGGATTAAAAATGGATATTTTGGGGTTTTAAGCGATTTGAAGTCGATTTGTCCCAAATAAACGATGAAATGTAGAACATTTTTCAAAATTGCTCATCTCCGCTAGGTCCTTCGACCCCAAAGGTTATTCCATCCACTAGAGCAGGATGATATAGTCCGGTATTGTGACTAGTAGCCTGAGAAAATTGAAATTCGGTATTTTTGAGCGATTTTCAACGCATTATATCCCAATAAACGAAGAAAAATTTTTTTCTCCAAATTGAGCCAAAATTGATATATAGGGGTATTTTGCGCTGCTCTTTCGATTGGCGCTATGATTTTTGCAATATCTGAAAATTTTTGAAAATTATTTTTTCCTATTGGCTCTACGGCCTAAAACCTTTTCCATTCGATAGAGCGGAAAAAAATAGTCGCGTATAGTGATTGGTGGGATTAAAAATGGATATTTTGGGGTTTTAAGCGATTTGAAGTCGATTTGTCCCAAATAAACGATGAAATGTAGAACATTTTTCAAAATTGCTCATCTCCGCTAGGTCCTTCGACCCCAAAGGTTATTCCATCCACTAGAGCAGGATGATATAGTCCGGTATTGTGACTAGTAGCCTGAGAAAATTGAAATTCGGTATTTTTGAGCGATTTTCAACGCATTATATCCCAATAAACGAAGAAAAATTTTTTTCTCCAAATTGAGCCAAAATTCATATATAGGGGTATTTTGCGCTGCTCTTTCGATTGGCGCTATGATTTTTGCAATATCTGAAAATTTTTGAAAATTATTTTTTCCTATTGGCTCTACGGTCCTAAAACCTTTTCCATTCGATAGAGCGGAAAAAAATAGTCGCGTATAGTGATTGGTGGGATTAAAAATGGATATTTTGGGGTTTTAAGCGATTTGAAGTCGATTTGGCCCAAATAAACGATGAAATGTAGAACATTTTCAAAATTGCTCATCTCCGCTAGGTCCTTCGACCCCAAAGGTTATTCCATCCTCTAGAACAGGATAATATAGTCGGGTATTGTGACTAGTAGGCTGAGAAAATTGAAATTTGGTATTTTTGAACGATTTTCAACGCATTATATCCCAATAAACGAAGAAAAATTTTTTTCCAAATTGAGCCAAAATTCATATATAGGGGTATTTTGCGCTGCTATTTCGATTGGCGCTATGATTTTTGCAATATCTGAAAATTTTTGAAAATTATTTTTTCCTATTGGCTCTACGACCTAAAACCTTTTCCATTCGATAGAGCGGAAAAAAATAGTCGCGTATAGTGATTGGTGGGATTAAAAAATGGATATTTTGGTGTTTTAAGCGATTTGAAGTCGATTTGGCCCAAATAAACGATGAAATGTAGAACATTTGTCAAAATTGCTCATCTCCGCTAGGTCCTTCGACCCCAAAGGTTATTCCATCCACTAGAACAGGATGATATAGTCGGGTATTGTGACTAGTAGGCTGAGAAAATTGAAATTTGGTATTTTTGAGCGATTTTCAACGCATTATATCCCAATAAACGAAGAAAAATTTTTTTCTCCAAATTTAGCCAAAATTCATATATAGGGGTATTTTGCGCTGCTCTTTCGATTGGCGCTATAATTTTTGCAATATCTGAAAATTTTTGAAAATTATTTTTTTCCTATTGGCTCTACGACCCTAAAACCTTTTCCATTCGATAGAGCGGAAAAAAATAGTCGCGTATAGTGATTGGTGGGATTAAAAAATGGATATTTTGGGGGTTTTAAGCGATTTGAAGTCGATTTGGCCCAAATAAACGATGAAATGTAGAAAATTTTTCAAAATTGCTCATCTCCGCTAGGTCCTTCGACCCCAAAGGCTATTCCATCCACTAGAGCAGGATGATATAGTCCGGTATTGTGACTAGTAGCCTGAGAAAATTGAAATTCGGTATTTTTGAGCGATTTTCAACGCATTATATCCCAATAAACGAAGAAAAATTTTTTTCTCCAAATTGAGCCAAAATTCATATATAGGGGTATTTTGCGCTGCTCTTTCGAGTGGCGCTATGATTTTTGCAATATCTGAAAATTTTTGAAAATTATTTTTTCCTATTATCTCTACGGCCCTAAAACCTTTTCCATTCGATAGAGCGGAAAAAAATAGTCGCGTATAGTGATTGGTGGGATTAAAAAATGGATATTTTGGGGGTTTTAAGCGATTTGAAGTCGATTTGGCCCAAATAAACGATGAAATGTAGAACATTTTTCAAAATTGCTCATCTCCGCTAGGTCCTTCGACCCCAAAGGTTATTCCATCCACTAGAGCAGGATGATATAGTCCGGTATTGTGACTAGTAGCCTGAGAAAATTGAAATTCGGTATTTTTGAGCGATTTTCAACGCATTATATCCCAATAAACGAAGAAAAATTTTTTTCTCCAAATTGAGCCAAAATTCATATATAGGGGTATTTTGCGCTGCTCTTTCGATTGGCGCTATGATTTTTGCAATATCTGAAAATTTTTGAAAATTATTTTTTCCTATTGACTCTACGGTCCTAACACCTTTTCCATTCGATAGAGCGGAAAAAATAGTCGCGTATAGTGATTGGTGGGATTAAAAAATGGATATTTTGGGGTTTTAAGCGATTTGAAGTCGATTTGGCCCAAATAAACGATGAAATGTAGAACATTTTTCAAAATTGCTCATCTCCGCTAGGTCCTTCGACCCCAAAGGTTATTCCATCCACTAGAGCAGGATGATATAGTCCGGTATTGTGACTAGTAGCCTGAGAAAATTGAAATTCGGTATTTTTGAGCGATTTTCAACGCATTATATCCCAATAAACGAAGAAAAATTTTTTTCTCCAAATTGAGCCAAAATTCATATATAGGGGTATTTTGCGCTGCTCTTTCGATTGGCGCTATGATTTTTACAATATCTGAAAATTTTTGAAAATTATTTTTTTCCTATTGGCTCTACGGCCCTAAAACCTTTTCCATTCGATAGAGCGGAAAAAAATAGTCGCATATAGTGATTGGTGGGATTAAAAAATGGATATTTTGGGGGTTTTAAGCGATTTGAAGTCGATTTGGCCCAAATAAACGATGAAATGTAGAACATTTTTCAAAATTGCTCATCTCCGCTAGGTCCTTCCACCCCAAAGGCTATTCCATCCACTAGAGCAGGATGATATAGTCCGGTATTGTGACTAGTAGCCTGAGAAAATTGAAATTCGGTATTTTTGAGCGATTTTCAACGCATTATATCCCAATAAACGAAGAAAAATTTTTTCTCCAAATTGAGCCAAAATTCATATATAGGGGTATTTTGCGCTGCTCTTTCGATTGGCGCTATGATTTTTGCAATATCTGAAAATTTTTGAAAATTATTTTTTCCTATTGGCTCTACGGCCCTAAAACCTTTTCCATTCGATAGAGCGGAAAAAAATAGTCGCGTATAGTGATTGGTGGGATTAAAAAATGGATATTTTGGGGTTTTAAGCGATTTGAAGTCGATTTGGCCCAAATAAACGATGAAATGTAGAACATTTTACAAAATTGCTCATCTCCGCTAGGTCCTTCAACCCCAAAGGCTATTCCATTCACTAGAGCAGGATGATATAGTCCGGGTATTGTGACTAGTAGCCTGAGAAAATTGAAATTCGGTATTTTTGAGCGATTTTCAACGCATTATATCCCAATAAACGAAGAAAAATTTTTTCTCAAAATTTAGCCAACATTCATATATAGGGGTATTTTGCGCTGCTCTTTCGATTGGCGCTATGATTTTTGCAATATCTGAAAATTTTTGAAAATTATTTTTTCCTATTGGCTCTACGGCCTAAAACCTTTTCCATTCGATAGAGCGGAAAAAAATAGTCGCGTATAGTGATTGGTGGGATTAAAAAATGGATATTTTGGGGGTTTTAAGCGATTTGAAGTCGATTTGGCCCAAATAAACGATGAAATGTAGAACATTTTTCAAAATTGCTCATCTCCGCTAGGTCCGTCGACCCCAAAGGTTATTCCATCCACTAGAACAGGATGATATAGTCGGGTATTGTGACTAGTAGGCTGAGAAAATTGAAATTTGGTATTTTTGAGCGATTTTCAACGCATTATATCCCAATAAACGAAGAAAAATTGTTTTCTCCAAATTTAGCCAAAATTCATATATAGGGGTATTTTGCGCTGCTCTTTCGATTGGCGCTATGATTTTTGCAATATCTGAAAATTTTTGAAAATTATTTTTTTCCTATTGGCTCTACGGCCCTAAAACCTTTTCCATTCGATAGAGCGGAAAAAAATAGTCGCGTATAGTGATTGGTGGGATTAAAAATGGATATTTTGGGGTTTTAAGCGATTTGAAGTCGATTTGGCCCAAATAAACGATGAAATGTAGAACATTTTTCAAAATTGCTCATCTCCGCTAGGTCCTTCGACCCAAAGGTTATTCCATCCACTAGAGCAGGATGATATAGTCCGGTATTGTGACTAGTAGCCTGAGAAAATTGAAATTCGGTATTTTTGAGCGATTTTCAACGCATTATATCCCAATAAACGAAGAAAAATTTTTTTCTCCAAATTGAGCCAAATTCATATATAGGGGTATTTTGCGCTGCTCTTTCGATTGGCGCTATGATTTTTGCAATATCTGAAAATTTTTGAAAATTATTTTTTTCCTATTGGCTCTACCGCCCTAAAACCTTTTCCATTCGATAGAGCGGACAAAAATAGTCGCGTATAGTGATTGGTGGGATTAAAAAATGGATATTTTGGGGGTTTTAAGCGATTTGAAGTCGATTTGGCCCAAATAAACGATGAAATGTAGAACATTTTTCAAAATTGCTCATCTCCGCTAGGTCCTTCGACCCCAAAGGCTATTCCATCCACTAGAGCAGGATGATATAGTCCGGTATTGTGACTAGTAGCCTGAGAAAACTGAAATGCGGTATTTTTGAGCGATTTTCAACGCATTATATCCCAATAAACGAAGAAAAATTTTTTCTCCAAATTGAGCCAAAATTCATATATAGGGGTATTTTGCGCTGCTCTTTCGATTGGCGCTATGATTTTTGCAATATCTGAAAATTTTTGAAAATTATTTTTTCCTATTGGCTCTACGGCCTAAAACCTTTTCCATTCGATAGAGCGGAAAAAAATAGTCGCGTATAGTGATTGGTGGGATTAAAAAATGGATATTTTGGGGTTTTAAGCGATTTGAAGTCGATTTGGCCCAAATAAACGATGAAATGTAGAACATTTTTCAAAATTGCTCATCTCCGCTAGGTCCTTCGACCCCAAAGGTTATTCCATCCACTAGAACAGGATGATATAGTCGGGTATTGTGACTAGTAGGCTGAGAAAATTGAAATTTGGTATTTTTGAGCGATTTTCAACGCATTATATCCCAATAAACGAAGAAAAATTTTTTTCTCCAAATTTAGCCAAAATTCATATATAGGGGTATTTTGCGCTGCTCTTTCGATTGGCGCTATGATTTTGCAATATCTGAAAATTTTTGAAAATTAGTTTTTTCCTATTGGCTCTACGGCCGTAAAACCTTTTCCATTCGATAGAGCGGAAAAAAATAGTCGCGTATAGTGATTGGTGGGATTAAAAAATGGATATTTTTGGTTTTTAAGCGATTTGAAGTCGATTTGGCCCAAATAAACGATGAAATGTAGAACATTTTTCAAAATTGCTCATCTCCGCTAGGTCCTTCGACCCCAAAGGCTATTCCATCCACTAGAGCAGGATGATATAGTCCGGTATTGTGACTAGTAGCCTGAGAAAATTGAAATTCGGTATTTTTGAGCGATTTTCAACGCATTATATCCCAATAAACGAAGAAAAATTTTTTCTCCAAATTTAGCCAAAATTCATATATAGGGTATTTTGCGCTGCTCTTTCGATTGGCGCTATGATTTTTGCAATATCTGAAAATTTTTGAAAATTATTTTTTCCTATTGGCTCTACGGCCCTAAAACCTTTTCCATTCGATAGAGCGGAAAAAAATAGTCGCGTATAGTGATTGGTGGGATTAAAAATGGATATTTTGGGGTTTTAAGCGATTTGAAGTCGATTTGGCCCAAATAAACGATGAAATGTAGAACATTTTTCAAAATTGCTCATCTCCGCTAGGTCCTTCGACCCCAAAGGCTATTCCATCCACTAGAGCAGGATGATATAGTCCGGTATTGTGACTAGTAGCCTGAGAAAATTGAAATTCGGTATTTTTGAGCGATTTTCAACGCATTATATCCCAATAAACGAAGAAAAATTTTTTTCTCCAATTTTAGCCAAAATTCATATATAGGGGTATTTTGCGCTGCTCTTTCGATTGGCGCTATGATTTTTACAATATCTGAAAATTTTTTAAAATTATTTTTTTCCTATTGGCTCTACGGCCCTAAAACCTTTTCCATTCAATAGAGCGGAAAAAAATAGTCGCGTATAGTGATTGGTGGGATTAAAAAATGGATATTTTGGGGGTTTTAAGCGATTTGAAGTCGATTTGGCCCAAATAAACGATGAAATGTAGAACATTTTTCAAAATTGCTCATCTCCGCTAGGTCCTTCGACCCCAAAGGTTATTCCATCCACTAGAGCAGGATGATATAGTCCGGTATTGTGACTAGTAGCCTGAGAAAATTGAAATTCGGTATTTTTGAGCGATTTTCAACGCATTATATCCCAATAAACGAAGAAAAATTTTTTCTCCAAATTGAGCCAAAATTCATATATAGGGGTATTTTGCGCTGCTCTTTCGATTGGCGCTATGATTTTGCAATATCTGAAAATTTTTGAAAATTATTTTTTCCTATTGGCTCTACGGCCTAAAACCTTTTACATTCGATAGAGCGGAAAAAAATAGTCGCGTATAGTGATTGGTGGGATTAAAAAATGGATATTTTGGGGTTTTAAGCGATTTGAAGTCGATTTGGCCCAAATAAACGATGAAATGTAGAACATTTTTCAAAATTGCTCATCTCCGCTAGGTCCTTCGACCCCAAAGGTTATTCCATCCACTAGAACAGGATGATATAGTCGGGTATTGTGACTAGTAGGCTGAGAAAATTGAAATTTGGTATTTTTGAGCGATTTTCAACGCATTATATCCCAATAAACGAAGAAAAATTTTTTCTCCAAATTTAGCCAAAATTCATATATAGGGGTATTTTGCGCTGCTCTTCCGATTGGCGCTATGATTTTTGCAATATCTGAAAATTTTTGAAAATTATTTTTTCCTATTGGCTCTACGGCCCTAAAACCTTTTCCATTCGATAGAGCGGAAAAAAATAGTCGCGTATAGTGATTGGTGGGATTAAAAAATGGATATTTTGGGGGTTTTAAGCGATTTGAAGTCGATTTGGCCCAAATAAACGATGAAATGTAGAACATTTTTCAAAATTGCTCATCTCCGCTAGGTCCTTCGACCCCAAAGGCTATTCCATCCACTAGAGCAGGATGATATAGTCCGGTATTGTGACTAGTAGCCTGAGAAAATTGAAATTCGGTATTTTTGAGCGATTTTCAACGCATTATATCCCAATAAACGAAGAAAAATTTTTTTCTCCAAATTGAGCCAAAATTCATATATAGGGGTATTTTGCGCTGCTCTTTCGATTGGCGCTATGATTTTTGCAATATCTGAAAATTTTTGAAAATTATTTTTTTCCTATTGGCTCTACGGCCCTAAAACCTTTTCCATTCGATAGAGCGGAAAAAAATAGTCGCGTATAGTGATTGGTGGGATTAAAAAATGGATATTTTGGGGGTTTTAAGCGATTTGAAGTCGATTTGGCCCAAATAAACGATGAAATGTAGAACATTTTTCAAAATTGCTCATCTCCGCTAGGTCCTTCGACCCCAAAGGTTATTCCATCCACTAGAGCAGGATGATATAGTCCGGTATTGTGACTAGTAGCCTGAGAAAATTGAAATTCGGTATTTTTGAGCGATTTTCAACGCATTATATCCCAATAAACGAAGAAAAATTTTTTTCTCCAAATTGAGCCAAATTCATATATAGGGGTATTTTGCGCTGCTCTTTCGATTGGCGCTATGATTTTTGCAATATCTGAAAATTTTTGAAAATTATTTTTTTCCTATTGGCTCTACCGCCCTAAAACCTTTTCCATTCGATAGAGCGGCAAAAAATAGTCGCGTATAGTGATTGGTGGAATTAAAAATGGATATTTTGGGGTTTTAAGCGATTTGAAGTCGATTTGGCCCAAATAAACGATGAAATGTAGAACATTTTTCAAAATTGCTCATCTCCGCTAGGTCCTTCGACCCCAAAGGCTATTCCATCCACTAGAGCAGGATGATATAGTCCGGTATTGTGACTAGTAGCCTGAGAAAATTGAAATTCGGTATTTTTGAGCGATTTTCAACGCATTATATCCCAATAAACGAAGAAAAATTTTTTCTCCAAATTGAGCAAAATTCATATATAGGGGTATTTTGCGCTGCTCTTTCGATTGGCGCTATGATTTTTGCAATATCTGAAAATTTTTGAAAATTATTTTTTCCTATTGGCTCTACGGCCCTAAAACCTTTTCCATTCGATAGAGCGGAAAAAAATAGTCGCGTATAGTGATTGGTGGGATTAAAAAATGGATATTTTGGGGTTTTAAGCGATTTGAAGTCGATTTGGCCCAAATAAACGATGAAATGTAGAACATTTTTCAAAATTGCTCATCTCCGCTAGGTCCTTCGACCCCAAAGGTTATTCCATCCACTAGAACAGGATGATATAGTCGGGTATTGTGACTAGTAGGCTGAGAAAATTGAAATTTGGTATTTTTGAGCGATTTTCAACGCATTATATCCCAATAAACGAAGAAAAATTTTTTTCTCCAAATTTAGCCAAAATTCATATATAGGGGTATTTTGCGCTGCTCTTTCGATTGGCGCTATGATTTTTGCAATATCTGAAAATTTTTGAAAATTATTTTTTTCCTATTGGCTCTACGGCCCTAAAACCTTTTCCATTCGATAGAGCGGAAAAAATAGTCGCGTATAGTGATTGGTGGGATTAAAAAATGGATATTTTGGGGGTTTTAAGCGATTTGAAGTCGATTTGGCCCAAATAAACGATGAAATGTAGAACATTTTTCAAAATTGCTCATCTCCGCTAGGTCCTTCGACCCCAAAGGCTATTCCATCCACTAGAGCAGGATGATATAGTCCGGTATTGTGACTAGTAGCCTGAGAAAATTGAAATTCGGTATTTTTGAGCGATTTTCAACGCATTATATCCCAATAAACGAAGAAAAATTTTTTTCTCCAAATTTAGCCAAAATTCATATATAGGGTTATTTTGCGCTGCTCTTTCGATTGGCGCTATGATTTTTGCAATATCTGAAAATTTTTGAAAATTATTTTTTTCCTATTGGCTCTACGGCCCTAAAACCTTTTCCATTCGATAGAGCGGAAAAAAATAGTCGCGTATAGTGATTGGTGGGATTAAAAAATGGATATTTTGGGGGTTTTAAGCGATTTGAAGTCGATTTGTCCCAAATAAACGATGAAATGTAGAACATTTTTCAAAATTGCTCATCTCCGCTAGGTCCTTCGACCCCAAAGGTTATTCCATCCACTAGAGCAGGATGATATAGTCCGGTATTGTGACTAGTAGCCTGAGAAAATTGAAATTCGGTATTTTTGAGCGATTTTCAACGCATTATATCCCAATAAACGAAGAAAAATTTTTTTCTCCAAATTGAGCCAAAATTCATATATAGGGGTATTTTGCGCTGCTCTTTCGATTGGCGCTATGATTTTTGCAATATCTGAAAATTTTTGAAAATTATTTTTTCCTATTGGCTCTACGGCCCTAAAACCTTTTCCATTCGATAGAGCGGAAAAAAATAGTCGCGTATAGTGATTGGTGGGATTAAAAATGGATATTTTGGGGTTTTAAGCGATTTGAAGTCGATTTGGCCCAAATAAACGATGAAATGTAGAACATTTTTCAAAATTGCTCATCTCCGCTAGGTCCTTCGACCCCAAAGGTTATTCCATCCACTAGAACAGGATGATATAGTCGGGTATTGTGACTAGTAGGCTGAGAAAATTGAAATTTGGTATTTTTGAGCGATATTCAACGCATTATATCCCAATAAACAAAGAAAAATTTTTTTCTCCAAATTGAGCCAAAATTCATATATAGGGGTATTTTGCGCTGCTCTTTCGATTGGCGCTATGATTTTTGCAATATCTGAAAATTTTTGAAAATTATTTTTTCCTATTGGCTCTACGGCCCTAAAACCTTTTCCATTCGATAGAGCGGAAAAAAATAGTCCCGTATAGTGATTGGTGGGATTAAAAAATGGATATTTTGGGGTTTTAAGCGATTTGAAGCCGATTTGGCCAAAATAAACGATGAAATGTAGAACATTTTTCAAAATTGCTCATCTCCGCTAGGTCCTTCGACCCCAAAGGCTATCCATCCACTAGAGCAGGATGATATAGTCCGGTATTGTGACTAGTAGCCTGAGAAAATTGAAATTCGGTATTTTTGAGCGATTTTCAACGCATTATATCCCAATAAACGAAGAAAAATTTTTTCTCCAAATTGAGCCAAAATTCATATATAGGGGTATTTTGCGCTGCTCTTTCGATTGGCGCTATGATTTTTGCAATATCTGAAAATTTTTGAAAATTATTTTTTCCTATTGGCTCTACGGCCCTAAAACCTTTTCCATTCGATAGAGCGGAAAAAATAGTCTCGTATAGTGATTGTTTTGATTAAAAAATGGATATTTTGCTTGTTTGAAGCGATTTGAAGTCGATTTGGCCCAAATAAACGATGAAATGTAGAACATTTTTCAAAATTGCTCATCTCCGCTAGGTCCTTCGACCCCAAAGGCTATTCCATCCACTAGAGCAGGATGATATAGTCCGGTATTGTGACTAGTAGCCTGAGAAAATTGAAATTCGGTATTTTTGAGCGATTTTCAACGCATTATATCCCAATAAACGAAGAAAAATTTTTTTCTCCAAATTTAGCCAAAATTCATATATAGGGGTATTTTGCGCTGCTCTTTCGATTGGCGCTATGATTTTTGCAATATCTGAAAATTTTTGAAAATTATTTTTTTCCTATTGACTCTACGGCCCTAAAACCTTTTCCATTCGATAGAGCGGAAAAAAATAGTCGCGTATAGTGATTGGTGGGATTAAAAAATGGATATTTTTGGTTTTTAAGTGATTTGAAGTCGATTTGGCCCAAATAAACGATGAAATGTAGAACATTTTTCAAAATTGCTCATCTCCGCTAGGTCCTTCGACCCCAAAGGCTATTCCATCCACTAGAGCAGGATGATATAGTCCGGTATTGTGACTAGTAGCCTGAGAAAATTGAAATTCGGTATTTTTGAGCGATTTTCAACGCATTATATCCCAATAAACGAAGCAAAATTTTTTCTCCAAATTGAGCCAAAAATCATATATAGGGGTATTTTGCGCTGCTCTTTCGATTGGCGCTATGATTTTTGCAATATCTGAAAATTTTTGAAAATTATTTTTTCCTATTGGCTCTACGGCCCTAAAACCTTTTCCATTCGATAGAGCGGAAAAAAATAGTCGCGTATAGTGATTGGTGGGATTAAAAAATGGATATTTTGGGGGTTTTAAGCGATTTGAAGTCGATTTGGCCCAAATAAACGATGAAATGTAGAACATTTTTCAAAATTGCTCATCTCCGCTAGGTCCTTCGACCCCAAAGGCTATTCCATCCACTAGAGCAGGATGATATAGTCCGGTATTGTGACTAGTAGCCTGAGAAAATTGAAATTCGGTATTTTTGAGCGATTTTCAACGCATTATATTCCAATAAACGAAGAAAAATTTTTTTCTCCAAATTGAGCCAAAATTCATATATAGGGGTATTTTGCGCTGCTCTTCGATTGGCGCTATGATTTTTGCAATATCTGAAAATTTTTGAAAATTATTTTTTTCCTATTGGCTCTACGGCCCTAAAACCTTTTCCATTCGATAGAGCGGAAAAAAAAAGTCGCGTATAGTGATTGGTGGGATTATAAAATGGATATTTTGGGGGTTTTAAGCGATTTGAAGTCGATTTGGCCCAAATAAACGATGAAATGTAGAACATTTTTCAAAATTGCTCATCTCCGCTAGGTCCTTCGACCCCAAAGGCTATTCCATCCACTAGAGCAGGATGATATAGTCCGGTATTGTGACTAGTAGCCTGAGAAAATTGAAATTCGGTATTTTTGAGCGATTTTCAACGCATTATATCCCAATAAACGAAGAAAAATTTTTTTCTCCAAATTGAGCCAAAATTCATATATAGGGGTATTTTGCGCTGCTCTTTCGATTGGCGCTATGATTTTTGCAATATCTGAAAATTTTTGAAAATTATTTTTTCCTATTGGCTCTACGGCCCTAAAACCTTTTCCATTCGATAGATCGGAAAAAAATAGTCGCGTATAGTGAGTGGTGGGATTAAAAAATGGATATTTTGGGTTTTTAAACGATTTGAACTGGGTTTGTGCCAAATAAACCATGAAATGTAGAACATTTTTCAAAATTGCTCATCTCCGCTAGGTCCTTCGACCCCAAAGGCTATTCCATCCACTAGAGCAGGATGATATAGTCCGGTATTGTGACTAGTAGCCTGAGAAAATTGAAATTCGGTATTTTTGAGCGATTTTCAACGCATTATATCCCAATAAACGAAGAAAAATTTTTTTCTCCAAATTGAGCCAAAATTCATATATAGGGGTATTTTGCGCTGCTCTTCGATTGGCGCTATGATTTTTGCAATATCTGAAAATTTTTGAAAATTATTTTTTCCTATTGGCTCTACGGCCCTAAAACCTTTTCCATTCGATAGAGCGGAAAAAAAGTCGCGTATAGTGATTGGTGGGATTAAAAAATGTATATTTTTGAGTTTTAAGCGATTTGAAGTCGATTTGGCCCAAATAAACGATGAAATGTAGAACATTTTTCAAAATTGCTCATCTCCGCTAGGTCCTTCGACCCCAAAGGCTATTCCATCCACTAGAGCAGGATGATATAGTCCGGTATTGTGACTAGTAGCCTGAGAAAATTGAAATTCGGTATTTTTGAGCGATTTTCAACGCATTATATCCCAATAAACGAAGAAAAATTTTTTCTCCAAATTGAGCCAAAATTCATATATAGGGGTATTTTGCGCTGCTCTTTCGATTGGCGCTATGATTTTTGCAATATCTGAAAATTTTTGAAAATTATTTTTTCCTATTGGCTCTACGGCCCTAAAACCTTTTCCATTCGATAGAGCGGAAAAAAATAGTCGCGTATAGTGATTGGTGGGATTTAAAAAAGAATATTTTGTGGCTTTAAGCGAATTTAACTCGATTTGGCCCAAATAAACGATGAAATGTAGAACATTTTCAAAATTGCTCATCTCCGCTAGGTCCTTCGACCCCAAAGGATATTCCATCCACTAGAGCAGGATGATATAGTCCGGTATTGTGACTAGTAGCCTGAGAAAATTGAAATTCGGTATTTTTGAGCGATTTTCAACGCATTATATCCCAATAAACGAAGAAAAATTTTTTCTCCAAATTTAGCCAAAATTCATATATAGGGGTATTTTGCGCTGCTCTTTCGATTGGCGCTATGATTTTTGCAATATCTGAAAATTTTTGAAAATTCTTTTTTCCTATTGGCTCTACGGCCCTAAAACCTTTTCCATTCGATAGAGCGGAAAAAAATAGTCGCGTATAGTGATTGGTGGGATTAAAAAATGGATATTTTGGGGTTTTCAAGCGATTTGAAGTCGATTTGGCCCAAATAAACGATGAAATGTAGAACATTTTTCAAAATTGCTCATCTCCGCTAGGTCCTTCGACCCCAAAGGATATTCCATCCACTAGAACAGGATGATATAGTCGGGTATTGTGACTAGTAGGCTGAGAAAATTGAAATTTGGTATTTTTGAGCGATTTTCAACGCATTATATCCCAATAAACGAAGAAAAATTTTTTTCTCCAAATTTAGCCAAAATTCATATATAGGGGTATTTTGCGCTGCTCTTTCGATTGGCGCTATGATTTTTGCAATATCTGAAAATTTTTGAAAATTATTTTTTCCTATTGGCTCTACGGCCCTAAAACCTTTTCCATTCGATAGAGCGGAAAAAATAGTCGCGTATAGTGATTGGTGGGATTAAAAAATGGATATTTTTGGTTTTTAAGCGATTTGAAGTCGATTTGGCCCAAATAAACGATGAAATGTAGAACATTTTTCAAAATTGCTCATCTCCGCTAGGTCCTTCGACCCCAAAGGCTATTCCATCCACTAGAGCAGGATGATATAGTCCGGTATTGTGACTAGTAGCCTGAGAAAATTGAAATTCGGTATTTTTGAGCGATTTTCAACGCATTATATCCCAATAAACGAAGAAAAATTTTTTTCTCCAAATTTAGCCAAAATTCATATATAGGGGTATTTTGCGCTGCTCTTTCGATTGGCGCTATGATTTTTGCAATATCTGAAAATTTTTGAAAATTATTTTTTTCCTATTGGCTCTACGGCCCTAAAACCTTTTCCATTCGATAGAGCGGAAAAAAATAGTCGCGTATAGTGATTGGTGGGATTAAAAAATGGATATTTTGGGGTTTTAAGCGATTTGAAGTCGATTTGGCCCAAATAAACGATGAAATGTAGAACATTTTTCAAAATTGCTCATCTCCGCTAGGTCCTTCGACCCCAAAGGCTATTCCATCCACTAGAGCAGGATGATATAGTCCGGTATTGTGACTAGTAGCCTGAGAAAATTGAAATTCGGTATTTTTGAGCGATTTTCAACGCATTATATCCCAATAAACGAAGAAAAATTTTTTCTCCAAATTGAGCCAAAATTCATATATAGGGGTATTTTGCGCTGCTCTTTCGATTGGCGCTATGATTTTTGCAATATCTGAAAATTTTTGAAAATTATTTTTTCCTATTGGCTCTACGGCCCTAAAACCTTTTCCATTCGATAGAGCGGAAAAAATAGTCGCGTATAGTGATTGGTGGGATTAAAAAATGGATATTTTGGGGTTTTAAGCGATTTGAAGTCGATTTGGCCCAAATAAACGATGAAATGTAGAACATTTTTCAAAATTGCTCATCTCCGCTAGGTCCTTCGACCCCAAAGGCTATTCCATCCACTAGAGCAGGATGATATAGTCCGGTATTGTGACTAGTAGCCTGAGAAAATTGAAATTCGGTATTTTTGAGCGATTTTCAACGCATTATATCCCAATAAACGAAGAAAAATTTTTTCTCCAAATTGAGCCAAAATTCATATATAGGGGTATTTTGCGCTGCTCTTTCGATTGGCGCTATGATTTTTGCAATATCTGAAAATTTTTGAAAATTATTTTTTCCTATTGGCTCTACGGCCCTAAAACCTTTTCCATTCGATAGAGCGGAAAAAATAGTCGCGTATAGTGATTGGTGGGATTAAAAAATGGATATTTTGGGGGTTCTAAGCTATTTGAAGTCGATTTGGCCCAAATAAACGATGAAATGTAGAACATTTTTCAAAATTGCTCATCTCCGCTAGGTCCTTCGACCCCAAAGGCTATTCCATCCACTAGAGCAGGATGATATAGTCCGGTATTGTGACTAGTAGCCTGAGAAAATTGAAATTCGGTATTTTTGAGCGATTTTCAACGCATTATATCCCAATAAACGAAGAAAAATTTTTTCTGCAAATTGAGTCAAACTTCATATATAGGGGTATTTTGCGCTGCTCTTCGATTGGCGCTATGATTTTTGCAATATCTGAAAATTTTTGAAAATTATTTTTTTCCTATTGGCTCTACGGCCCTAAAACCTTTTCCATTCGATAGAGCGGAAAAAAAAAGTCGCGTATAGTGATTGGTGGGATTATAAAATGGATATTTTGGTGGTTTTAAGCGATTTGAAGTCGATTTGGCCCAAATAAACGATGAAATGTAGAACATTTTTCAAAATTGCTCATCTCCGCTAGGTCCTTCGACCCCAAAGGCTATTCCATCCACTAGAGCAGGATGATATAGTCCGGTATTGTGACTAGTAGCCTGAGAAAATTGAAATTCGGTATTTTTGAGCGATTTTCAACGCATTATATCCCAATAAACGAAGAAAAATTTTTTTCTCCAAATTGAGCCAAAATTCATATATAGGGGTATTTTGCGCTGCTCTTTTGATTGGCGCTATGATTTTTGCAATATCTGAAAATTTTTGAAAATTATTTTTTTCCTATTGGCTCTACGGCCCTAAAACCTTTTCCATTCGATAGAGCGGAAAAAAATAGTCGCGTATAGTGATTGGTGGGATTAAAAAATGGATATTTTGGGGTTTTAAGCGATTTGAAGTCGATTTGGCCCAAATAAACGATGAAATGTAGAACATTTTTCAAAATTGCTCATCTCCGCTAGGTCCTTCGACCCCAAAGGTTATTCCATCCACTAGAACAGGATGATATAGTCGGGTATTGTGACTAGTAGGCTGAGAAAATTGAAATTTGGTATTTTTGAGCGATTTTCAACGCATTATATCCCAATAAACGAAGAAAAATTTTTTTCCAAATTTAGCCAAAATTCATATATAGGGGTATTTTGCGCTGCTCTTTCGATTGGCGCTATGATTTTTGCAATATCTGAAAATTTTTGAAAATTATTTTTTTCCTATTGGCTCTACGACCCTAAAACCTTTTCCATTCGATAGAGCGGAAAAAAATAGTCGCGTATAGTGATTGGTGGGATTAAAAAATGGATATTTTGGGGGTTTTAAGCGATTTGAAGTCGATTTGGCCCAAATAAACGATGAAATGTAGAACATTTTACAAAATTGCTCATCTCCGCTAGGTCCTTCGACCCCAAAGGCTATTCCATCCACTAGAGCAGGATGATATAGTCCGGTATTGTGACTAGTAGCCTGAGAAAATTGAAATTCGGTATTTTTGAGCGATTTTCAACGCATTATATCCCAATAAACGAAGAAAAATTTTTTTCTCCAAATTGAGCCAAAATTCATATATAGGGGTATTTTGCGCTGCTCTTTCGATTGGCGCTATGATTTTTGCAATATCTGAAAATTTTTGAAAATAATTTTTTATATTGGCTCTACGGCCCTAAAACCTTTTCCATTCGATAGAGCGGAAAAAAATAGTCGCGTATAGTGATTGGAGGGATTAAAAAATGGATATTTTGGGGGTTTTAAGCGATTTGAAGTCGATTTGGCCCAAATAAACGATGAAATGTAGAACATTTTACAAAATTGCTCACCTCCGCTAGGTCCTTCGACCCGAAAGGCTATTCCATCCGCTAGAGCAGGATGATATAGTCCGGTATTGTGACTTATAATTAATAAATTCATTCTCGCTTGTTTATCCTTTATTCCTATTCGTGTTATTGTTTATAACTTGGTTAAATTAATCAAAATATACCATTAGAGTTTTAGACCGAGATTGTTATGGGAATGCATTCAATTATTATTATTTAATATATTATTTCATTTAATTTTTATCAGAAATCAAGGTTCCATTGTAAAATAGCCTTTATTTGTCGCACGACTCGTTCACGCAAACGCAGTTCATAACAGTGTATTTAAACGTAATTTAGTATTGTAGAGCGACCCTAAATCTCGTGCGATTTTATCCATGCGAACGCAGTTTATAACACTATTAGAAGTCTATATGATCTGCATATTTATCTGAATGACGTCATTGTTGATCTAACCTCTACGACAAATATAACGGACAAATCTTTTAAAAGTGAAACGCATTTGTACACGCAGTTATGAGACTTGTGCAATCCAAACAAACGGCAATTCATCACAGAAAAGTATAAAAAATTATTTTATAAACGTTAAGACTTTCACGAAACAATGACGACGTACAACGAAGAACTGATTTCTATTCTAAATAGTTCTTTTAATCACTGTGAATTACCTTTGACTCCGGAATCCGGCGTGATTACAAGGACAAACTCAAATTGTACACAAACGAGCGAAGAAAATCCTCTGAAATCATTTATTGCTCTTGATGATACAGTTCTGAATGCTATAGAATTTGATATGAATAGTATAGATGATTGCATTGCGATCCAAAATATAGAAGACAATAAAGAATGTACAGAAGGTTCATCATTTAAGCAAGTTTTGAATGAAACAAGACTGTTTGTAGATAATGTAACACAAAATTTAGAAGGGTCTATTCATATAGAATGGGAAGATGAATTTGTTGAAAATACAGACTTTAAAAAATATAATACTACAATAAATAAAGAGTTGGATGATAATATAAATTTTTTAAAGTCGAAGCTCTATGGAGGATATACTGAAGCAAATATTTCCTACATAATGACAAAAACTGAATTGAATAAAAGCATTAACAAAAGTAATATTTCATTATACAAATATCCTTTTTATGGTTTACCAAATAAAGTAAAAGAACTTATAAAAAAGCATAAGGGAATTGATAAACTATATGGTAAGTTCTTATTAGTTTTAATGTATAATATAAGTAAGTAATCTAATAAAATGATAAAATAATTTACTATAAATATTCTTTTAGACTGGCAAGATGAATGTCTTAAAATGAAAGCTGTAATTGATAGAAAAAACCTTATATATGCTTTACCAACTAGTGGTGGGAAAACTTTGGTTGCTGAAATTCTCATGCTCAGAGAAATTATTTGCAATAAAAAGAATGCAATATTTGTATTACCATTCGTAGCATTAGTTCAGGAAAAAGTATATACTTAAAATTATTAATTTCTAATCCTATTAAAAATTATTATTATTAATATTTATACATCAGATACAATCAATGACTCCATTTGCATTGGACTTGAATTTTCTAATTGAAGAATATGCAGCTGAAAAAGGACATTATCCACCACGAAAGCGAAGGAGAAAAAATAGCATGTATATATGCACAATTGAAAAGGCTCAATCAGTTGTGAATTGTCTTATAGAATTAAACCGTCTTGATGAAGTATAATACATTTATTTTATAATTTTATAATATAATTATTGTATACCAAACAAATAATAATAAATACTATTTTGTAGATAGGAATAATTGTTGTAGATGAATTACATTTGTTAGGAGAGAATGGAGGTAGAGGTGCTACGTTAGAGTGTTTACTTACAAAAGTAAAGCATGTTGAAAGTAAGTATTAATTTAGTTGATTTTAATGTGCTTTATGTACATTTAAAAATATACAAATCTTTTTGTGGTAATATAATTTTATTTCAAAGAAAAATTTGTTATAGAGTCTATCCATATTGTTGGAATGAGTGCAACGATAGGTAATTTAGAGGAAATGTCTGCTTTTTTAAATGCAGAATTATATAGACAAAATTTTAGACCAGTTGTTATAAAAGAATATGTAAAATGTGAAAAAGAAATATGGCTTGTAAATTCCAAAGAGGAAGAAATGTTTACTGATAAGAAGATAATTAATTACCCTGTAAGTTTATTTATAACATAATGTTTAAAAAAATATTTAAGAATTAAAATTTTGTAAAGATTTAAATATGTTTAGTATAGTGAAAAAGCTCTTCAAATAGATCCAGATTATTTAGGAGGTCTAATTATGGATATAGCACCAAAAGATTCTTGTCTAATCTTTTGTTCAAGTAGAAAAAATTGTGAAAATGTGGCAATTCTTCTAACAAATGTATTATTCAGGTACAATATTAATTAGAGTATTATTATATTAAAGTTTTTAATGCTTAATGAAGTCTAATATAGGTACTTGTTATATTGCAGATCTCTAGAAAGTCATAAAATGGAAGAAAAAAAAGTATTAATGAATGCCCTTGAGTTAGAAAGTGGTAAAATTTGTCCAGTATTAAAAAGAACTATTAAATTTGGAGTAGCTTATCATCATTCTGGATTAACCGCCGAAGAGAGAAAATTATTAGAAGATGCTTTTAAAAGTGGAATATTATGTGTAATATGTTGTACATCAACTTTAGCAGCTGGTGTTAATCTTCCTGCAAGAAGAGTATGTATTTTATTATGTATATGATTATTAATCTATATTATTATTTGTACCATATTTTTTATTTATTGTAGGTGATTTTGCGTTCTCCATATGTTGGAACTCAATTTTTAAACCTAAGCAGATATAAACAAATGATAGGCAGAGCAGGAAGAGCTGGTATGGGCGAAATTGGTGAAAGCATTCTAGTCTGCACAAAAAATGACACTCCAAAGGTATACTAAGTGTTTTAAATTCATTCAATCATAAACATCAAATAAAAGCTAATGTTTATTTTTTAATTTAGGTACGTGAACTTTTAAGCTCTAAAATGGATAATTCTGTAAGTTCAATTCATGTAGAAGAAGATCGTGGTATTAACAATTTAATAATTAGTTCTGTACTTTTGTCCATGGCTACTACAAGATCTGACATACATAAAATAGTAGCAAAAACACTTTTAAAGATACAAGAAAATCAATTAGGTATCAAAGTTAAAGAAATCACTGATAAAGCTCTAACAAAACTTTTAAAATATGGTATTCTTAGAGTAAAGCAGGATAAGCCACAGCAAGCTTTCTCAAAGCTTGATGATAGTATTATTTTTCCATCTCAAATAGATGACTCTTTAAATGATGAATCTGTACCAACCATTGAAAAGAAACAGAAGAAATTTATCAGTTTAGCCAACAGTACAGAATTAGAACTGTGTCCTCTCGGAAAAGCAGCAATGAAAGGTAGAATAGTAACATAATAATATCTAAAAAAATACTCATTGAAAAATGTAAATATTTTAATTTAATTATTTACTCACTGAACTATTATCAGAATGTTATTTATAAATTTATCTGAATTATCTAGATAAATTAAAAATTGAAACTGTACTAATTAATAATAAATTCTCAATTTAATTTTTGACAGGGTCTATTGATTTACATACTGCACATACTTTATATGAAGACTTAAAAAGAGCACAAGCTAATTTAGTACTTGTGGATAATCTTCATCTACTCTATTTAATAACACCTTATGATGTTGCTAGCCAAGTGAAACCAATAGGAGCAGTTTATTATGATGTTGTAAGTTTTAATTATACTATTTTGTTAAAAATAATAAGAATACCAAATAATTATGAAAATATTCGGTTTTAAGTTCATCTCTCTATCCTCTCATCAAAGGCAAGTTGCACGATTACTTGGAATCAATGAAGCTGTTGTTGATAAATTACGTGCAGGATTTACTTCAAAAGTATATTTTTGACCATTTTATAAAAATCTTATTCAAACAAAAATAAAGGAATAAATTAATTTTCAGTATGTGGATATAAAAATAGTACAAAGATTTTATGTGACATTAATGTTACATGAATTATGGAATCAACAATCTATTTTCATTGTGGCTGATAAATATCAAGTTAATAGAGGGACCATCCAAAATTTATTGAACTTAGCTACTTCATTCTGTTCTTCAGTTATTCGATTTTGCCAAGAATTGAATGAATTTTGGGCTTTCAGAGATTTATTGACAACTTTTGGTCAAAAGTTGACCTATGGCTGTATTTCTGAATTGGAGCCATTAATGAATCTGCCATATGTTAAGATAGTAAGTAAAGTTAGTTATTTTTATAGATTTTAATCTTGACTAAATTTTTTTATTGCTACTTGAACTTTAAAATATAAAAAATTTATTTATTAAAAAATTATTAAATAATATTACATTTTTAGGGACGTGCCAAACAATTGTACAAAGCGGGATATAAAACATTGCAATTAATTTCAAAAGCTAAAGCTGAAGAAATGATAGAAAAAATTGAACATTTACCTAAAAGAGTTGTAACTCAAATTATTTCTGCTGCTAAAGTATGTAAATTAAGCAGGCACATAAAAAAAAAATGTTATCTGATACTGGGATCCCATTAGTCAATCTCTAAGTATTTTAATGTTCTGAATCCAAAACTGACCTCAATTGTGCTATGTAGGATGACTAAATATACTCTATATATCACTCATCAAGTGATTAATAGTATAGTTTTGGTAAAAAAAATTTCTTGACCTTGCTATCTAAAAATTTTCAGAGTTAGTGATATCTCAAAGTCCTGGTATGACAAAGCACAATTAATTGGGTTCAGCATATTCAAATAAATAGATATTGACAATTAGTATCATATCATTTTTCTTTCTTTGTGTGCCTGGATTATTAAAGTTTATATTTTATAATTCATTTGAAACTAATTTCTATATTTGTTTTGCAGCTTTTGCTTTTAGAAAGGGTAGAGAATTTGAGAGATGAAGTAGAAGAAGTGTTAGAAGATTTAGCAAGTTAAAATTCTTTTCAACGAAGAAAATCTTCATCATTAAACTGTGATATTATTAAAATAAAAAAATATACATATACTTATTTTTTAAAAGTACATCGAATTCGATGAGAATTAATTTTTTGTTTAAGTTATAATGAAATTTTTTTTTATACTATTTTTATAATTGTATAGAATTTAAAAGAAATTATATATTTCTATGGAATTCTAAATAAGTAAATCATGTTTGAGACAGAAAAAAATAAAAGTATTATTTATTATCAATGAAGGAAAAAAGTTCATTAATATAGGGAAAAAAGAATGGCTCTGGTTCAATCTCAACTAATATCATCAAAATTCATATGATCTATAGATATATTGTATATACAATATATTGTATGCTTACAAATTATAAGTCTATTTGTATTTTAAAAAGCTATATCATAGTACTTATACATTATTATGAAACAATATAAAAGAAACTAATTTATACAATTTCGTTTTACCAAATATTGTGCATCTCAGATCGATGCATTTTGAAATATACAATGTATCGTTCAAGCTGGCACATAAATAAAATTATCATACCCCGATTTCAATCTTTTAAAAAACTAGATTGATTGATGTACACAGTATGATACAAAATTATAGTAAATAACATTTTAAATGAATTCGAATCATACTATTTTAATTTTTTAAATATTTTTTCAATTTTATGTTTTAATAAAAAAAAAAGTTAAAATATACAATGCATTATTTATTATAGTACCAAAAATATTACCCTTCATCTTTTTTTGTACAAACATGGCTTTAATGTTAGAACAGGAAGTTTGTTGATATCTTTTTTTAAAACATCTTTTGTTTTTTTAAAATCAAGGAAGTAAAATAAATTATTTGATAAATCTTTCCAAGTATTAACAAATCCATAATGGGACATCGATTTGATAAAATCTTCTATTTTATTAAATCTGCTTTCAACTTCTGCTATTTTAAGGATTCCACTGAAAAAAAAAAAACAGTTTTTATTATCAATTAGAAACATAGAAACCCCATGTGAAGTTATAATAATATAATAATATCTTAAACTTACTTTTTAGAAAGTACTCGATTAGCTTCTAGTAAATAATCTTTAAGATTTGATCCCATAAGTGATAGACAAAATACTACAATATTAACACGCCCAGTCAGAAGGGGTGTATTTGCCATATCACAAGGTTTAACTTTATCATTCACTGCCACTAAGTCGAATGAGTGAACTGTGTGTGGGACAGACTCTGCAAGTTTTGCTTCACCACAACCAAAATCTGCTATAATATGATCCTTTGGCCTGTAATGAGAAAATATCTTATTTTTATTCTTATTCTAAATACAAATAATAGTTTGGAAATTAACTTACATTTTGTTAATGGATTCAATTATAACATCCAATGGATTCACAGGCCAACGTTCTACCTGTTGCTTATACCCTTCATGGTATGTATAGAAAGCATGTGGATCATCTTGGAAATACTTTTTACTCTGTGAACTGTCATTGCTATACAATTGTTCATTCAAAAATCTAAATCGAGAAGCTTTTAATTTTGTCAACATTCGTTCTCTTAACGAAGGCGTTGATATTTGTTTCTTGTTCATTTTTACAATTTCTTTACCTTCATTATTTTTTTTAGCATTTAACATTGCATTTATTTTATTTACATTTAATCTTTTTAACGAATTGCTACCCACAGTTTGTTTATTTTTAATTTTTTGTACACTAGAGCTTTGCAATATATGTTTTTTTACTATATGTTTATTTTTAGATTTCAACTTATCATTGTCTTTAATATTTTGTTTACTTTTAGACTTAGCTAAGACACTATTTCTTATGTTATGTATGTTTTTAACTTTAGCTTTCACAGCAAAATGTTTTTTTGTTTTTTCATGTTTATTTGCGTTTTTAATATCTATCATTTTTTGGTAGTTCGGTTTATTACTCTGCGTTAAACTTTTTTGAACGTTCTCTTCAGGTAGGTAATTTCAAAAATTTAACACCACCAATCACTTTATTAGTTTTTTTCTTCTTTAAAGAGATATCGGCACCAGGCAATGTCCTTTAAACTCGCTTTATTTCTTATTTTTCTAAACAAAAAACAATACTTATTTCGCCTCTGTTAAACGTACGTCAGATCTGACATACAAATAACAAAATAAACCGCTTAGAGATACGTAGAAACCTCTGTTTTGAAAGTCTGACATGGAAGGGACTATGATTTTTTTAGTCAAACGTCAATCCTTGACTGTATTTTTTTATTCAGAGAAATTAAAGGTTAGGTTTTTCTTATTTATACGGCAGATTGTATACGGTGAATCCACATTAGTGCCCTAATCACATAACCGCGTACGATCGCGTACGTCTACGTACAACCGCGTCCGACGTTAAGGAAGAATCTAGTGATTTTCGCTGTTGCCAACAGCGGCAATGTCAGTGCAATAACTAGTACTTTTGAGGAACAGACCTACTCACACGAAGTGCAGTAGATCGGAGTAACGCTTGCTTGTTTATGTTGTCGTTGGTGTAGTAGCCGACTTTCGTATACGTAGGTCTGTTCCTCGAAAGTACTGTTATTGCACTGACATTGCCGCTGTTGGCAACAGCGAAAATCACTAGATTCTTCCTTAACGCCGGTCGCGGTTGTACGCAAACGTACGCGATCGTACGCGGTTATGTGATTAGGGCATTAAGACATGAGACAAGAGACAAGGAACATGAGACGCTATGTAGACAGTCCCTAACAATCCTTTAATAAGCAGTTTGAATTTTGGCCGCGAGGGGCGCTGACGCTGGTCTTAACAAGGCGAATTGGCAGGGTTGCCAGATTTGGCGATTTGTCGCCAAATTGGCGATTTCCAGATACCAATGGCGACTGATTTTTATGGTTTGGCGTTGGCGATTTTTAGGCGATTTTAAACAAGCTCTTGCTCTTTTTGGCGATTTTAAGGAAAACTCTTGCTCTCTTCAATCCACGCTCAAGCGCAACGGCGCGCGCACTCTCCCGTTTATAAGGTATACCTATATGTATAGCAGAGCGCGCGCCGAACCTCCGCGCCGTTGCGCCAATGTTTTATGACGCGCGCACTTTGTCAACACGGGAGCACGCGCCGCGCTATCGCTTCCCAAAATCCTAACTCCTGTAGTCCCGCCCTTCCTGCTGTTTATACCTATATTTTGAAAGTCGGAGGACGTCTGGATGTATGTATGCGTTTCACGCCGCTGGCACATCGGCCAATCCCAGCATCTCTTTACGGTAATACAGCGCCACCCCGAGTTTATAATTGGAAACATGTCTCTGTCTATCTTTCTTTAACACATGGTGTTGAACAAAGACAGGAAGATACGTGTTCTTCTTACTTTCCCAGTGCAGAGCTTTTTACTCGAGTGTGGACTGATTATAGATTTTAAAAAGTGCAATGGCGTCAAAAAATTCGAAAACCACAAAAGGAAAAACTAAAGAAAGTGAGGAGAAGCCAAATCATTTAATTATTTTAATAAGTAACAAACAATATTTTTAAAAAATTAAAAATTGCCACTTGCTAATGTTTCCTTTAAAAAATTTAATATTTTTTTATTATTTGGTTTGAGAGAAATCTTTTAATTTTATATAGAAACTCAATTTTCTTATGTTATTAGAATATGTAACCTAACAGTCCTAACACCTGCTTTCTCCAAGTATAGATTTAAAGGTTATGATTTTTTGTTAAAAAAACATTTTTTTG
Organism: Torymus aiolomorphi; assembly: GCA_036365515.1. NCBI lineage: Eukaryota > Metazoa > Arthropoda > Insecta > Hymenoptera > Torymidae > Torymus > Torymus aiolomorphi. Next base: position 196,418,351 of record CM070875.1, on the reverse strand, counting down.
TTTACGTAGAACTAAATAACAACGGTATTTACAAGTCTATATTGTGGAGATATTTTTGGCGATTTTTAATTTAAAGTTGGAGGCTTTTGGCGATTTCTCTCTGAATAGATGGCGATACAAGTTGGAGACGGTCTGGCAACCCTGCGAATTGGTCGAGCAGACTCCAGACAGTCCAGACAGTGCAGACTGTAGAGACTGCCGAAGTCGCACGGCGCACCGTATTCCAGTGCAGAGTCCAGTGCTTTCACCGTGCCGAGCACATATATAGACGGAAGACTGGAGGATTTGGACGAACAGTTTAGTTCAACTTTCGCGTTGTTGTGCTCTGTACTGCCGTTGTTGTCGGGGGTCTGGAGGTTAGAAAAGTGACACTTGGTGAACGATTCGTGCAAGTTGTGTGTAAAAACAATTTTCCAACGTACTATTCAGGTCTTAGTGTCGTTGCATCTTAATGTATGCTTTTCGTCGCGTTTTGAGGTAAAATCTGTAAAAACAGACAGACGCATCACGTAACAAAAGGAATTTGTACGCAATTTATCGACCTACCTCGTGAAGATGTCTCGTCGCGGATGGGACGATCGACGAGGTCCGGATCACTATGAACGCAACAAGCGTAAGAATGAGCACAGAGAGGACAGATCGCGACAACGTCGAGGTGACTCCGGAGATGATGTGAAGAAACGTCGTTTTGAGGAGGAGGACAGGCGCGACCGGGACCGAGGCAGAGACTACAGGCGGAACAACCGAGATAAACCGTCTAGGTTTGATCAGGTAATAAAATTACAGTAATTTTTGTCTTTTGATATTTACAATTTTATGTTTTTATTTTTGATGTTTCAAAGATATTTTATATAAGAAATATAAAAGTTCAAAATATTTTGTTTCTTGTTTATTTTACTACTCAACAATTAGTGTTGATAGTTGAAAGTACCCTAGATTAGTCTATCCATTAATGTAAAACATAGTTATAATAAAAGTAAGAATGAAAAAAGTCATTGGTACATTCTCGTTGTTATGTTCTTTCTACAATGCTTACACAAACTTATTATATCTTATATTTTTTTCAGCCTTTTGTTAAAAAAGAAGAAGAATCGCCAGAATGGGGTAAAGCTGTCAAAGAAGAAAAAGTGGAAAAGAAAGAAAAAGAGAAACCGAATTTCCAGACTTCTGGTAAACTGACTGAAGATCAAAATACAGTTTATGGAGTTGTCATAAAGTACAGTGAACCAGCAGACGCTCGCAAACCAAAACGGAGATGGCGATTATATCCTTTTAAGGGAGAGAAAGCTCTTCCTGTACTTTATATTCATAGGCAATCTGCTTATTTGATGGGTAGAGACCGGAAGATCGCAGATATCCCTTTGGACCATCCATCTTGTTCTAAGCAACATGCTGCACTGCAATATAGGCTAGTTTCCTATAAAAAAGAAAATGGATCAGAAGGGAGGCACATAAGGCCTTACATAATTGATCTAGAATCTGCGAATGGAACATTTGTGAACAATGTTAAATTGGAAGCTAGGAGATATCATGAACTTCTTGAGCGAGACGTGATTAAATTTGGATTTAGCTCAAGGGAATATGTTGTTCTCCATGAGCAATCAAAAGATGAAGAACAAGATGATGATGTTACAGAACCTTAAATGACTATTATTATTATCTTGCCAAAAGATTCAAGAATAATGATTTTTATTATTTATTTTTGTACGAAATGAATTGGACTTTAAATAGGTTAAATTGTAAAATAATTTACTAAAAATGTCTTATTATAAATATATAATGATAAGGTGACCATGAAAGATTTTTTAGCTTTTTGAAGATGGAAAATTATCCCCTTCAAATTTTTTGAAAAACTTTGTGGAAGTTGCTCTTTGTAAATACTGACTAATGTTATTTAATGTCAAAATAGTGTAACTTAGTTTCTATAAAAATTAGAAAAATAAACAACTTTAGGGTAAAATTGTGTTTTCATTTCATGTTTTAATCTTTGTCATAATATTTAAATATTAACAGTTTGCACTTTCTTATATAATATTTAAATTCATGAAATAGAGGTACCATATAAATTACTCTTTAAGAAAGAGCAATTTATTCTAGTTTTTTTTATTATATATAATTTAATTTTGACAAGAGTATGAATTGCACATGAAATGCAAGTTTTTTAAATTCATTTCTTGAGATGAGAGTCTAAAAGAACTTCAAATTTCCGTAAGTGAGTGGGATAGTTTGTAGATATTTTATTAAAAAACAAATACCACTGTTTTAAAACTCTACATCTCTTTCTAAATCAGAGTACAATGACTCCTTGGATTTTAATTTTAGTATTGTGAATAATTATATCCTCGTTCTTCTCATAATAAAAAATGTTATTTTTTCAGAAATTATCCAATCCTTAAGATTTTAATACCAAAATTATGCTTAAACTAGGAGGGCCGTACCAACCCCCCCCGCTGTCAATATAAAAAACTTCGTTTTTACATATGAGGTGCAACCGCTACTATTCAGGAGAACCTTATATCTTCGACATTGCAAAAACTGTTACATCTTAAATACTAATATATTATAGGATTATAACTAAAGAATTGATGAAAAAATATTTATTTTCTATAATGGCCAAAAATCGATTATTTTGATTGTATTTAAGCGTTTTTAATCGTCCTTTTTGGTTTCACTTACTAAAAATTGGTTTATGCAAAAATGTTTATCACGAAAGTTTTGTTTGTTGAGATCTACAGCATTTCTATGTAATATTTGTGTGTAAAATTAAATCCTATTAAATGATAAGCGAAAATCATCTATTTATAAGGTCTACGCGTTAAAAAATCGTTTTTATAAGTGTAGTTCGTCAGAAATTGATGTATATGGAAATATTAAATGGAAAAAAGTTTTTTTTTAATGTTATCTATAACTTTTGCATTTATCATTTTTGTATAAAATCAAATCCTAATCGACGTTTTAGGTAAATTTCGACGTTAACAATCGCTTTTATGGATCTAACTCGTCAGGAATTGATTGTACAAAATAATTTTCAATAGGAAAAAGTTTTGTTTTAATATTATTTATAACTTTTACATTTAACACTTTTACGTAAAATCAAATCCTGTGAAGTAACAAGGAAAAGGAAAAATACAAATATTGTTCATAGAAAAAAATGTTCAATGTAAAAAAGACGTGTTTTAATTAGTTTTAGCAGAAGCATTTGTGAGATTTATACTGAAAATGAATTTTTGATGAATTACGCTTAAAAATCAATTTTTTCAAAATTTTATTTGTGCTCGCATTTCTATATTTTTGAAGGGATCTTTTCCAAAATAGGACCATCACCTATGTATGACTTTACGAAGGTATAATATCATTTGTGATCAGATTCAATAAATTTTTCGATATGATAATGTGTACACAAAGTTCCGTATATAATGGGTGTACGTACATACATACATCATGGGGAACACTTAAAATGGACTCATTTTAAGTGGAAAACAGTTTTTATACAATTAATTATTGATTTTTGAGGTGTTACAATTTTCGCTCTAGTGAAAATATAAAGCTTTCCCAAGAAGCGGTCGTGCCTAAAAATTAGATTAGAAATATCTATAATTTAACTAATATCATCAAAATTCCCATTGTATGCTTACAAATTATAAGTCTCTTTGTACCTTAAAAAGCTATATCACAGTATTTATACATTATTATGAAACAATATAAAATAAATTAATTAATTTATACAATTTTGTTTTATCAAATATCGTGCATCTCAGATCGATGCATTTTGAAATATACAAATATATCGTTCAAGCTGGCACATACAAAAATTATCATATCCCGATTTCAATCTTTTAAAAAACGAGATTGATTGATGCACACAGTATGACACAAAATTATAGTAAATAACATTTTAAATGAATTCGAATTTTTGTTGAGAACCGCTGTAGTGATTTGAAAATTTGTCTAGTATTTATTGTTTTGGTGGTTCGTGTGCCAAAATTGACGTTTAATATTGTTAAATAAATTGAAGGGTTTGTTCAAATAAACCACTATTAAACAGTAAAAAATAATCACGTTTATTATAATACTCAGAATCTCCAGTACAGCTCTCTCAGCAGTGGCGGATCCAGGGGGGGGCGACGGGGGCGATCGCCCCCCCCTCTCTGCAAAACTCAAAGATAAAAATATTCCGAGGAAGGTACAGAATTGATTTTGTACTTTAAGGTAATGTGTACTTACCGACAAATTTTAGAATGTATATTTCTTTTGCAAATAATAATAGAATTACTAACAAAAAAAATTGAGTATAGTATTTACATATACGGAGCGCCTGAAAGAGCTGTTTTTCCAAAAATTTACTCAGAATTTATTTAATTAAATAAAAGCCGCAATGCCGATAAGTAGGGATCTGTATACTTCGAATTTTGTCAGTTTTAAAAAGTGTTTATCTCATGGAAATGCTGATAGAATCGCACAAAAAAATCTGAGCATAGTATTTACATACACGGAGCGCCTGAAAGAATTGTTTTTCCAAATAAACGTTCGAATGTTTATTAACGGGGTGGCATAGTCCTACCGTTACCGACCGAGCAATTAACACAGTTTCAAGCTTATTAAAAATAAAATACGTAGAATCACAAAAAATCAAGAGAACACCCTTCTGTGGTTTTGAACGTTCTATCACCCAGTAAAAATTTGAAGTCGAAATATCAAATGGTTTTTGCAAAAACTTTGAACGAAACCGAATTTTGTTTTGTTCAAAGTTTTTGCAAAAACCACTTGATATTTCGACTTCAAACTTTTACTGGATGATAGAATGTTCAAAACCGCAGAAGGGTGTTCTCTTGATTTTTTGTGATTCTACGTATTTTATTTTTAATAAACTTGAAACTGTGCCAATTGCTCAGTCGGTAATGATACGGCTATAGCACCCCCTTAATTAAATAATGAAATTGGGTTGATTTTGAGGTTCACATCGCCTTAAGTAATAAAATACAGTTTAACAATCGCATCAAGCGTAGAATATTGTAATATTATTATACGGGTGATTCTTATATTTTGAAAAATACTCTCTATCTATTTCAGTATTAAGTTCAATTCGAAATCAACTTCCAAAATACAAAGTTATATACTTGTATAGACTTTGCAACAAACTTTGCCCACTACCCGTACCTTTTTTTTTTTTTTTTTTTTTTTTTAGAAATTTTATTAGCTATTCACCAATCGCCCCCCCCATTTCCCAGTGCTGAATCCGCCACTGTCTCTCAGGGAGAATGTACATAAGCGCTAATACAAAATATTTAAATGTTAGCCAATCAGCGACGTGGTCTACAAGTAATCAATGCGACAGCGTAGCGTAGCTCAGCGTAGCGCAGCGCTTATGTACATTCTCCCTCATTAAGGGAAGGGCCACACATGTGAATACGCTTGCGTACGAATCCGCATAGCGCAGTGGAGTCACTAGGAAAACTTTGTAATGCCAACTTTGCAGGAAAGTCACTATGGTTTCGTGAGGAACTTCTATTGTTGAGAGGGTTCACGAAGTCATACTGACTTTCCTGTACAGTTGGCACTAGCGAGTTTCGCTTAGGCCGTCTAGTGATTCCGCTGCGCCTTATGCCCTGTCTACAACCACCGATTTTTTTTTTGCGCATGCGCAAAAATCACCAGAGAGGGTTAGTGATGTAAGAAGAGCCAATCGTAAAAAAATTAACCCTAAATATTGAGTTTGCGTTGAACACACCTAAAAATCAAAGAATACGAGTTTCTGCTTTCTAAACTGAAACCTAGTCTGGAATGATTTGGTGAATAGTTGAAACATCAATTGCATAAAACAATGCATTTTTTTGTACACAATCGCCATGTGCTAAATAGCTGTAAAAATATATGTAAATTAACATTCAATCTAAACTTGCATTTATTATATTTACTAACTTTAGCGTTATACACAGTCTTAACTCTGGAGAGGTATTGGTACTCTCCGACTATATTTTGTTATTCTATCTTTAACTAAATTACATAAATACATAAATGCTTGTACATTCATTCTAGTAAAATTCATGAACTCTTCTTCGTCATTCATCTTAAAATACGTAAAAACTCTCTCATAAGCACCATATCCTGTTAAGTAATTATTTCTAATTAATGGTTTGCACCACCATCTTCTGAATTTTTTTTTCGATTTCTTAGTAATTGTATTAATCGAAGGTAATTAATGCTTATTTCCAGTACTTCAACAACCAGATTATGATCATCCATTTTACATTAATTGAAAAATCTTCTTATAATAAAATCTCTAAATCACTAATCTTCTTCCAACACTTGACTCTTTGTTAATGTTAGAAAGCAGAAACTCATGTAGTCATGTTTTGATCTTTTTAGGTGTATTCAGCGAAAACAATATTTAGGGTTAATTTTTTACAGTTGGCTCTTCATACATCCCTAACCCCCTCTGGTGATTTTTACGCATGCGCCAAAAAAAAATCGGTGGTTGTAGACAGGGCATTACGCATTCATGCGCAAGTGTATTCACATATGTGGCCAAAGACTAAAACCGTTCACGAGTCGGAGTCGTCGGAGGACGACAACGACAGCCGAGTGCTGCTCCCTCCCGCTCGGCGCTCGCGCTCACACGCTTACTACTATACCCATGTAATGGCGCTGCGCACACACTTTCTAATTCTCAGGTATACATGTACCTCATATCTTAACACGCCTCCTTACATTTATATCTCTCGCAATACAATATTCTTTACATTAAATTCAATCGTTCTCACAGATACAATATTCTCAAATCAAATCTAATAGGCTCCTTAACATTTCAAATCTCACTCTGCCCCTTTTTACAACAAATTAACAAATCATCTAAAAATATATAATTAAATAAATAATCTCATCTCTTACTCTAAACGTATACAAACAATAATCATGTTCGCTTCTTATAAATCATAAAGACTATATCGATTCTGTTCAGAATTCTGTAAAAAGGAATATTCGTTCTTTCTGGTCGTTTGTGAATAACAATAAAAAAGAAACTGGTATTCCTTCTAATACCTTTTGGAATAGTACTCGTGCACATAACGACTCAGAGACAACGAACCTTTTCGCTGCATTTTTTGGCGCGGTATATGTACGTGATCAGATCGACGAAATCGCTATATACGATCCTATCGATGATCTCTCTCTCTCTCTCTCTCTCTCTCTCTCTCTCTCTCTCTCTCTCTCTCTCTCTCTCTCTCTCTCTCTCTCTCTCTCTGTCTCTCTGTCTCTCTCTGAATTGCAATTGAATCAGGAATCTTTGCGGTCGATTATTGCTTCCTTAGAAAATAATGTCTACTCTGGTCCTGATGAAATACCGCCTTATTTTGTGAAAAAGTGCTGGTCGGCCATTGAAAAACCTGTTTCTATTATATTTAATAATATACTATCGTCTGGATATTTTCCCAATATGTGGAAGTTTTCATATATTTTGCCTATTTTTAAGAATGGTGATAAGCACGATATTAAAAACTATCGTCTTATCTCAATTATTAGTTGCCTTCCAAAAGTATTTGATCATTTACTAACAAATGAATTAGCATCCAGATTATTGGGAAAATTATCTAGTTTTCAGCACGGTTTCATTAAAGGGCGATCAACACTCACAAACCTTTTAATCTTTAATGAATTTTTATCTGATTCTCTAGAAAATCGTAGATATGTGGACTCAATTTATACCGATTTTTCGAAAGCATTTGATCGAGTCAATCATAAACGTTTGATTTCAAAGCTTAGGAATTTCGGAGTTCGTGGAAAGATCTTATCTTTATTGTCGTCATATTTAACCGGCCGGACCCAAGCTGTACGAATTAATAATTGCACTTCTCAGCCATTCACGGTTTCATCGGGAGTTCCTCAGGGTTCTTATACCTTGGCCCTCTACTCTTTTGTATTTATATAAATGACTTAGTCCCGTTAATTAAATATTCTAATATTCTCTTATATGCTGATGATGTTAAATTGTATAGGGCAATTGACTCTCCCGATGATTCTTTAAAATTACAAAATTACAAAATTATCTCGTTCACGTGTTCTAAAAATCCACTATCTTTTGCATATAGCATTGATGGTGCGAATTTGGAACGAGTAGATAAGGTTAAGGATCTTGGAATTATCTTTGATTCTGCGCTAACATTTTTACCGCATATCGAATATATAGTTTCTAAGTCGCGGAAGTCGGATGCTAGGTTTTGTTAAACGTGTTACGGCCGATTTCAGAGATATTAACTGTATTCTTTATCTTTATAATACGCTAATTTTAACTAATATGACATACTGTGCTCAAATATGGTCTCCTTTTATTAATATTATGATTAATAAGCTGGAATCAGTACAGCACATACTACTCCGTTATATAGCATTTAAAATGCACAGACCATTAGGGAGATTTGAACATAATTACTCAGAAATTGCGGAGATTTGTAATTTGCAAACGATCAAGTCACTTCACTTTTATCATGATTGTTTACTAGCATATAAAATTAAAAACCATTACATGAACAGCCCAACAATTGAATCTTTTTTTTTGCCATAGGCATATTACATATTCACTCCGCAATTTTAGAGTATTACAGGAAACGACTCACGCTAACAATATCGGATTTTACTCAACCATTATCAGATTAAGACGATCCTGGAAGCAAACGATCATTAACCTGGTTAATATCGCCTCTTTTAAACATGCTGTAAGAGCTGCATTATCAATGCAATTCTGATTGTAAGGACTTTTAATTACTGTGCCACCCAAAGAATTTTTGTAATTTGTAATTTTTGTTATTTTTGTAATTTTTGTAATTATCTATATCGTGTAAAGGGCAATTTTGCCCGTTCAACTGAATAAATAATGATCTTATGGATAACTATCGAGACACTCATACCAATCTCTCGGACTTTAACGCAAGCCATACAATACTTTATTTAATATACACATTTTCAGCTTTCTTAGTATAAATCCACTTCTTAGTATAAATATAATATATTTCTTAGTATAAATTTCTTAGTTTAAATCTAATACCTTTTCATTCTTAGGTTTTCCAACTAACTGCCAAGTTTGAATTTTCTTTGAACTATTCATTTCTTTATCCATAGCATCTACCCAAAAACTAGACCATCACATTTAATAGCCTTATCAAAATTTTCAGAACTATCTGCACTGCAATAACTTACATAAATACAACCACTATATACAAAGTTATCATTAAATCTACTAGACTTTTTAATACTTCTTTGTGACCGTCCTAATTCAGTTACCTTTTCTACCTCATTTTCAAAATTTTCATTTTCTTCTTCAATTACATTTTCCTGCTCAAAACTTTCATTTAACTTTTCATTTTTTAATTCTCTATCATTTAAACCTATGCATTCTACGTCTTCCTCAATGATATCAACATGCCTTGCTACAATGACTCTATTTCTTATCAAAACTCTGTAACCTACTGCATCATAGCCTATCAAGATTCCTAAATCTGTTTTCCTATATATCCTATTTAGAATTCCTTTTCTGCTCAGGTACTCTGACAAATACTTTACTTTCGTATAATTTCAAATATTTTACATCAGGCTTTTCATTAAAAAATATCTCATAAGGAGATTTATTTCTTTCTAACGTGTTTGCTATTGTCATGTTCTTTAAATATGCTGCTGCACATACTACTTCTGGCCAATACCTTTTTTCTATTTAGATTCGGCTAATAAGCATCTTGCACTTTCCATTATCGTCCTATTGTACCTTACAACGGTACCGTTTAACTCATGCACATAAGGTGGACATGGTTCTACTTCAATTCCTTTTTGTCTAAATAATCTATACATATCTCTATTCAAATATTCAGTGCCATTATCGTACCTTAGTTTCTTTATTTTCTTTCCAGTCTTATTTTCAACTAAATTTATATACTCCTCAAATTTATCATATACCTCACCTTTTGACTTTATCGGATAAATTTTACCTACTTTACTATAATCATCAACAAAAGTAAGAAAATATTTTTCCCCTTTATAACCTTCTGAATGTGGCCCATTTAAATCTGTATGTACTCTTTCTAAAATATCATTTGCTCTTTTTCTGTTATTTTCAAAAGGAATGTTGTGCATTTTATTTTCAACACACGTAGCACACTTAAAATAATCTGACTCTATCTCATTAGGCAAACCTTCCAATATATGATTTTTACACATAGTACTTAAGTAATTAAAATTAACGTGCCCCAATGTTCTATGCCACTTTTCTTTTAAAGTCATTTTTTCATTTTTAACTGTCAAATTAGATTCTTTATTTCTTTCAATAAAACTGGTCATTTTATAGATTCTATCCTTTTTCCAAGCTATAGCTACTAATTTGTTATTTCTATTATAGATTTTAGAATTATCTCCGATAGATACTACTTTATAATTATCCGCCACTTTTGCAAAACTTATTAAATTTCTATCCATATCTTTCACGTACAATACATTTTTCAATTCAATTTCTATAATATCATTAAACGTTTGAAATTTATTATTTACATGACCGACTTTTGTTGCTTTCAAAATTCTACCATCACCTACTTTAACATTAATCGGCTCTTTCAATATAATCGCGTCACTAAAATAATTTTCATTATTTATGACATGGTCTGTATACAACCGCTATCTAAAATCCACTCTATTTTGTTTTCATTTACATTACCGTATTCTGTATTCGCAGACCTTATTTCTACTGAACTGCTAAACGCTTCCTTATTTGAATAACTTTATTATTCCAGTGCGTCTTACGTACCGTTTTCACGTTGTGGCATTACGCAACATCAAAGAAAAGATTTTATTAGTAAATAATTACGTTTGCACACAGCCAAAAAGTATGAGAAAAAATAAAAAATATATTTAAAAATATTATAGTGTATGTTTAATACTTTAATATGTATTCTATTGTTAAGAATCTCTTATTGTTTAATGTTACAATGTATAATGTATAATTTAATGGTATGATGTGTCACGTAGATAGACTTGCAGTCTGTCGGCACGAGGCGTGCTCGATCCGCGCGGCGTCGGATATACAATCATTCACCGACGTTAGTCGTCGCCGAATGTTCCAGGGACTTGCAAAAGCGCAGCTTTTGCATTTCCACATCCGGAACATTCGGCCTCCCTCCACACGTTTTTGGATGGAGGAAGTCGGCGGGACGATCGCTCTCGTTAGCCGCGAAAAAAACCGCCGCGAGACCCTCTCTCTCTTCAATCATCAAGAACTCTAATAAAGAACCTACGTGACAAATGTAAGAATGGCGATAATAACATTTATATCAAATTTTCGCAAGATTTTTTAGAATAAAAATGTTGACTTCATAAAAACAATATGATTTATGTAAAACTTTTATAAGTTCATTTCTATATACAATCTCTATATAAACTTTATATATTACACTTTATATAATTTTCATATAGTCTGTATGAAATTTTTTTACTTGGGGAGTAAATCAATAGGCAGGTCAAAGAAATATTAGCGAAAGGGATCGTCGAGCCTTCGACAAGCGTCTACTCAGCACCGGTGTTCTGCGTTGACAAAAAACCGGGACCCGACGACAAGAAAAAATTTCGGGTAGTAGTGAATTTTAGAAAGTTGAAGGCCATTATTCCCGATTATAATCATCCGGTCCCTAATATAGCTATATAGCTGACATTTTGGATCAGCTCGGAGATGCTAAATTCTTTTCGATTTATATGCTGGTTATCGTCAAATTAAAATTAAAACAGAGGATAGGGAAAAACGGCTTTTTCTTGTGAGTTCGGTTTATTTCATTTTGTTAGATCACCTTTCGGGCTAAAAACTATAGCGCGCCAGTATTTTTATCGCTCGTTCTTAAAGTAATTGCGGGTATGAAAAACGTAGTTCATTTTTTTGATGTCATTAGCGTGTACTCTAAAACTTTTAGCGAGCATATTGAAACAATCGAGAAATTATTTGAAAAACTGCGCCATGCTAATTTATTTTTGCAACCGGAAAAATGTGAATTTCTTAAACTGGAAATTAATTACTTGGGACATATAATTAGCAGCGACGGTTTGCGCCCGGATCCGGAAAAACTAAAGGCAGAATTTCCAGTACCTAGCAATCAGAAAAATATTACACAATTTTTAGATCTAGCTGGTTACTATTGGCGGTTTATTAACGGTTTTGCACAAGTAGCCAAGCCTTTAACAAAGCTACTTAGAAAAGAGCAACAATTTGTGTGGGATAACAGCGCGCAAACGGCATTTGAAACTCTGCGCGATAATTTATGCGAACCACCGGTTTTAGCGCATCCGCATTTTGAAGAAAAGTTTTTAGTAACTACGGACGCGAGCGGGTACGCGATCGGGGCAGTTTCATTGCAAGGAGAAATTGGAAAGCATCGCCCTATAGGTAGCATTCGTATCGCGCGCGACGAATCAAGCAGAAAAGAATTATTGTACTTTTTCAAAAGAAGCATTGGCAATCGTGTACACTATTACGCAATTTAGACCGTATTTGTACGGAAATAGATTTACGCTGATCACCGACCATAGACCGTTAGTTTTGTTAAATAATCATAATGACCCCGGATCAAGAGTCACGCGTTGGCATCTAAAACTGTTAGATTATCAATTTGATGTAGTGTACAAGAAAGGTGAATTGAATTTAAACGCAGATGCTTTGTCTCGCAACCCAGTTGTCGAAAACGGGTGTGTAGCGATGCGAGTCAGTATGGGGGGGGGGGGGGGGCGCCATGCTGTCGCTGGCAACCAAGCTGTTGACCCGGCGCAGGCGCACTCGAACCATCAAATAGGCAACGCGCCCGCCCTACATAATGGCTACGCGTACCCGCGCCGGCCGCCAAGCCAACGAAAGGTATAAACAGGCTATTAAAACTCTCGCACCGCGAAAAAGAAAGGTGGTCCCCGTGGCCCCCGTAGCCGAGGCAATTCTGGAATGCGCATGTCCTGTCGAAGATAAGGAAATCATCGCGTTCACTGAACCCCAGGACTCGGACGGCTGTAAAAAAAAATGAAACGTTAGCTAGGCCGGTGTCGCCAGCTGTCAGCGCCGGCACTCCGAAGAAAAGCGATCCGCTTGTAAAATCAAGGGAAAATGAAAGTGGGAAAATGAACGCGGTAGAGAATTCTCTAGAATTTTCTGCACCCTTTGCTGATATAACTCTTAAAGACCAAAGCTGTATCGGACCGGCCGAGATGACTCAAAGAACCGACCATCCCCGCGACAATGTTGTTTATTGTAGGGAAAAACTCTTTATGAGGAAAGATAGCCTGCCTCTATTTCGTATGCACTGAAGGAAGCCCACTCAACGAGGGGTCTAAGCAATTAAAGGAAGTAGGGGAGCTACCACGCTTGGAAAACCTATCGTATAGAGAACCCAAGGCCATTAAAGCCAATAAAAAATGCATTTTGTGTTGCCTCTCATTCAACAACTTTGGCAATTGGCAACGATGCGCTCTCCCGCATCGCAGACTCTGCTTGGGATAATATTTGGGCACGATTTATTACTTTCAGTATATTCTATATTCTCCGGCGCATATACACTGTAAGAATAAGGTTTTAAATAAAATTACTATAATTTTTTTTAATTATTATTTTATATTTACACGTTACTTACAAACGAGTGCTTTCTGGCTTTCATCATTGCAAAATATTTTATAAAAGAGTCAGAATCAAGTGTCACAGATGAGCCACGAAGGTGTCGGATGCGTTGCCCGCAGGTCCGGTATCGAACCTGCTACGACAGCCGACACCTTCGTGGCTCGTCTGTGACACTAGCATCCTTATTATCTCGGATTCGATAGACAATATTGCTAATGATGATACTTATTCATGCATCATCGTAGATGTACATATTCTGTATGCCCTTTAAAACAGATAATAATGATCTTTTTGACTCACCAGTTGGCAATGGGCACCGTTGCAAACAAACGATATGTGATAAAAACATTTGGAAAAATGTCTATTATATTCTTATCTACTATCCAATTTGAAACCTTTAATATGGACATAACGAATCATCCTTGCTCTTTTCGCACTTTTACATTCATCAATAATTGAAGGAACACTCTCTGTAATACCCATAGAAAGAAAAATTTCGATAGTTTAAGAAGCTTAAGAAGCTTGTTTTTTAAATTGACTATCTGTTTTTAATGTTTACTTTAATTATCGATTAAAGGTCTGGCATTCAGATATCGTCGCGCGGTACGAAAAAAAGCCAACTTTGACGTTACAGGCGAAGAAAAGCCAAAAACGCGTCTAAGGCGAAGAAAAGCTAATAAACGGCTATACAGCGAAAAAAGTCAGTTTGCGCCTTTCCAGGTGAAGAAAAGCCAGTTTGTTATTACGCGCCGAGCAGAGATAGGACGTTCTTGCTCCCACCCGACGATATGTCAAAAGCACTGCAACGTCCGTTCATGAATTATATTGTATATTCAGTGTATTCGCAATCGTATTCGAATGTAGGTTTATTGCGCTTTCGGATATATCCTAAAAAAGAGCAACGGCTCTGAGCTGCAGACGCGCAGCGCAGTCTTCCATGCGTTTGACGCAGCAGTGCCACAGGTAGGACTTATTGCAGCTTTTGAGAAATGTTCAAAGTCAATGATAAAAAAAACTGGAATTATCAGTACGCTGATTCGGGATTCCTAGTACCGTTTATTAATAGTATTAATAGTAATGGTATTGTGACAGTTACAATTTACAAGCATAATATACAGCATTATTTATCAATACGTATACGTAAAAGTATTTTCGCTAACAGAATTGTATTTTTTTTCTCGCGCGAAATGTCGTCAGTTTGCATTTTTCGTCTAGAGCGGCCGCAAACTGGCTTTTCTTCGCCTAGGAAAAGTCAAACTGGCTTTTCTTCGTCCGTGAAGGCGCAAACTGGCTTTTTTTGGCAGTATTTCGTCTTAGACGCGTTTTTGGCTTTTCTTCGCCTGTAACTCCAGAGATGGTTTTTTTTCGTACCGCGCGACGATATATAGCTTCCCGTTTACTTCATTAAATTTATTTATTCAATTCTCTTGGAATACTAACAGTTAAAGATTTTGCGCCTTTCATACTTACTGAATAATGATTGAACTCCAATCACACACACACACACACACACGCGCACACGCACACGCACACTCACGCACGTACGCGAAAATTTGTTTGTTCAAAAACGACGAATTTTAGTGTCACAAGTCTTAGAACATGTTTTTGTTTTTAAACATTTTGTACCACTCTAACCTCAAAATCATAACTTATAACGAGATATTTATGCCGCGCACTCTTACTCTACTTTGCGCGCCCCGATATACCGCGTACAATCACTCACGTCTAATACGCACCGAATTTGTAAGGCGCCCGGCGCGAAAACTCACTCACATACACACATTTACCGATTGCCTGCTACTTGAGACTGACTCTCGTCGCGGGGAAGTCCACGTTCCTGCCGTCTCGGGGACGACGGCGACCACAACTACCCACGTAAAGTCTCTACGCGGCACGCTGCCGCGGAGACTTCCTTCCACTCACTTTGTTTTCCCGCGAACCCTTCACGAACTCACGCGCGCGCTAAGCCTCGCGGTCGCTGCCTCTGGGCTCTCCTCCTCTGCCTCTCCGTCCTTCCCCGCAGGGAAGGAGATCACCACGACGACCACAATTTGTCGGAGGCCCGCACTCTCCGGCCGCGATACGGTCTCGTCAAATTCTCTCTCGCTCTCTCTCCATCTCACTCACATGGCCTCGGTGGCAACGATTTTCGCGCGCCTCTTACCTGCGCATGATGATCGCCGCTCTCCGACTCCTTGGCACAGCCCCGCTCTGCTGCCCCTGCTCCGCCGTTGCCAGCAGCTGACGGTCACCCGCGTCCTCGTCGTCGGCTCGGTAATCTGCTCTCTCTCTCTCTCCTCTTCCCCTCTCTCGCGGCGCTCGCGGCTCTCGAAATCGATACCGATATCGACGCTCGAAATCCCTTCGCGCGCCCGATTCACGCATACACACGCGACGCATTTTCCGCGTCGCACTCTCCCTCGCTAGGCCTTGCGTTTCCGCCTCCGCTCCACACGTCCTTCCCCGCAGGGAAGGAGACCACCACTAAGACCACTATTGTTCTATTAGGTGGGCCAGACAACCCACCGGAAGGGGCCTCACCTACTTACCCATGACCATCACTAAGACCACAATAAATCACGCAAGCTTTTCATCGACTTATCGCTGATTCAGCGATTCGTGCATCGCGCGGAGGACGATATCACGCCCCTCCGGTGGCATTGCACGCAAGCCCTCCACCAGTTCCGCCGCTGTGGCCAAAGTCGCCGCCGGTACCGCCCGTGGACCCACTCTGAGTGGTTGCGCGTGTCCAGGGGGAAGCACGGCCACCCGATCCTGAGGAGGAACCCACTGCGCCCGCGCGTCGGCCTCCCTGCTCGCGCGCCACTCTTGTTCGGCCACAAACATACGGCGGCGCATCTCTTCTGCTCCCTGCTGCTCCCTAGCCAACGCCTCTCTGCTCTGCCTCTCCAACTCCTGCTCGTAACGGCGCTCGCCGCCGAAATTGCGCCTCAGGTACTCGGCGTGGGCCTCGCCGCACCTAGGGCACGACCTCAGATCCTCGCCGTGGCGACCGCAATTTCAGCAGTACAGCCGGACCTTGGGTCTGGGGCATTGTTTCGAAAAGTGATCCGGCTGCCAGCAGTTGAAGCAGTGATACGGTGGAGGATCAATGGAAAATGATGCCCTGCATCCTCACTCGTGCTCCTCCAGGCACGTGTCGATCCTCCTGCTGGCGCGGCTCACTGGGGCGCACCTGGCGACAGGGTAAACCTGGCTCATCATCCTGCGGCGACGCGGAACGCCGCGCCGACACATAATCCTCACGCTCCAAGTGCCGGTTGGGATTGTAACGGTGCGCCCTACGCCTTGCGCTACGTGATGCGCGGGGGGGGAGGGGCGTAGCCGCTCCCTCTTGAGCTACCACTTCCTGTGGCCTGTACAGCGGAATTTCCCTCGGCCTCCATCGCTCCTCCACCTCCCCATCGTCCCAATCACTGTCTTCACTCCCTCTGACCACCAACTCACCACCAACCGCGTTCGGAAGCCGCGCAACGCGGGGCTGATGCAGCCCGATCACCCACTCTACTCGGTGCTCCTGCACCAGGACAGATGGCTCACGCGCCTCCACCAGCTTCATCAGAGAACTCTGTCGCGGAGTCCCCCTCCTCGACCTCCATCTCGTACGCGTCCCCGCCGGCCAACACCCGTTCAGCTCGGCGAATTGCCGCGGTCACCGCCCTCCGACGCATCTCCTCGACCTCCACTATCGTATCCCTCTCCTCACTCTCGAGTTGAGGAGGAACGTTCGCCTCCTCCATCTCCTCACGCCGCTCCCTTCCTCCTTCTCTCTTTACTTCATTTTCTCTCTCCTCCTTGACCGCCATTTCATGCCAGCTCCGACGTGGCTCCATCGGGAACGAGGGCCTGTCCACCTCCTCACTGAAAAAAATTTGGCACGGCGTCTGTTTCCATCACAGTTCGTCAGCGCCCCCTTCGTTGCGTGTGTCAGACCACCCACTTTTGGCACAGCATTTGTCCCTAACGGGAGAGGAGCTGTGCCAGTACGGGGCGCGCGATGCTTTTACGGGACAGGAGCTGTGCCAGTACGGGGCAGAAGACGTGCCGAACCGCGGTACAACATTCGACCCTACTTTCGGCATAGCGTATGTACTTATCGGGTCAGCTGGAGTGCCAAATTTTTTTCAGTGCTCGCCAGCCGGCGGCCTCGCGTCGTCCTCTTGCTCCGTCTCCTCCTCGCGTCTCATGGCTCCTACAAAACACAAGCAATTTGTTAACGAGGCGAACTGCCTACCTCGCGGGGGAATAAAACGCTTGAGCTCCGATACGTGAGCCTTTGCTATACGCCGTGTGTCCCCACCTACACTCTCGAGAACGTAAACCGTCGGCGATTTAATTTCTACGATCTTTAGCGGCCCTTCGTATTTCGGTGCTAATTTCGTGGAAAACTTATTAATCCCACTAGATAACGGGTGCGTTCGCCGCATAACTAAATCCCCCTCGCTAAACTGGACGTCACGCTTGTTTTTATTGTATTCTCGCGTCTGTTTTTTTCGCCTGGTCAATGTGTTGCGCCACCAAATCTCGCAACGCATCTAATCGTTTAACTCTATCCACCCAAACCTCCGGCAGCACTCTTAAAATCGGGCGCGCCCCGTCGATTTCCTTGCGCAGACTCTTTACTGGACGCGGGTGCCTACCGAAATTTAAGAAAGCTGGCGACACGCGCGTCGTTGCTTGAATTTCGGTATTCATCGCGGTGCGCAATTCATAAATATGCGCGTCCCAATTACGATGATCTGCTCCTACAAACGCGGAAATCATCGTTTTCAGTGTCCTATTACTCCTCTCTACCGGATTCGCTTGAGGATGATACGGCAGCGTCGTTACGTGTTTTACTCCGTACTCCTCCAAGACTTTTCGCAGCGTCTGATTATCGAACTCACGTCCATTATCGGTCAATAAATACTCCGGCGCTTCCCATCGAAATAAGATCAGTTCTTCTAACGCGCACGCAACTGATCTTCCATCCGCTTTCCTAATCGGTTTTAATTCTACCCACCTTGTAAATAAATCCTGGAACACGATTAAGTACTTCATTTGATTCTTACTCGGCGGAAACTCCATTAAATCCGCGGCTACTACTATTCACGGTCTTTCTACTATTCTACTCTCCATCAGACCCTGCGCTCCCGTCTGTGCTACCTTATACCTCTGGCACCGCTCGCACGCTCGCACGAAATCCCTAACGTCGTAATACATGCCCTTCCAATAGTATTCGCGCGCTATACGATCGTACGTTTTCTCCACACCGAGGTGCCCCGACGATGGTGTATTATGCGCATCGCTCATCGCTCGCTCTCTCAACTCTACCGGCAAAACCAACTTCAATTTCTCCTCGCCGTCTGTGATTTCGCCCAAAAGCGGGTCCTCGCGATATTTATACAGTTTTACCTCCTCCACTATCCAATCTTTGTACTTCAGCGGCCTCGCTTGAACCTCATTCAACATGCTCAGATACCACGGATCGCGGATTTCGTCAAACGCAGCTGCCTCTACTTCTGCCTGCCCATACATTCGCGAGAGCGCATCGGGAAACTAATGCAATGAGCCTTTGCGATGCTTGACCTCAAAGTCTCATTGTTGCATCTCCAATGCCCACCGCACCAGCCGTCCCGACGGCTCTTTTAGATTCCTTAACCATTTCAGCGCGCTATGATCCGTAATCGCCGTAAATTTATAACCTTCCACGTATGGCCCAAATTTCTTAATCGCCCATAGCAGCGCGAGACACTCCTTCTCTGTCGTCGAGTAATTCCTTTCTGTCGGCGTCAATGTTCGGCTCGCGTAAATAATCGGGTGCTCTCCGTCTTTGAAAATTTGCGCGAGAAGCGCGCCTAACGCGGAATTGTCGCATCGCATTGTATAATAAAAGGCTTCGTAAAGTCCGGCCGCGCAAGAACAGGGGCTCGCGTTAGAGCGTCTTTAATGTTTTTAAACGCTGTTTCCTGTTCTTCTCCCCACTACCATTTCTGCCCTTTAAATGTGAGTCTATTAATCTGTAATTTCATCTCCGCATAGTTCTCGATAAAACGCGCGTACCATCCGGACATACCCAAAAACGTCCTAACCTCGCGGCGTAGGATAATTCAACACCGGTGCCACTCTATCCGGATCTGGCCTCAACCCCTCATGATCTAATAGATAACCAAGATAGGTGACGCACGCGCAACAAACTCACACTTCTTACGCTGTACAACTAAGCCCGCATCCGCAATTCTTCGTAATACTATCTCTAACCACTTTAAATGCTCGTCGAACATCTCTGTTACTACTATATCATCTAAATAGTAGAATACGTACGGCTCACATTCCGGACCGAAAAGCGCATCGATCAATCGCTGAAAGGTCGCCGGCGCATTCGCCAAACCAAAAGGCATTCTCGTAAACTGCCAGAGGCCTGATCCTGGTAACGCAAACGCAGTATACTTTCTACTTGAGTGCACTAGCCGTACTTGATAGTACGCTTGGCGCAAATCCACTTTTGAAATATACCTCGCATTTCGTAGACGATCCAGAATCGCGTCCATATTCGGAATCAAATACGCGTCTTTCTTCATGGCTTTGTTAACGTCGCGATAATCAAAGCACATGCGGCCTTTATCCTCTCTCCACGAAATCACCGGCGCGCTTCGCCAATCGCTCGCTGATGGCTCTATAATTCCTGCCTTGAGTAAGGGGGGGGTCCAAAGTTTAGACGACTCACTTGAAAATTGAAGTCAACTATAGACGTGCTCGGTTTCGATATAAGCTACTGCAGATTGTGCAAAATTTCGAAATTCTAAATTACGAAAATCATATTTTCGAATCTAACAATTCACCTAATGTCCAAAACATCGAATTTCATCAATACGATTTCAAAGCAAATATAACTTGTTTCTAATGATTTATTTCGAAATATGTTTATTGTATCCCTATTAAAATTCTATTAATGAAATTCGATGTTTTGGACAGTAGGTGAATTGTTACATTCGAAAATATGATTTTCGTAATTTAGAATTTCGAAATTTTGCACAATCTGCAGTAGCTTATATCGAAACCGAGCACGTCTATAGTTGACTTCAATTTTCAAGTGAGTCGTCTAAACTTTGGACCCCCCCCCTTGAGTAATTTATCGACCTCGCCTCTCGCAAACTCAAACATTCTCGGCGACATTCGCCGAGGCTTCTGTCTTACCGGCGCTGCGCTCTGCATGTTTATATGATGCTCAACTAAGTCCGTCACAGGCACATCGGTCTCAGGAGGAAGAAGCCTACCTACGAGTTGCTCTACTAACTCACGCTCGCTAGTCGCAACCTCACTAATACCCGCGCATTCGGCAAATATCGGCGCTTCTCCGCTCGCAAAATTCTTTCATTCTCCGTCGTTAGGTCGCCAGGCGCCTCTTGCTAGGCGTGCGTCGATGTCAAACTCCTTACAAAAATCCATACCGAGAATCAAATCGTGATCTAATTCGGATACGGCTTTTATACTAATTTTCCTCGGCTCGCCGTCGACTTCGAGCATTAAGTCGAGCACGCCCACTGGCGTTACCTTCCCATTAACTGATCTAATAACCAAATCATATGCTTTTAATCGACCTTTCACTATCTCAGCCACGCGCGGCCCTGCAAGTGATAACGTAGTTCCCGGATCGAATAACGCTTTATACTCTTGCCCGCCTAACACGACCCTTAGATAGCAGCGAGGGCGCTAAACGCCGTGTAATAATGAGCCACTTAAGTCACGAGTATCGTATACTATTTTATAGCTCGTGTGACATAAATCCGCCATATTCTTATTTTATTTATTTGTGCTTATTTATAATGATAGTTGGAACTTGGAAGTGGGGTGGGAGAAGTGTGGGGCGGAGGGGGGGGGGGCGCAGCCCCCCGCCCTGAAAAAAATTAATAAAACGTTATTTAAATAATAAAATACCTGATATAGAGTATGGTTATTATTGAATCTAGAATATTGAATATATACATAAAAAAATCATAAAACTAGATTCTTGGCAATTTGATTTGTATCTTTAACAATAAGTTGAAGTTTATGAAAGTGAAAGATTTGTATACGTTATATCATTAAAGAGAAAGACTTTTAAAACTAAAATCCATACAGTTTAATATTGAATATTTAAAAAGCGCGCGGTCTGCTATCCCATAGCAGATGAAACTAACCTATAATATAGACAAGCCTTATTATCATCATTTTTATTTATTCTTTGTGGTTTGTCAACTATTAACGAAGTTTTACTTCTTTTCCTGTTCATTCTTATATGTAAAATCGTATTTTTGAATAGTTTTGATAGATAATTGGCGTTAATTACGTGCCTGTGACTTAAGTAAATTCATTATTTCACAGTGTAATAATGGGCTACTTAAGGGGATGCCATACTCGTACCATTACCGATCGAGCAATTCACACAGTTTTAAGCTGATTAAAAATAAAATACGTCGAATCACAAAAAATCAAGAGAACACTCTTCTGTGTTTTTTAACGTTCTATCATCCAGTCAAAGTTTGGAGTCGAAATATCAAGTCGTTTTTGCAAAAACTTTGAACAAAACGAAATTTAATTTCGTTCAAAGTTTTTGAAAAAACGGCTTGATATTCCGACTCCAAACTTTGACTGGGTGTTAGAACGTTAAAAAATGTTCTCTTGATTTTGTATGATTCGACGTATTTTTTTTTGAATCAGCTTAACGGGGTTCCATAGTCCTACCATTACCGACCGAGCAATTCACACAGTTTCAAGCTGATTAAAAATAAAATACGTCGAATCACAAAAAATCAAGAGAACACTTCGCTGCGGTTTTGAACGTTCTATCATCCATTAAAAGTTTGGAGTCGAAATATCAAGTTGTTTTTGCAAAAACTTTGAACGAAACCGAATTTTGTTTTGTTCAAAGTTTTTGCAAAAACCACTTAATATTTCGACTTCAAACTTTTACTAGGTGATAGAACGTTCAAAACCGCAGCGAAGTGTTCTCTTGTTTTTTTGTGATTTTACGTATTTTATTTTTAATCAGCTTGAAACTGTGTGAATTTCTCGGTCGGTAACGGTACGACTATGGCACCCCCTTAAAACTGTGTGAATTGCTCGATCGGTAATGGTACGAGTATGGCATCCCCTTAACGGGGTGCCATAGTCCTACCATTACTGACCGAGCAATTCACACAGTTTCAAGCTGATTAAAAATAAAATACGTCGAATCACAAAAAATCAAGAGAACACTCTTCTGTGTTTTTTAACGTTCTATCATTCAGTCAAAGTTTGGAGTCGAAATATCAAGTCATTTCTGCAAAAACTTTGAACAAACGAAATTTAATTTCGTTCAAAGTTTTTGAAAAAACGGCTTGATATTTCGACTCCAAACTTTGACTGGATGATAGAACGTTAAAAAATACAGAAGAGTGTTCTCTTGATTTTTTGTGATTCGACGTATTTTATTTTTAATCAGCTTGAAACTGTGTGAATTGCTCGAAGTCACAGCTAGCCGTGAGTTAAGTGCGGATTTAGGTCACACAGTGCTATAAATAAATATATCGAATTACATCTTTTAAGAGGGTGTGGTACTCATGTACTCTATTTTACTAGCAGAACACGGTAAATTCTATATTATTAAAATAAATATATCGAATTACGTCTTATAAAGAGATAGTTGCCCTGTGCAATGTAATAATCTACCAGCCTGCGCAGTTTTGAGCCCAAATATCAACAGCAGTCTAAAAATTTTGCGAACGAAATTTCGGTTATTTTTGTTCGCAAAATTTTTTAGGGTGCCGTTGACATTTGAGCTCAAAACTGCGTAGGCTGGTAGATTATTACATTGCGCAGGGCAACTATCTCTTTATAAGACGTAATTCGATATATTTATTTTAATAATATAGAATTTACCGTGTTCTGCCGGTAAAATAGAGTACATAAGTACCACACCCTCTTAAAAAGTGATGTATTTAAAAAATGTAAGAAACAATTATTTTCTAATAAAAGTTATATAAATAAACTTCTAATAATTATCTATTAAACGTCTGTTTTACTGATTCAGTTTCCCCTTTTTCGTGAAAATCTTCCTCTTTTTTTGTTACAATTTTCCTCTATTCCTCTTAAATAAAAAAAAAAAGAGAGTACGATCCCTGCGGAGGGTGCGTTGCCCCTGGAATAGAGTAAGGTGGGGAAAATCGATAATGCTACTTCAGGTAAGCATAAGTTATCGCAGGGTTAGGTGCCTCTCGCGGGCAACATACCGACTGTAGGTAACATACCTGTAGTGGTTAAGGAAAAAAGATTGTAGGATGGTAAGATGAAAAGGTAAGAGCGGCGTCAGTCGTGCTCGACGTGACAAGCGCGTGAGGCGCGCGCGACTTCCAAACGTGGCGGCGGCGCGCACGGCAGCGGCGGCAGCGGCGCGCGAGACGACGCCCAACGAGCTTCCACAACAGAACACCTCGCACGAATCGTTATCGTCTCCGTTCTCCAACCGCGTGTGTGAGTTTGTGTGACTCCTTCACTTAGTTTTCCACCCGTCTCCTTCGAAAAAAGACGAGCTCGCCAAGATGAAGGTGGAGACGTGCTGGTCCCCGTTCATATGGACGAACGACACCAAGACAGCCTGCAAAGCCATCGCCTTTTATACGGTGGTACGTGGTAACCAAGTGCACTATACGTGCGTATTATACATACGCCGTCTCGGAGTATTGCATCGGGCAAGCTTTGGGAGATTCGTGTTATGTGTGGAGTGGAGAAAGTTGTTTTTCCGGTGAACATTATGGCTGATATGATGGTTTTTTCCCCTGTTGTCTGTGTTTCAGGCGATCAGCGTTGTACTAATTACACTGATAGCGTACCAGATGAGTGGCGGTGACTCCACGCAGCTCTACAATCCGCTCTTCGAGGCTGATGTCAGATACTGTGAGTGCATTAGAGGAGGTCTGGTGTATATCGGCGTATTTTGGATCGTTGCATAATGATGTCACGAATGCGTTGAGTTGTTATACCGACCAATACGCGGCCGATTACACTGTGGATAGATTCGTTAATTGTTATCTGCCGTTGTTTGGTACACTAGTGGTCCTTTGATGTCATTTGTTTACATTCTGCAGTTGCATTATTTATTTACAAAATCATTGAAAATTATTAAAGTATTGTTGTTTGATGCTTTTCAATATTAGGTTATTAGAGTACTTTATGTTGAAAGTTACAATGTTTAATGAGAGTACGAGTCACTGGTGATTCATTCATTTGCAGTAAATAGAAAAATTTAATCTTTAAATGCACGTTAGAAACAACTTCCTTCTAATAAAATTGTTTCTAATCTTTCATAATTATAGCATTGATTTGTTTAATATTTTATTATTAACTATCATGAAAATTAAAGAATTTTTTGGGTTGCATTGATCATTGTATGTGGAAGTATTAGTAAAGTAAGATAATCAAGTTATTCTAATTTAATGATGTGATATTATTTCTATTACAGCTCTGCAAGTTGTTGGAGCATTCTTAATCTACTACTTTGTAGTACTAATTATCTGTGCATTTATGGTGATACATGGCCTTCGTAGAGGAGTACGTGGTTGGCTTTTGCCATGGCTTATAACTTGGTTCATTCTTTGTTTATTCCAAATGGCATGGGGACTATGGTTGCTTGGAGGCTATTATATTTATGTAAGTCAAATTGCAGTTTGATATTAATATTTTAAATAAATAATGTTTTAATAGTTTCAAAAACTTAAATATTTTATTATTATTTTAGCTTGGTTCTGTATTCGCAACTTTATGTGACTGGCTTTGGATGGGTTACAATGTAAATATACAATGTATCTTTTTAATGTTTGATAAATTTCTACTCATGCTATTACTCTTTAATTTTTACTACTATTTAATATAACTCTAATTTTTTTTATATTACAGATTTACTGCTGGCTTGTTGTATTCACAATGTACAAAGTAATCGAGGAATCGCAATCTCCAAATATTGAACTTCTGTGGCCTTAAACTTCCAGTAAATGTTCATTTTACAGTATTTTTTTAAGAAGATAAAATTTAGGTATAACAAAATCAGTCTAATGTTCAGCAGTAATTTTTTTAAAAATTTTCTATTTTATACAATTTTCTATTTTAATGAGATTCATAAAGCTAAGCCTTAAACGTATTTTTATCTAAACTGCAATGAACAAAAATAGACAAAAAGGCAGTTTTACTATGCAATTTTACGAGCTTGATAATTTGTCTTCAAAATATTTTAAAAAAGTACAATTCTCTTATAATGACTGAAGACTGAAAATGGCCTGAATTTAATCAGCAGCCAACCGTCCAATATCAGTCTTTTATCTTTAGTGCGTAAGATACAGCATATAATTTCTTTAAGAAACTTAAAGGAGCTTAAATTATATATATATATTCCTTTTTTAACATTGGTTTAATTTTAAATTATATCAAAATTATGAGTTTAATAGAATATTAAGCATTTTATAATTGAATCTCAACTATTTCTAGATATCCTTTATAGGACAGTGTAAATATTTATATAGAAAATACTTTTATACTGACAGTAAATGAAAACTCGTCTTACAGAGAAAATAATATTAATTTGACACTAATTTTCAGCATCACAATCAGTTTAAGTATAATCATTTCTAAAAGAAGTTTTATTTTATGCGAAAATAATGCACATAATTTAGTCCATATCATTTTAGTAAAATAAAATTAAGCAATTACCATCATGTCTGTCATAATTTTTGTCTTATTAGAATTAAAACATAGACAAACTATTATTTAATATTGCTTTTATACTTTTAATAGAAACGAAACTTTGTATTTTTACCCTCAAAGTGCAAATATTTAATTTTAGAGTTCTAAGTATGAATACTACATGTCAGTGATAGTAAAAATCAATTATATTTTTAAATTATTGTCTCTGTACTTGGTGTTCATACTTAAACTCTAAAGTAAGTTACCAATGTATATTGAAATGTTTACAAACTTTGTACTACTGAATAAATTTATTAAAAAAATTTCTTAAAATTTTATAATCACTTGTGTAAATTATTGTATGTAATATTGTGTATAAAACTAAAAACAATGATTTTGGAAAGAAGTACAGACATTTATTATACCGGTATAAGGCACATGTATTCCTCTACAGGTAACGATTGTATTGGAAGAGTTCTACTTTACCATTTAAAGATAAATATAAAGTTGTTACTTTAATGTATACTAGTATACATTAGAAAGATGTAAAAGTGCTTATTTTATTTGGAATTGTATGAGATGTAAGCTACCGAATCATAATACAGACGTTTATTGTATTATTTATTATAACAAAAATTGTTGCTATATACTAACTATTACAAATTTTATTTTAAGATGTAAAGTTATTCAAAATAACTTGAAGTGCATGATTTAGGTGGTTGATAAAGATATTAAATTGAATATGATAAGCGAAAAATACTACACGGAAAAATGATTTATCACGGATACCAACTAATTAAAACTGTTCCATAAGTATGTTCAGCATTATAGTAAGATATACCAATAAAAATAGTTACCATAACAAATCATTGGTTACTGTAACTATTTTTATTGGTTTATTTTACTAATCGGTTAAAATTAGTTAAAAGAGGGAAACAAGTCTAGCTTTGATCCCGCTATTCAAGGAAAAAAGTGTCTATTTTTGTTGAGACGGGAATAAAAGTCTTTTTAGTTAATACATGCGGTTATTCTGCATGTGTATATGTGTGTGTGTGGGTGGATGGGTGGGTGTGCGTGCGTGTGTGTATGTGCAAGCGTAGTGTTCGTAAGTTTGTAAAAAAACATTAAAAAACAATAATTATTAATTAATTTTTAAATGTTTATTTATTAAATTATAACATAATAAATGTATTAACAAAAACGTAACTTACAATTCTTAATTTATATAAAACACTAACCATTTGAACATTCAAAGTTCTTGAACTTTTGGATTACGTAACGTAGTGCACATCATAATTTTACAACGTTCGTGAACTGCGCTGGTATCAGCCTGGATAAACATTGTTTGTTGACGTAATCTGAGAGAAAATGAAAATGTTCATTATATGTAAATTTAAAGTTTAACAGCATGAATAAAATATCTTGCGGGACTCCCGTATTCTTTTTTTTATCAGTCACACGCACACATTCCTTTTAAATGCTCTCTATACCAACCGAAACTTTCAAGAGCTGTCTCGTCATCTCCTCTGGTTGTTTAAGCCATCGTTAAAAGTGCGTCAAATCGACATTACTTCTCCAGACATTATTATTGTCAGTATATTTGCATTTTACCATCAGCACCTGACTTACGGCATTGGACTAAAGGATCATTTTCTTGTAAAAAAATTTAGTACATTAATTAATTGCCTTTTAAGTATTTGAACAATTTTTATTTTAATTACTTTCTAAATAGATACGGTATCGGAATAAGTAGAAGTGTAAAGAAAATTGGTTAAAATTAAGATAGCGAAAATTATAATAGACTATATTCTGTGGCTTCCAGGAATAACGACTTAAGGATGTATGGGCTATACTATCGGCGTCGAATATCAGTATTACTGAAATTATTAATAATTTAATATAAAACCATATTTTCTACTTTTTTATTAAATAAGTTTCGAGAAATAAGTCAAATGAGCAATATAAGCCCCTAAAATAAGAAATCAGATAAAAATTGTTGAAGTATTTCGACTTTTAAAAATCATATATTCTAATACATTCTTAATTTCATCATCAATATGCCGCATCTTCAAATTTTATTCGATTCTTGTTTTTTTGGTCTTATTTTGTCCAGGGGAGAATTATAAATAGACTCACTAACTCAAAAATAAAAAATACGTCTTACATTTTCATTAAAGTTTAGTTTTATAAAAAAGGAACTCACTTTTTAAGTTGATTGTACACTTTCAAATGTTTATTATCTTAAATATAAAGTTAGTTTTTTTATTTTTGAGTTAGTGAGCCTATTAATAATTCTCCCCTGGACAAAATAAGACCAAAAAAACAAGAATCGAATAAAATTTGAAGATGCGGCACCTTGATGAATGAAATTAAAAATGTATTAGAATATATGATTTTTAAAAGTGGAAATACTTCAACAACTTTTATCTGGTTTCTTATTTTGGGAGCTTCAACTATTGGTCTTATGCCCTCCAACATAGTTTTCAAATAAAAAAGAAAAAAACAACCCATACAACAAATTATTGATATTTTAAATAAAAACTAACTTCTGATACCGATTGTATAGCCAATATATCCTTAACTGTCTTTTACGTGTTTTCGAGAAATCGCCGTTTTAAAATTTCTGTCATGACACTTCATATGTAAGATCGAAATGCGCGAGATGAGTCATAACAATTTAGACATTTACAAAGGTATCGCATATCTTTCGAACCCCACTATCAGCTGCTAGAATACATTTTTGTTTTTTGTATAAACAAAAAACAATGCAGTTAAGTCGTTATTCCGGTAACTGTGCAGTTAAGTGGTTTAGGGAAATTGTTCAAATAAGATAAATAACATAGTTATTTCTACACTTAAAACATAGAATACGAATTCTTTTTTAAGTATTCATTCCCGCGTATGTGCCTCCCAACGAAATGTGCGTGAAGTCAACGGAATTCGATAAACTGAATACCGAACGTTAAATTAGACGGAACCATTTAAGCCCGTGAGAGTGAGAGAGACATTCACGGAAGAACCTCTCTCTCGCACTCACAGGCTTAAATGGTTCCGTCTAATTTTTCGGAACGCAATGGGATCGCACCCTTACTCGGTTACTGTTTATGCACGCACTCGCCCCATCGCCCGGCAATCAAAGCTGTTGTGTTACCTTCTATTATCTATTGCCTTTAATCTTTCTTGCTATAAAAATAGGTATGTCATAATCTGTTTATTGCATAGTATTAACTTCAAAACGGTGCTTTTAATTAAATATAAATATTCAGTTTAGTGGTTTTTCCGGGCACAGGTGCAGTTAAGTGGTTATGCACTTAGTGCATAACGTTTCAGATTTCCGGACCAAGTCTACATGAAAAAGGGTAGTTAGAAGGTATAAATTCCGGTGCTAACTCAATTTTGACAGAAAGTCAGTTAAGTCGTTATTCCTGGAAGCCACAGATATATAATACACTGTTTCATGTCTTAAATTTCTGTAGATTATTTAATTCGAATAAAAAATTGTGTTTCATAATTGAGTTTTGTATAATATTATAATAACCTGCAGCGTAAAGTTACACTATAGATGTTACTGTCGTAATTAGAAAATAGTATCTCTGGTGGTCTGTTACTGCCATTGAGATCCCTATAATATATTTAAATCAAGATTAAATATTATGACCGCGTGCATAGCAATCGAAGAGGATTGTCCGGGGCTGCATTTCCTCTTCCCCAATCGTCAGATGGATAATTGGAGGGGCATGGGATAGGAGAAACAAAGAGACTACTTCGCGGGCGACTGGCCAAAAGGAAACAATATAACGTGTATGCATATAATTTGGTTACAACATTCGCAGGTCGAACAAGCGCGAATTTTTCTTTTATTTTTAAATAATTTATGCTTAAGGAAATAATACATTGTGCAACAAGGGGAGAAAATGAGCTATTTGAAGCGAGGATGAGGGGTAAAACACTTTACCCGATCGAGTCTGAAATAGCTCTTCTTCCTGTGTTACACACCGTATTTTTTTCAACGAGTGTATGAGAGGACCTTTTTTATACGCATAAAAGTTGTGTAAGGGATCGTGCATTTCGAGTCGTGCACACTAAGACAACAATTTCACAAAGATTTGTTGTAGTGGAATAAATAGTACATTATGTAACAAGGGGCGAAAGTAGCAGAAAGAGCGAGGGCAGTAATCACCCGAGGGAATAGTATATTACACAACTAGGGAGGTAAAGAGTTCCTCGCCTTCGGCTCGGGTGGCAATTCACGCGTGCTCTGGGTGGCCCTCTTTATACCCGTGTTGCGTATACGATTTTTCACCATACCCGGGCCGAAAACACCACATTCGCGTTTTTGAGCCGGGTCGAAAGTACCACTATTGCTCCCGGCGCCCGATCGAGAAGGTTGTATTTTCGGCCTCGCCAGGCAAAAAAATCGTATACGCAACACGGAGATAAAAAGGGACAGTCCAGACCATGTGGAAATTGCCACCCGAGCCGAAGGCTCTTTACCTCCCTAGTTGCGTAATATACTTTTCCCCCGCTAAACTGTGAAAAATAGTACATTGCGCAACTAGGGAGGAAAGTTGACTTTTTCTAGCGAGGATGATGATTTTAGCACGAGTGGCTTACTAGACCGCCTTCGGCGCCCGAGTGATACGCACGAGTACTCAAAATCATCATCCGAGCCTGAAAATAGTACATTACGCAACTAGTGCGTAAAGCGAGTCATTTTTTTCTTATCGCCCTCGCTTCGCTCGGGCGAAAAGCAATACCCGTACAAAGATTACTGGCTTTCGCACGTTTTGCGTTTACTTTTTTTTATAACTGAGCGCGTGAAACTCTACGTTAAATGCTTGTTCAGCGTGTGTAAAGTATCCGGATTTCTTTGACGAGTGCGTAAAGTGAGTACTTTTAGCCCAGAAATTTCAGAAATAATTGAGGTTAAATTTTTTTTAACCTTTTTTCAAATCGTAATTTCTTGAAAACGGCTCCATGTATCAGCTTCAAATTTATAGACAATTTTGTATGTGATATAAATAATATGTGTGCGAGTTTTCATCTAGATCGTACAATTATTTTTTGAGATAATTGATTTTGAAAATTTTCGTATTTTACAAAGTTATTTTCTTTGTCGCATATATGATAACTAGACAAAACAAAATTGATTTAATCATGTTGAAATTTTGTAGAGATATAGAGTTTATGTATTATCTTATAAGTCTTTTAGGTAAAAGAATTGTCTCATGATTTTTAAAGATATGTAAGGTTAAAATTTTTTTACGGTTTTTTTTTTTCAAAATCGAAATTTCTCAATGACGACTTCATGCATCAGCTTGAAATTTATAGACTATTTTGTATGCCATATAGGCAATACCTGTGTAAAATTTCATCCAGATGGTATGGATATTTTTTGAGATGTTTGATATTTAAAATTTTAGTATATTTGAAAATGACTTTCTTTGTTGTCGCACAATATAACTACATTAAAATTGTTTTAATTTCTTTGAAATTCGGTGGAGATGTAGAGTTTGTATATTATTTATTAGAAGAGTTCTTAGGGTAAAGAATTCGTTTATGAATTTCAGAGATATTTGAGGTTAAAACTATTTTAGCCCTCTTTTAAAATCGTAATTATTCGGGAACGCATTTATGTATACTAGAAAATGGAAATGACATGCGCTATGCGCTATGCGCTAGGGATGCACGAATACTCGACTCGAGGTGTTTGAACAGTATCGAACTATTTTTTCGAACTCGAGTCGAATACTCGATTCTTTGAACTGTTCAACATAATACGAACTACTCGCCTAAGGTCGAACTGTTCGAAGTCATCGAACTGTTCGAACTCGATCGAACTACTCGGACGTGATCGAACTGATCGGACAAAATCGAACTACTCGATTTTATCGAACTGTTCGGGCCAGGTCGGACTACTCGATTTCGTCGAACTGTTCGAACCAAGTCCGACTATTCGATTTTATCGAACTGTTCGGACCAGGTCGGACTATTCGATTTCGTCAAACTGTCCGAATCACACTGAGAGAAGAATATTGTTACTGTTAACATATTTATTTATTTGAAATACAAGTACTTGACATATTTAAGTATAAAATGTAATATTGTTATTATTAAAATATGATAATTTAAGTCTTAAATTCAGATATATTATCTGTAAAAATGGGATATTGTAATAGTTACAATATCTATATTTACTAGTACATAAAATTGATAACTATTGGGTTTAATAATCATATTCATAGTTACGAAATCGCACATGCGTTAAACGTAACCAATAATAAAAGATTGTATCAACTTAACGTTGAAAATTTTGTAAGACCTATAAAGGCTCACAAAACCACATCAGGGTAATTAGTTTGTATCTCAGCGAAATATTTAATGAAATGATATTAATTATAAGTTTTATATTTATTTTATCGATTCGTTACAGTTAATTTTGTTATCAATTAGTATTTTTTTCGTCGAAATAATAAATTAACATTATTGTTATTATATTATTATTAAAGATATTGGATTATTTTATAATTGATATTAGTGTCATAGTAAATCGATGATATTGTAACTATTAAAATATCAATGTTCTAGGGTAACATGTTGAAATGTTACAGTAAATTGATGATATTGTAAGCATACGACTGAACCAAAAAAGAGAATGTTTATTTTTCAATAGAGAAATAAAAAAAAGTCTAACTCTATGGTAGAGGAAGACTTTTTTATGAAAAATTACAAAAAGAGCGAAAATCGTGGACATTTTGACTTTTTTTCGATCTAGAAAAAAAAGTCACTTACTATCATTGTAAAATTTTTCAGAGATTTTTCTTTATAACAAAAGCTTCAATTTGAGCCCTGGTAGATCGATTTGCCATGAAAAAAGCCCAGATTCAAGATATTTTAAGTTTTTACTTCATAAGTATTGGAAAATATAAACTCTTATATTTGGGCTATTTTTTTCATGGCACATTGATCTACCAGGGCTCAAATTGAAACTTTTGTTATAAAGAAAAAGATCTTAAATGTTTTACAATAATAGTAAGTGTCTTTTTTTTCTAGATCGAAAAAAACTTAAAATGTCCACGATTTTCGCTCTTTTTGTAATTTTTCATAAAGAAAGTCTTCCTCTACTATTACGTTGAATGCTTTTTTTATTTCTCTATTAAAAAATGAACATTTTCTTTTTTGGTTTAGTCATGTGTTTCGTAAAGAACTTGAGTTATAGTCTTTTAAGTCTAAAATTTTTGAGCTACATAAAATTTTACATGTAATTTGTATATGTAACTTTTACATGTAATCTCCGTTAACCCTCTTCATTGAATAATAATGGACATCTCGCAATTTTTAATTTCACTATATAATACTCTAGTAATTTGGGTTTCATTCTCGTAAAAAATTGTATTTTTTTTTTAAATTGAAAATTTTATATTATAAAATCTAATAAACTATCTAACGGAGGTTACAAAGAAAAAAAAACGGCGCTTTTTCGGAGAATCAACGATATCGACTTTTTTTATTTTCATTATTTATTTAAAATATCTTTTTTTATAACTTGAAGTATACTTATGTCACATAGGTTATTCATTGAGTAGTCAGAGTATAGCCTATTGTCATATAAATAATAAAATTTTGAACTATTCAATAAGACTTCGAATAGTTTAATCATATCGATAGTTTGATTATTTCCAAAAGTTCGAATATATTGAACAAATCGATCATTTCGAACAGTTCAATTATTTCGGACAATTCGGTGGGACTTAGAACAGTTCGATCGTGTCGAACAGTTCGATTATTTCGGACAGTTTGATTATTTCGAACAGTTCGATTATTTCGGACAGTTCGCTTATTTCGGATAGTTTGATTATTTCGGACAGTTCGATCATGTCGAACAGTTCGAAGTCAATCGAACTGTCCGATCATTTCGAACTATTCCATTGAGTACGAGTAGTTCGATATATTCGAGTAATGGGTTCGACTCGACTCGAGTTCGTCGAGTCGAGTATTCAGACCGAGTAGTTTGAATTTCGAACAGTCCGACACCGTATGCGCTGATGTGCGCGTGCTGTATACCTGCTTTTATTTTCTAATAGCCATTTATTATTTTTAAGGTAACCTTTTTCTTACATCGGAAATTCCAGAAAGAGCACACAAATACGAAATCTCCCATACATACTTGGCGGGCCCGACGGTTTGCAGTTTAAGGTCTAGACATGGTCATTTTCATATAAATATTCATATATTTAAAGATCAGATAAAATGTATAAATGGGTTGCTTCTACATATTAAGTAGGGCTCAGTATTGAAGTTATTACTCTGTGGAGATTGGAGGACCACCCCTGCTAGAGCAGCTCTATAGACTTCTATTGTCCTCCCAAGATGCGTAATATAGAAATTTCAAAATTGAGAAAGATCAATGAAAAATGGAGATGTGGTGGTAACTATGTAATTTTTTTTATATAGGCTTTGATTTTTCGTAAATATCTGATAAAATTCTTATGAATTTTAGAAATAAAAAGAAGGCATAGTAGTTATATAATTAAAATAATTTTCGCCCACACGGGCGTAAAGTGCGTAGGTTCTATAAAGTTTGGTAGGAGTATGGGAGCTATTACGCCTGTTAGGCGTTAAGTAGTACTTTATGCCCGCTGACTGAATATTTTTAAGTAGTTACGAAAAGTTATATTATTCAGTCAAGTTAACTTATGGGTACTTGACTACAATAAATTGATTTCAGTACTTTCTTGTGTTTAATTTGTATAGAAGGATGAAAAAATTTTAGTGCATTTCTGAGAATAGTCATACAGTTGTTTCCGAGAGTTGTTTGCATTACTTGACTATCGATAATTGATTTCACAACTTAATTCATTTTTTTGATTTGCAATGAACATTTTGAATGTACTTACTTACATATAATTTGTTCAGCATACAATGACTCAAAGAAGTAAAAGACTTTTTCACTGGTATTTATTTGATTTCTTTTAAAAAAACATAAATATTATTATTTTATAGATTATACAGAAAAAACGTCTATACTTGCCTTATTTTATACTTTCGTAGAAAGTTTTATATTAACAATATTATTATTGGTACAGTCATGAAAAAAATTATTACCATTTGCAGAGTTCTTATTGAATAAATGAGATTCGAATAAATAAAAGTTATTTGTACAGTCATGAAAAAAATTCTTACCATTTGTAGAGAGTGGTTATTGAATATATGAGATCAGAATAAATAAAAGGACTATAGACAAATGGTTATTATTACATTATTAAATTTGTGCTAAAATTTACCTTTAGCCTTTTATTGCACCTTCTAAAGCTGGAACTCATTTCATTATTTTGATATCCACATATTTCTTTTTCATAATATTTTATCAAAGACTTGCAAGGGTACTAGATCTAATAAGCATACTATTGCATCACAATCAGCTAGCAAATTAAAATGTTGGTTGCAGATTCAAAAAGTAGCCATTACAGTAATTTATATTATGGTTTCATGTACTGTATATTCACAGAACAAATGGCTCCTCTGAATCATTTGGTGCCCCTCACCATAAGCCAATCATTAATTACATTATTTTCAACACTTGGATTCGTTGAAGTTTTCACTAGAAACCACTTGAATTAATAATCTATCAGACACATCTTGCAAAATTAAAAACAAAAGTTTATGAACTAAGAATCATTGGGAGAAAAAAGCTTTCTCGATATTCTTTTATAGTAGAAAGTATAAAACAGCTTAATTTAATAACTTATGATTGCCGCACACATCTTGTAAAATTAAAAACAATCAGTTTATAAACTATAATTACTGATAATAAAAGCTTTCTTAACATTCTTGTCTACTTTTTCAAATAATTATCTGAATCTTGTGTAGAAAAATATTTACTGAGAAATCCTCTGAAACATTTTGACGTCTCCCTCCGTGAGAAAATTATAAAATTAGATTAACTGAGCACTTTTATTCATTGAAATTTTCACAACAATATCACATCATTTTGGCTTTTTTCTGTATTTTAATGTTCATTTGGCATAATCTTTTAATTGGTGTTTAAGTAAATATGTATAAGAGCATAGCACTAATATCGACTCAGTTTCTTGAAGTATAGACAAAAAATGCTTTTTCTTAACCAAGGCTCTAACGTCTCACATTATTTTAAATTCTGATTTTAAGTAGAGGTTTTAAATTTGTTATAAACACTTCATTTAACACATCAT
This sequence comes from Torymus aiolomorphi, assembly GCA_036365515.1. NCBI lineage: Eukaryota > Metazoa > Arthropoda > Insecta > Hymenoptera > Torymidae > Torymus > Torymus aiolomorphi. The sequence goes on along the minus strand of CM070875.1, from coordinate 196,381,832 downwards.
ACCGCTACTTTATTTCATTTATTATACAAAACATTTTATTATATCTGATCTGAAAACTTGCACTGACTTCACTATAATTATATTATAGATATGTCTTGAAAAATATTGTGTCGTAAATAATAATATATTTGCCCCATAGTAATATTGGTTTGGTTTTTCTATCTTGAGTAGTACGTGTCTGTTCTTGTATTAAAATAACTTTTTCTTGTTCGTTAATAATAACTCCAAGGGTCATGAGCGCACTCGTTCATTTTTGTTAATTCAAAATTAGATTTTTCAGACAGTACACAATTAGAACTCCTCAACATTATTGGCTATAATTATATATATCTTCAAAATGACTCGAAAAAAATCTTCTGGTATAATATCTGCAAAAATAAAAAATCTCACAAAGTATCAAGTTTAAAAAAATGATTGTAGCCATTTAACATTTAGCTAGTAAGTACTTATCTCATGAAAGTTATTTTCCCCATTGATTGATAGACGAATAGATCAATTTTTCTCATCACCAGTTGACAACTTGAGATCTATAAAATAATAGATAGATAAAAATTCTTCTTCTTAGATTGCTAAGAATAAGTTCTTAACCTAAACAATCTAGCAACTTCTTGAAATCTTTGAAATGTGTTATTAACTAACTCACGGTATGATAACATTTGTATATAAAAAAATACTGACATGTTGTATGTAAGGTTAGATCGATCAGATACGGGTGTGTATATATATATAGATATACAAGCGTAAGATAGACGACAACCGGAAGTGTCGTAAGAGCTGTAAACCGGACGCCGGAATAAGGAGAAGAAAAGTATAAAAGGAAATCGCACATAAAAAAATTCAGCTCTCTATATCTTCTGAACGAGATAATCTTTTTAAATAAAATGTTTGATTTGAGTAGAGCAATGAAATGGCTTTCGATTAAGAGGGATATGTTATATAGTAAAAACTAACGCAATATACGTAAAAGCGCATTGAATTTTTCGTAGACCCATTTCAATGTATATGTAGCACGGGTCGCTCCTTTAGGCTTCTTCTATACTTGCCTTCGGAGTGCTCCGCGCTCCTTGATGTAGCACGGGTCGCTCCTTTAGGCTTCTTCTATACTTGCCTTCGGAGTGCTCCCGCGCTCCTTGATAATTTGATGTGAAAAGTGTATTTTTATTTCATTTTTTAACGTTCATATAAAAATTGTATTTATTTTACAAAATTTGCTTTTCTTAATCTAACAATACTTTGGTATACATACACATCTGTATCACACAAGCTTAAACATGTTAAAACTAAATGCTTTATATAAAAGGGTTATATCGCGCGCTTGTGAAATCTTCAATTTCACGATTGCCACTCCAGTCCTTCCACATATTACTTACAAAGTCGTTGAGCGACTTAAATTAAAAAGAAATTCCTGTAATCAGTGACGGACGTTATCAAAGACAAACAATATTTATACCTCGTCATCGTTTCACCTGCATTTCACAAAGTCAGAACCGAACGTTCGCCAAAAATTTCACACTAGAGAAAAGGGATTTTTCACAGATCGGTTACGTTCGCGATGTCGACGGCGCATCTTCCGGTGTTCGCGTAGTTGGCCTCCTCGTCGTCGGCTTTCTCCTCGCCTAGCTCCTGGCTGAGCCAGTTGAGGAGGGCGTTGTTGATCACGAGAGGTATGTTCGCACGGCCGGCTTGTAAGCTCGACTTGCTTCTCTGTAATTTGGTATGTCCCAGCTGCTGCTGCTGGGGCGTTTGCTGGGGGCTAAAGCTGACGGTGGAGTAAGAGATGGAGGGCGAGGCGAGGGGCGATTTCGGCTTGTCGCCGAGGCTCGCCGTGGACGAGCGGTTCAGACGTTTCTAGAGAACGTTGAGGCTGGCCACGGAGGTGCGATGGTATCGGCGTTCGCTGTCTCGACGCTGGAAGTTTCCTTGTCCTCGCCGTCTTTTCCATCGGGTTCTTCCTTGTCGGCGTTGGACTCGGTGTTGGTAGCAGTAGTGCTGCCGATTACCTCGATGTAGCGGCTCTCGTTGGACGCGCCAGTTAAGTTCTTCACGACCACGTGGATAGATTTCGGAATTTCGTAGGCCGCTGATCGCGGATCCTTTGATTCCTCAGATTCCAGACTGTCGTCTAGCAGCCAGGAACACTTCGGTCCGATGGCTGGTTTCGTGCTGTCCGAGTCTTGGAAGAGGGACTGGATGCTCAGGTTGTCCTTGAAGTGGTTTGACTTGTACGCATTTCCTGGAGGATGTTTCATGAATAAATTACGATGTTGTTTGCAACAATTTTTATAGATAAGTAAAAATTTGTAGGTATATTTATCGTATTTTATTCGTTATTTTTGAGATGGTAATTGAAGATTGCAAAATTGTTCGAATCGATGGTAACATTCTTACTTTTACAGTTATTCTTTTCATTTTTTTTTTCGATAAAATATTTTAAGAATAAAAAATTTTTGAACAATTACCCTTCCAAACCCAACCGACGTACCGTGCACGAGAAACTGTCCAGGATTAACGGGACTCAGCGTGCTATCCTCAGTGCTCGCCCTGAGCGCGATGATGTGCTCGAGACAGACCTTGAAACTCGGCCGTGAGTCCACGGCGCTCCAGCAGCGCAGCATCAGCTGGTGCAGCCGGGGTGGACAGTTGAGGGTTTTTGGCAGTCATCCACCCGCGCGCACGTGGTGCAACACTTCCAGGTTCGTGCGCGCCTGATAAGGCTGCTGGCCCAGCGACGTGATCTCCCACATGAGGACGTCGAAGGGCCAGACGTCGCTCTGTGACGTCAACCAGCGTACGGGTAGCAGGCTCTCGCCCTCCTGAACAAAAGAGTGAGACAGAACGGTTACACACACACACGTGTGTGTGTGTGTAAATTTTAATAAACCGTGCAGCTTTCCCTAAACCTCATAACAATTTGTCTTATCGAAAAAACGTCATATCTGATATTAATTTATATTGTGGCATTTTCATCACCTCCTTACGATGACTTGAAATATAATCCAATAATACGCACTCTTTCAAATAATTCGCTTGATATTGATCTGCTAGCTCAAACATTTGGAACACATTTTCAATACTGATTTTTCCAATCAACATTTTAGAGCCCATACACCTTAGTCCTTCGAGTGCGTACTAATCCGCTGCAAGGAAAAATCTGTCTGCTTCATCATCTATATCTTTCAATGTTTCTGTGTATATATGTACTCCAAGATTATTTTGTTGACTCTCCTTCATATTATGTTTAAACGGGAATTTTTTTTTGCCCAACAGAAATCGTTACATCTGAATTTTCTCCACTCTGTATTGTAAGTTTGAGATCATTCAAAAGGCTATGATCTTTGAATGTTATATATGTGGTTTTAAATGCGTTATCTCACAAATTATTGTTACACCATCGGGCGGTAGGTACGAATAGTCATCAGCAACGACTGCATGGCGTAATTCACCGAAGTTATCCAGGAAAGCGCCTTTACCCTTTTTAAGACTAATTGTAAGTTTGTTTTTCTCATATTCTACAGAATAGTTTTCTGTTGGAGTTAACTTTAACTGTAATATTTACAATTTCTTCTTTACAATCCAGTAGAGTAATACACAAACCACTGTAATCGACCAAAGCTAAATACCACTTATTTTCATTATCAACACCTGTTGTCAAAATTGGCAACTGGATCGCGTCGAAAAAAATATATAGGTTGCGAATAAACCACCTATAATAATAAGTGTCAGAATTTACTTTAGCTATATAATGCCTGAGGTTATACTTTCCTTTTCTTAATAATTAAAAAGAAATATTATTCTAGTAAAAGAAAACTTTCAAATAAGTCATATAATAGTTAAATGTACTTATACGTCTGCCTAGGATATATCAAATATCAAAATAAATAACAAAAGCAATACTTAGCTCAAATTTAAAAGATCACGTTGCCTATAGTATCATAAATAGGGAAAAGTAAATAATAATTGAATAATGAACAATCTTACCTCTACACAAAGTATTACAATTAAAATTCTTACGTCAAAGTTATCAAATAACGAACTTGTCGTTTTTTTAAAAACACAAAACGTGTATGCGCGGCGATTTGGTTTTCTTTTGGTTGCTATATGATATATTATAAGCATATGACATATGCTCTTCATGCATTCCATACATTTTTCCGTTTTTCCATTTCTCCTTTATTTAGTTTGGGCGCGGGAAGTGACGATTGGAGTTCTTCCGAATTATCATTATTCATGGCTTTTTTATTTTGAAAATCGTTTAAAATAATAATTGATTATATTAATTGAAATTAAAATTATAATTTTCAGATCAAATTCTAAAATATTTAGTTTTTAGGCACGACCGCTTCTCGTTAGGCAAGACCACTTCTTGGGAGAGCCTTATATTTTCATCAGGGTGAAAATCGTTTCTTTTTTTTTATGTATATAAAATGTGTTTTTATCTAATATCTTTTTTATCTAATAGAGTAATATAGGTACGATATAATGCAATCGACTAACTTTAAATTGCAAGTATTGTTAATATCAAAACCTGTCGATAACTTTGGATCGTGCCAAAAAATATATGTTACGAATTAACCATTTATAATAATAATAAGTATTAGGATTTACTCTAACTGCGGTGTCTGAAGTTGTACTTTCCATTTTAAGCCTAACTATTCGAAAAAATATTCCACTAAAAGATCTTCTAGTAAAAGAAAAATGTGAAATAATTCGCAGTTACCGGTACTCATGTACCTATGCCTATATGTTGAAATATCAAAATGTATATAAATAACAGTAATTGTTAAAATTTAAAAGTTCACGTTGTCTATATGCATAAAAGTAGTAAAAAGTAAATAAGAATTTATTGATGAAACGAGTTTGTCTCTACCCAAAGTACTGCAGTCACAATTCTTGTATTTCACCAAAATTAGCAAACGAGCTTATCATTATATATTTTAATATGTCGCAGAAAATGAAGATTGGAGTTCTTTTGTTGAATCATTATTGTTCATGACTTTTTTTGTTTTTCAAAATCATTGAAAATTATGATTGAGTATATTAGAACATATTTAAAAAAAAATTAAACTTTTTTAAATGAATTATTATTTAGCACTATTAAAAAAGAATTTTGGAAAGAAAAAAATTATTTTAAGAGCTATATAACGACACGGAGAAAAATAGTATAGTAAAAATTACTGCAGTTTGATTGTAAGTAATACCATACCCATATTGTTCTGAAAATTACTATACTTTACAATATACGCAGCTATAAAAATAATAGCAATAGAATATAGCAATTTTTATTATTACAATTCTTATGAAAACATGAGTTTTTCGTTCGATTACAACCAAATACAATGATTAAAATATAGTAATAAAGGCACAGTAAAAAAATTAACGTTGCAAAGAATATCGAAAATCAAATTTCCTTTTTATTAAAACCGTTTTGATTACAAGACAATTTTTCTATATATCTCAACACTAAAATTTTTTTTAATATTTACTTTAAATTTTACTGTTTTACTTTTATTTTATCAGCACTGCTAATAGTATACAATATTATCAATTCAATACATCAAATGTATGGTTTGGGAGAATTTCTTTTAACGAAATTAGCGGTAAATCATCCTCCTGATGCAGTGAAATGTAGTCCAATACTCTTGCTTTCAAATCATCAGCTTGATATTTAACTGCTAGTTTGAGCATTTCGCACAAATTTCCCATACCGATTTTTTCAATCAACATATTCGAACACATAGATTTAAGTCCTTCGAGTGCGTAGTTAGCCGCTGCGATCAAAAGTTTGTCTGTCGCTTCATCTATTTTTGTCACTCTACCCGTGTAAACGTACTCCAACAATTTTCCCATGGTGTCGTAATCAACGTCAGTAACTTCAACGATGATATTTCGCTGATCCTTCATGACATTGTGTTTAAACATCGTCGAAAATGCGGGGCTTCGCATGGCGAGCATGAACTTGTGCACACGGAATTCCTTTCTTCCAACTACGATCTTTACATCTGAATTTTCTTCATTCTTCAAAATCAGTCCGAAATCATTCAACAGGGTGCCACGTGGGACCACTGAGCTCGCTTTCGGCTCCTGTTTTATTTCACAAATTATCGTTAACTGATCCCATGGCAACTTCGCCCAGCCGTGGAGACCGCATACGTTACGAAGTCCCGGGAAGCTGTACAAATATTCTTCCGAACCCTTTGTAAAATTTACCGTACCGAATCCATCATGCGCGTAATCATAGTTCATCATTTTCTCCTCGTTTGGGGAATATACCTGAATTAGAGCTTTAACAGTGCCTTCTTTGCAATCTTGAAGGCAAATACTTAAGTCGAAAGTGTCGTCGAATTCCAAGCGCCATGTATTTTCATTGTTGACACCTGTTACAAATGACGGAGATGTCAGCTTCTTGTAACGTTGGAAAATTTGGGGCTTGCTGATAAACCACCTGTAGTAATAAGTATCTGAAATCAATTTAACTAAGCTGCCCGAAGTTACCTGCTCCATTTTAAAATTGATCTTTGAGAAAAAGAGCAGACTTGTAGTTGAAGAAAACTATCAGATAACTGAAAATTAAACGTAAATACTCATCCATAGATGGGTGTTTATCAAAATAAATAACAACAGCGATTATTCAAATTTAACATTTGACGGTAATGTGTACATAAATTGTGAAAACTAAATATTTTATTAATGAAACGGAATGATCTGTAAGCTAATTTAAATTTCTATCGCAAACTGTATAAAGTCCTCTGGTCCTCATCCGAGTATGAACATTATACTCTTGAACGTCGGTTGTCTTGCTCTTTGTATTTTTAGTTTAAACTGTAAAATCTGGAAGGCAAAAGTAACAACAGGATCAACTTAACGTTTTATTTGTCATTAACAAGCAGCACCCCCGATTTTAACAAATAATAGGTTATTGGAAAAAAATGTTTTTATTTAATTACGCTAGAGCCACACTTATCTAACAGATTAAATGGAATATCACAATCTGAAAAGCGAAATAATACAAGCAATAGACTTAAACCTCACACTGTTTACATTAGATAAAATATTGATATTATTATTCAGTATATCACACATGTACAGAAAGAATTCTACACTTAAAGAATAGGGAATAGAGGAAAATTTTAATGTAATAAAAGAAACCCTACTTTTATTGATAAATTCAAAACTTTTATTAACAATATTTTTAATTATAAATCAACAACATTATGTTATTACTAAAATATTTTTCATCATACTTTTACAATTGACTGACTTATATCTCACTAGGAGAGGCCGAGAATTTCGGATCACGGATTCGGCTCAAACTTTGCGATATGTTTTTGGATGTAGAAATATAAAGAAAACTGCAACATTAGACCCTAACGCTAAAAAAACTGAAGTTCTGCGCCTTTTTAGCTTTATTTTGAAAAAAAGCTTGAAAAACCCTCTTCTTGAAACGGTAACCATTTAACTCCGGGGAGTCTTAAATATAATTTCAAAAATAGAAAATAAAACTAGAGAAAATGAGCTTTCATTTGCTTTTTTAAGAATTAAAAAATGTTGATTCCTTCAAAAGTTATGTAAGTTTAAAATTGAGCATCGAAAGTGCATCAAAATATACCGGCAGTCGAACAGTTTAATTTTAGGGATTAAACAGTGCATTTTCGATGCTCAATTTTAAACTTACATAACTTTTGAAGGAATCAACATTTTTTAATTCTTAAAAAAGCAAATGCAAGCTCATTTTCTCTAGTTTTATTTTCTATTTTTGTAATTATATTTCAGACTCCCCGGAGTTAAATGGTTACCGTTTCAAGAAGAGGTTTTTTCAAGCCTTTTTTCAAAATGAAGCTAAAAAGGCGCTGAACTTCAGTTTTTTTGAGCATTAGGGTCTAATATTGCAGCTTTCTTTATATTTCTACATCCAAAAACATATCGCAAAGTTTGAGCCGAATCCGTGATCCGGTATTCGCTGCCTCTCCTAGTCAGTAAAACTTGGCTAAAATTTGTTTAAACGAAAATAAGGGTAAATTCATTTCTTTACTACTTTCTATTATCTATATCAACTCTTTAGAATGCATCCAAACATAATCCAATATACCGCTTTTTAAATAATCAGCCGAATATTTATCTGCTAGTTTGAGCATATCACGCACATCTTCCTTACTCAGTCTTTCAATCAACACTTTTGAGCATATACATTTCAGTTCTTCGAGCGCGTACTTCGTGCTGCAATCAAAAGTCTCTCCGCTGATTCATCTATATTTCCCACTCTGCCCGTGTACATGTATTCCAAAATAATCTGCCCATAATGTCGTGATCGATGTCCGTAACTTCGACTACTTTTCGCTTATTCTCAACCATATTATATGCGAACATTGCGGCAAATACGAAACTGCGCAGTACGAGCATTAAACTTGTGCACGTGAAATTCCTTTTTGCCGACCGTAATCGTCACATCAGATTGTTCTCCGTTCTGCAGTTGTGATCCTCGAATTTAACATTTCTTTCGGCTCATACGTTATCTCGCAAAATATCGTCACTTCGTTAAACGGTAACCCATACCTGTCTAGATAGTATTCGCCGTGGGCTCTAAAAGTGCCCAAAAGTCTTGTAATGCCTCGTGTGAACCATACTTTTTTCCTAGGTGAAGTTGCTGTGCCCCACGAACGACTATTTCTTTTTCTTTATTGGTGAAGATATTAAACATTCTCATCTTCACAATCTTCAAGGTAAATGTGCAAGTTGCAAGATTCATCGAATTTCAAGTGCCAATTATGCTCATTATTAGCACCTGTTGTAAAGGTCGTCGATTTTAGTGGTTTACTATATTTGAAAATACAAGAATTACTAATAAACCACTTGAAACAATAAGTATCGGAAACTATTCTAGATACGCTGCCCGTCATTCTACCATCTTCCATTTTATAATTAGAAAAAGAAAACTGTCAAACAATTCAAAATTACACGTACACGTTCGCAGTATAATATAGATATAGAAATGTCAAAATAAATAACAAATATTACCGCACGAACTCGGGATTTTGGCATATCTATGCCAATAGAGAAAGTAGTTGGTGTTTACATTAAATCATGCGTATAACACAATTATATTTACTTTTTCACTTAAGGTGGCTTGGGCGCGTGGTGCCGTATCAAGTTGGGGCCCCAGTGGGGGCCTTCTGTGTTTTTTGCAATTTCCGAAATTTTAATTTCAGTAATCACCTCCGAACTAATTTAGAAAGTTTTAAAAAATCTGGGTTTTGTTACAAAACAGAAAAAATCACCATTCCTATTACTTATTCGTGTATCTGCGCGCAGAAGCACATTTAGAAAGTTTATCGCTAATATCTCTTTAATTTGGTCGTTTACACATAATTATGATGACAGCATTGGAATCTACATTAAAATTAGTTCAATTTGATACCTCATTTGATAAAAATTATCTCTTAATAATGGAATAAGTACAAAATTAATGTCTTTTCCCATAAGGTTACATGTTAAAAGAAACGTTTTAGAAACATAGTTTTCTCTAAAATTTGGTCGTTGACCTTGTATTTTCTTGATATAAATGAAAAGTTTAATGTTCAAATAATATCTGTGTTAAATTTCAGAAATATTTAACTCTGTTTAACAAAGCACCCAAGCCACCTTACTTCTGAGAACTTCACAAGTAAAAAAAGTATTTGTAAACCTTTAATTTTGTTTATGAAGTACGACAAATATCCCGTGTAAAAAAAAATTATATCTGTAAGAATGTATATAATATATCGACGGCTGAGCGGAAGAAGAACGTATCTCGGCGCGCGGATGAAGAACGACGTATCTCGCTGCGAGGATGAAGAACGACGTATTTCGCCGTATACTGGCCGTGTACTGGCCGTAAATGCGCCGAGATACGTCGTTCTTCATCCTTGCGCCGGGATACGTCATTCTTCATCCGCGTGCCGAGATACGTCGTTCTTCATCCTCGCAGCGAGATACGTCGTTCTTCATACGCGAGCCGAGATACGTTCTTCTTCCGCCCAGCCGTCGATATATGCATTATGTGGAAGTGCGGTTGGAAAAGACATTATTTGAGAGTCCTGTTGAAAAATCAGTTAAGGCCATGTGAAACCGTGAATTTCAATATTTTTTAAATCAACATTCAAGCGTGTATTCGGAAAACAAATTTTGTCAAGCGCTCTGTATACATAAACACTATATCCAGGAATTTTTTTGAGTGATTCTATTAGCATTTTCGTTAGATATGCTCGTTTGAAAAGTACGTCAATTGCAGATTCCTACTTACCGACAGTACAGTTTTTATTTAATTAAATAAATTCTCATATTTTTTTTTTAAAACACGTTTGTCAAGCGCTCCGTATATGTTAATACTATACTCAGATTTTTTTTTTTGGATGATTCTATTGGTATTTTCATGAGATGTACTCGTTTGAAAATTATGTCGGTATTTAACATCACCTTAAGTTATCAATAATAGTGATTAAAAAAATAAGAAACTTCCCAGTGGTGACATCCATAGAATTTAATGTGATTGATTATTATAAAATGTCTATAACATATAAAAAATAAATGGTCAGTCATTTTTTAAGGTAAGACAACAAATTATAAGCCAAAAACATCATTTGTTTAAATAATGGACCTCAACGAACGAGTTATTAGGCAAAATACTTTATTTGTGCCCAATAACTCATTAGGTATTTTGCCTAATAACTCGTTCGTTGAGGTCCATTATTTAAACAAATATATTACTACGAACGTCTCTCCAAATTATCAAAAACATCATCGCGCGAGATAACGCATTAGGTGATGTGATACCCTGATTTCAATATTTTTTAAATCAACATTCAAACGTTGATTTGGAAAAAGACGACTGTCAGGCGCTCCGGACACGTAAATACTATATATTCAGAAATTTTTTTGAGCGATTCTATTAGTATTTTCGTTAGCTGTGCTCGTTTTAAAAATAGGTCAATTGCAGATTTCTACTTACCGACAGTACGGTTTTTATTTCATTAAATAAACTCTGATGATTTTTTTGGAAAAACGCGTCTGTCAGGCGCTCCGTATATGTAAATACTATACTCAGAATTTTTTGTGGATGATTCTATTGGTATTTTCATGTGATGTACTCTTTTTAAAATTATGTCGGTATATAACATCACCTTAATAACTGCAAATAATAATAAATAACTGTGAGAAACTGTAAATAACTGCAAATAACTATTATAAATCGTTTGGTTTGAGACGTAAATAACAGTTATTGTCAGTTATTATCAGTTATTTGCAGTTATTTGCAGTTATTTACGGTTATTTACTGTTATTTTCAATTATTTACAGTTCTGTAAAATATTAACTGTCAAAATAAAGACTTTCAGAACAATTAATAATAGTTATTTTCAGTTACCTTCGTATAATTAGTCTTCGCTTCTACTATTTAAATCTTTCTATATTTCAACATTCAACCATTCGACGCAAATCTATACCCATTTTACATTGTAATTTAAGAACTTTATCAACGCACTTTCACTTCCAAACCATTACCGTAGACATGAAAGTACAACATAACAAGCCATAACGATGCGACTACTGAAAGCTGAACCTGCGAATGCTCTGGTGGATGGGCATTATCGTCGACCTGAGCGAGTGGGGCCTGCATCGTCCCTTCCGTCTGGTGGAAAGGCTGCCGACGTTCGTGACGAACGCCTTCGGCATTATCGATGGCGTATTCCAGGTGTTCTGGATGTGCGACATCTGGTCGACCGATCCTCTACTCGTCACTCAGATCAGCTCAAATTTTCTCTCCATCACCGTCATCTGCAAGGTGTTTATTGTCCGATCACACAATGTATATAGATTTCCATCTAGAAATAGAAAAAGAAAGAGAATATATTGCGCCTTTGTTGTATTGGAAAATCTTACCCAAGCTATTTTTCGTAAACGAGACGTACGTGCAATGGAAACACTTTCCATGTATAGAACCAAGGACCAGCTCATGCTTGAGTCCAAGAGATAAATTTCTTGCTACGTTATTTGATCAGTCGAAGAATCAAAATCTGCTGTTTTTTTACTGTTTTTTTTTTTCTTTTTATCGACGAATCGAACGTCGTTTAATTAACACAGATTTTATGATTTCATACAGATAGCTGCATATATTTCCGGATATCTTAGTGTAATATGAAAAGAAAACCCTAGATAAAAAAACCATGTGGCATACTGAAATCTCCCATAGGATCCCACGTGATATCCCTCTCATAGGATCCTACGTGAGATCCCACATGTGAATTTGATATGGGATCCAATCGTGAGATCGCACAAACTAGCTGGAAGTATGATAATTTCCCACATAAGATCTCACGTAAGCCTCCACTTACTATGTGGGATCTCATGTGGGATCTCACGTGGGATCCCATATCAAATTCAGACATGGGATCCCTTGTTAAAATGTTCTATAGGGTTCGGAAAGGTCCGGTTCTAAAATCCGGCATGATTCAGAAAAAAAGCTTCAAGACTTTTCCTATCCTTTTCTTTTCTTATCTGAACCTTTTCGGATTTTGGTACCGGACATTCCAAATCTTTACGGCATTTTAACCAGGGATCTCACATGGGATCCCATATCAAATTCAGACATGGGTTCCTACATGTAATATAGCCCACATAGATTTTGTTACTATGGAAAACTACATCCATTAGATTGAACACCACGAGCTCCTGAACTAATTAGATCTATATCGACGTTTTTCGAGGCATCCGCACCCAAAACCCAGCTATACATATACTTATTACCGATCGTCATTTCGAATTGCTGCAAATATAAGACCGATTGCGATCAAGTTTATAGGGTCTGCGACTGGCGGTTGCGGTGGTGCGCTGCACGAGATGTCGGCGATCTGGGAATCGAGCAAACCGCCCGTGGACAGCGCGTGCCGGGAACGCGTGCTTGCCGGGGCGGCGCGCATGCGCCTCTACTGCAAGTGCTACGCGAGCATCGCCGTGACATTCCTCATATCGCCTCATGGGGATGGTCGCCCATTCAGTAAGTATACGTTATAGAATAAATTGGGCATTGATTTTCACGGGAGAGAAAATTTATTGCTACTTTGGCAAAAATGTAGGAATATAGAAATCATTCTTTATTCGTTTATTATAGAAGGTAACTCGAAGTAATTCGGCCACCTTAAGAGGAAATTTTTGTTGTATGCTTCTGCAAGCGTGTTTAAACAAAACTGTTGAAGAGACGTCGTCAACATATAGGAGATTTTTTACAAAGGAAAAAATTGAGAACCCAGTAGGAGTGACATTGACTTCACATGAAGTCAAATTGTAAAAGAGCGTTTTGACTATACTCCGTTATGTTTAGGTATATCGGCAAATTTAATCCAAAAGAATTTTTTTTTCAAGGCAAAATTCTACAAAAAATAAGTACATATATACATTAAAAGGCAATCAATTTTCTGCTAAAATAAAAATTTCGCGCACTTCGAAATAAAATTAGGCTTGTTAAGGGGGTCCGAAAGACAATTAAAAATTCAAATTTCGCGCCACAATATAGCAGACGAAAAAATAAGTAATTTACCTATAACGGGGAATGCACATTGCATGATTTATGACCTATGACTATGACCTATGACCTAACCAAAATAACAACGTAGTCCGACTTCTATAGAATGTATTACCACAGGAGAAAGTGAAACAGACCTATTCTCTAATTTTAAATGTTGCACTGTCTCATTTAACTAACAATACAATAAATAATATGTAATATTGGATTAATATACTTATAAATATTATTGTTATGACTGTATTGGATTGATATAATTATAAATATTATTATAATTATTAATTAACTAATAATACTATATAACTTCATTATTGATTTATAAAAATATTATGCAACTATATATTTTATCTATAAATAAATGAATTATAGAATTGAATAAAAACATAAATAACCAAGACAATTTTGTATGAATTTTACATTTATTTTATAAATTGGTAAATTAAAATACAGAAAAATTTAAAGATAAACTATGTTCACTTATTTGATAATTTTGACAATAGCATAAAAACATTGTGTGTCGTAACGCAAACTATAAATAAGCTAAATATTAATGAATATTTTTATACTTGTTGGTAATTTCACGAATACAAATCAATCAAGTACATTTTGATTTGGTACTCTTTCCAGGCCTCTACAAATAGCTTGTACAAATGGTTCATCTTCTCTCACAAGTCTGTTATGTACTATAGTGGGTGAATTCACTGTAGGTGAAGGTGCAGCAATATTTTTGATAGCATCTACTAAAATGCTTTTCATTTCTAATATCTCCTTATCTATCGAGTCAACGTCTTTGACCTTGCGCCTCTTAGGAAAAGAGTCGTTTAATGGCTGTATACGTAGAATTATCTTTTATAAATATCTTTAAGTAATTGTTTTCTTTTAACTATGAAAAAAATAGTACGTAATAGTACGTATTTGGTATAGATGTAATATTTTAAGTACATCCATTTTATAAATAAGCTGATATCCAATAACTGTTCAGAATTTCACTTGAATATATATAAACACTTATTTAATGTTGAAATATCAAAATTATTTATAAAAACAGAAAATTCATAATCTAAGTACTGATCTGAAAAATAACATGACTTTCAATTTGCTGCTCCAATTTAACTTAACCTCCGAGATGCCGTGTTTGTTACTGTGAGAATAGGTCTATTTCACTTTCTCCTGTGGTAATACATTCTATAGAAGTCGGACTACGTTGTTATTTTGGATAGGTCATAGGTCATAGTCATAAGTCATAAATCATGCAATGTGCGTTCCCCGTAACAAATAGTAAAAACAATATTACGGAAAACCAGGACTGCATTGCCGTCCGTTACATTATTATCTATCATTTTACAAACTTTGAAGTTTCTATATAAATATTTCGCTGAATGGCATTTGAATAATGTCTCAAAATCAAGTAATTAAAATGCCATTCAGCGAAATATTTATATAGAAACTGCAAACTTTGTAAAATGATAGATAATAATGTAACGGAGGGCAATGCAGTCCTGGTTTTCCGTAATATTGTTTTTACTATTTGTTATAGGCAAATTACTTATTTTTTTGTCTGCTATATTGTGGCGCGAAATTTGAATTTTTAATTGACTTTCGGACCCCCTTAAAAGCTAAATAATAAAACTGGATAACTGTGCTCTTACTATGTGTAGCTATAATACGGCCACTGTTTAGATTAATTTTTTTGTAAACAAGTGAAAATGATTCTGAAAATCTTGAAATAATTTATAAGCCATGTTTTTCACATTAAGCTTTCGTATAAAGTTGAACCAAGAAAATGTGTGTGTGGCCGAATCAAATACCTTGAATTACCTTTACAAAATTTTTCGTTATTAAAGTGCATCTAGTTTATAAAACTGCATCTGGCGCATAAATTTATGCACTTCAAAGTGATTTTACTGCATGAAATTGCACTCCACACATCAAAGTAATAAAAGAAAGTATATCTTATTTCAATCATTTTTTCTTACCTATTCTAATTTTTTGATAAACCGTTCAACAATTAAACTCAACAACTTCATAAAATTATGCCGAAAAAGCGTTTATGAGCAAGTATCTTCAACCATATATTTCATAAATGCTGGATTTAATTGAGAAAGTGTGTATTTTCCCCACCCAGATATTAAAATTTAATCAAAATTTAATTAAACATGTCACGGTTAAACATATAAAATAAGGAACAAAATACATGCGCAACTATACTATAGAAATTCATACATTTCATAACACATTCGATTGCAATTTAATAAAGATTTGACTCCCGACCTGATATATATAAAAAAATTCTATACACCTCGCTACGCGACAGAAAAATGCTGACGCAGTACCTCGAAGGCAAGGCGTCATCGAGTAACCACATGTACGACTACTCAAAGTGGATCTTCATGGTGCGCTACCTGTTCGCGGTGAACACGGCGCCGCGCTTCATCATCGTCCTCCTCGAGGAGCAGTGGATCCTTTTCGGCTCGGTCCTCGCTTGGATCTGCTCCGACATCCTGTTTGCCCAGCTACCGACCCATGTCTGCCTTCAACTCCAGGTGCGCGTATAATGGTTAAAGTTACTTTTTCCTTGTGTATTTGACGTGAATAAATGTAAAGAACATGTAGTATAAAATATTTGTGTTAATAACTACAATTTATAATAAGTATATGATTATTTGGTGCAGATTGTAA
Source organism: Torymus aiolomorphi (assembly GCA_036365515.1). NCBI lineage: Eukaryota > Metazoa > Arthropoda > Insecta > Hymenoptera > Torymidae > Torymus > Torymus aiolomorphi. The sequence continues at coordinate 196,365,604 of CM070875.1, read as the reverse complement.
CATGTACAATATGGAAATTAAGTAAGAAACATAATTATTACATCGTGTGACTTGATATTTGTTTACTCAATGATTACCAAATTGGTATAAATATACTGGTAACATTGATGTAGAAAATTAAAGATAAAACACTATGATGATCACGATCGGTTATATTGTTCAAAATTATTGTCAAGTGAAAGATATTAATTCAATGTACCAAAATGGCTGAAGAAGTAAATCGAAGTGAAATTTCAATAAAAAGTTAAGTTAATTTTTTTCAGATACTGAAGCACGATATAGAATACCTGATCGATCGCGAGAACGATGAAGTTAATTTTCGTTTGAAGAGGAGTATGATGATTTTCCCAAAGAGGCATCAAGATACATTAAGGTACCACCAACTATAATGCGCTCTCTTACTATTTATTGGAAAAAAAAACATTTATATGAACAATAAAAATTCACCAGAATTTGCAACAAAATCGAAACTATATTTTATCCTATTGTCTTCAACACTATGCTGATAACGTCGATGAACATTTGCGTCAATGTCTTCGAATTAAGAATGGTTTGTAGCCTTTTCCTTATGGCTCCTATAACAGAACTTATTGAGAAGACCATACAAAAATACCTTCAAACTTCAAACGTTGTCAAATATCACTTTGAGAAGTATCTTCGGACCTAATAATTATATCCGAGTATTAACATAATTACACATACGTTTATAATCAAATGTAAAAGTACATATGAGCTTCTACAGATGATCTTTAAAAGAGATTACGTGGACGCCTTGGTGTACATATTTCTGCTCTTCGGCATGTTCGCCAAATCATTGACCGGTCAGATATACATCTACCTATAGTTATATGCAGATGATATATTATTAAATACACGTACACATGCGAGAGTGATCTTGCAGACGAGCTCGATAGGCGATGCGATCTACAACTGCAGATGAACAAAGAAAAGTCCCAAGTTCCGTATGTACCTACAGATCTTTATACTCAAGTCCCAGAATCCGTTCTACTGAACGGCCTGCGGATTCTTCCCCATTCCACCACCAGCGAATCGCAACAGTCAGCATAGTTATGAATCATTTCTTTTTTTTTACTTCGGGCGTCGAGTCAAACGTGTAATTTCAACTGAAAAAAAAATCGACGTTTTTTTCGCTGAATTACCGAAATAAGTCGTAACTATTCGACGAATCTCACGTGGAAATCTCAGATAAAATCTTGTGTATAACACAGGCACGGATCAGCCATACAATTTTTTATATACAAATTTTCTATCAGAGATTATGAGAGAAATAACATTTTTAAATGAGATTCGTACGAGATTTCGCGCGGGATTCCAGTGGAGTTACGTTCGTATAATGCTGCTCGTGATATGATTAAAATCATTCATGAAATATTTATTTATCTGGAAAATAAATTTCATTTACTATACTGATTTGCTTTTAGATTCTGAAAGGAGCAATGCCGTATTACATGTATCTACAAAATACAGGTTAATGCGAAGACAAAAATGTTTCGCAAAGCTGTAGAAAATTCATTTATAAAATTCTCCAGCTACTGTCACAGCAGCAAAAACTACGAGTATATACTTAAATTTTATGTTAATAACAAAGAAAACATCAAAAAAATTCCTGCTTTAAGTAATGTTATTTTTACTATTACTGACTTTAAGCTTAAATACTTAATTAAAGTTTGCTATAAAACAGATTAGAAAGATAAAATATATATTACAAATATTCTTATAATAAAAAACTTGTGTGATCATTAATATTATCTTTGTTGAAATATTTATATTAAACGTTTTAGAAATGTTATTGATGCACAAATTTTATTTAATAATATCAAAAGCCACCATTTAAGGATCCAGCAGAGTAGGTATAAAAATGTGTATTCCATTAAAAAAAAAAAATTATTAAATTCTTAATGATTTGTATAAAATATTTTACCATCTGGTATTTACTTTTACTTTTTATAAAGTAATTGATAATATAGCATATATATATATATATATATATATCATTCATATAAGTAACGATAATCTAATATTACCATATTAGTAATATTTGTAAATATTTTTTAATAATTATTTGTCATATATCAAGAAGCATGACAAATTTATAATAGTTTATATACCTATGAAATGTATAAGTTTCGACATCAAGTCTTAAGAAGCTAGAGATTGGAGCTTCTGCGCTAATATAACATTCTAAACGGCCGTTTATATACTATAGCCCTTGCAATATACAATATGTTGAATATTAAATGACTGATATAGGTAAGAAGTAATTCTGAATAGCAAGCAAATCTACAACGAATCACAAAACAATAATTCATTAGGCAAAGTTATTTGGTCCAGTGTCTAATAATTGCGTACATACAGAACTAAGATCGTTTTCGGCCTAATACTTTAATCTTAGTGTAGTCTTTTATAAGTAAGTCATAATGTTGAACATTGCCTCTACCAAAACCTGACGGATATATGGCTGAAGCCATTGCAATATGAACCACCTAAAAATAAAAAATGGTAAAAACAATGAGATTATATTATACACGGAATTCATATACTTTAATGTATTCACGATATTTCATCTCTTACATTATTCTTTTTTATCTTTTTCTCAATTTTCTGAATATCTGTTTCCCAAGCTTTGCAATGTACAATTCTTCCATCGCCGTTGTTAATAGTGAATTCCAAAATTTCGTAATGTTGCTCATATGCTACTGAGTACTGATTTTCAATAAGATTTACGTAAGAAACAACGCCTGTTATATATCTAAAACCAATTTCTTTCCATAAGTTTGTGTTTTTAAAATATTATAAAATACCAAAATAGAAATTACTAATTTACTTACACAGAATTCCCAGGTTTATACTTCATTATATCACATGAGGAGGTAAGTTTAATACTGAAAAAAAATATTTTTTATAATATATCTATCTGTATTTGCTAAAAAATATAGCATCAATGTGCGCTACATGATTTTTCTAATGCTGATTTGTTACATTTTATGATTCTAACTCTTCCTATATAAATTAGAATTTATATTGAAAATGGAGCTCGATACTTGAATTTTCCATTTAAAAAAGGTCAAAAATCAATAAGTGTAGAAGATATTTTATTGCATCAAATAGTTGTAGTCTTACCTTGGATCTATTGAACCCAAACGTTTTCTAGGACGTGCAACTTTATTTTGCTGGTTTTTAGAAGATTTGTACTTTTTTTTAGAACTTCTCATCCTTTCAGCTAATGGAATTTGACTGATACTTTCCTCTTCATCTTCATACGGATCATCACTTTCACTAGTTGTTGAAGAGGAATAGTATTCTGTAGAATTGTCATCATCCATCTGTGAATCGCTTTCATCGTCATCGCTTTCGCTTTTTTCGTGCTCGCTGTCGTCTTGAACAAAATTTTGTTTATGGTTTTCTGATGTCCCTGAAAATTAGTAATTTAATATATTACTGAAAATAGTCTATATTAAAAGCTTATTTTATTTTTTTAAACGTTATAAAAATATTTTTAATACACAATATAATAATAAGAGATTTATTAGAAATATGCGTTATCTACCTGCTCCACGATTAATCAAATTTTTGTGTTTTTTTGATGGTGAAATAATATCTGAATCCCCAGTGTCATCTACGTTCTGTTGCAATTCATTTGATTTACGCTTCCGTCGAGCTAATGGAATAAAGAATAAAATACGATAAATAATAAACCTTCAATAACTGGAAGAACAAAATTTTTACCAATATAGAAATTATTTCCTTACCAATGCCACTGTTATTATTTGCTCTCCAAACAGCAATAATTTCTTCCATTTTTGGGTCGAATAGACTTCTCAAAATCGTTGCTTGTTCATAAATCTGCAATTTCACAAAATTATATTTTGAGACGATCTACTTATAAAAGTGTATTATTAAAACAATTATTTTACTTCGAAAATATTCGCTTGTACCTCCTTTCGTGTCGTTAAGTCCTTTTTGTCATGCATCCGCAATACTTTCTTCACATCGTTTGCAAACTCGATGGGATTCTTGTAATCTCCCAACTGGAGATACTCGCGTACGAATTGCAGATGCATTGAATCCTCATTATTTATGTTTCTAACAAAGCAAAACAAAATATGCAAACGACATTAACAAACTAATAAATGCGCACAATGCTTCATGTAGATTCCAACTTATACTAGTATCAAATCTACCTAAATGGCACAGAAGCTTTGTTGTCCCACAGGATATTAAACAATCGTTGACAGGCTATTTGCCAGTCGGCGCCGGCGATGATCCGATTCGTCGCCTGCGTCGACACAGAGCGCTCGTCGCTCTGCGTACAAATCGACGGCTCGTAATCGCTTTCCAGGCCTTCGTTGTCGCCTGGCGCGAGCTCCGAATCCTGGGACTCCGGAAAATTCTGCAAGTCTTCGATCGCACGCATACATAATTCTTCCCGTAATCCTCTGTGTTCAGAATTGAATTCGTTAAGATTAATATTTTGAAAATATCTGTTGAGATTTATCAGAAAGTTTATACAAAATTTTGTTTGTGTGTATTTATTTTAAGAAGTTCAATTAAAAAGGTTGCAAGAGTATTAAAATCTTATTGTATACTTGATTAAAAAAAAAAAACATCTTATATCTTACATCGTGTACGTTACTAATGAGTTCTTAAAAATTCCCATCAGTTAAAGATTCAACTGCAAAAAATTAGTATAGTATTTTATGTTTCCCGTGCATAAATAAATAAAAGTACCCCAACATTTCTATACAGCGCATCGTCTTCTCCCAGCAGCACAAATCTGGAAACCCTACTTTATCACGACAGTCTTGTAATTATATATACTCACTCGCTAATGTTGACCAGAATCTCACCTATTTTCTTGTACTTGTAACCAACGCGAAGATCGTGTCTCATGCGACTCGACAGACCGTGTAGCTTGATCGGTCGCTCGATGACCTCGACGATATTCGTCGCGAGCTGCTCGATGTCAAAGCAAAGCGCTGTATGTCTGCGGTAGAAGTTGTTACGCAGACGCGCGCATACAGTGGCTAGGTCTATGGGATAGGACACACCGGCGACATAGTTAGGTTCGGCGTCATTGATCAGTCGATCGAACGGTTGGACGATCGGTACCTCCAGGAGACGCTTGAAGAGGCACAGGAAGTGACGACAGGTCTCATAGCGACCAACTCCCGGCCAGTCTCTAAGCACGGGAATGTACAATGCGTCCTGGGCGTCGTCCGGAAGTATGGGCATGAGCGAGCCCTCTGTTAGTGGCAGCCCTTTAACAAATGTATTTAATGTTAATGAAATTTAAATTGAAATTTCTTTATTGTGGCTAGGGATTCAAACCCCGGCAGAGGCGGTAAATCATACAAAACTTACCGCATATATATAGGGGAGAATTACGTTATTCTATTATAATAGATAATTGATATATACGAAATTTTGTCATTTTTCGTTCCAAGAATTTTTAAAGGCGTCGTCGAAATTTTGACTTAAAACTTTGCAGAATGATGTATAATTACATTACGCAGGGCAGTGAATTTACACAATTGTAGTAATAATTAAGTTATACCAAACTATTGGAATTTGGCCGATACAATATTATTATAATGTTTAATGAACGGTAGGTCGCATAATAGAAGCCACCCTGCTAGAAATATGTTCTATAAAAAAACTATGAAAAACTATGAAAATCTATAAAAAACTATGAAAATCTATGAAAGTCTATGTAAATCTATGAGAATCTATAAGAATCTAAGAAAGTCTATGAAAAACGTATAAAAACCTCTCGAAATTGGGACGCTTGCATAGTTTTTTCATAGTTTTTCGTAATTTTGTTATAGTTTTTCATATTTTTTAATAGACTTTCATAGTTATTCATTATTTTTCATAGATTTTCATGGATTATCATAATTTTTTAATAAATTCTATTCTCCTATAAAATTTAAAAATGTTGTTTTAAAATATAGTTTATAACAATTAAGATCATATGATTTAAATTATTATTATAAAAAAATTATGAAAAACTATAAAAAGACTAGGAAAAACTATGAAAAAACTGTGCAAGCGTTCCATGTTCGAGAGTTTTTTATACGTTTTTCATTGACTTTCATAGATTCTTATAGATTCTCATAGACTTTTATAGACTTTCATAGATTTTCATGGTTTTTTTTTTATAGATTATCATAGTTTTTCAGAACATATTTCTGCCAGGGCGGGATTCCACACCCCCTTAAATATTGGGTGGGAGACAATACCCACAAGCAACGCGCACTTATTATATAAAAAACGAATATAGTCAATTAATTAAAAAAAAAAAAAAAAACAAAGAAGTAAAATAATAATGAGAGAGATAAGGCGAAGCTTTTTTACTATCATCACTATAAAATAGTACATATTGTATACCAATACATGAATAAACCAAATCAAACACAAAAAGGCGTTTGTCTGCTATGTATAATACGTACTTCTATCGTCGACTGGTTCGAGTTCCCAAGGACTAGCCTCCTCGATCAACCCCTCGTCCCCGTCCCACTTGACGCGCATGCTCTTAAAGATTGAGTCAGGATAGCGCTCTGGGTCGAGAGGACATTTCAGATCGACGACGCGACCGAATTGCCAGCTATCTTCAATTGCGCAGCGGAAGCGACTACCCACCTCCCAGCGCCGAGTGGGACTGCACGCTTTGTCGTACAGTGAGCGCAGTATCAGGAAGTCGACGATGCCGTTCAGGTCGTGGTAACGCACGGTAAATTCCTCGCCCGACTCGCGCGCCAGCAAGAGCGAGCACAGCCTCAGTGGTTTCCCGCACGAGCTAAGCAGTTCGAATGATATCTCCTTCACCAGACAGGACTCCCAAGCCTGCAAAAAATTTAATTTTTTTCAAAAAATTGTTTAATAATAACAATGATGTAATAATATTTCAATACATGGAAATTAAACTTGAAGGTTGCAAACAAAGGTTGCTTTGAAAGTTTTTCCATCTAAGATGATTAAGTATCCATACATTTATATAATTATTAAAATTAATATTAAAATTAATATTCATAACCCTAGTGGAAATATTATTTGTTCAAAACTATTCAAAACTGTTTAAAGCTATTTATAACTGTTCAAGTCTGTTTAAAACTGTTTAAAACTGTTTAAAACTGTTCAAAAGTACGTATTTTTAGACATTTAAAACAGTTTTGAATAGTTTTGAATTTTTGTGTGAAAATAGTATTAATCAATAAGAATTTGTTTGGAACAGTTTAAAACAGTTTGAAACGGTTTTGAACAATTTTGAATAGTTTTAAACAGTTTTGAACTTTTGTTTTAAAATAGTATTAATAGTATTAATAATTAAGAATTTCAATTGTTTAAAATTGTTTAAACCCATTTAAAACTGTTCAAAACTGTTTAAAACCATTTCAAACTGTTTAAAACTGTTCATAAATGTTCAAAACCGTTTAAAACTGTTTATAACCGTTCAAAACTGTTTAAAACTGTTCAAAATGGTTTAAAACAGTTCAAAACTCTTTAAATCTGTTCAAAACTGTTCCAAACTTTTCAAAACTGTTTAAACGTCCAAAAATACGTACTTTTGAACAATTTTAAACAGTTTTGAACAGTTTTAAGCAGTTCTGAACAAATGATATTTCCACTAGGGAAGTCACATTTCTAAGGTAAAAGAAAAATGAAAATGACATTCAAAACTGTACTCACTATCTATATAGAAAAAAAGTAAATAAATAATAAATTTCTTAAGTTCCTCTATTCTTCAGATAACAAAAAATACTTACATCGAGATTTATATTGGTCCATGGCACGTCTAACACATCATCAACTTGATACATATTTTTGCTCTTTACCGCATCCAAATAAAGCTGATGACCCTGTTTGAAGTACACAACCTCGTCACCCACCTGCGGGTAGTACGGCGATTTGAGTGGCTTGATCTGTTCGAGCCAGCGGGACGGCGATTCTGATTCTAGCACCTGAAAATATGTGGGACATGCGTAAATTAAAAATGTAATAAATTGGAGCGACAATTCGTAAAATATTATTTCAACTCTCGAAACATTAAAGATTGATTTTTCGAGATAATGTACACTGTTGCATATCATATCATAAAGTCGAAATATTCAATAAAAAAACCCTTTTTACCAATGGTTGATCATTGCAGTTCAAGGATACGGCATCAACACTGTCGTCACGTGCACCTTCCGACGGCTGACCAAGGGTCCGGCTGCTCTGGCTTCTTTCGCTCTCGGTTTGTTGAGTAGGGATACTCGAAGTTTGAGGATCAGGATGACTCATGCTGGAAAGTGAGTTTCGTTGCGTTTCCTCTCGTAAGGGCTCTGGAGATAGAACGTTCGCAGTCGTCCAGCCGGACGGAGAACTGTTTAGTCGTTCGTGCTGACTTGCACTGACGGCTTCTTGAGATACTGCGCAATAAAATGATCATTGTCATGTAAGAGAAGTAAGAGCACTAAGAAAGTAATAAAGATGGGTGAATTTACCTGAGGTGTGATTAAAGTTTTGAAGAATCAGTGCCTGATTGTCGGCGAACTTGTTAATTTTTTTCTGCAGATCCTCTAAATTTAGGAGTATCTGTTTGGTTTCTATCGACACTTGACAGACTTGGCTCAGGACCATTGTTACGGAGCTTTGAAGTTCCGCTATTTCGGGCATTGTACTCGATTGGCTGGATCGCTGCTGTTCGCTTGGTGAATTCATTTCTGACGATTCTGAAAAACGAAATTTCCTTTTTCTGAGCGAACAAATAACTGAAGGCAGTCAAAATGGTAATTATCCTTTTAATTTCTGTCCCACAGTATGTCATTTAATAGATACGAAAATTAATAATCACACAATGAATTAGAGAAAATATAAAAGTAGCGGCCTTTCCTCAATGCGAGTGTGACAACGGACAAGACATATCCATTGTTACACGAAACAAATTTTGTTGTCCGATATCTACCAAATTCATAACCAATGGTAGAAAAAGAGTGACTAAAAACCTACGGTATACTTTTCGCCTGTTATTTTTCTGCAATTGATTATGAATTGCGTAGATATCGGACAAGAAAATTTTTTTCGTGTAACAACGAACATGTAACTTGTCCGTTGTCACACGCATTGAGGAAAGACCGTAACAAAATAAAATATTTGGTTATATAGAAAACTAAAAATATAACATTGATATTTAATAATTGAAGGGCCGGATGCAATAAGGGGGTTAGCGCTCGAAAACCCGTAAAAGTATTGTCCAAGTGACTAAAATTTCAATGTAGCCAAATTAATTTTTAAAAAATATCACCTTGTAGGGAATGAAAAGAAGTATTTTTACCTAGAAGGAATTTTTTTTATTCGACTTTCTTTTTAATATAAAAATTAAAAACTGAAAATTTTGTTCATCTATTTTTAATAGCTTTCAAAAACATTAATCGTCCAAACTTGGTCAAATATCATCGAAATATTTTGAAATTTGACAGGGACGTGCAGAATACTCCAGCGTTGCCTATGGGATTGATAAAAGGATATAAATCGATAATTGTTAATAATTATTTAATTGCAAATATATTGCGATCGGTAATTACGTTTTCTTAACTTTAACGGAAAAAAGTATCGAGGGAAGTTGAAGCTAGGAAAAACTTCCAGCGAGACATTTGTTCCTTAATAGTCTAATAAGTTTCTGTCAAAGTTTCAAATTGATTTAATAATAAATGACTTAAATAGAACGTTATTAATAAAGACGCGCGCTAGCAACATCGGCGGCGCGGCGCGGCGTGAGCTCAGACTGCGTCGCACACGTTTTCGCAGTGGCGTATCACGTTTATAAAAATTAAAGAATTATTACGTTATTGTGTGTGTGTGTATGTATGTGTGTGTGTGTGTGTATGTGTGTGTGTGTGTGTGTGTGTGTGTGTGTATGTGTGTGTGTGTGTGTGTGTATCCTTATGATAGTATTAATGAACATATTAAATTTTAAAGTACAAATTTATTTATTAACATACTAACAAAATGTAATTATATGTACAGTGCGTTGACTTATAAACTGTGTTTTTACGTTATATAAAACATAATATCGTTACATAATAATTCGTTAATTTTTATAAACGTGATACATCAGTGCAAAAACATGTAAACACAGGCTTAGCTCACGCTGTGCCGCCGATGTTGCTAGCGCGCGTCTTTATTAATAACGCTCTATTTAAGTCATTTATTATTAAATCAATTTGAAACTTTGACAGAAACTTATTAGACTATTAAGGAACAAATGTCTCGCTGGAAGTTTTTCCTAGCTTCAACTTCCCTCGATACTTTTTTTCGTTAAAGTTAAGAAAACGTAATTACCGATCGCAATATATTTGCAATTAAATAATTATTAACAATTATCGATTTACATCCTTTTATCAATCCCATAGGCAACGCTGGAGTATTCTGCACGTCCCTGTCAAATTTCAAAATATTTCGATGATATTTGACCAAGTTTGGACGATTAATGTTTTTGAAAGCTATTAAAAATAGATGAACAAAATTTTCAGTTTTTAATTTTTATATTAAAAAGAAAGTCGATTAAAAAAAAGTCCTTCTAGATAAAAATACTTCTTTTCATTCCCTACAAGGTGATATTTTTTAAAAATTAATTTGACTACATTGAAATTTTAGTCACTTGGACAATACTTTTACGGGTTTTCGAGCGCTAACCCCCTTATTGCATCCGGCCCTTCAATTATACAACGATGCATTTATTCTATGCTCCGTAGCGTAAATTTTGAGAGGAACATGATGTAATAAACATACGAATTACAAAAGAATGATGAAATAAAAACCTGGAGTTCCTAAGAAATAAGGGCCTATTTTATTTTTTCAGTATTTCAATTAAATGAACAAATAAATGAAGCCAGAAAATTTGAAATTAACCTTATAATTTTTGCGCTACATTGTACTGTGATCTAATCTAAGATAAACAACAAAATAAAATATTCGGTTGTATATAGAAAAAACAGATGTTTAATAAACTAATACCCTATTCATCTCTGGTTATACAAAGATTTATTTATTTTACGCTCCGTGGACTTATCGAGTGGCCGACGATTTATGACCGGGTCCCTTTTTTCACAGTAGGTATAGAGCCCTCGACGCGCAGACTGTGCGCACATGGCGAATAGAAGACTGTACACAAAACACACTATGAAAGTTCTTAACCGTTCTGAAAATTCAACTTTTCTTTGAAACTCGCACTTATCCATTCCTTCAAACAATAAGAACAACACTTTGTATAAAAAAGGGTGGTGATGCCGATATCACAGTGTTTATATGAAATGACAGCTGCGCATGTTTACATTACTTGCGAACTTTTACATAGGTGAACATCAGCTCTGTTACAATAAAGGAGTATATTATATATATATATATATATATATATATATATATATATATATATATATATATATATATTTTAAAGTATATATAGATATGTAGAGTGAGAATTTTAAATATATTAAGAACAGGGAAATGAAAAAAAAAATTAGTGGAAATAATATACGATTATATAAATATGTATACAAGGGGAAAAATGTAATTTGAACAAAAAACAAATGAAAAACTTTATCAGTGTTTTGTGTATATTATATTCTTAAAACAAAAATAGGTAATGCCTTAAAACTAATTGGGATATATTCTACAAGTTTTTTTTTAGTAAAATAAATAATAAAAAAAATTGATTTTTCGTAATTTTAAAGGTGCCCGATCTCCTTAAGCAATCCCAAGTGTTAGATTATTATCAGATAAAGGAGGGTCTTTCGCAAAATCAAAACCAATGTTTTTGAATAATATATTACATTTTTACTAATATAAAAGCAAATAACTTATATTTAAAAAAAAAGTAAGTAGATACTAGTGATATTGAGCACATTTAGTGTCTACACAAAACCCCTACACAGGACTTTTATAGCACTGCTAAGTTCTACACAAATAATATTAAGTAAAAATGTACACATATATAGTCTACACTGAGATAGTTTACACAATTAAAATCTACAACATGTGTAGATCATATTGATGTAGATTTTAACTGTGCACAATTTATCTCGATAAATAGTTTGTGTGCCGAAATTCTCTGTGTAAACTTTATTTGTGTAGAGTTATGTTATATTTTAAAGACTTGTACACTATTATCGTACACAAAATACTTGTGTACGATATCGCCGAAAGTCGTCGATTAAATTCACATACTTAATTATAGGTAGTTTTTAATGAATTACATAAAATTTGATCTTAATAATTGAGGCCCTGGAAACGAAAAGGGACATACCACGATTTTGCAGAAAAAGTATTCTCTAACGATCCGAATTTGAAAATTGAGTAAATCTCGTTTCTGAAAGTACAGGCATGTACAGAATTGAAATGTGCATTTTTCTGTGAAGAAATCAAATTTTCATCTTTATTAGTTTTATTAAAAATCCCAATAAACTGTTTTTTTATGCGAAAAAAAAGTTTAATGTTATTTTCTGTTCAACTCGACAAAACTTCATTGAGATCAATTATTTTTTTCAGAAATTTTTACACAATAAATTTTGGAGTATTAGTAAACACAATAAATTTTGGAGTATTAGTAATATTATAAACTATAGTGGAATAATAAAGATTGTTATTGAACCAAGTAGCGAATTTTAAAACAATTTTTTCGCTATTTTAAACCTGTATTTTCAAATCGTCGCCTCCGAATAGAAAGGCGTTATCTCGAAATCCGCTCGTAGAAGGCATTAACTCAAAGTCCGCTCGTAAAAGGCGTTATCTCGGAGTCTGCTTGTAGAAGGCGTTAACTCGGAGTCCGCTCGTAGAAAGCGTTAACTCGGAGTCCGCTCGTTCGGCAATATCGAACACAAGTATTTTGTACACGACAATAGTGTACAAGTCTTTAAAATATAATTCTACACAAATAAAGTCTACACAGAGAATTTCGCCACACAAACTATTTATCAAGATAAATTGTGCACAGTTAAAATCTACATCAATATGATCTACACATGATGTAGATTTTAGTCGTGTAAACTATCTCAGTGTTGACTATATATGTGTACATTTTTTCTTAATATTATTTGTCTAAAACTTAGAAGTGCTATAAAAGTCTTGTCGTGACTTTGTGTAGACACTAAATGTGCTCAATATCACTATTCAATAATATGTGTATTAAAAAGATAGATCATTGTTAAAAAAGAATCCAGTAATGAGTAATTTCAGTCCTTTTTGATGTTTTATTGATATTTAATGTAAATTTAAGTTAGAAAGTGAAAATTAGTATGTTATTACATTAGTATGTTATACATTAGTATATTATTCAATCAAAAATCAGAAAAGAATAAAACTACTCATTACTGCATTCTTTTTTAACAATGATATATCTATTATTGTCTATTTTCCGCTATTCTTTGACTATACGCCATGACTTTGATATATACCTAAATGTTAAACACAAAAGTTGTAGATTATATTAAGGGAGTTCTATGGTAAACAGAAATAACGCTAAGACATTTCTGAAATTTCGCACATTGGTTAACTTTTACATGAAAAGCTCTCATATAAATTTTTAGAAGGCTAGGCTATCTAGAAGTCAAGAAATAAATGTTTTAATTTTTCACTTTTTAACATGGGCTCTTATGGGAAATCGCGATTTCGTTGTGTTCATTTGCGTATAAGAAAGAAATTAACGCTAAGATATTTTTGAAAATTTATGTAATAGAAAGACAAATATCTTATGAAGATTTATTTTCTTGCAAAAGTATCATTGGATACCTCTAATTTACGGAAAAAAAAGTTTAAAAGCGAAAAACATACATTTAACCTCAAAATATGAGTCAAATCAACTTCTCAATGGAACTTTATATCGATATTTAAGACTATTAAAATAGATATAATTATCTAAAATGAAAATATTATTGGTATTTAGTGAAAGTTTATTAATAACAACATCTGTAATAAAGTAAATCAACAAGAGATAAAATGTGTACTTGTTTTGACTAGTGTAGTTACCATAGAACTCCCTTAAAACAAAACTTTTTACTCTTAAACATTTTGTTGCTGAATGAATTCCTGCTTGCTATAGAATTATCTGTAAAAAAGACCATGATTCTATATAGTCTAGGCGCAGGCTATGATTTCGTAGCCGATTGAGTGCGATTGCTCTACTCAAGGTTTTTATATGTGTTTTTTCGTCCTGATTACGAATTTTGAGTGTAGAAGTCCTGAAAGTGGTCAGATAAATTTTTATCTGTTGTTATATCTTTAAGTCTTTGATAGATATCAAAATTTTGCTTTTGCAAAATTGTTGGTTTTTAATTCAGAAATATGCTCGATTTTGAATTTTTGAGAAAACTTAATTAGGAAAAAAGTTATAACAAATTTAGTGCAAAAAAGTCCTGATTTAGCTTCGCGCGGCCACTCTTTCGCTTGTATCTCCGGTTCTAACGAAAATTTTTCAACTTTCAACCTCGCATTTTGAAGAGAGAATAATATTCTATTAAGCTACTTCATAATTATTATCTATAATTTAGTTTACATAATTATTTAAACGTTTATAATTAAAAATTTCAGTAAAAAATGTCAATTTAATTTGTTTATAAGTCTTTTTTCACTATTTACACTAATTTTATCAAAATTTTTCCTTTGCAAAGTTGTTTGTTTTTCATTTACAAATACGCTAGATTTTGAATTTTTAAGAAAACTTAATTAGAAAAAATGGTATCGCAAATTGAGTGCAAAAAAGTCCCATTGTAGCTAAGCGCGATAATTCTTTTACTTGCTTCTGGCAAAAATTTGTTAATTTTCAGCTAAACATAAAATATTATTACATTAATTTATAATTATTATCTATATTTTAGTATAAAAAAATTAAGTGCCACAATTTTAAACTTTAAGTAAATAATATTGATTTATTTAATGTACACGCATAAATAAAAATGACATTGATATTTTATCAAACAGTCTATTATTCGTTTTTCAACGTATTTCCACATCTCAAGTTTAATTTGAAAATTAATGTAACAAAACCAAAATATGCCAAATGTAAAATTTAAAATATTATTTATATGTTTGAATTTGAATTACCGCGTTATATGCGATGCGCGAGCGCAGAGCTCATATAAATACAATGATTAAATTAATATAATTTAGAGTTCTTAATTAGATATTTTTATGAAGTTTTATGAAAAAAAATCTTATTAAAATATGTATATTAATTTTATTAAAATATTTTAATTTCATTTAACAAATAAAATCGACATTTTTTACAGAAATTTTTCGGTTGAAGCGCTGAAATAATTATGTAAACTAAATTATAGATAATAATTATGAAGTAGCTTAATAGAATATTATTCTCTCTTCAAAATGCGGGGTTGAAAGTTGAAAAATTTTCGTTAGAACCGGAGATACAAGCGAAAGAGTGGCCACGCGAAGCTACATCAGGACTTTTTTGCACTAAATTTGCTATAACTTTTTTTCTAATTAAGTTTTCTCAAAAATTCAAAATCGAGCATATTTCTGAATTAAAAACCAACAATTTTGCAAAAGCAAAATTTTGATATCTATCAAAGAATTAAAGATATAACAACAGATAAAAATTTATCTGACCACTTTCAGGACTTCTACACTCAAAATTCGTAATCAGGACGAAAAAACACGTATAAAAACCTTGAGTAGAGCAATGGCACTCAATCGGCTACGAAATCATAGCCTGCGCCTATTATAGACTAATAAGTATATGCACGCATACACACAGATACACACACACACCACACACACATATAAATATAGGCGGTTCTGGTAACTTAAGGGGGTTCATCCAACCAGGAACGTATCAAGAATCAATGTCACCCCGCACCGCGCGCACAGGCTTGCTCGCATGGGGCCCCCCACTCTTGTAGTCAGAGCGCGTGTTTATACGGGACTGACACATACACATAGCTTCGTGCCGTCTGTGAGCGTACACGCAGAGCGGCGCTCGTCTGTGTGTTCCCCCACCGCTCCAGCGTCGTCTGCACGCGCTGCCGTACACCTAAAATTCCATACTTTCAACTACAATATCTTAAAAACGGTGAAGCTAGGATCTCTGAACTTGTAATATGATATTCTAATTATTGATCTTAATAACATAGTAGTTTTTCAGACAAACGCTAAATGTATCTTTGAAGTTATAGACTGAATCGATCTTTCGCGCGTGTGCGTCCCATAAGACGCCGTGTTAAAATGCTCAAATTTGACAATTAATATCTCGATAACGGTGAAGCTAGGCTCTTTTTTGTGAGGATATCATATAGATAATGATGCCAGGTACATGTGAAAAAAGTTTCAAAGACTTCCTAAATAAACTGAAAATTGGATGAACCCCCTTAAATCTGGACTGAAAAAATTTGCATGCGAGATAACTTCTTCGGCCGGACTCCGACATAATACCTTCTTCGGCGGGACTCTCAGATAACGCCTTCTTCGGCCAGATTTCGAGATAACGCCTTTTTCGGGCGGACTCTGAGATAACGCCTTTCTATTCGGGAGCGACGATATCGCGGTTTTTTCTGTATATAATTCGGCACGAATCTCCTTTGGTTCGGTGTGAATACATGGGGGAATCCCGATGTTTATTGTAGATCATACGTCATAAACGTAACCATAAAAATACATGCATTGCAACAAGATGGTTCATGAAGCCACACAACTACTTACGCCACTACAGTAACAATAACCGTCCATTCTCTACTGTAAAAAAAAGTTATGTCCGTACAGGTTTGGAATAACCATTAGTACTTACGCGTTTTTCTGAGATAAAGTCATAAAATGTGCTCCATCTCTCGATGGCAAAACTAGATTACACGAATACACCGCGATAATTCGAAAAATCGACTGATACGAATGGCCAATACCGACCGAACATGGTCAATCTCGACATCTCGAGTTCGCACACTTGTGAGGTTATACACGCACGCAGAAAGCATCGCTCAGCCGGACTATTCACATAAAAAATACAGCGTACCCATATGAGTAATATGGCTACTCAACGATATATACCTACTTATTCAAACCGCGGCTATACCTACTTATACAAACAAGAAGAAAAAAATGCAAAATGCAATCGTATACCTATCAACTTACGCGAGTGCGCGCAACACCGACGAACCGCTAAGTATTCACTATATAAACACTGGCAAAAAATAATTGATTGTTGACTGGTCGTTCTCAACTGCGCCTCCCTTTCACTCTTTCAGGTTCAGACTTGTTCCAAGAAGTATATATATATAGGATATAGCTATACGAAAACTACCGGCGAGGCGAGATAAAAAGAACGTGCGACCGGCTCCACACAGGGTTGCCAGACCGTCTCCAACTTGTATCGCCATCTATTCAGAGAGAAATCGCCAAAAGCCTCCAACTTTAAATTAAAAATCGCCAAAAATATCTCCACAATATAGACTTGTAAATACCGTTGTTATTTAGTTCTACGTAAACAAAAAAATGTTTTTTTAACAAAAAATCATAACCTTTAAATCTACCCGGTCAAAAATATCCAGTTGGGAAATCCAACTGGATTTTCCAAGAGGGAAATCCAGCTGGGGAAGAGTGGATTCCAGCTGGATTTTGGTGGATTTCCCGTCGGATTCCCAGTTGATGATACCAAATATTCCCACCCATTTTTAACTGGATATTTAAGTGGATTCCCACCTAGATATAACAGGATTCCTATGCATTATTAACTGGATTTCCATTGAATAGAAAAGCGAAAGTTAGATGGATTCCCATCTATATTAAACTGGATTTTTACATGGATTTCCGCCGTCACGCTGGGATTCCCATTTATTATTAAGTAGAATTTTGAGTGGATTCCCATTTAATAGAAATGCGAAAGTTAGGTGGATTCCCACCAACATTTAACTGGATTTTTACATGGATTTCCGCCTTCGCCCAGGAATTTCCATTTATTATAAGTGGATTTCCATTTAATCCAGTTAAAAATGGGTGGGAATATTTGATATCATCAACTGGGAATCCGACTGGAAATCCACCAAAATCCAGCTGGAATCCACTCTTCCCCAGCTGGATTTCCCTCTTGGAAAATCCAGTTGGATTTCCCAACTGGATATTTTTGACCGGGTATACTTGGAGAAAGCAGGTGTTAGGACTGTTAGGTTACATATTCTAATAACATAAGAAAATTGAGTTTCTATATAAAATTAAAAGATTTCTCTCAAACCAAATAATAAAAAAATATTAAATTTTTTAAAGGAAACATTAGCAAGTGGCAATTTTTAATTTTTTAAAAATATTGTTTGTTACTTATTAAAATAATTAAATGATTTGGCTTCTCCTCACTTTCTTTAGTTTTTCCTTTTGTGGTTTTCGAATTTTTTGACGCCATTGCACTTTTTAAAATCTATAATCAGTCCACACTCGAGTAAAAAGCTCTGCACTGGGAAAGTAAGAAGTAAGAACACGTATCTTCCTGTCTTTGTTCAACACCATGTGTTAAAGAAAGATAGACAGAGACATGTTTCCAATTATAAACTCGGGGTGGCGCTGTATTACCGTAAAGAGATGCTGGGATTGGCCGATGTGCCAGCGGCGTGAAACGCATACATACATCCAGACGTCCTCCGACTTTCAAAATATAGGTATAAACAGTAGGAAGGGCGGGACTACAGGAGTTAGGATTTTGGGAAGCGATAGCGCGGCGCGTGCTCCCGTGTTGACAAAGTGCGCGCGTCATAAAACATTGGCACAACGGCGCGGAGGTTCGGCGCGCGCTCTGCTATATATATAGGTATACCTTATAAACGGGAGAGTGCGCGCGCCGTTGCGCTTGAGCGTGGATTGAAGAGAGCAAGAGTTTTCCTTAAAATCGCCAAAAAGAGCAAGAGCTTGTTTAAAATCGCCTAAAAATCGCCAACGCCAAACCATAAAAATCAGTCGCCATTGGTATCTGGAAATCGCCAATTTGGCGACAAATCGCCAAATCTGGCAACCCTGGCTCCACATCCAAGGACATACTGCGAGTGCGAGCAGCGAGCCCGCGACTCCGCAAACTATAATATACAAATACAGCTACTGAAGCGGACGACAGCGGACAGACCTAGCCTTACCACCGTGACGTCACATGTGGCGGTGCCGCTGCCGCGCACGCTGCCCAAAACTTATACCTATAAATTATTTTTTTTTTTATTGAGTTAAAGGGGAGCTAATTTAATAAATAATATAATCAAATAGAGCAGTTTAAAAGCTATCTTTTGGTATTTTTTGAAAATATATTAAAAGGTAATGCATTCTATTAGGGCATGTTCTTGTTTGTGCACATAAGGATTGTGCACATATTTATTGTGCACAGATAGCATTGGTACAGATCTTATATATAGATATATATCAATGTTAAAGTGTGCACAATTAATATGTGCACAATCAGTATGTGCATAAACAAGAACACGTCTCTATTAGTCAAAAAACAACAGCGAAAAAAAACTTCTAGTTTGTTTATTTAAATCATTTCTTAGAAATATGTTTTTTGAAACAATTATTTATTTAGAAGAAGAAAATTTTACTTGATTTAAGAAAATTTAAGTATATTTAAATAAAGAAAATAGATATTTATTTTAAAAAATATATTTTTAAGAAATAATTTAGATACTGATTATTAGAATTTATGATTTAATTTTTTTCTTTACTTTGTTGATTCTTTTCTCAAAATTCAATTTACAATGTATGAAAAAATGAAAAAATATTTTAATGTTTATCCTTGTTCGTTAAAAAATTCACTCATAGTTTTTCATTGGGATTTCAAAGTTTTTGTATTTATTATCAATTATCAATAGTCAAGTAACGCGAACAACTCTTCGAAACAAATGTGCTACTGTTGTCAGAATAATGTATTAAAATTTGTTTATCCTTCCACACAAATTAAACACAAGAAAGTACTGAAATCAATTTATAAGTAGTCAAGTACGCATAAGTTACATAATAAAATTTTTCATACCTAAAATTACATTTTACATTCATGTTGTGACAATGAGCTCGAGGGCTAGCAAAGTGCGCTAGCTTCAAGGATTGAGTACTTTTTTATCACACAAGAGCGTAAAATCTTATGCCCGTTGTACGAATATTATTTTTCGTCGTCGTGGGCACAATAAGTGTCCATAAAATCTTTTTCTTGCAAACATATAACTGTGGTTCCGTTACGAAATGCTGGTACATAAAGTTACCATCAAATCCTATATAAAAAAATTACATATTATAGTTACCAACACATCTCTATTTTTCATTATTCTTTTTGAATTTTGAACTTTCTATAGTATAATCTTACACATCTTGGGAGGACAAGAGTAAAGTCTACTTTACTTTCCTTGTCCTGCATACATACTTTTAAGTGTCAAAACGTACACGTCCCGACACCTAGACTCAAAAACCTACGGAGCGCACTTCCTAGACTCCATCATCGGCGACCACGAACACCTGGATCACGCATTGTATGCGTTCCGACACGTAGACGCGAAAAACTACGGAGCGCACGATCTAGACTCCATTATCGGCGACCTCGAACACCTAGACCACGCCTTGGACATGTTCACCTGGACACAAAAACCTACGGAGCGCACACCTAGACTTCATCATCCGCGACCTCAAACACTTAGACAACGCATTGGGTACATTTCGACACTTAGATACAGAAACCTACGGAGCGCACTTCCTCGACTCCATCATCGGCAACCTCAAACACCGAGACCACGCTTTGGATACGTTACGACACCTAGACACAAAAACCTACGGAGCGCACTACCTGGACTCCATCATCGGCGTAAAGCAAAATTCACGGTGGAGTCTATGGCTATTTTAGACTTTTTTTCAGTGTGCGATATAAAGGTTTTCGGATTCATTATAACGCTGAATTTTTACATATGTACGATGTACGAAGTACGATATAAAGATTTTCGATTTCATTATATCGCTGAATTTTCACATTTGTACGATACATCCTAAAAACACTGCAGTCAATTCTCCATACTCGTCTGTCGATACGCGATAAACACGCATCTACGTATATCACTGTATGTAGAGCAACCCCCCGGCAACGGGCCTCAGTCCGCAATTACGAATGCAAAACAAAATATGATGCACGCCCGTTACAAAAGTGCTTTATAATATTTTCATTTAATTTACTATTTTTTTTATTTTTCACAATTTTGCTCCACTGTTTTATTTATTTAAATCTTGAAAAGAAGAGATTTTAAAAGGAATATTTTTGAATTGTTCCCGCAATTTACCCATCCCATAAACTTATCTAAACTTTGATCAAGATTCTCCTCAATACTTATATAGTTTCTAAAATCGGAATCGAAAGAGGTTGGATAGATCTACGTACCACCTCCCGCAGCCAACCAATTAACTCAATCCTTTGTTTATGTTCGGCCGCACTACTCGGAATCGGTGTTGCCTATCGTCTTGAAACTTCGTATAAACTTCGTTCTTCTCCTGTATATTTGCTATAGGTATATTGTCAATATAGTTTTTTGGTTCATTTTAACCATTTTTAAAGAATCGCATCCTATATAAGTTTTACCAAGGTACTTCCATAAGAATCCAAGAGTTGAACTTAGAAGTTAAATCATTTCATAAACAGGTTGGCAAACAATCTAAAATTTGGTACACTTATAGAAAATCAATCAAAGAACATGTTAAATTTTTAGAATGATCTTATCATTTTCACTTGGGTATAAGTACAATCCCCTTGCAATATAGACTGCGTAAATTTTCTGAAGATTTGAAAAGTTTTAAGAGCTTGTAGACCTTATAACCCATATAACACCCACTCTTAAATTACACAATATTGTGAAAATATTGTTTTATAAGATTCACCAGATTTATTAATATTGTATAAGGATTACGATTCTCTACAAAAATCTAGGACAATATGATATTGTCACAAGACGTTATTTCTGTTTTTTCATTATTTTTTCAAATTCAGTTTTTAGTGAGAATTATTTTTTGTATTGCAATATTGTTACTATATTGCTACAATGGTATGAGCAATATTGCTGTAAGGTTATGCAATATATTGCCCAAAAATGGTATTCTTAAAAATGAAAAAGATACTTACACGTATATACAGAAGTAGGTCCGGATGATACTTCGCAAAAGGTCATTACTGTGTAAGTGTCATTTTTCAATTTTTAAGAATATTATTTTTGGTAATGTTGCGTAGCCTCTCAGCAATATTGTTGTAACAATTATGTTTATAAAAATAATTTACTAAAAACTGAATTTGCAAAAATAATGAAAAAAACGATACGGGAAGTTAATCTCGGAAATAGATGTCTGTCATATATTAAAATCGCAAGTCTAAACTTAATGAAAAGGTCTCAAAAGTGCATGATGTATACATACTTACTTCTACTTACCTCTTGCCGGCTTCCAGCGACTTTGTGCAAGCTGTCAGCCATTGAACATAATTGATGTAGGGGAAGGTGGGGCACGGTGAGCATGTCGGATCAGTTGGGCATGTTAATATTAAAGCCGTAAAGGGTTCTTTAAAAACAAATGTTCATAAAAATGCATAAAGAACTATACTAGTTTTTATATTCGAGTGTTTCATACGAAAAAAACTCATATGAATTAATTTCATAAGGTTGAAATTCGGAGCAGTGAAAATACGATGGCTTGATTTTTGGCTTTACTGACAAAGAGCGAATATATTTCGGATTAATATGAAACGAAATGCATTTGAAAGCTTAAGTTTTAAACTTTCAAGTACATTTCTTGTTTATCTCGATAGATATTTGTAAAATATAAACCAATGATTTTAAAACCCGTTGTTTATGGGGCACGCCGGGCCCCCCCGGTGGGGCACGGGAAGCACACAGCGACGCGCCGGCCGACGGCAGCTGTTAGGGAAGGGCCACATATGTGAATACGCTTGCGTACGAATCCGCATAGCGCAGTGGAGTCACTAGGAAAATTTTGTAATGCCAACTTCATAAGTCATACTGACTTTTCTGTACAGTTGGCACTAGCGAGTTTCGCTTAAGCCGTTTAGTGATTCCGCTGCGTCGTACGCATTCATGCGCAAGCGTATTCACATATGTGGCCAAAGCCTTATTTCGGAGCGACAGTCTAACCTCACCAACCTGCAAATAGAAGCAAGATTGCTATGATCTCATCAACTTTTTAGTGTTGAGTTAGATTAATTAAATAGTTTTAAAAATAGTTTAAAATATTTTTATTAAAAAATTTTTAGTTTTAAAAATAATTTTAACCCAAATTATTATGCATTAGAACATGCTACTCGTGCCCCACCCCCGTGCCACATGTGCCCCACTAGTGGGGCACGGAGAGCATTTTCAAAGGTTTTACTTTCCAATTGTATATTACAAAATATAAGTCAATATAATTTTTTAAATTGATTGACTCCGTTTCCTAATGGTATTGACTATTTATTACAATTTTTTTTAGAATTAAAATCCATAGATCTTTAATATAATCATGAATTAAAGTTAGGGTGCCCGTGACGCCCCACCTTCCCCTACCTATAGATACTTATATATTAGAGTTGCCGCAGGTGGGGATTCGATTCAGCATCTTAGCGACATACCGTTGCCGTCTTGCCGACAGCTACCGCGCATATGCACACGGAAGTACTTATTCTACTCATTGATAAATAGCTCCCTTGAGCCATGATCTAATCCATTTCAAAATTACTTCTTTCCTATTGGCCCAACGACTCTAAAACAGTTTTCATTCGATAGAGCGCGAAAAAATAGTCGAGTATAGTGAATAGTTGGCTGTGAATATGGATATTTTGTAGGTTTACGAACGATTTGAAATCGATTGGATCCGAATAAAGAGAGAAAAACTTTTTTTCTCAAAATCTCGCCAAAACTCGTATATAGAGGTATTTTTCGGCGCTCTTTTGATTGGCGCTATGGGTTTTGCAATAACTCAATATTTTTGAAAATTACTCCTTTTCTATTGATCCTACGACCTTAAAACCGTTTCCATTCGATGGAGCAGAAAAAAATAGTCGGGTATAGGGTCTTGCGGGTTTGAAAAATGAAAATTAGGCCCAAATAAACGGAGAAATAAACAACATTTTTCAAATTACTCCTCTCCTATTGCTCCTACGACCCTAAAACTGTTTTCATTCGATAGAGCGGGAAAAAACTGTAGAATATAGTGAATAGTTGGCTGTGAATATTGATATTTTGGAGATTTATGAACGATTTGAAATCGATTGGATCCGAATACGGTCCAAGATACACACGACGGAATGATACCATTTTGTTTTTCAAAATTTATAACATTCAATTCTTGTTTCATTTTTTTCCGCCATTTCAAAATTCTAATTCTACTGAAATATTGAAATACCATGCATTTTTTGATACTTTACTGCAAGCAGGGTGTTGCGCATCGATATTTATACATAAAAACTTGAAGGAATTTTAACTAATTGAAAGTGTATTTATGACTGGTTAAAAATTAACCAGCTCCGCTCGCCCTAAGCTTTTATAAATTAGCTGGATTTCTTAGGTATAAATAAACTACTCTGTCAACTGT
The DNA here is from genome assembly GCA_036365515.1 of Torymus aiolomorphi. Lineage (NCBI taxonomy): Eukaryota > Metazoa > Arthropoda > Insecta > Hymenoptera > Torymidae > Torymus > Torymus aiolomorphi. Next base: position 196,341,034 of record CM070875.1, on the reverse strand, counting down.
AATCTCTACTCATTAGCTATACATCAAGTAATTTTTTCATATTAGCTAGGAATCGGTTACATTTCAAGTTTATTGATTTTTCAAGGTATCCTCGCGAAGTCATGTGAGGAAATCCACAATTTGTCCACACTTAGAGAGCTCAAACAATTATCTTTAGCTTAAATTAAAGCTCCCCTGCTAAAAATAACCAATTAAAACCGATTTAAAGTATAATCGGTTTTAATTAGATTTCTTAATACGGTATTACCGAATTAAAACCAATTCAAACGATTAAATCCAATTCAGACCGATTATAAAACTGAATCGGTTCTGATCGGATTTAACTGATAGCATTTTGCTTTTGTTTTTTCGTTTCGTTTAAGAACATGATTGATCAAATCCGATTAAAACGTATTTATATCAATAGTCGATCTAAATCGAACTTAATAGTTTGAATTGGTTTTAATTCGGTAATACCGGATTAAGAAATACAATTAAAACTGATTATACTTTGAATCGGTTTTAATTGGTTTTAATAGAATATTTTTAGCAGGGTCTTTTCTTCTACTTTAATAGCTTTTTTGTGGAATATTTGTTAGCACCTTTTTATAAGCCTACTATTGGCTCATCATCAGCGACTACTTTTCGTCCATTTTTCCCATGTTAAATTTTCATAAATAAATAGATTTTTTTCTAAAACAGTGTCACAAGATCGTTTTTAATGTTCACGAGTTTTTCTGTATATTTCATGACCTATTGAATGAGAAGAAACGTGTCGCGAAGGTGTGCCTTCAAATTTTTTTTTTTTATTTTTTGAACCCTCAAAGTGTGGACAAGTTATGGATTTTCTCATATATTTAAAAAATATTCCTGGTGAAAATGAAAAATCTATATAAACGTAAATAAATGCAGCTATAAATGTTGTAATTAGAACATTTTTCACACTTATATGTATAAACACTGTCGCTGCGATTTTGTCGCTCCATGAAAAAGCAAGGAGGGATTTTTCAACGGCAACGTCGAGGCGATGAGTGCTGACCACGTGACCACACATCGCCGCGATTTCATCGCTGCATGCATTTTCTCCTTGATGCAGACTGCAGCTGATAAGCGGACGACAGACCTAGCCTTACCAACGTTACGTCACATGTGGCGGTGCCGCTGCCGCACACGCTAGCCAAAAGTTAACATTAATTTTTGTTGTACTACAGAAACAATTTCTCCACCAACTTCTGAAAAAAATAATATTGGTAAATAACGGACACCCTAGTGGACATGTACGAGAAGAGGTTGTTGATTTAGAAATGTTGACTAATGTTTATATATTACATTTTATTTTATAATAAAAACACACCATTTAAGGATCCAGCAGAGAGGGTGTAAAATATAAATTACATTAAAAAGAAAGGTTTTATTAAAATATTAATGGTTTGTATAAAATACGTTTACACGTGGTACTTACATATATTCTTTTCCTTGTTATAGAATAATTGATATTATAAAATTAATATAAACAACGATAATCTACTAATATATCCATGCTAATATTATATATCAAATATTTTTTTAATAATTATTTATTATAAGATAACTTGAGATAATTCGGCGATACAGACGCATTTCCTCGGGCGAAAGCTTAATTAGTGGCTAAACAATGTAAAAAAGATGGCTTATTAAATTATTTCAAAATTTTCTTTTCTAGTCAAAAATAGATTGCATTTTAATTAATGCATGTTTATACATTTTTGAAGAAGTATAATTAAACGCTAGTTTTTATTTTATCTTCGTGTGCAGTCAATATCACTTCTAGGGAGTTTTTAACTTTTTCTTGGCGGAATAAGATGTCCTATATTTTGATGTCTCTTTAGAAGTTTTTTTTTTTTTGTTAAATTCTTGCAGAAACATAGACAATTTTTCGCTTATATTAGGGTCGTCGAATTATCTAGAGTTACATCAATAAGCACTGTTACGCTCCGAAGGCACTTAAAGTCTTGATCATTTTTTAGTAAATATAAAAACGTAGTATAAAAACTTAATTTACATTCATGCACGATTCGAAAATTGTTTATAAAATCTAATAAAATTTTATCAAATGCTTTTTACTTTACATTATCAAAATATGAATTATTTTATAATTTAAGCTGAAGCTTTAAAAATAGTTTTAATAATTAGAATAACCATAAAAAATCTACGAAATGGAAGATATAAAATTCAGTCACGTAATAACAACCAGTAAAAAGCAGAAATTAATGTAAAAATGAATAAGGGAATTAATTATCGGAGTTGATTACGGATTTACAGATACAAAATCTTCATCATTTCTTATTTACGACAAGCTGAATAGTGAATGACTAAATAATAATAAATAATAGTAAGAAATTTATAATAAATAATTAATAAAATGACGACTATAATAATAAAAGCTATCCCATAAGTTTCGACATCAAGTTTTAAGAAGCTAGATTCGAGACTAGAGCTTATGCGCTGGTATAACACTCTAGACGATCATTTATCAGCAATACCTATTAAAATATATAGTATGATGAATATTAAATGACTGATACATAAATTCATAGAAAATAAAAAGTTATTAAGAATAGCAAATAAATCCAAAGTGAATCACAAAAAATATGCATACATCAGTAAGATCGTTTTCGGCCTAGTAGTTTAACCTCGGTGTACTCTTTTATACGTAATTCATAATGTTGAACAGTACCTTTACCGTAGACTGTTGGAGGTATGGCTAAAGCATTATCAATACGAACCACCTAAAAATAAAACAGTTTCAAATCAATAAGATTATATACGAAACACATATATTTTAATATACACGCACGCACGATGCATGCACGCACGCACGCACGCACGCGCGCACACACACACACACACACACACACACACACACACTATATTTCATCTCTTACGTTATTTTGTTTTATCATTTTCTTAATACGATTTATATCTTTTTCCCAAGCTTTGCAATGTACAATATTTCCAGCATCGTTATTAATAGTGAATTCTAAAATTTTTAATTCCTTATTATTTTTTAGTGAGAACTGATTTTGAAGATTTTCGTAGGCTACAACGCCTGTTATGTACCTAAAAGAAATTGTTTTTGATAAGTTTGTGTTTTTAAAATATAATAAAGAACTACAGTATAGAGTACTAATTTAATTACACAAGATCCCAAAGTCGGTATTTCATTATATCTTCTGCTGACGTAAATTGAATGCTGAAAAAAGAATTGTCTTTGACAATATTTCCGTACTCATTTGTTAAAATATAGTATCATATTAATATATCTGTTGAATGTTTTTTTTTTAATGCTAATTTGTTATAGTTTATTATTCTAACTCTTCCTAATTTATATAAAAATAAAAATGCGACTCGCTATTTGAAATTCCCATTTAAAAAAGAGTTAATAATCATTAAGTGCAGATGGTATTTTGTTACGTAGAATAGTTCCATTCTTACCTTGCATCTATTGAACCCAAACGTTTTCTAGGACGACCCACATATTTTTTCTGTTTTTTAGAAGATTTATACTGTATTTTAGAACGTCTTATTCTTTCAGCTAATGCAATTTGACTGCAACTTTCCTCTTTATCTTCATCTTCTTCCCAAAGATCATCACTTTCAGTATCTGTTAGAGATGAATAGTATTCTGTAGAAGTGTTATCATCCATCTGTGAATTACTTTCATCTTCATCATTCTTCGACGTACGTGATCTGGTTCTGCATGGTATACTATCGCTGTTATCATCATTTTCGATATCACTTTTTTCGTGCTCGCTGTCGTCTTGAACAAAATTTTGTTTATGATTTCCTGATGTCCCTGAAAATTAGTAATTTAATATATTACTGAAAATAATCTATATTAAAAGCTTATTTTATTTTTTTAAACGTTATAAAAATATTTTTAATACACAATATAATAATAAGAGATTTATTAGAAATATGCGTTATCTACCTGCTCCACGATTAATCGAATTTTTGTGTTTTTTTGATGGTGAAATAATATCTGAATCTTCAGTGTCATCTACGTTCTGTTGCAATTCACTTGATTTACGTTTCCGTCGAGCTGATGGAATAAAGAATAAAATACGATAAATAACCTTCAATGACTGGAACAATAACATTTTTACCAATATAGAAATTATTTTCTTACCAATGCCACTTTTATTATCTGCTCTCCAAGCAGCAATAATTTCTTTCATTTCTGGGTCGAATAGATTTCTCAAAACCTTTGCTTCCTTATAAATCTACAATTTTACAAAATTTTATTTTGAGACGGACTATAAAAGTATATTATTAAAATAATTATATCTCTTCGAAAATATTCGCTGTTACCTCCTTCTGTGTCGATAAACCCTTTTTGTGACGCATACGCAATACTTTCTTCACATCGTTTGCAAACTGAACCGGAGTCTTGTAAAGCGCCGACTGGAGATCCTCACGTATGAATTGCAGATGCATTGAATCTTCATTATTTCTCGTTCTAATAAAGCAAAACAAAATATGCGACATTAATAAACTAATTATTGCTTATAATGCTTCATGTAGATCCCAATATACTAGCATCAAATATACTTGAATAGCTCGGAAGCTTTGTTGTCCCAGAGTTTGTTAAACAATCGTTGACAGGCTATTTGCCAGTTGGCCCCGGCGATAATGTAATTTGTAGCCTGCGTCGATATAGAGCACTCATCGCTCTGGGTGTAATTCGACGGTTCGTAATTGCCTTCGTTGTCTCCTGGCGCGAGCTCCGATTCTTGAGACTCTGGAAAATACTGCAATTCTTCGATCGCACGCGTGATGTCCTCTTCTAACTCTCCCCTGTAATGAACATTGAATTTATTAAGGTTAATATTTTAAAAATATCTATTGAAATTTCTCAAAAGTTTACACAAATTGGTTGAGGTGGATTTGTACAGGTCCGAAAAAATATTAAAAAAGTAAATTTTTTTAGGATTTTGATTTAAAAAAATAAAAAATTTTATTCCCATCTCTACTATAATGACCATTTTATAGCCTGAAAAGAGGAGGAAAAGTGGCGTCTGATTCCCTCTTTTACTTTATTCCCGCATAATGCGGGAATAAAGTAACATAGTCTAATTTTTTACGTTTATGATGAATTGGGTTAAAACTAACAAAATTATAACACATAAATACAAAATAACTTTTCAAATCTACGAAATGGCCACAGTGGCGATGGGACTAATGTACTATATGTAACACGGGACTAAAGTCGATCATTCTCTTGGGTGATCACTGCTCTCGCTTCGCTACGCTCGCTCGGGCAGTGAACTCACCCGCGGGAATAATCTGCGACTTTAGTCCCTCGTTACATAATGTACTATTATATCATACGTCATGATGTTTTTATTGAGTTTCTTATGGAGTATTTCAACTATTTTGAGATTTTATAAAACTTTTTGTTGATGTGGATAAATAAATAAAAGTGTTACAACTTTTTTATGGCACATCGTTTTTTCCCATCTGCACACATTTTTGATACCCTGCCTCACCATAACGATAGTCTAAATATACTCACTTCACTATCATGAACAGAATCTGACCGATTTTCTTGTACTTTTCGCCGACGCGAAGATCGCGCCTCATGCGATTCGACAGCCCGTACAGCTTGATCGGTTGCTCGACAACCTTGGCGATATTCGCTGCGAGCTGCTCGAGGTCGAATAATAGCGCTGTACGTCTGCGATAGAAGTTGTTGTGCAAGCGCGCGCATACAGTGGCTAGGTCTATGGGATAGCACACAACGGCGAGGTAGTTTGGTTCGGTGTTGTTGATTATCAGTTCTTCGAACGGTTTGACAATAGGTACATCCAGAAGACAGTCGAAAAAGTGCAAGATACGGCGGCAGTCGGCGTTGCGATTAGATGGCCAATCCTTATCCGTTGGAATGTAGATGAAGTCTTGGGCGTCGTCCGGGAGTATGGGCATGGACGAACCCTCGACTGTTGGCAGTCCTTAAAAAATTTTCTTTATTACCGAGATATCAATTTTATTTTTACCATAATCAATACAAAATACTGCCATATAACCAGTATACCTTCAAATAATACGTACTTTTATCGTCGACTGGCTCGAGCTCCCAAGGACTAACCTCCACAAGCTCCTCACCGTCGTCCCATTTGATGCGCATGCTCTTGAAGATTGAGTCAGGATAGCGCTCTGGGTCGAGAGGACATTTCAGATCGACGACGCGGCCGAATTGCCAGCTATCTTCAATTGCGCAGCGGAAGCGACTACCCACCTCCCAGCGCCGAGTGGGACTGCACGCTTTGTCGTACAATGAGCGCAGTATAAGGAAGTCGACGACGCCGTTCAGGTCGTGGTAACGCACGGTAAATAGGCCGACCGACTCGCGCGCCAGCAGGAGCGAGCACAGCCTCAGTGGCTTCCCGCGCGAGCTAAGCAGCTCGTATGAGACCCTCCTCACCCAACAGAACTCCTGAGCCTGCAAAGAGAGCAATTCTATCATAAGATTGCATAATAATAATAATAATTCTTATGAGATTTTATAATTCAATGGATGGAAAAATTAAAGTAACATTAATAATGATTTTAAGATGTTCAAAGGATACTAGAAAATAAACCTATAATAATTGATAAGTGTTCAACGCACGGCGCAGCACGAAAATGCATAAGAGTATCCGAAAAAGTGCTACATTAGACCACTTATTGCAAACTTATACCAATTTTAGGGTTTGTTTTCTGGATTTTATTCAAAATCATAATAATGACAGTCTTAGTTCATCTGTTTCTCCCCTACTGAAAAATCTCACGCCAAAATCTCATGTGAAATTCTACTGGTCTGCGAGCTGCTAAAATCCCTTTAATGATAAAAAAACCAGTTTCTGGGAATTAGGAGTTGCCTATTAGGTTACGCCCCCCCCCCCCCCCCCCCACAGATGAGTTAAAAAATCTATGTTTTGAAGCGGTTTAGCCATTTTTTACATTTTCACCTGAGAACTCACGTGAGATCTCACATGAGATTTCACCCCAAAATCTCATGTGAAATTCTGGTCCGCGAGCTACTAAAATCCCTTTAATGATAAACCAGTTTTTGGGAATTAGGAATCGCCTATGAGGTTACCCCCCCCCCCCCCCCCCCCAGATAAGTTCAAAAATCTATGTTTTGAAGCGTTTTAGCCATTTTTTACATTTTTAGAAATTTTACACATGAGATCTCACGTGGAATCTCATGTTTCAAATTTCTCACGTGAGATTCCACGTGAAATCTCACGTGAGATCTCATGTGTAAAATTTCTAAAAATGTAAAAAATGGCTAAAACGCTTAAAAAAAAATGTTTTTGAACTTATTTGGGGGGTGGCGTAACCTAATAGGCGACTCCTAGTTCCCAAAAACTGGTTTATCATTAAAGGGATTTTAGCAGCTCGCTTTGGCGCGAGATCTCACGTGAGATTTTTCAGTAAGGTCACGGCGAACAAATGGCACCCTAGTGAAAAAAATTTAATGCTCATAACAGTTGATATCTGCAGCTATCAGAAAAAAACTGAAGAAAATGGAAGAAAACAGAAATTAACTGCAGAAAAATGTCGGAATTGAGACAAAGACAACAGTAATCTTCAGTTTTTATCAGTTTTTATCAGTTTTCTTCAGTTTGTATCAGTTTTCAACAGTTATCTACAGTTATTTGCAATTATAAACAGTTTTCTTCAGTTATCAACAGTTATGTTCTGTTTTCGGAAAAGCAAGCGACTTTAAGAAGTGAAGAAATCAGTAAAAAACTGAAAATAACAGTTTTATTCTGAATAAAACTGAAGACAACAGTTATACACGGATGAAAACTGTTTATAAATGTAATAAAAATATTGGAAAATTTTGCTATATACAACTTAATTCGATACTTGAACATAACAGTTAATAACTGAAGAAAACTGATAATAACTATTAATAAACGAAGAAAACAGTTTTAAACTGTTTAAAAGTGAAGAAAATTTTGAAGAAAAGTGAAGAAAAATGAACAAAACAATTTTTTTTAATTTTTTTGCTATTGGAATTTGAACATAACAGTTAATAACTGAAAATAACTGATGAAAACTACAGATAGCTGTTGTCTTTGTCTCAATTCCGACCTTTTTCTGCAGTTATCTGCAGTGAATAACTGTTTTCTTCAGTTTTATTCAATTGTCTTCACTATTTTTTTTTGCTAGGGCAGCAATAAATAATTTTGAAAAAATCCTTACACGATGATAAAAAATATTGTGAATTTACCAGTATATAAGGAGATTATATAAATAACGTATTTCGTAAGTCCTGCTATTTTTCAGTTAACAGAAACACTTACATCGAGACTTATATTGGTCCATGGCTCATCTACTGCATCCACCTGGTACATGTTCCCACTCCTCACAGCATCGAAATAAAACTGATGACCCTGTCTGAAGTACACAACCTCGTCACCCACCTGCGGATAGTACGGCGATTTGAGAGGCTTGATCTGCTCGAGCCAGCGCGATTCCGGTTCTGATTCTAGCACCTGAAAATATGTAGCACGTTCGTAAATTACAAATGTAATAAATCGGAGCGACAATTCATAAATTTTATTTCAAAACTCGAAGCAACGAAAGGTTTCTAAAGAATGATTTTTTGCGACTGCCGATACTGTTGTATATCAGATCATAAAGTCGAAACATTCGATAAAAAAATATCCTCAACTCGCTTCACAGCTCAGAACATATATCGGATGAAAATATTCTGTTCTTACCAATGGTTGATCGTTTGCATTCAACAACTCGGCATTAACATTAACACTGTCGTCACGTGCACCTTCTGACGGCTGACAAGGAGGCAATCTACACTGGCTTTCTTCTCTCTCGGGCTGTCGAGTAGGAACACTTGAAGTTTGCGGATCAGGCTGTCTCACGCTGGAAAGTGAGTTTCGTTCTGTTTCCTCTCGTAAGGGCTCTGGAGGAGAAACATTCGCGATCGTCGAGTCGGACTGGGAACTATTTAATCGATCGGGTTCATTTGCAGTGGCTTCTTGAGATACTGCGAAATAAAATGATCATTAATTGCCATGTATTAAACGTTAGAGCACCAAGAAAATAATTAGGATGAGTGGATTTACCTCGGGTACGATTACAGTGTTGAAGAATCAGTGCAAGATTCTCGACGATCTTGTTCAAAGTTTTCTGTATATCCTCTGTGTTTAGCAGTATCTGTTTGGTTGCTATCGACACTTGACAGACTTGGCTGAGGATGATTGTTACGGAGCTTTGAACTTCCGCTATTTCGGACATTGAACTTGATTGGCTCAATCGCTGCTGTTCGTTTGGCGTATCCATTTCTGACGATTCTGAAAAACGAAAGTGCATTATAAGTCATGTTGTATGCGTAGTCTATTGTTGCTTTGGAACGATAAATTTTCGCGTTTCGAATTTTTAGTTACGGTCATGTGATAATAAACCAAGGTAAATACTCAAAGTATGACTTTATCCCCATGTGGAATACAGTTTTTTTTCAATATTCTCTTTGCGGTTATAATTTCTGTATTATTATAAATAAATTTAAATTGTAAAACGAACTATATAAACATTAAATTGTAATTATTTAAAAAATAGTAATATAACCCTCAAATGCATTGATTGACACTTTTAACCGTTTTTCTTAACTTACTTAACTATTTAGTAGTCAAAAAAATAGCTTTTTTATGAGTTCTACTTTACACGCTCATTTACAGATTGTTAAATATTAAAATTTATTATTAAATGAAAATTGAATTTCTATCATACGTCGTATTCGTAAAAAACACGAAACTTCGTTGTAATAAAATGATTTTTAAAAACCCTGTACTTTTTGCAGTAAATATATATACTTTTTTTATCTTTGAAAATTTGTGATATATGCATTTGAAAACAACCACAACTCTTGTTTTAACGTTATACTTATGAGGTAATTTTAAAAAGGTTTAAAATAATAACTTTTTTCTTGCTTTTCATCTTTATCCTAATAAATTTATATTTTTATAATGATATTGCCAACAAAACACTCATATACGTTAAAAAATTTTAATTAAAAAAACTGCGATACATTTAATTTTTTTTTCTGTAGCTATCCGTATTTTCATGTGTTAACGAAATGCGTAGGTGGAATCACATTACGCTGTAATGGGTCTGAAGTTTGCATCGTTGGAGTGCAACGAAATAATTTCTTACAATTAATTTAAGTTATTGAACAATGGAAATTTCATCTAAATCTTTGTTATAAAGTTATTTTATTCTATAAAATACTAAATCTGCACACAAAATTAATATTAAGTAGGATAACCATGAAGCAAAATAATTTTTTTTTTTATTTCATTGCACTCCAACGAAGCCGGTAAAAATTGAAATTATCCTTATAATTCTTGCTCTACATTATGTGATTTAATCTTAGAAAAACAACAAAATAAAATATTCGTTTTATAGAAAACACAGCTGTTTAATATAGTTATACAACGATTTATTTACTCTACGCTCCATGGACTTATCGAGTGGCCGACGATTTATGACCGAGTCCCTTTTTTTCACACCAGTATAGAGCCCTCGACGCGCAGACTGCGCGCACATGGCGCATACAAAAATGTACATATACAAACCAGAGACTTCACTGTGAAACTCTTAACCGTCATGCGAGAATTCAACTTTTCTTTGGAACCCTGCAGACTTATCCATTCCTACTCTGAACACTAGAAAGTTTCAAACGACGTATTGTATATAGCTAGACAAATAACACTTATTCAAATAGCGTGTGCATAAATTTTCCACTTATTTTATATTGGTGCTACACTTATAAATCTTAATTGTGCATAAAAGTATATACTGCAAGTTCTATTTGTCAACTGCGTAAATATCCCGTCTCTGAGACCGCATCTCTCCAGCGCATTATTAGGACATGCCAATATTTGGACAGCATAAAGCGTTTAAACCGCTGGATCTATCGCTACAAATCTTTATAGGTTCCCGAAAAACAGTTTGTGTTTATCTTTTTTAAATTAGATTTGAAGAGGACCTGACGCGCTCTATAGTATGCTACTGTGAAAATTCCTTACGAAAAATTTTTTTTAAATATGCTGTGAAGCCAAATAGTTAATAAATTAATAAATGTAGAACGATCTAAGTGAGATTTAATTCAAATTTTTCAAGTCAAATTGATAAAAACAGTTGTATTCGATATTATCGGAAAATAAATTAAAAAAATTAATTATTCTAATTGAAATTGGCTCTCATGAGTTACGTCATATATGGCGCAACAGGTAAATTCAATGGAGATTTTAAATCTTAAAATTTTTTTCATTGTTGTAATTGTTCAGCAGTTGCAACTGCGCGTAGAGGTATAATGTAGGAGGGGGAATCCCCATGTACGAACAAAAAATCTCATAAAAGTACATTCCGAAGTACGAACATTGCAACAACAAATTTAATGAATCAACAGCTACGCCACTACAGTATAAGCAATGAACATTCATTCTCCACTTTGTGTAATTAATATAAACAGTTAAAAAAAGAGGGATGTGTGGTTCAGCGGGTATGTAAGAATGCGATTATCACCGGCAAGTTGTATCTAGACATGTCCATTAGTCTGTACAGGTTCGAATTACTGCGTTATACACGTTTTCCTATAATGTATACCTATACTATCGAAAAATATACCCCATCTTTGGATGACAAAACTAGATTACACAGATACACCAACTTAGTCGGAGTCGACCCATACGACTACAATATAACGTAACATATCGTCCATCTCGAGTTCGTATATTTGTTAGGCGTACACCACACACAGAAATCATTGCCCAGCCTGACTATATATTCACATAAAAAATACTATACGATCAGCGCCTCTGTTTATGCGAACAGGAAGAAAGAAATATAAACAAACTGCAATCGAATATCAACTTACATGATGTGTACCCGCAGTACCGGCGCACCACTTATATATTCAGTACCTATAACTATAAACACTGGCAAAATTATCGCGCGACTGTCGCAACTGCGCGGACTGCGCACTTCTCTTTCACTTTTTCACGACTAGACGTGTTCCGAGAAGTGTGCTATATAGGATATATTTGGTAAAAGAACCGACGAAGCGAGATAAGAACGTGCGACCGGCTCGCCATTCACGGACAGACTGACGGCCTGACGCATCAACGCAGGCAACTGTATAGTGTATAGCTATAGCCTGTAGCCGCCACTGCCGTTCAGCGATCTTGCGAACTGCACAGTCGACTATATAGCCTCACCGTCGTGACGTCACACGTGGCGGTAACGCGCGCTTTCCGCTGCCGTCTGCTCCGAGATATTATTTCAGAGCAAACAATGCGTCTATTACGTAGACCAGCGGGAAGTACACCAACGATTCGCAGACAATTTAGATCCTCGATTCCAAGTATTTGTAAAAATACGATTTTTGATATTAAAAAAAAAAAAAATAGTTTTTGACACTCCGTGCGCAAAGCTCGATTTCGCATACCCTGAAATAAAAAAGCATGCGCTAAATCAAGTTTTGTACACGTCGTGTCAAAAAATACTGTTCGATACACGAGTGAGAAGGTGATTTCAACCTCGTATGACCTTTTCAGTTTTTTACCCTCGCTTCGCTCGGACGCAAACTTCCGCGCACTATCCAGGCGGAAATAATAACTGCAAATAACTGCAAATAACTGTCAAAAGCTGCAAATAACTGTTAATAACTGCAAATAACTGCTAATAACTGAAATAAACAGTTAGGTTTGAGATAGTATATTCAGTTTTTTGCAGTTATTAACAGTTATTTGCAGTTATTTGCAGTTATTAGCAGTTATTTGCAGTTTCCTTAAATATAAACTGTAGAAATAAAGGTACTTATATCAACAGTTAGTAACAGTTATATACAGTTATAGACAGTTATAAGCAGTTATTAGCAGTTATTTGCAGTTATTTGCAGTTTTGTTAACAATAAATAAAGTTATTATTATAGCGAAAAAATTAACTGTTTATAACTGTAAATAACTGTAAATAACTGCAAATAACTGCAAATAACTGCTAATAACTGTTAATAACTGTTGATTGCACCTCTATTTTTACAGTATTTATTTAAAAAACTGTAAATAACTGTAAATAACTGTAAATAACTGCAAATAACTGTTAATAATTGCTAATAACTGCTAAAAACTGATTATACTGTCTCAAACCTAACTATTTATTTCAGTTGTTTTCAGTTATTTGCAGTTATTAACAGTTATTTGCAAATTCTATTTCCGCTAGGGTAGTATCGAAATGTACTATAATATAAGTTTTACGCTACTAGAATCTATTTCAATGCAACAAAAAATTCTCAAAGATGGAAAAAATGCAATTTTTCAAAAGTTTGCCTGCTTAGTACAGCTCACCTCACACTGCATTAATGGATCGTTTTACAAATGCTATAGACTGCCGTAAAATTTCTGAAAAACTTTTAAGAATTATAGTAGACCTCGCAGATAGAAGTTCCCCGAAAAAGCTGAATCTGTCACGTATATTAAAGAAATCACAAGTTTAAAGACCGTCACGTTCTCGCGAGTAATGGAAAAGTCTCAAAAGCTTTATGTATACTTGCATAACCACTCCGAACAGTTGTCAGAAGTGAAAGCGGGCAACCTGTTGCCAGCTTCCTTCCACTTTGTGCGAGCTGTTAGACAATTTTTGGACATTGCCGGAGTTGTACATCAGCGTTCCCGCAAGCGACGATTCGGTTGAGTATCCTGTTTGCTACACACCCTTGTTTTGCATGGCTGAGGGTATAGGCGCTATGTCAAAAGCTACGATCAATTCATGTTAGCCAAGAATTTTGTCTTCGCCGTAATATATTAATTCTGTCGAAATTCTTCCGATTTTTTGAGATTTTACGAAACTCCATTTTTATTTACGTTAGTATGTATATTTATTGTTGAAAAGATAGCAAGTCGATAACTGTAATTTTCGAGAGTGAAATATTAAAATAACATGCAAGGTTTTATATTTTACTCTAAAAGTAGGGTACCTATCATTATTGAATTCAAATTGTGTATTTACATGGATAATTTATTGTAGAATCTATATATAAGGAAGTTTTAATTTCTTTATTTCTAATCATTGCTGTTAATTTTTGTGACAGAAATATTTGTGGAGATATATTGAATAGACATTATTTTTTAATAAAATAATGCGCTGTCAATATAGGTACCTCACACATCGAGTACTTATAAGAACTAATTATGGCTACTGGGCTTCATTTTAAGGTACCAGAACTCAAACCCCTAATCCCCATTAAATTATGCTCTCTCTCTCTCTCTCTATCTCTCTTTTTTCTTTAAAACAAAATTTGCACGAGTAAAACGATTATTAATTAAAACAAGATATTCAAATAAATAAGAAATACCAATATAAAATTAACTAAACAGTAAAAACGCCAGTTGTCAAACATTATTTGCTTTTATTTCTGTTTTCATTCACGTTACGTACAGTTATACTTTATCCTTCTCGCTTAATACATTTATTTATATGTATATATATGCACGTATGTATAATTTGTTCATTACATTATAGTATATAACCTGCGCCGCGGGATCGCCTCTCGCCTCGTGTACTACTCATATATGCAAGCCTTATCGTATATACCTATTTCGATGATATGCTCTTCACTTCCTACGTGCACTGTTCGACTTGGAGAGACGAGCTTAAAGAAAATTCTCGCGTTTCCATCACATTCTGATTTGCCAAATTGTCAACTCGTTTTTCTTTAGCACCCACGCGAATACTCGCTACATTAAACCTGCGCGTTCCATCACAACAGTAAAATATAAGTTAAAAGTTCTTTGTCGCGTCTTTCGCATGATTTTAATCTATCCACACGTACATATGTGTAGTGCGACGCGGTTTAAAGACGTCCTCAGCGAGATTGTGCACGTATACAAACGACAAAATTTATTTACAATTGTACTTATTCTTTATGGGAAAGAAGCGCAAGCGGTATAGCGAGCACGTCAGCACAGCGGAACAAAATGGATTTCGGAGCATTACGTCATTATACTGTCCCGGCGGTTGAGGTATACACGTATACATCTGCGTATGTGTGTGGCATGCACAATGACGACCGGAAAAAATACTAAACGTTTATTCTATATAGGTATATGAATTCAACCAGCGAAAGGCACATGTCGAAAACTACTTACGACGGAAAACAATATTGTTTTTCACCCCCCCCCCCTCTCGTCATCAATGAGCAAACGGAATAGCGGAGATCGATCGGATTCTCCTCGTTCATTCGCGCACCAGCAATGATATCATTGTATAGTTATAAGACGTTTGCGACGAACACGAACGGCAACTGCATTCGCGCGATAAAACCACAGTACGTGTCTTTTCAAAACCTTCTGTTATCTGGACTTCTTGAGAACAATTCGTGTTACGATTGTATGTGTTTTCATTCATTGTCGCTGCAACGATTTACAGAATTTTTTTCGTGTTTTTGTTTATATACGCATTAATTATACGTGTGTTTGATTTAGTCGACAGACCCACCAAAGAATCAATGAGAGCAAGAGCGTCGAATCCAATCCTTCCCATGGCAGTGCTGTGAAAAAAGTCGAGAGCCCGTACATATACTTTTCCTATCGGAAATTTTGTCCGGTTCCTGCTAGCCAAATCGTTTAATATGTCTTCGGTTAAATTACTCGTGAACACGGCGAAAGAAATTAAAGTTAGATTCGAGACACAAAGAAATTGTATGTTTATTTACTCGCACGTTTTATTGCTGGAAAAGTTCCAGAATCTTCTGGTGTAAATTGATTGTTTTGAATCAGGGCTGGAAATTATTAGTGACTATAAATCGACAATTTTACTCTTCTAAATAATTACACACCTTTATGTTAAATATAAATTGAATATTAAAAAAGTTTTAATTAGCAATTATCATCATATTTATTCCATTTAATATATTTAATTATTTTGTACAAGTTTTTTTTATATCAGTTTAATGACAATTCGAGAACAATGATAATGTTAAACGGACGTTAAATTAACGTAATAGCTATTTCCTATAAAGAAGATATTAAATGAAGTAATTAGCTGTAACATTAAGTGAAATGAAAATCAACAATGTTTTGTTAACGATAATTTTATTTTGAGTACTTAAAATTATGAAAATAATGCTTTTACAAGTCCAGCCCTGTATTTTTAATCAATCTTATTTTATGTTGAAATTAAGGGAAATGAGAAAAAGACTAGTCTTTTACTCTCATCACAGACCCATTCTTTACAACAATATCGTAATTTAGATAGTAACCAAGATGTACTTGCCCATTGACTCAAGTATCAAGATCCTGAGTCAACGTTTTTCAGATGTTGAATAATCAATTAATGCTATGGTAGCAAATTTCTCTGATATAGAGGACTGCCGTTTAAATATCACCAGTTAGTGACAAAATAGAAATCCATAGATACCAAGATGCCAGTTGAAGCTGTTTGAAATGTAAGGAACTAGAATTTTGGACTTGAAAATTTTGAGATTCCCGTTATAACTTAGAACTACACTTTCTAATCAAGTCTTCATGCGTAAATTTTCATGACAATATTCATGAATTAACTTTTATTATCGCTATCGTTAAATGAGAATATGACGTTTCAAAGGCAATAATGCAAATGTACGCGACATGGCTTCCCCTTTGTAGCAGAAGAATAATAATATCGCACGCAATGCTGTTTTCATAATTATGTATACGCCAATGCATCGTCAAAAGACTTGTCCGGATCTGTTCGAAGAGCAAACTTAACTGTAAGGCAATGTAGTAACATCGTTCTTCAGTACAGTTGTATAAAACTTCAAGCTCAACAACTTCGATGTTCAGATCGTGTCGTGGGCATACTCAGCTTTTTCTTTTCATATAAAATTCTGTGCTCCACACAAAGCCTTAACCAGCACACAATGTTGCATAACTATGTTTAATATCACTGCGGTAAATGTATGATTAACCCGAGGCTACAAATTGGAGTTTCAATTATTGTATACATATGTACAGTGCTTGTTTTCCTTATATCGCTAATTACAAATTTTTCGTTTGACTTTTACTGAGGCCAGAATTTTCTTAATACTTCGGGATACCGCATGATATTATTGCCTGCCTGCGACTTAAAATCTAATTTTCAAGCAGAATTTCTGCATGATTTGTAAATTTTTTAACGAATACACAAAAACCAAATCGTGAAATTTTGAGACCAAAAACACATTATCAAATTCAATTTTTGTTTAATAAATTTGTAAATATTAATAAAAGTATTTTTGATTATTTAACAAATAATCTTTCTACTAAACGAGATCAGTAAAGACAAACATTTAAAAAGAAAATTATTATCTGCTTCATGTATATATCAATTGCGCACAAACACTTGTTACTGAACTAAATTTCTATATAATTATTGTACTATGCTTGGCTATACATCTTATTTACAAAAATATGCATTTTATACAAATATTTACATTATCAAATGCATATAACTAATATCAACATGAAAATCAAAGTTAATGTCCCCTATATGCATTTGTCAATGTAACATATGCCATGGATAATGATATTTTAATTAACCATTTCCTGAATTTTTCAAAAAGTCTACTCTCTTTTTCTTAGTCCGGTCTATATATTGGAATTTTTGGAATAAACTCGATTAACAGCACCTATAAATAATAAAAAAGAAATCTTTAATGGCATCACATAAGTATGTTGCTATAACACTAATCATTCAAACAGTTTGATTTACTTACATATTCCATCATTGAAGAACTGTCGCACCTTTGTTTTGTCAGTCTCCAATGTAAACCAAGTTTATGATAAAGTCTACTGTTCTCCCATTCTAATAATTTATTAAGTGAATGCTGAGTCTAAAAATAAACAAAAAATTATATATTATAAATATTAATATAAATTATTTCAATTCTTATCCAAATACTAAGATCAATATTAGTTAAACTACAGTAACAAAAAAAAAAAATTAATGTAAATAATTCAAAATATATTGTATTATGCTAAGAAGTAGACAATTTACCTTTTTGCTGAGGCATATCACTGGCCATAATGAACAGCCCAATGTACAGCAGCAGCAGACACAGCCGCAAAACAGCCACTTGATGTTGACTGGTAAAGTCTTCTTCAAAACACTGTTTATTCGCATAATTGTTGCTTTGAATTCCTCTGGTGCAACGCGTGAGACCAAGCCATTTGGAAATTCTGATTCAAATCGGTTGCTCAGACCAAACCTAAATAAATAAATTGAATGTAACAATCATCACTCACTAATCTTAAAATATTCTTCTTTTAAACTAATTTCAGTTGTATCAAAGTATTGCACAGGCAAGAATGCATAGAGGACAGGACAAGTACTGGAGTATTTACTCAAGTGCTCGTGTGCACTGAATCATATTTAAACCTTCTAGAGAAACAACTGTACTTTAAAGTTAAAGCAATTTCAGATTTCATTTTAACAAACAAAATTAACCAATGCTGTTAAAATGCAAATTTATACCAAATTACAATTCAATCAATAGGATTCCTTTAAAAACTGCTTTACTCAAAATGCAAATTTTTCTCAGCGAATCAAAATCCCGTAGTCCCCCGGCGGGCAAAGCGTGAATTTGTTTTAATCTCAGTCGCGCGAAGAGAACGTCAAAATAAGTTAGCACGATAAATCAAATTTCTCTACGGCAGTCGTGTCGCACGTTTATCCTTCTGTTCGCGCGCGCGCGCGCGTGTCATTCGGATTTCTCCTCCGCGATCTCTCTCGTTCTCGCAACTGGGTTATTTTAAAACTCGCATACTTATCTCACGCGAGAGAAGCCCGTCGAAAATAGAGGCCGTCGTCAAACTATCAAAGCTCGATAAGAGGCGCGGGAGTAGAGAATGATTGGCGATAAAGCCACTGTGCGCGCACGGGTAAAAACGTAAATAAACAACAACGACGACTGATGCTATGCTTCCGAGTACTGTACCTATATCTTTTGCTCAAAATCGAGCGAAATTAGAATGAAGGAACAGGTAGCATTGGTTTTTCTAGTATGTAGGGTGCGCAGGTGTTTAGGTTGCGAGGGATGCATCGTTCTTCCCCGGAGTCTTTGTCACCTTGCGAAACGGATCAAGAAAGAAAAAGAGAGAGGGAATAGCGGAAGAACGCGCGCGTGCGAGGGGGAGCGAGGAACAAAGACGCTGACGCGGGCGAGAGTGAGCGGGCGAGCGCGTGGAAAATTATCATCATCACCGTCGCGCGTGCATCGTGATGCGTCCTTCATTCCTCCTGCCCACACACTTTCGCTCTCCGCTGCCGCGGAAGGTTACGGCGATGACGAGGCTTATATAACTCGGATAAACAGACAACAGCTGACGATACAGAATCAATCCCTCTCACTCTTTCTCCGGTATATCTTACACAGTCATGTTGCCAGCTCCGCGGATGACGATGGGGTCGGGTACGATCGTCACGTAGCGCTCCTCCTCGAGGTTCTGCTCGGGCTCCTCCTCCTCCTCGTAAATAGCGTCGAAATCCGCCATGGCCTTTTCTCTTCTATTTCTCCTTTCTCTCTCTAATTACCAAGCAACACTCGACGACTCACACACCCACCAGGAGTTACACGCGCGAGAGCTGTCGTCAACTTCTCGGCATGTTGTATAATGATTTTACGATTCACGCGTCGTCTTCGGTTGCGCGCTTGCAGCTGCAGTAAGCAGCAACACGCGCAGCAGGAGGCAAAGAAGAGGGGGAGACAGAAAAGAAAAGAGACGCACACGCGTGCCCTTCTGCGGGAGAGAAAAAGAGAGATGCGTACCGCGAGGACGCGAGAGGACGACTGGTGGTGATGGCTGGTGCCAGGCAGGTCAGCTGCACTGCGGAGTACCGATGCGCGCGCGTGTGAGTATATAGATATAGCTCAAGTTTATATATACTAATATATGCATCCTGAGAATGGTAAGGTCGGCAAGGTTGGTCGTTGGATTACCTGCGGCTGCTGCGTGAATTATTTTGAATGCTGTAATTGGGAAAACTACATACAGCGCAAGAGAGGGGTGTTTTTTGATATTTATTTGTATAATTTGTCGATGTGGTTTTACATTTGAAAGAAATGCCAATTCAAAAGAGTTCTACAGTGATGTTACATATCTATTCTTTCAAATCTATATAAACCAAATTTAGTTCGCATATCAAATAGCGATTTTTCGATTGGTTTTATTTATTATTTTTTCAGAAATAAACTCTCGTTCGAAACGAGCCGTCTGCTACACATCACTTCCATTTAAACTAATATTGGTTTATATTGGCATTTAAAAAATTTTTTTTACATAGCCATTACACATATGTACCTTCCATTTAAATATTTTTGCAAAAACTCGTAAGAAAGTATAACAATAGGTTCCGTACTCTGCTCCGTGCCCTGCTCGGTGCTCTGCGCCATCTGCACCGTGGTATCAGCATCACGGTCATATACACAGGTCCGGAAACTCAGCGCGCGGAGCGTGTACGCTTAGTGAAGCACGATTTTATAGTTCTCCGCCAAGCCACCAGCGCTGCTAGGCTAGCGACCACTAAGTGACGCGCATGCGCACTTTATATCTTACCGCGTGCGTACTGCGTAACTATTTGAATTAGGAGTTGGGAGAGATGGTAAAATAAGCGCGCACGCTGCAGTGGTCGTCTAGTTGCCAACGCTTCGAGTGGTCGTCGCGCACACTAAAATTGACTTCGCTAAGGTTACTTCCCCCACCACCAAAAATATCGCTGAGTTTCCGGACCTGTGTATACGACCGTGATCAGCATTCAGCTAATTGGTCGATTCTATTAGGATCTTTACGTAAGCTTTAGAGCGTACAGTTACGCACACACACACACACACACACACACACGCGCGCGCACGCGCACACGCCATCTGATCGACCTAACCTTAGGGGCGGTCCACAAGCTTCCACGCTCTACCGCCACCGCCACCGTTGTAGTTCGCGCGTTTCACTACGTTCCAATTTTCTTAAGTGTTCTACCTTACCGATCCAGCATGCATATCAGCATCCATATCATGCTGGATCGGTAAAGTAGAACCTTTAAGAAAATTGTAACATAGTGAAACGCACGAACTACAACGGTGGCGGTGGCGGCGGCGGTGGAGCGTGGAAGCATGTATGGACCACCCCTTACATATAACATGTCAGTATTTTTATATACAAATGTTATTATCATATCGTGCGTTAGTTAATTCAGCGCTGGTCTTAGGGCGGGGCGAGAGGGACAGTCGCGCCGGGCCCCTCGCTGATTGAGGCCCCACGATGCAGGCCCGGAGTGGCCATCGGGAATTCGGGAAAGCTCTCGGTGGGCCGCGTGGCCTTAGGGCAACAGGGCCGCGTGGCCAAGGCTTATACGCTACGCTCGCTTGGGCAGTGAACTCACCCGCGGGAATAATCTGCGACTTTAGTCCCTTCTTACATAATGTACTATTATTCCCATCTCTACTATAATGGCCCTTTTATAGCCTGAAAAGCGGCGCAAAAGTGGCGTCTGATTCCCTTTATAAAGTACTTTATTCCCGCATATGAGAGAATAATGTAACATAGTCTAATTTTTTACTTTTATGGTGAATTGGGTTAAAACTAACAAAATTATATAACACATTAATACAAAATAACTTTTTAGAGACTGTCTACATTACAGCGAATCCACATTACGTGCCATGAGCTTTGTGCCATGAGCTTTGTGCCATACCAAAAAGAAAGTGTTGTTCGACATCTAGGTAACATATTTCCACAGGATTTAAAGGAACAGACCTATATACTCTGACTCTCTCCCGTTGAATAGCGCACATATAGATCATGCAAATCGGAGCACGTTAAAGAGAAAATTATTTACGAAAATGGATTTATTAAAAGTATTAAATATGTTTTATGTGTGGTTATGTCTATTGAAATTAGAACGTTTATTAAAATTAAGAAAAGCATTAACAATTCGAAGGTGGTGGGTAAAACCACATCTTAAAAACCACATCAGAGATACCCTAGGTGGTTATCGACTGATCTTTGTCTATTTTAAACTTCAAGATCATGAAGAATTCAAAAGATTCATCGGGCTTTCCGTTGCAACGTTTGATAGACTATTAAACATAGTAAGAAGAAGATTGACACGATCTGGTCCACGAAAACCTCTGTCAGCAGAGTTAAAAACTTGCTATAGTTTTGAGGTATGTTGATATGGTCATATTTATTTTGAACATAAGATTTGATGAAATTATTCTTATTGCTAAAAGAACTATGTATGATTTTTTAGTTTTTTACATCAGGAGGTAATCCTCAGTTTTTTTCAACATTTTATAGAATCGGAAAGTCAACAATGTTCAAATTGATTGCCGAAGTTTGCTCAGTAATTGTGGAAAAACTGATGCCACTTTATTTCCCTCCTCTAAATAAAAATACTTGGTTAAAAATAGCCAGAGAGTATGAAGAACAGTGGAATGTACCTCATTGTCTGGGAGCAATTGACGGGAAGCATTTCAGTATTAAGAAACCACCTCATTCAGGATCTGTATTTTACAACTATAAAAGTTTTTTAGTTTGGTTTTAATGGCTTCATGTGATGCAAATAGACGCTTTACATGGTTCAATTTTGGAGAGTATGGTGAGTTTTAATTAATTACAATATGATTTCTTTTTACATATTTGCATATCATTAAATAATTTTTATCATAACGTAGTACTTATGTTGTTATAATATAGGTTCAGCCAATGATGCAAGTATATTTAATAAGAGTAATTTAAAAGAATTGATTGATAATGGTGAATTAGAAATCCCAGAACCATGTCCATTACCAGGAAGCAATGTATGCATGCCATATTTTTTTGTAGCAGACAATATTTTTGCATTACATAAGCATCTTATGAAGCCATATAATAGAAGAATTATTTTAAATCATACGCAGAAAATATACAATTATAGAATTACTCGAGCACGCATAAATATAGAGTGTGCATTTGGCTTACTGGAATCAAAATGGGCAGTACTGCAAAAGGATCATGCCTTTAATCTAAAAACATTTCAATATATGATTAAACCGAAGAGACCTACTCAGCGCTCAGCTTATAATATACAACTGTACGAACTGGAAGCTGGACCACGTTGAAAAGAAAATTACTCTTAAAAATGGATTGATTAAAAGTTTTGTGTATGTTTCAAGTGATGTGCATGATGCTTTCTAATTCACCATTATCAATCAATTCTTTTAAATCACTCTTATTAAATATACTTGCATCATTGGCTGAACCTATATTATAACAACATAAGTACTACGTTATGATAAAAATTATTTAATGATATGCAAATATGTAAAAAGAAATCATATTGTAATTAATTAAAACTCACCATACTCTCCAAAATTGAACCATGTAAAGCGTCTATTTGCATCACATGAAGCCATTAAAACCAAACTAAAAAAACTTTTATAGTTGTAAAATACAGATCCTGAATGAGGTGGTTTCTTAATACTGAAATGCTTCCCGTCAATTGCTCCCAGACAATGAGGTACATTCCACTGTTCTTCATACTCTCTGGCTATTTTTAACCAAGTACTTTTATTTAGAGGAGGGAAATAAAGTGGCATCAGTTTTTCCACAATTACTGAGCAAACTTCGGCAATCAATTTGAACATTGTTGACTTTCCGATTCTATAAAATGTTGAAAAAAACTGAGGATTACCTCCCTGATGTAAAAAAGTAAAAAATCATACATAGTTCTTTTAGCAATAACAATAATTTCATCAAATCTTATGTTCAAAATAAATATGACCATATCAACATACCTCAAAACTATAGCAAGTTTTAACTCTGCTGACAGAGGTTTTCGTGGACCAGATCGTGTCAATCTTCTTCTTACTATGTTTAATAGTCTATCAAACGTTGCAACGGAAAGCCCGATGAATCTTTTGAATTCTTCATGATCTTGAAGTTTAAAATAGACAAAGATCAGTCGATAACCACCTAGGGTATCTCTGATGTGGTTTTTAAGATGTGGTTTTACCCACCACCTTCGAATTGTTAATGCTTTTCTTAATTTTAATAAACGTTCTAATTTCAATAGACATAACCACACATAAAACATATTTAATACTTTTAATAAATCCATTTTCGTAAATAATTTTCTCTTTAACGTGCTCCGATTTGCATGATCTATATGTGCGCTATTCAACGGGAGAGAGTCAGAGTATATAGGTCTGTTCCTTTAAATCCTGTGGTAATATGTTACCTAGATGTCGAACAACACTTTCTTTTTGGTATGGCACAAAGCTCATGGCACAAAGCTCATGGCACGTAATGTGGATTCGCTGTTAGAGGCACACGTGCCTTGCGCCTTGCGTCTTGCGCCTCGTGAAAAAAAAAATCGTTGTCCGATATCTAGCATATTCATGACCCATGGCAGAAGTTCAATATGTTAATCTGTTGCCATGGATCACGAGTATGCTAGATATCGGACGACGATTTTTTTCCATGACAGCGAATCCACATTACGTGCCATGATCTTTGTGCCATGAGCTTTGTGCCATAACAAAAAGAAAGTGTTGTTCGATATCTATGTAACTTTATCTATGTTTGACATTTATGCTCTGTTCAATAAAAGAGTAGGTACTCCCCCTTTATCCTGTGGTGATGAGTATGTAGATGTCGAACAACACTTTCTTTTTGGTATGGCACAAAGATCATGGCTCAAAGCTCATGGCACGTAATGTGGATTCGCTGTGAGGCGCAAGACGCAAGGCGCACGGCACGTGTGCCTCTTAGGGAGAATGTACATAAGCGCCGCGCTGCGCTGCACGGTTCTCTGGGGCCTTTCTACATATGAGTGTTCTGTGTGTTCTGTGTGTTCCCGACAAAGACAGATAGATCTGTTCCGTTTATGTAAGACAGAGACAGACATAGAGAGAAGTTGTCTAGACAGACAGAACACACATATGTAGAAAGGGCCCAGCGCCGTCTGCGCCGTGGTATAAGCATTGAGCTGATTGGTTGATTCCACCCATCCCGACCTTAGATATATATATATATATGCTCTATGATCTTAATAGAATCAACCAATCAGCGGAATGATGATACCACGGCGCAGATGGCGCAGAGCACGGAGCAGGGCGCGGAGCAGCGTTGTTTATCCTTTAATAAGCAGTTTGAATTTTGGCCGCGAGGGACGCTGACGCTGGTCTTAACAAGGCGAACAAGTAGTGACGCATGTGACATGTCCTGAAAATTGATGGAATATTTAAATGACAGAAAAAAGGGGAAAATCGTTGAAACTTATTAACTATAGATTTTAATAAACTTATATAATTTATAGCTGATAAGCTGATTAAAAGTAGTCAATACAGGTTACTTTTAATCAATAACAATAAAACGTGATTACATGGTACTTGCAAATGTGTAACTAATAGTAATTTTGTATTTCTTAATTATCTTTAGTATAATTTTATATTTGAAACAATTTATAAATTAATCTTAACGATATTATAATTGTCATTTTTAGAACTGAGATCTTTGAACAGCGGAAACACGTGTTGTTTATGGCTCCCTATATACTTCTGGTCTTAACCTAAAAATTAACATGTTTAAAGAGCCGACCGCTTCTTTGGAATGAAAAACAAAGTATGAAGAAATATATGTTATTTATAATAACAGTAAATGTTGGGCACTCAAAATTATTAAAATCTTGAAAAATGAGTAACTTAAGATTATTATTACACAAACAGGTACACCTTTGTTTAGATTTTCAGATGAATTTGAATGTGAACTATTTAATAAACTATATTTAAAGGGAAATATTTAGATTTCACAGGTAATACAAATTGATAAACCTTTCAAAGCCAGCACTGTATCTGCTCAACTGAAATTACGATTGGACAAGTCTAACAAAAACTTTCTGTTTACATTACCACTTCGTTCAAAAGATTACGACATTCGAGAACAACTTTCAAATCTATTACAAAGCGAATCTCATAATTTTTCAGAAAAAGTAGAAGTTGATAACCATAATTCAACTTTAAGTTTTCAAGTAGATAAAAGATATTTTATTAAAGGACTAATTCAGTCCTTACGTAATGAAATTAGACCACCAGATTATTTGTGTGATAAAACAAATAATATTATAGTTGAGTATAGCTCTCCAAATATTGCTAAGCCTTTTCATGTGGGTCATTTGCGTTCTACCATTATTGGAAATTGTATTGCCAATATAAACCAATACCTTAAAAATAATGTGAAAAGACTTAATTACTTGGGTGATTGGGGTACACAATTTGGTTTTGTTCAACTAGGTCTCACTTTATCTAAAGTACCTGAAGAAACTTTAAAGAAAGATCCAATTACTACATTGTATAATGCATATGTTTATGCTAACAAATTAGCAGAAGAAGATCCATCAATAGCAGAGCAAGCAAGAGATATTTTTAAGAAATTGGAAAGTGGAGACAAAAACAATTTTTCTAGATGGAAATCTTTTAGAGAATACACCATTCAAGAATTAGAAAGAACTTATGGTAGAATAGGTATTAAATTTGATGAATATGAATGGGAGTCCATGTATAATATAAAAAGTATACAAAATGTAATAACTGAAATGAAAAGACTGAATCTTCTAGTTACTGATGATAAAGATAGAACAATTATACAACTGAGTGAGAAAAGAGCAGTTCCCATAATTAAAAGTGATGGTTCTTCATTGTATATAACAAGAGATATTGCTGCAGCAATCAAGCGGTACCAAAAATATCAATTTCATGCTATGTACTACGTTGTAGATAATGCACAAACAGACCATTTTGTCAATCTAATTGGAATTTTAAATACCATGAAATTACCATGGGCTAATAAATTAAAACATATTAAATTTGGTAAAATTCAAGGAATGAGTACAAGAAGGGGTACAGCTGTATTTCTGCAAGATATTTTAGATGAAACACGAATTGTTATGAAAGAAAAACAAATTCAAAGTCCAAGTATGTTTCACCTTTTAAATATATACATATATTATTTTCAAAATATATAACTTGAAAAATGTTTTTATCTTTTTAGCTACTAAAGTTAATTTAGATTATGATGATCCTAGTACAGAAATACTGGGTGTCTCGGCTATCATTATTAATGATTTAAAATACAAGAGAACTCAAGACTATAAATTTGATTGGAACAAAGCTTTAGATGTAAGTTAAAGTTATATTTTTGAGAAAAAATCTTGTACTTGTATTATAGTATTGATAGAAACTATTTTTGTTTTTAGTTGAAAGGTGATACTGGAGTAAAACTACAATACACTCATTGTAGACTCGTTAGTTTAGAAGAAAATTCTGGAGCTACTATAGCATCGGAATGCGAACCATCTTTACTTGCAGAGGAAGCAGCTGAAGATTTAATTTATATGATTGGAAAATTCGACGAAGCTGTGATAAAATCTTATCACGACC
The DNA here is from genome assembly GCA_036365515.1 of Torymus aiolomorphi. Taxonomy (NCBI): domain Eukaryota; kingdom Metazoa; phylum Arthropoda; class Insecta; order Hymenoptera; family Torymidae; genus Torymus; species Torymus aiolomorphi. The sequence goes on along the minus strand of CM070875.1, from coordinate 196,313,574 downwards.
TTGAACCACATATACTTGTACATTACCTATTAAGATTGAGGTAAATCAAATTATATACATAATATTAAAACGTATTTCTAAAAAATTAATAAAATATTCTGTCAACAAATTTAAAAATTTTTAAAATATAAAATATTGATAGACGTTTTGCTTTTTTGTTTTAGCTCAGCAATTAGTAAAGCATTGAAAGTCTTAAGAGTCAAGGGTGAGCCAACAGAACTGGCAAACCAAAGGCTCTTACTCATGCATACAGCTAGGAAAGTTCTTGCCCAAGGCATGAGACTTCTTGGTCTCACTCCCCTCAACAAAATGTAATCTTAATGTAAAATAGAGTTGGCTGTTTTTTAAAGTATTTGTATTTTAACAAAAGTTTTGTACATAATACAATGATCAGTGCCTATAGCATATGTAAATAAAAAACATTTTTTGTTTAACGTTTCTTCCAAGTGAACTTTCTTCTTGCACCTTCCTGTCCAGGCTTCTTACGCTCGCGTCTACGCCAGTCTCTTGTAAGCAATCCAGCTGAAAAATATTAAATAGAATTAGTCATTGTCTATAAATTATTATAATAAAATGGTAATATTTTAATACATTTCACCAGTGAAATTTGTGGCAAACTTTTTTTTAACTTGTGAAAGGTAAAATTAAATTAAATTACGAAATAAGAAACAATATAACTAATAGTGATAACAAGTTTTTACAATGAAAAAGTAGCGTCAAAGCTGTAAAATAATCGATAAATGTCTAGAACGAAGCTGTACATTTATCATTATTATTATTTTTTTTTTAAATTAAAAAAAGCAAATGGGCGCAATGTTTTAACATTGTACTGTTTATTTTAACTCAATTAATAAAACACATTTTGTTTTTGCAACTTTGCCCGTTAGAGGAAAAAAAATCGTACAACACGCAATCATTTTTTTTTATTTTTGAGCTCTACTAGAAACTGCGATAGACATAATTTTCGTACTGCAACAAGAGATTACAAATACTCTTACTTCCATAAAAAATTAAACTGTTAAAAAGAAAACAAATCATTACTTTAAAATTCATAAAAACAATTATTCTATACTTTACAAAAAAAAAAATGTAGATTGCAGCTAAAAAGAATGATTCAAGGATTTAAGTATAATTTTATCGAAAAATCAATATTTCATAATTATGTTAAATATACGAATCTTCTATATAATTTTGCCATATTTTTACTAAAAACGAATTATTTTGCACAACTTCTCCACCCTTTCCCCGACGTAACACATTCATTTTCAACTATTCGCTAATCATAATCGAAATAATCAAATTAAGGAAAACCAGGTCAACTAGAAAGAAAATGAACGTTATTCATACCAGCCTTATCTAATTAAAATGCACTTATCGGCCGCCTACATTAGTGGATGATGACAACTGTGCGATAATATTACGAGAATTATCCTTACCAACTCTCATCTTCTCGATGGTGGCCATGTCGACGAAGCTGCGGAGGCCCCACGCTATTCCCCAGCGGATCGCGCCGGCATGGCCGGTCGGGCCGCCAAGTCTAACCGTAGCCTCCACGTCCACCTCATCCAAGACCCCCGCGAAGTGCAGTGGGAAGATTACCTGTAAAATTTCGCATGAATTTAAACAATTCTTACTTTTTTTGGGAGATTTTGAAATCACATGTACAAATTGATAAGTTATTATTTCCAGTTTTTAAATTGATTATGAGTTTAGAGATATGAGCATGTTTTAATAAGAGGATTTTCAGTTGTACGGCAGAAAAGATCGATAGAATAAAATGAAATAGAATATATAAACTATGTAAAGATTCACGTTTCGAGAATAAACTAATTTTTACCAGACAAAGGTTATTTTTTTGTTTTTCATGATGCATACAAGGTATATTTTTTTAATCAATTGATTTTTTTAGCGACATATAATTGATTTTTTAATTTTCAATTTTACGTTGTTTTGTTTAATAGAATTAATGCGCTTTTATTATGCTAAATACTTTTAAATCACGAATTATGATTATTTATGATTCAAAAAATAAAATCATCTGTGGTCTATTATTTCATCATACATTTCAAGGGAAGAATCAGGAGATTTAACGTTTGGAATTTTGGTGAAGGCTAGGATTTTGGATATAAAAACGATGATTCCTCTTCCTTTTGACTGTTGGCACTTTTTTCTGGAGGTCGAAAATCTGGAAAACTGTCTGTTGTCAACAGATATAGCTATCACTCAACTTTAATAAGAATATTCACAGATTAGACGGTCTTTTCTAGTTCGAATCGATTTGCTAAAACACTTCTGGAATTCCAGAAAATAATGTTAATGCTCGTTCAGATGTTATTCAAGTTACCCATCTGAAGATTATTATTCCATTTTATTATTTATAATATTTCTGAAGAGGTTGTAAAATTAAAAAAAAATTATTTATAATATTTCTGAAGAGCATTCATTCAATGAGTCATCAATCATTTCAGTAGATTCGCGACGGTTTTTTATTTATATACCAATGCGACTTTTTAATGTTTGTTCGTTGATGCAGTCTTAAAAGGTTTGAAAAGGAAGTCAAGAATTTGGAAGCAGTTTAGAGGAAACTTCTCTACATTTCGACGCTCCTTACGAAGACTAGCACACTTCATGGCGTCTTTACGAAGACTAGCACATTTCCCAAAACCAGGGGCGTCAAGTTGTGTATGGTAGCTCTGGTGAAACCAGACCTTGCTAGCCAGAGGGTATGGAAAACCAGAGCTAGAAACGCCAAGTGACCCACGCATAACAACTTGCGAATACAAAACTTAACTGCTGTACCATAAGCTCCGATGACCTTTTTTAAGGAAGTGATTCGAAATAAACAAACAATTTTTAAACCCAAGTAGGCGGGGGATATGAGGTCCACGCATATAAGGGAGTCGTGTAGACATGAAAAAATAAGCAAATAATTATTTAAATAATTATTAAACCTAAGTAGCCGGAGGATATGAGGTCCACGCATATAAGGGAGTCATGTAGACATGAAAAAATAAGCGAACGATAGTTTAAATAATTTTTAAACCCAAGTAGCCGGGGAATATGAAGTCCACGCATATAATGGAATCATGTAGACATGAAAAAAAAACGCTGCCAATTCATTGGCACGTAGCTTCCTCAAACTTAATTTATTGATCCCTTTAATTAATTTTTACTTCTAATATTTAAAATTTAATACTTTATCTTGTACGGTTAGACTAACTAGGAGAGGGTCATGGGTCCGGATTCAGCTTAAACTGTGCGTTATATCTTTTTTCGTAATGAATCGATTTTTTTGGGCAACGAACTTGATCTGAAGATATATAAAAGCTACATCTGTGCTAAATTTCAGGACGATTGGGTAATTTTCGCTCTTGTTATCGTGCGACAACGAAAACGCAAATTTTTTCTAAAATAATTCTTTTCTAAAAAACAAATGAAGATAATCTCTTGAAATTTTAACCAAATATAGTCTTCTATAAGTTTAATAAGTGGTTAAAATTTTAAGTCGATAAATCAAGTAATCTCTGAGAAAATGCGATTCGAAATTTTTTTTAAAAATTTTTTTACCTCAAATATCTTTTTTCGTAATGGACCGATTTTTTGGGCAACGAACTCGATCTGAAGATATATAAAAGCTACATCTGTGCCAAATTTCAGGACGATTGGATAATTTTTGCTCTAGTTATCGTGCGACAACGAAAACGTAAATTTTTTCTAAAATAATTCTTTTCTAAAAAACAAATGAAGATCATCTCTTGAAATTTTAACCACATATAGTCTTCAATTAGTGTAATAACTGGTTAAAATTTCAAATCGATAAATAAAATATTTTTTAAGAAATTAATTTATGAAATATAAAAAAGTTTTCCATAAGAACAAATGACAAAGTGAAGATATTTTAAATTTTAAAAAAGGAAAATATAGGTAATTTAAATACCTTTCAAGAAAAGTTTATTATATTATGTAATAATGACTGTAAATATGAAAAAATAAAAAAACTGAAAATTCAAAATTCGTTTTTGGAAAATAATTTTTTTTCTAAAAAACAAATGAAGATAATCTCTTGAAATTTTAACCACATATAGTATTCAATTAGTGTAATATTTGGTTATTTATTTCAAGTCGATAAATAAATTATTTTTTGAGAAATTAATTTATGAAATATAAAAAAGTTTTCCTTAATAACAATTGACAGAGTGAAGATATTTTAAATTAAAAAAAAGGAAAATATAGGTAATTTAAATACCTTTCAAGAAATAGTACATTTCGACACGGGTGGGGAAGTCGATTATTTAGCTGGTGTGACTTTTTGCACGAGCGAAGCGAGTGCGAAAAAGCCACACCACCTAAATAATCGACTTACGCACTAGTTTCGAACGGTATTTTATACCACGAGCGCCGAAAAATCATATCAAAGTTGTGATTTTGAGGTTAGAGTGGTATAAAGTTTATTATATTATGTAATAATGACTGTAAGATATGAAAAAATCAAAAAAACTAAAAATTCAAAATCGTTTTTTGGTTATAAAACAAAAGAAAATCAATAAAAACTCAAATCCATCAGGGTATCTTTCTTTTCCCGCGAGACAAAGAGAATAAGAGAATAAGCTTTACCCGACGAAAATCGGTCGATTCGTTTCGGAGATATGAAGAGTTCAAATATATATATACACACACACACATACTCACACACACATACACCCACGAAAACAAAAATGATCAAAATCAACTAATATACACATATATCGCCTTAAAACATCTTTTTGAACATTTTTTTTTTCGAAAATTTTTTTCACCGTTACAAAGCTTCCTCTATGAGGAAGCAATAAGCAAAACGATTATTTAAATAATTTTTAACCCAAGTAGCCGGGGGACGCGAGGTCCACGCATATAAGGGAGTCACGTAGACATGCAACAATAAGGAAGACTATTATTTAAATAATTTTTAAATCCATGTAGCCGGGGCCGCGAGGTCCACGCATATAAGGGGTCGAGTTATAAAGATTAAGAATTTTTGAAATAAAAGTCTTGCTTACGTCGCACGTCTACGTGACTCCCTTAGGTATATGCGTGGACCTCGCGTCCACTGGCTACTTGGGTTTAAAAATTATTCAAATTATCGTTTTGCTGATTGTTTCATGTCTTCATGACTCTCTTATATGCATGGACCTTATATCCCCCGCCTACTTAGGTTTAAAAATTGTTTAAATAATTGTCTTGCTTATTGTTGCACGTCTACGTAATTCCCTAATATGCGTGGAACTAGCGTCCCCTGGTTACTTGGGTTTAAAAATTATTTAAGTAATTGCTAATTAATGCATGTCTACATGACTCCCTTATATGCGTAGACCTCGCGCCCCGGCGGCTTAGGTTTAAAAATTATTTAAATAATTGCTAATTAATGCATGTCTACGTGACTCCCATATATGCGTGGACCTCGCGTCACCCGGTTATTTGGGCTATAAAGTATAAGCACTTTAGTTTTCGAAAAAAGGGGGGTGGGGGGAGACGAGTTTACGAAAATACCAGACCTAGGAAAATGTTAAGATGACGCCCCTGCTCAAAACTGTAACGAAAACTAGCACGACTCACGATTTTGCACCGAATACTAGTACAATTTGCGAGTTTGTGACGAAAAATAACATGATTCGCGAGTTTCCGATGAAAAGTAACGCGATTCACAAGTTTGCCGCGAAAACTAACACTTCGCGCGTTACCGCGCTAGTTTTCTATTGTGACTCTATAATTATTTTTCTTGTTATCTATATCTTTGAACAGTTTAGAATCAAAATAAAGAAAACCATAATTTTTTACATTACCAACACAGTCTTCGCAAAAATTCTTTTAAAAAAACTAAAAAACAATGCTGGTAACGTAGATATCTTTCTAACTGTTGCACCCTCAACAACGGAAAAACTTTCGAAATATTCAGGTTTTCAAATGTTTTTTTAACCCTGCGCTTGTATAATGAAACATTAATAAAATGAGGGACGATGATGATTGTAAGTGAAAAAAATCACTCATTAACATACTTTTAAAAATGAGGTATTAAAATATTTGCAAAATTGCAGATCTTTCTTCATAAAAACTTAAAAATTTAATGCAATGAAGGGGTAAGACGCGCTATATTGCCGAATAAATCCTGTAATTGTGTTTAGTTCTGTTGTAGATTTTTTATCCGACAACGGACCCCAAGAGAATCGAAAGAGAGTGAGCTCTCGTTATGTGGTAGAAAAATTGGGCTTAAACTGCGATAAATAATTATGTAAAGCAATTGATCAATTTTAAGTGCTTGCGATCAATGTATTAATGCAATTGGAATATTATAAGCTTTAAAAATAAAAAATCAAAGCAAAATTCTAAACTCGGTACTTTTTTATTAAAAATCGTCATTAAGTTGAAATTAGTGCATTTTGATGATTTAAAAAAAAATAGTGCTGAGTTTACAATTTTGCTTTGATGTTTTATTTTTAAAGCTTATAATATTCCAATTGAATTAATACATTGATCGCGAGAACTAAAAATTGATCAATTGCTTTACATAATTATTTATCGCAGTTTTAACGTGAAAAACTAACTTTTGCTTTCGTGTACTTCGTGTTAATGTCGTTTTGAATTTTGAGTAAGTATGCGAAGAAGCTTGAGGAAAGTCCATATTTTCTGAGAGAGTTTATGAGTATTTCTCTGGAACTTTTAACTTTTAGCTAAATAGAAATTTCAAATTTTAATGTTGAGGCACATTCACAAAACGTGTGCTCCTCATTTTTAAACATAGTTTTTTAATATTGTATGCTTATGCACGTACGAATAAGCGTGAGTCACAATCACTTTCTTTTTCGATTTTTTTTTTAAATAAATCCGAATTTCGTTCGACAACCCGTGAATTAGTTCAAGAAAATGTATGTAGAAAAAAGAGCAATACTCAAATTAGGCTTATTTACCGTTGTTTATGTGTGCTACCAAAAAATGATAATTTTTTAGGCGAGGGGCGCATCGACACCAGGTGCTCTAGTAGATCATAATTCATTTTCCACAAGAGGCACACTTATAACAAAAGTCACATTTTGTTCGTCTTTCCAAGGCGAGTAATTTAAGCCCCAGAACAATGAAAAAACACAAAAGTTTTTTTTTTTTTTTAATAGACAAATAAAGTTTATTTTTTATTTTTACCAAAATACAGTGTCGCGGAGGCATATTCAATCCGACAACATATTTTCGAATACTAAACAAGGGATAATAGCCTAAAAAAGTTGGTCAAGAATTTATAAAAGTTTTTTTTAACAATATAATAAAGATGAAAATTTCCTAAGGTACGTAGGCAAAACCTCTAAATTTAGACCTTTTCCGATTGCCCATTGAGCTTGTCCTTGTTTAAAAGTGAGTTCTATATGTAGTGGTACATGTTACAAGTGGATTTTATAAATATTTGCTTGATTTAGCTAAATATCTGAGAACCATAAGATATCTTACAGTACTGTAAAAGTTAAAAGTTCTAGAGAATTTAACTCTAGCTCTTATACGCGTTCAGATGTGGTTCAATGTTTTTACAGTGTTTCGCAAAGCAGTTCTCTTGCTTACAAGTACAATAAACAAGTTTTTCTGCAGAGTAGTAAATATAGTATATTGTGTCGTTAAACTTAACAGTAATATATGGAAAATATATGGAACTAATTTGCTGATGGCATCAGGCTAGACATGCATTTGCCGTCGGAAGCTAAGAATATTAAAAAGTCCTGGATATGCAATTCCTGCTCCGATGTGTATGATAACAGAAGTAGGAAGAACATTAATTTTCTTGAGGTCTTCTAACATTAACTCATTAAGCATGATCAGGCAGGCACTGGGCAGTATAATGCTAGTGAAGTGGCAACGATTCTTTAATTAGGAAAATTTTGAAATTCTGAGTTTATTCTACATATTCTTAGTATGTCAAAATAAAATCGATATTAGCTATGTACCAAATTTATTAAAAAATATATTGTTATATAAAATAAAGATTGAAAAACCATATTGTGGGTACCATATTTAATAACAATGACGTACAATTGTATCATTTATTTTATTATATAGACACGTTTTTACAAGACTTTTATAAATATGTAGGCGCAAACTTAAACTTAATAATTACAGTCAATATACGTTTGCTACTTATAGAGTTGATTTCTTGACATAAAATATGTATTATATATAAAACATTAATCTCTCTTCTTAAGTTATATTTTGTACTTTAATAAATATCGATCATTTTATACATTCATATTTTTTTGATATATCAAAATTCACTAAATGAAATTTTTAAAAAAGCATTCATTCAACATTCAATTTAACGAAGCTTATGAATATCACAAGATATAAAATTTCATATTTCCCTACAGCATTTAATGTAATAAATACTAACTCACATGTTTCGTCAATCAATTAATACTAAACATTACGTATATTATGATGTATAATAATGATGTATTTATCGCGTATCATGATGTATATTACGAATATTATAATCTATATTAACATAGTATCATTCTCTTCAAAATACTATTCTATGAAAAAAATTAATTTTCTTTATAATATTTGCCAAAAAATAAAAAAAAATAAAAATTAATTAAAAATATATTCGACTTTGCTATAAAATTGCTTGATGTATTACAATTTATATTACAATACATGTTAACCAACCAAACTCAAAAACATTACATTTTCCTAACTTACATTTGTATTCATATCACTTTCAGTAATCATCGAGAAAACTATATTGTATAACAGAATAATAGTTTCAATACACAAAGTGAGTATTTATGTAACGGACGATATATTTTATATATAATACAACAACTTATAAAATAAATTTAAAAAATGATATAATCTAGTAATATTTATTTTCTTTATAGCCATCCACTATAAAATATTACAGTTACGCTTTTTTTTTAATTTTTAAATTAGGAAACATTGGTAAATAATAATTTATAAAATTTATTGTAATAGTAATAAAATATCTTAAACGAAATCAAATCTGAATAAAATTTACCGATAAATTCAGGATTTAGCAGAAGAAAATTTTAAAATTAATAACAGTATGTTACTAATTATTTTATATAGTTTAAAGAAACTTTTTCATCGAAAATAAGTATTACTGATTATGAATTATTATAAAAGTTTTTTTAACCAGACTTTATCGTGCTTGCACTTTTGCTACAAGAGTCTTCAACATTTTGTTGGTATCTAGTAATTGCTCCTTTATAGACTGTAGATCACCTTCGGTGGACTTTATTTGTGTGGTAAGTTGATCCATGGTCGTGTGTAACAGAAACTCATTACCCTCCTCGCTTTGCTGTTTCATCCAAGTTACATGTTCACTGAGACTAACATCATCTTCATCTACTAAAGGAGCATTTCTTTGAGCGATTTCATAAGCAGCTTTTAATATGTCCTTAGGTAATCTCTTTTCTAGCGGGTTCAAAGGTTTTACTACTAGTACTCTTTTACGATTGTCTACGTCAATCTTGTGGTCCGTCATCCATTTCTTAAATGTGTAGGGTATTCTACCATTGTACAGAACCATTTCCGTGAACAAAATCAACTTTGTTTGCCGCACTAATTTGGTAAGTCCAGCATGGTTTCTGAGGCCTTGGATATCGTGAACCGCTATACCCACTAGGAGATTCATTAGAATGACTGTGACAAAGACTATGAATAGAGTAAAAAGAATTTGTGAACATACTGACAAGGGATGGTAAAGGACAAAGGACCCATCGTGTAGTATATCATCTTGATTAATCAAACCTTCAAAGTCTAATTCTCCAGCCATCATTGCCAGCACTTTGATTAGTCCGGTGAATGGGTTGCCAAAAGATGGTTCGCCCACAAATATAACGCAGAAACTTATCGTAAAACCTATTAATAGACCTGAATATGCTAACAATAATTTGGCAAACTCGAACTGAATGTGGGTGAACATGGCAACGTAGGTACCGAATGCCGGTAGCTGCCCAACCATCAGCATAAGATTCGTCCAGGCGCATAGAATGGCAAAGGCACCTACATAATTCTGCCAATCGTAAGTGCGCCCTGTATAAATAAACGAAGTAACAAACACACTGATGATGACGATGGCATCGAGGACATTATCAATATTTAGAAAGTACTGCCTCGCAGACTTGTACACCATGAATCCGAAAATTTTTCGTGGTATCGTCACGCAGGTAAGTATCAGCGAGACATACCATTCGATTTCGATCACATGGCGTCGGAAGAGGAAACCCGAGGCCCGTTTGTTGTTGCAGATTTTCGAACTATTGGCTTCGCTAAGGTTGTAGCATCTATATGCGAGTGCCGTGAGGACGTACGTCGTCATGCATATAACGGTAAGGGCATAGAGGAAGATCCTTATGAGATAGAATTTCCGGATTTTTTCCCACTTGAGATGCAAAAATGCCATGACCAATGGATGAGAGAGAAGATCCTTCTGATGCTCTTGCACGAAGGTATTGATGAAACTGGTTTCACACTGATTGTTACTAGGGAACAGCAAGTCGAAGTGCAGTCTCATCTCGAATTCGCGATTATGAGGAACTGGCCGTTTCAGTCTAATAGAGGCGTCAAGTCTTTGTCGGAAGACCTGGAGGGATTCTGGAATCTTCCTGAGAATAATATTGAGGGCTGTCAGTCCGGTTTTCGTGGTGGCGCTGACGTCGGCTCCAGCCCAAATCAGCACGTCTACGCATTGCGACTGTTCGTTGAGCGAGGCGATATGCAAAGGTGTCAGCTCTTGTTTGTCCTTGACGTTGACAACTGCCCCATGTTTTATAAGAAGCTCCACGAGTTCCGGCGACGAACAGGTGTTCATGACAGCGTAGTGCACGGGTGTACGGTGATTCTGATCTACAGCGTTAGGGTCTGTTCCTGGAGTGCACAAAAGCAGCTCCGCGCAGATGATCGATTGCACGAAGCAGGCAACGTGAAGAGGAGTCTCACCCAAGTTGTTCTTCTGCACAACGCTGCCTCCCTTCTCTAGTAAGAGTTTCACGACCTTGTCGGCTCGTGCTCTGACCGCGCAGTGCAGCACCGGTTCTACGTCCTGGCAATTACTCGAATTCAATTTGGCGCCATTGTTTATGAGTAGCTCGGCTACTTCGCTGGAATTCCCAAACGCCGCGAAATGTAGAGGCGTATAGTATATCGTGGTGTTGATATAGTTCACATCCGCCCCTCTCTTTATCAAATACTCTAGGCAAGCGGTACTGCTAGTGAGAGATGCAACGAGGATGGGGTTCATTCCAGTACACGGTTCGACGTAGTCCTTGTCGGCACCGCAGTCCTCCAACTGGGGTAGTAGATGGGCCACACCGCGAAAGCATGCCCAGAGGAACATAATATTCTTGAACCTTTGGTCTGCGTTTGGCAGCAGTTTACCATCTGGTCCTTTCTCAATATTGCCCTTCTCCATTTCCAATAAATCCTTCATTTCTACCACGTTGACGGCCGCCCACATCGCTGTTTTCAGACTCGTACCGTCGATTTTGACATGCTTCAAGGCCTCGAATTCCCTGTCGAAGAACAGCGAGTCGTCTACCGGTGGCGGCGTCCCGGCGTCAATCTCCACGTGTTCTGCTGTGTCCTCGGGTTCGGTGACGATCACCTTGTCCGGGCCAATGGGCGGTCCCAATCCCCGCTTGGACTTGTACAGCGAGGCCAGCCGGCCGCGAAAGAGATCGCGCGATGGCCTGCGCTGTCGTTCGTAAATGCAGCCCATCGAGTAGTGCCGGGGCTTATTACGGCACTCTGAGCGAGGCGAGCGTGGCGGATGATTGAAGTCCGACATGTCGACTCGATCACCCTCTTCCATCATCTCGTTTAGTTTCCACGAACGCGACATCTTCGTTCTCCGCAGGTTCCTTCATAAAACAGGAAAGAAGTATTGATTGTTTGAAGAGTTATGTATTTAAGATTCGAATTCTTTTGAAGCTTTACAGGTATGTTTTTTTTTTTTTAACTGTGTTTCGTATGCGTTAATTTTAAAAACTTGAAACAGATAAGTCTTTTAAAATTTTAGTTTATTGGTCAATGAGTGTTTCTGCGTAAAATTTCTTTAATGGCAAAAATTATAATTTTTCAAATTTTAACGATTCATTATTTCACTTAAGTTTTCAGAAGTATATATTTGAAAAATGAATGTATATTTTTGTTTATGTAAAATAAAAAAATACGTCGTTGCACAAAATATTAGATGTTTAACAACGCGATTCAATAAAACTTTTTGTTTCAGCATATAAAAATCTATTCATAAAATAATCCACTTTCTCTATGAAAATTTCCACGTGCACTTTGTGTAATTGCACGGTGATCACGAAGACGTCTCAGTCGGAAAATAACCCTATCAATCAAGATGAAAATGATTTAATCCACTATCATGGAAATTAATTGGCGGCAATCCACTTTTACCATGTACGCCACATGCAATCTTTCATTAAAATCTCTCAGACATCTCTAAAATTACCGCGAAACACTCAAAATTCAATTCCACTTTGCGTTATATGCATTACGTAATGTCAGTACCTGTATAGCTCCAAAAACATAAGTACATGTAATTATGTAAAGGCAAAGAGGGTTGCTCGCTTTATCATCAATTTACGGTGTTTGGCAAATTATGCTGGTTCGCGTGTACTCACCGTTTGGAAAGTTCTTAAAATATGTCTCGACGATATAAACCGAAATTACGTGGCTGTTGGAGAAATGGATTTAAAATTTGAAACCATTACAAAGTGTAATATTTTATGAGTTAGTTAAAGCGAAAGTCTATTTATAGAATGTAATAGAATGTAATAGAATAAACTGTTTACCATGAACTATAATAACGTTCCTTAAAATCAAATTTCTATTTAGCAAAACAAGCCGATTAGATGAAATAAAAATAGAGAAACGTGATAATCCTTAATGGCACTATACAATATCTGATCTTCGCGATAATCAATTGTTATACCTATATCAATGCGATATTACTTTTATTCTCGAAGATTAAAGAACCATTAGCGCAAAAAATCCAACGACTTATCCACTTGCACCGCGATTACCGTCGATTTAAAATGCAAATCCGGAGAAACTCCGCGGGTGCTATTGCTCAAACGGCTTATAACCTAACAGCGCACAACCCCCTTATCAAAACTCATCGTCCCCAAAAAAAGTCGCACAAACCCACCTGTTGACAAAAAAAAGAAAACAGTCCTTCGACGTTCGATCGTCGTCGTTATCAGTCCATCTTTCTCGTGTGTTCTCCTCGCTTCCTTTCTTCCCACCGTGTCAAAGATGCGCAATACGCGCGCACACACTTAGAGGCGCGCGATATCTGCACACAAAAATGTCACCTCACTGACGTAGTGATGGGCACCAACGACAGCAGCGGCGGCACTCGTCTCCGTACTCGTCGTCGTCATCATCATCCACTGTGCGCTCGTTTCAGCCACTTTAGCCCGTCATTTCGCGGCCCCCTCCAGCGCGCGCCCGCACAATTCACGCGCGAGAATCAGACAGAGCGAGACGGAGCGAGAGATAGAAACGGCGCGAGGTTTGTCCGTTTGCGCTCGCGGCTCGGCACGAACTGACCGCGAGGCGCGTGGCGCGAGCTTCGTGACCGGGGAAGGGGTGTGTATACACATGCGTTTGTTCGCGCGCACGCGCGGGGTGTGGGTTAAGATCCTCTTCAATTAGTCCGTCGTTGCGGTTTTCGCACGTGAGAAGGATTGCTTTCTTTCTTTTGATTAGTGCGCCGATGGCGATACCGGTTTCGGTGTTTGATCTGCGTATTATAGCGATCAAAATCGTATTGCAATATATTAAGGTTGATTAGTTAGTCAAGCGCTGTTCCTCATTGAAACATCTCGGACGTTTCGTGCCCTACTTGAATTGATCCTTGAACGACTTGTTGAATAAAGTCACTTTCATTATTTAATCCACTTTTTTCATTGTAAGTATACACTTGCTGTTCATTGACACCGGATCCACGAGGCATGTACCCAAAGCAAAACAAATAACCCGTCGCCACACAATCAGGTCCAATCCTATCCTTCTCTCACTACACTTCTTTAATCACATACGTTTTGCCACTTGAATCTTTAATCTAATCGAGAATGTCAAAAGCTGCAGAAGATTCAATAACAGCCTCTCGTACACTGCAGCGAAGCGACGCGCAAAAAAAGAACAACATTTGTTATCCGCGCACATATACACATACACCAATCGCGGCTCGTTAAGCGACCGTAAAAATCCAGTAAAATTTCTTTTTTTATACCCGCCGACTCATCTCGGTCTCTCTCCCTCTCTCTTGTCTGGATCTTCCCCGCATATAAAAATTGATTAATCGCGAAATTCCACCCGAAGCGTGTATTATAACTGTCCCTCGCGCGTATGCTAAGTATTACATGCGAGGCGCAAACGTATGGCCTTTCAGGAAAGGCCGCACCTGTCTTGAATTTTCAAGAGGCGAAGTGTAGCCACGGGAGGTCAGTTTAGTACTACAGCCAGGAGCGTCGGTCCGCTCGGCGAGATTAGCGATTACGTGCTGGTGCGAGCTACTATACTTAGAGAGCTTTCTCTCTAGGCAGGTGTGTGTCGTGCAGAGAGTTTATCGGAACTGGTGGCGCGTCGCGCTGCTCGTGACGATAAGCGATAAGGTAGTCCTCAGTGGTAGAGAAGCGACTTTGCGTGCTGCGGTTTGTTGTTTGTAATTTTGTAATTATTATGGGAGCATATTATTTTTTATAACCTTTTTTTGTGGCTTGAAAGTGTCTATATGTCCATGCTATACTTATTTATCTTGTGCAAATCTTTGTAAAAAAATATTTCCTTTCGCAATTACTTTGTTGCAAATAACTTGGAAAATACTGGCAAACCACTGTGTATTGTTTTGGCTATTAGGTGACTTTACAAAGTTTCTTTACAAAAGTTCAATTGTCCACATTAATAGTTCTACACTTTTCGTAATTACGTTCGCAAATCACTGCACATATTACTAAACTATTCAGCATTTCCCTGTTTATCTTCATAACACTGAGGGCTTTATGCAATCGGCGATGAAGTCGCGTGACGGCGAATCTGGTAATTCGATTGCGTTGATTTGTTTCCGCGTATAACCTCCGGCACTACACAAGAATCACTCGATTATTACTAGTCGTCGTGATGATTAAAAGAAACACTCTCATCTCTCTCTCTCTCTCTCTCTCTCTCTCTATCTCTCTCTCTGTTCATCAATCATCGACAAATCGATGCGATTTAATAACAAATCAAAAGAAGAAAAGAACCCAACGGATTGCCGAGATCCGCAACGCTAGACGCACTCACGTCGAATGTAGCAGGCGACCGGCTGAAAATGCTTTTATAAAATTATATGGCCAGCTTGGGTGGGGGTAGGAAAGCATTAAGAAGCAAGGACCAATCCGTAACGGTCCTGTGTCGTCGTCGCTCGCGTTTTTCCAAGCGATTATTTATCGGTACACGCACCGCGTCTGAAATTCACCGCGTACGCGCGAGCGCGCGCGCATAACTAATGAGCCGGGCAGTCTGACTTCTCCGCACACTATACGCCTTATCAGACATCAAGTATTTCCTTGTCTTCAACATCAATATTAATCGCTCATTAGAACTGTAGGGATATTGACAGAAGGTTACTTTTTATGACGGGACTGTGGATTTTAGAGGCAGGTACGAGGAATCGGGAGCGTGATTCAGATATACGACGTCGGGTTATTTTTCAGGGTTGAAATGATGAATGAGCAGTTTCGGGTTGTCGAAAGAACTCTGCAATATGTGTACAGTATATGATTGCAAAAAAATACTATTATGCAAACAGTTTTAATCTTATTTGGTATCCAAAGTATCCGAAGTTTGAATCAAAAAATTTCTTCTTTTACATTTATAGATGAACTTACCAAACTTAAAAGCAGGTGTACGAGTTGCAAACAATTATGAGCACATTAAATCAATTAGCATATACTATTTTAGGCTTAATTCTATGCCTCCGAATACGCTGAAACTAGCATAATATCCTCATTAAATTTGGATCAGTTTATATGCAAAGGCGATTGTAAGATTTAATCATTTCGTTCCTCTGAACTATGCTATACATATATATAAGCTGTATAGTTTCAAGTACAAAAAGCCATTAAACTCATAAACGAATTCAATCAGAAATTATTCAACGCACGCATATGGAAGCTATACGGTGATCGCGCGACCGCTTGTTTAATCCTTTGTCTTTTTCTCACGTACACTCGCTCGTACTTACTCATTTCTCCATCTCCATCGTGTCATAGCGCGAAAATGACAATATCCGACACGTCCTTGTTTAAGTACGCGACTTCACCTTCGTTGGATTGTACTAATAGACGAAAATTTCGATTCTGGACCAGCCGACTTTGGTTTCCCTCGCGTACGTATAGAATACTAGATTTCTCACGCTTGATTTTGCACGTGGGTTTCGTTTTTATGAATAGGCGTATAGACGAGAAACTGAGTTCGCAGTTTATTGTACGAGTTTCGTGGTAGAAATGTATGCGTTTGAGATACTTTTGTTTGAAAGTAATTGGAGTAGAATTTGATTAGTATGGAAATTTTCAATGATACTTGATACTACATATGAATATAATATTAAAGCTTCCTTTATGTTAATTTAATTTATCAGGTTGATAAATAAACATGAGAATGGTTTAAATTTGAATATTGAGGTATTTGAATTGTTTATAAAACAAATGAAGTCTTGAAATTTTTTATAAATAAACGTTCTTATAAATTGTAAGTATTTGTAATAAAATTGTGGTTAAATTATACAAAACTTTATGTATACTTTCTGTATTTTGATAAAAACTCCGGTGACATAATCTTTTAGAAATTTTTAAAATAGTTTTTTAATCATACTTAGGAAACGTAATATTAGTTTAAAGTAACCATTTCATTTAAATCAATTAGTCTTAATTTTAAAAGTCATCGAGAGATGAGTAATAACTTTTCAAGGCGGATGCGAATAAATTATCTCGGGATCAAAAACACGTTAGACAAAACACTGCTTTTCTATATATTAGACTATGATTAAACTACATCACAAAATCATTACGCGAGCATGCAGGGCGATGCGATTTATTTTCATTCAGGACTCTAGACGTCAGCTTCCTGTAAGCACTACAACTTCGTTTAAAAATACACAAAGCGTATACGGATTTTCCAGAATGGCCGTAGCGCTATTGTCACTTTTTATCGACCGCATACAATTAATAAATCTTTATATAGCTGGTCTTGATACACATCCAAAGATAATATGACATCATAACGATAATACGAGATCGCCGAGGCAAAAGTAGATTATCGACGCGCGGCTTATCCATCCACGCATCGTCGTGTGATTGACAGAGGTAAAAGATAAAATTTTGTTACTGATCGAGAAAGTCATATATTAGCTGCGAGATTATTTTTTGCATGTATACAGAAATCTGCGGCAGACTAGTGATAGGAAAAAATGGTAGAAAAACAGAGGTAGAGCTAAAAGAAAAGTCCAAACACTTGCAAACAGTTAGCAACTGTAATAACGCAGGAGTACAATTTGCGATCACTATTTCGATCATTCACCGTTAAATGTAATTGAGTGAATACGGTAGAGTGACTGAGGAATGGATATCATTTATTCGCAACTATTTATGACTGCGAAAAGTTTTCGGAAGAATGAGTCATTCATAAAAGATGTATAGATTACAGTTAGTAATTCATAACTATAGTCCTTGATGTGCATTCCACATTAGTTTAGCTATTTTAGTTATTTGGGCATGTATTTTTTCTATAATCTATTAGTTAAAACAACTTATTAAAAATATGTTACTGCATTGCGAATGTACAGCTGTAGTATAACAAAATACGTTGAAAATAAATTATGCGAATATTGATGTTATTCAATATATATGTAATCTCTGCTTTTTATCCTTAAGTAGGTAATGCGTATGATATTTATGAGTGATATTGAGAATAAATGTATTTTGTTATCAATACTAATAAGGCAAATACGATGAATGTTTAATATAGAACTGATATGACAACCTGTTAGCTTTTACACTGAGAAAAATTATGTATTAAAAATTACTACAATATATAGGAACGTGGGAACAAATCTCAAATACTAAAATTATTACTATATTTTATAGTAAAAATAACTATGTACATAGAAATTTTTATTATGTATATATCAATTTTTACTATAAAATATAGTAAAAATTTTGGTATTTGAGATTTGTCCCCACGTTCCTATATATTATAGTAATTTTTAATACATCATTTTTCTCAGTGTAAGTAATATACTTTATCTGCTATAAAATTCATCCGACAAATTTATTAATTTAATTATTACTAAAAATATGTTGTCAAATTTCTTTAAAAGATAGCAGAGAGAAGGGCAATAAAAGAAATCATAAAAACTTCATTAATATCACGAAAAGTAAATTCAAATCAAACATTTGTAATAAATAACTCGGTATTAAGAAAATGATTTATCAATTCTCAATAACTGTATAAATAAGAAAGACATGTACCCATCAAGTCACATCGAACCTTATCCAAACTTAATTATTAGGTCATAAAGCAATATTATGTAAAGATCCGACAAAGCGATTGCCTCAAATATGCCGCCGACGCTATAAAGACGCGAACGATAAACAAAAAAAAAATAACAACGGAATAGTCACTATGGGAAAACACTCGACAAAACGAAGATGCGCGCACACGTGTATATACTTAGTACAGCACCAAATTGACTCGCCGTGTCACGCATCATGACCGAGCGGATACATGCTTCGAAAAATCTCCACTTCCGCGTTTTCACGCCGCCGGCCTTCCCGATACTTCCGAATTGCGAAATCGTAGCCCGATGTGTACGTGTGTGCGTGCGCGCGACGCGCAGCAAATAAAAATTCCTGACGCGGATGCTCGTGCTTGTTGAAAAAATATATATGTATATACGTGTAATGCGCGTACACTTTAATCGCGTGTCGATCTCGTGCGCGCGCGATTGGTAACGGGGATTTTTTGAATTTTGCGCGGTGATTTAGTTCGGCCTGTAGTGATTGATTAGGTAGGGATGACTGCTGAAAATATTTCTTTTTTTTTTTTTATTCTAAAAATAAATGTTTTTCCAAAGATTTATTTGAAAATAACTTGATTTTCTGATATCTTTACAATAGTTGTTGACAAATTTATTAATAATAATTGATACTCCAAATAGAAACTTTTAAATAATTTTGATATAATACAATTCTTAGATAGTTGATGCTTTAGTGTCTTATTATTGTCTATTTTGTTTTGAAAATCATTTAACTTCTACAAAATTATAAGAGATTAACATTAATATTTTTATGTTATTTTTACAAATTCATTTTAAAGTTTCTCTGTAAGTTTAGTCTTTTATGAAAAAATATCTACTACCTCAAAGTATGACGCAAAAAAATCGCTATGCGAATTAATTAAATGAAGATATCGATTAACCTTATTCGATAAAATGAAAGTTGGTCTGAATGAAAAAATCATGTTCGTAGAAAAACCAGTCTAAAGTTCGGCAAAGTCATTAGCATGATTGGTAAAACAGTTCCAATAAATCAATGATAGCGGCTTCTTTATTTTTATGCAAGATGACCTGCAAAAGACTTATTTTTTATGGAAAAATACCTATTCAGTGAAGTATAGTGACAGGTGTCAAAGTCTCCTATGTAGGAGTCGAATTTCGCTCTATCAACCATGATGATACATAACCAGAACATCTATTTATGATGCGATGTTATTATTCAGAAGTATGAGCAAACATAAACTTAATTTCTTAAGCATTTCAATTTATTAAGTGTTGTATAAAAATAAAACTTAATTTATTAAAATGTGATTTAAAGTTGACATAATATTAAGTTGAGCGAAAACGAATAAGTAACTAATTTTTTATTGTATTTTATTTATCTTAATAAAATATTTTTTTAACGTTATATCACTATAATACATCAAAAATAAAATAAGCAATGATTGATAAGTATTATATTAATGCATTCACTGTATGAAAAATTGCTTTTGTATTGTAACATTTTTCAGATTAGGAAAATTAATTCTATCGTATTTCATTTCTTTTTCGAATTTGTTGAAAAAATATGGCGTTTGATTTAAAAAAATCTATTGCACAAATGAAATAAAGTGATTTTATTCAACTTCACTGCGGATATAAATTTCTTCTATTGATTTTATATACAAAATAATTATTATATATTTTGTTTGCTCATCAAATACCGCATATTGAAATATTTATAAACATGAATTGATGTTCTAATCGATTACTTCACTCGTTTATTTAAAAATAAATTAAAACGGTTGTGCAAAACTGACACTGTCAATATTTATTCAGCATAACAAACTCACGATGTGAACGACCGAACATTGCCGCAACTACCATAAACACACAAAATGCAGGTGATTTTTCCGAAAACGTCGACTTTGACGCCGCACCCTTGAACGCACCTCATTACCCTAACAATCTCAAACGCACTTGTCTTGTAACAGCCTTCGAAAGCGCGAGACGATATACTAGCGCTGATCCTTGGGCAAAAATGTCGAACGTTTTACATCGCGAGAGTTATATTGCGCAAAGGCAAAGCCGAAACGCGCTGCGTTCGTTCGCTTCTCGCAATTCTTCTTTACGATCTTCCTGCGCCCTCCCCCTCCATCCTCTCTCTCCGCACGTGTTTTACGACGCGCGCGCGCACCATTGCGAAAGGATTATATGCGAACAAAGTGCAAATTTCCTGTTTAGACGCTGTTTGCATGTTGTTTTTTTCCGCGCTCATTTTTAGAAAAGAAAAAGGTTAATGGATTTTTAAAGCACGCGTCCTCAGACCTCGATGGTGTTGAGATTATTTATGGATGCGGTGCGCGACTCATGCTTATTTCGCAAAATGAATAATGAGGGAGTTTATCGAGTCAGATATTGGAGTTATGTCAGTACAATGAAAGTGATTGGAATATTTTGTAAAATATTTAATCGTATACTCTGACTAATATTTTTGTAATTTATAATATTTTTTTATTTTTTATTTTAACACGTTTTAGTGACCACAATCACCTCCATGAAAGAGTATAAAACAAAGAACTGTTTGTAAAAAATCAGAGAATACTTGCACGTCGTGGATAATTTTTAAGAGCTTCTAATTTTTTACGTAATGGAAAAAAATTATCATTTCAACGTTGTATTGAAACAAAAATGTTTTATATTACTTTTTATTGCGTGTCAAACTTAGACTTTTACATTAAAATTTTGAAAACACTCATTCAAAACATTAGTTATCTTCAGTTGAAAATTAGAACAATACTATAAATTGTAACTCGAGTAGACGAAAATATTAAGGAAATGAAAACATGAAAATCAGAATTTTCAAAATTTTTACTGTTACAAAGCTTCCCTTATACCTTTTAATTTTTAAACTTAAATCTCCTAAAACAAAAAAGAAAAAAATTGTTAATATTATATTGTAGTGGCATAACATAAAAACATACGATTTATAGTAAAATGGACCAATTTGGAAGTTGCAGGGCCCATTTTATCCAGAGATATAGCATTTAGTCCGGAGCCTTATTCAGTAACCTTATCCGCCGATAACGTCCCTTTAACGGAAACTCGATAAAGGGTTTCGATAAACGGCTCATGCGATAAAAACGAAAATCTAATAGGGTTGTGGCTGAAAATAATTTGTGTACTATCCCATCTGAAAAACCATTGGACTTTATTATGCACCAGTCTGCCCTCTCTGATCGCTACATCGTGACCACGTGATTTACATATTATACGCATTCAATTCCTAATAATTTTTAAAATAATTACCATAAATAAATAATATAAATAAATAATTCGGTGTTTATTTGCCCGAAGTTTCACATGTGACTTTAAGTAGTATAAATCTGTTCTGGTCTTTAGATGATGAGATGATGAAATTTATGTTAAACTAGCTACATTCAGCACGCTTCGCGGTATATTTATCTATTGTTTTTTGTTTTTGAGGTTATGAACATGATCAAGTTAGTTTCAATTTAAATTGTTTGATAAATAGTAATTTGATATAATAGTGAAATGTTTCTTATACTATTTTAATTATTGAGTTTTAAATACTCAAACTCAAACATTCAATCTTCAAAATCCAAACGTATTCGATTTTGGCTCTTATTCTATGTAGGTCAATCAAATGAGCCAACAACAAATTTCATCCATCACTTTTTTAAAAGAGAGGATTTTTTTAACCCTTTACGGTGCGGTAGTAAGTATACTTACTACCTAACCTAAATCGGGATTTGTGTATATAGCGCTTAAAATTAAAGTTTTACATGGGGTTTTTTACTTTTTTAGCTGTCTGAGATGTCAATGAACATGTACCAATACAAAATTATACTTTTGTTTTGCCATTTTTTTATTATAATAAACAAGAAGGGCAAGAAAATGGCAATTTTTTCATAAAAAAATTGGCTTTGGAATTGCTGTTATACTTAGAATCATCGAAATGTATTTCTAGGGGGTTTTTGGTGTCGCTAATTACGAATCTGAAGTCAAAATTTGAAAATCTACAAACCCAGTAACAATTTTGGCCAAAAAATATCGTTTTAAAAAATGTGCGCCGCAAAGGGTTAAGAGAGGATAATTAATTTGATACGTAATAATTTGTTTGTAATAAGTTTTAGTTAAAGATAATAGAAATTGGACCTCAAATGAACTAGATTTGAATACGTAGTTTATTTAAGCCGACGTTTCGGGAGTGTTTGTGACTCCCCTCTTCAGGTCATTAAACATACGATATCACCACGAGGTTAGTTAATAATTACTATATTTATTGACTATTTACTCTACTTATTTATAATTAAGTATAAATAAACTTAAAACTACTTAAATTTAATAAATAAATTGGGCAATAAGTCAACTCATCGTATGTATAAATCTCTGAATTGCAGGTGAAAGCTGACCAGAAATTTCTTTTTTAAGAAATAATGTTTTTGTTAAATATCGTAGTATGATTTAAATAAAAATACATCTTATTTTTTTACTTCAATTATTTTCTGTTTATTATGTGCTCTTGCATATTGAGAAAAAAGTTTTGTAAAAATTATTATTAGTCTTGCAAAGCCACCACAGACTGTAAAAATCCAAAAGATTACCATGCTTTACAAGAAATTTTGCTAGAAATGTAGGCAAATTTACTATAGTGTGTTGTAAAATTTACTGTAAATTATGGTAATTTTTTAGGTTTTTACAGTCTGTGGTGGCTTTACGAGAAGTATGGTAATTTTTACAAAACTATTTTCTCAGTGAGTAATGATAATTTTCGACGTATTTCTTACATTTTAATCGTATGTCGACATTGAATTTGTAAGGTGAAAAAAATTTGTTTAATTAATTTGCTTAATTTGTTTACAATTCATTGTTTAACGCAAATAATTTATGTAATTGTACAATAAATTAAGTTTTAGGAAACTAAGTTCCAATGAATTGGCAGCAGTTTTACTTATTAATTTATTTTCATTTTTTAAGAAAAAACTTATTATCATTTCTAAGAAAAAACTTCCTAAATTTTGAAAAATCATGATTTTTCGAATTTTTGGTCCTTTATAACTCAATAATCATAAGGTCTTTTTCTATTGTATAAGACTTAAAATATTCTTTAAGCTGTGTACCTACTTTGAGGTGGAAAAAAGATTTAGCAATAATATTAAGGTATTAGTTGGTAAATAGTCGATCTATGATATTATTACTTCTATACAGTATTTGAGGAAATTTCAGTTAAAAAAATTATAGGGTATAAATCCGTCTTTACTTATAAAATGTATCTATCACGCGAAACTGCATACGTATCACATAAAGAATAAAATTCAGGAATGGAAAGAAAACTTCTTTATTATTTTTGCTACAATATATTTATTAACAGTTCAGGTCCCATACAACTTTCAAGTTCACGTAATGCGAAAACATGCTTTTGGCCAGATGAATATATAATTACAAATATTTCATAAAATCAACATTAATAAAACTTTATAACCAAAATTAGAACGTTTTTTTTTCAATAAGATGCTTATAATTTTCGCAGCATATTAAACAATCAAACTTATTAATAAAAAATGAAAACAGTTCATGAAATAAACAAATTTTTTTACTCAATTTCTTGCACAAACTTCATGTATAGAGTCGTATAAAAATATACAATTTCATTTTACGCAAAACGAATTAAGTTTATTAAGTATATATGTATTAAAAAATGGTATAAATGTAACTTCGGATCTTAAAAGACTAAGATATAGGTTTTCTTACATGCACCTATAACGTATCAATTTCGAGAAAAGCTATAAGTTATTATATTTGCTATATTTATAAAAAACTAATCTCTTTTTCCTCTTCTATCTCTTAATTGACTGTTTAGCCCTTCTGTTTTATCTGAGGCGTATTATTAAAATTGGTTGACTCTACATATATATTTGTGTGTAGAGAAAAGAAATGAAAGTGCATATGACTCAGTCTAGCGATAATTTTATTTTTTCATGCCAAGCTTTTAAAATAATTAATTATTGTCATTGGGATAGCCATCTAATTTATTTATATATTTTTGTTCAATTTTTGAATTTATTTACGTACACTCAGTAAACTTATACAATTTTCATGAAGTAATGCGAATTATAAGAAATAAATAATAATATTTTTGTCAAATTTTATTATTATAGGTGTGTTACTGTAAAAATGATCTAATAGTACTACCCTAATTTTAAATAATTGCTTAAAATTAATCGTTGCTAATAAACGTCTCAATAGAAGAATGGTACTTGGATTTTAATTATTTGATTTACAACTACATTGCATTATTTATAAAACTTGTAAATCAAAATCGAAGAATCATTCAATCAAATAACATATTTACACTGTACAAAAATGGAGGTTGTTTCTAATATCTACAATGACATCATGGTGTAATAGCAAAAATAAAAGCATAAATTATTTGTTATTTTCTGACAAGTTAGCAGCATTCTTAGTACTATTAAAAAGCACAAAGTAATAGCAGCAATTAGTTTCTTAAAAATAGAAATGATGATGGATAATAATATTAATTGTTATAAAACTTTTGAGGATTTTTTCTTCGGTTTGTACATTTGCTGTCAATAAGGCTATATGGTGTAAACAAATTTTAGATAATACTAAGTAACCGTTATAAAATATAAGTTCTACAAACAAAAAAATTGATTACTTTATGCAAAGATTAATTCTTTTTCTTAAAACTATTGGATTTCTTAATATTATAAAAAATTTTCATCACATTTTGTTCTTAAACATTAATAACGAATAATAACCAACGTCATTTGGCAAGCGTAAAGCTCTTGACTAATTCTTGAATCAGCATATTGTTATTTTCACAAATTTTTCTTAATTCTGCAACTTCCTCTTTTAGTCTTGCAGCTTCTTCTAAAGTTGTACTGTCCTCTTCGATTCTGCGTCTTATTGAAGAATTCAGTCCATATTTTTGGGATCCGTATATCGCACCTCGTTTACTAGACATCGTCGTTAACAAGATATTACCTTTACGCTCTTTCGCAACCTTGTAAGCGAAGGCGAGAACATCACTAGGTAGTCTCTTTTCACGTGGGTTTAGCGGCCTTACGGTGAGAACAGCCTTCAGTGGTGAAGGTAAGACTAATGCCGTCCAGCGCAAAACCTTCATTAGGCACTGTGGTAGAAGTCCCAAGAACAAAGCTGTTTCGAGATCGCAAATGAGCTTTGTTTGGCGTACCAGTTTTGCAAGTCCTGCTGTCTTCTGAAGACCTTTGATATCGTGGACAGCAATACCCACAAGGAGATTCATGAGTACGATAGTAACAAAAAGCAAGAACAGGACAAATGACAATTGAGCAGATACTTGAAGTAAAATCCACGATGTTCCTCCCACGTCTACAGGTCTGCCACCTTCTTCCTCACCAGGAAAAAATAACTCCTCAAAGTCTAATTCTCCTGTCATCATCACCAGCACTTTTATTAACCCAGTATGAGGACTACTAAAAGATTTAGATCGCGGAAATATCACACAAAAACTAGCTGTAAAGCCTACTAACAAACAAGCATATGCTAACAAAAGCTTAAACACTTGTGCCTGTACACTCGTAAACATGGCTACGTAAGCGCCAAACATTGGTAGCTGGCCAATCATCAGCATAAGATTACTCCAGCCGCAAAGTACGGCGAAAGCTCCTACATGACTTTGCCAGGTGTATGTTCTACCAGTATAAACAAATGAGGTAGCAAAAACACTGACGATGACACACCACTCAACCATGTTTTCTGCTTGCGTGAAAAATTGGCGGACACTGGAATAGGTTAAAATGCCCATGAGTTTCCGCATACCCTCAAGAACTGTCAGAACTACTAAAGCATACCACTCCACTTCTAAAACAACAGGATGCCTAAAGAGAAAGCCATTCAATCCTGTTGAGTTAGCGCAAAGTGGTCTACTGGAATTGTCAAGTTGGCCATGTGATTCATTATAACAGTTGTGTGCTAATGCCGTTATCACCCACGCTGTTAATACGAGTACATAGAGAAGATAAAATAGAAGTCTGCCAACATAATATTTGCGAATCTTTTGCCATTTGAGGTGTAGAAAAGACTGACAAAGTGGATGTTCTAAAATCTCCTTGTAACCTTCTTTTACGAAAGTTCCTAAGTATCCTATTTCACCTTGTTGCTGATGCTGTAGCAAAGGATGAAAATCTAGTCTCAGCTCGACTTCGCCAGCTGCCGATCCGTGCTGATGTAGACTTATAGAACCATCAAGTCTTTGCTTGAAACAATCCAGAGACGATGGAGTCTTTCTCAAAATAATCGACAAAGCACTAGTTCCACCTTTAGTTCTTGCACTAAGGTCCGCACCGCGTTGTATTAGGATATCGACGCACTGAGAAAGTTCATTTATCGATGCGACGTGTAGAGGTGTATAGCCATACTTATCTGGCGTATTCACTTGTGCCTTCCAATTAATTAGTATTTCTGTTATATCATACGTGACTAGTGATCTACCCAAAGCAACGTGCAAAGGAGTTCGCCCGTCATGGTCTGCAGCATTCGGATCAGTGCCCGAATGATGTAATAATGCCTCCACGCATTCCAAAGAATGTGTCCTACCTGCAAGATGAAGAGCTGTTTGACCTCTTCTGTTTCTCAGAGCAGGATTAGCTCCTTTTTTCAATAAAAGCTCGAGACATTCTACACAACCGGCTTCAGCTGTTAAATGAAGTGCTGTATCGCCTTTCCGTGTTGTTATGTCGACAAGACATCCAGATGTTAGTAGAACTTCGAGGCATTTAAAATCACCTCGTTCGGCGACATAATGAATGGCTGCATAACCACTACTATCAAGTCGATTTATGGTAGCATTTTTAGGAGCTAGTAATTCTAATACTTCCAGTGAATTATTTCTTGCTGCAGAGTGGAGAACGGTTTCCTCACCAGAAGGTGATTCTTGACTCCAATTTAGTTGCATAAAAAATCTTATCACATCACACGCATTGCCAAATGCAGCAAAATGATACGGTGTATGAGGTTTTTTATAATTTAAATTCATACCTTGGTCTAAGAGATATTGAATTCCTGTCATGCAATTACTGAAAGCACATAGATGCAACGAAGTAATACCTAACTCATTCTCTATGTGATTTAAGTCAGCACCATAGCTATGAATAATGGGTAAGAGTTCGCCATAGCCAAGAAAGCTGGCATACAGTAATAACGCATTGATTTCATGGGGTTTCTTGCATGTTTGCAGATATTTTTCAGCTGTGGCAAGGTCGATCCTCTTACTTTCTAAATCGTCTATTATATGCAACCTGCAGCCCAATGATCTGGCATGCTCTACAAGTAGAGTTTTAATAAAATCCTTTGTTATTTGAACAACACAAGAGCCTTCTTCCGAAAATGAACTTTCGTTCACACACATAGAATAACAGTGAGGTTCTTCGATAGGTGGAGGTGTACCATAATCCATGCAGCGATCTTCCTGATCCCAAGGCGGCTCTTCAGATTCGGGAGATGGTGAACCACGCTGAGTGGCATTCCCTAGGCAACTGCCTATGAATAACGAAGATGATGTTTTAGATTTATGAACAAGAGACATAGCTGAAGCTGGTAACTGGATGCTACTAGAGCTGCGTTTAAGTTGGACCCGTTTACTTCCACGGACTGCTGAAGAAAGGATTGGAAAGGCCTTATTAGTTTGATCTCTGTTGCTACCCTCCGTCATGGTGAATTATTGCCTTTTAGCAGCTGACAAGATTACTAAAAAAAGACAAGTTAGAAATTAAATATTATTTTTTAATGGTTGGATTATATTATAAGTGCGAAAAAAATAGCAACTGGTCTTCTTTTAATTTCGCTTGATCATTTTTTTATTCTGTACAAATAAGAATTTTAACTAAATTAATAAATTTCCAACGTAAACTGTTACGTACATCATTTTTAAAAGTTTAACCTATACAAAAAACTTGACGAAAAACCTGTACTGCACATACTTATTTTTATGCTTATATGCGGAAGAAATTTGATGCAAAAGTGTACTGCAAGTACTTAGTACTTTAAACCGAAGTCATTTTTATAATATTATTTTCTTCAAAATATAGTTTTAACTATACTACTAATTACTTATAATTAAACTTTATTTTAAATATTATTATTTAAGATCGCGATTCTACAGGAGAAGATTTTTATGTTATATTACTATAAAACGGTAAAACTAATCATCCGAATTAAAAAAATACATTTAAAACTCAATAATACAGATTATTAAAGATGCAGATTTTTTATTAAAATGTTCTAAACCGTCTGCACTTTTAATCTTGCAAGGTCAAGGTCAATGGTAACGACGTCGGGACGTGAAACGTGAACATAACGCGCACCTCTTTTGTGAGTTACTCGTTTAACTTTTTAAGTAATCAAATGTATCATTTTATATATCGACTTATTGTTTTTAATTATGATAATTTTAATTGAAGTAATAAATAATTGATTATTTAATGCATGATATCTTTTCTTTATTTAACTGAAAATATTTTTTGCATGTTATCTACATGATCCCTGCAAAGTTATACAATTAATTTATCCGTTATATGTTCATTGTAAGTTCATTATTCCTTTGATAAAATAATTCTAAAAATATCACCGTAAATTTAGATTAGGATTTGTATTTTTATTATTTTCCTATTATACTAAAATTAAAAAGTTTCGAATTAATAATAAATAAACGTAAGTACACGTATATTTTTAAAGTAACAATTGGATCTTTCTTCGTCGTCGTGTCGCGCACGCGATACGTCACTTTTCTCTCGAGCTAGCGAGCGAATGTCAATTGGAAAATCGTAGCGAGTATTAGCTATGCTCCCGTTCTCCGCTCGCGGGGCAGGCATGAAGTCGAGACTCTCGACGCAGAGCTCTTCGCAAACCGTAGCTACATTATTTACAAAATCAAAACGCTTCACGTGCTCCGATTCAAAGACTCGCGGAAAGTCCATCAGGTAGTTCAGGCTGGTTTTAGCTAGAAATATAGACACACGTGTAGAACGGTTTGCCAATATTCAGGGTGCAGATACATATAGTTACGGTTTGGAATTCAAATTTTCAACGGAGTGAATGTTATTTTACAACTATAAGTGAAACTAATTTTTCAGTTTTTACCTACATTTAACAATCAAAGAAGAGGTTTAGTAATTTAAATTCAATTTTGCAATTTAAAAATTAATAATTTACAGATAATTATTTATTTATTTTATTCCTATACACAATGAATCATTTAATGTACATTTTTGTAAAATATAATATTTCATACATTTTTTAGAAATAATTATAGAATTTGTTGCAAATTTCATAGAAATTACAAACAATTAACAACAACTTTGGCTCAACAGTATAAATTAATAAAGTACCACTGTAAAATAAGAAAAACGTTCTTCAATTATTTCAAAGAACTGTCAAAGCTACTATTAAGTTAACATGTACTATATCTTTAGACGGCACAAAAGGTCTTCAACAAGGGAAAGTTTAGTTTAATGAAATACTGACTCATAAGTGACAATGGTCTTTTCGAGTGTATTTTTTTCGAATTCAATGGACGAAATCGCTATATAATGATTCTGATTACATCTACAAAACTCATCTCCGTGTACATAGCGGAAAATATAATTTGCAGGCAAAAAACTTTTCTTAATACTTTTATAATGCGACATAAATCTCTATAATTATAAAGGTCAAAAATGGATAAAAACAGGAAACAAAAATGACAAGTTGTGCTAGTTTACTAATTGAAACTATATATTTTTTTACTAAACGATTGTTACTAAAATATTTTCTTGAAAGAATTTTCAATCTAATAACACATTACTAATGTGTAAGTGATATCTAAGGTGTGATTAATTAGCGAAAGTGCTAAAATAAATACACTTAAGGTAAATTTTGTATCACCGATAGAAAAAGGATATACGGGTTTTTTCCTTACTTGGAATGAAAAAACCTGTACAATAAAAGACATTGAATTATTTATAAACCACGTCACAAGGAAGAAATTGTGGGAAGAACAGAATCTTAAACTCCCCACACTTGCATCGCAGACGATTTCATAAAAAAATCACGTATGCATTCCATTTTCGCAAAATTATATCTATACGTATCGTCAAATTCTGATAGAATAGATTGTGTGAATTCGGTCTGATGAAATTTATAAAGAAACCATGACCGGATTGATTATTGTTTGAAATTTGCATTTATAAGATTATTTTGCTGTTGTCTATTTACTGAAAAAGCACGAAATTCATGTTCATGTCCAGAATGAAATATTATACACTTACACAAAAGATTTTTTTACTGACATTTAACAACATTATCGTTTTCCAGATGAAATTATAATTTATATATTCAAGGACATTAGTTTTCCATATTAAGAAAATTAATTACAGAATCAAAATTTAACAGATATGCATTCAATTTTTTGATTTTAATAAATTAAGGAGTGAACGTTTTTCATTTTTAATGTTAACTTCCCTGGCAGAAATGAAAACAAATGGTTGGCGAACTGTTAGTCAATTTTTAAATTAAAAACGTTATACCATGATTATGTTCTTATTCTCGACGAAGAATAACTATATATACATGTGAAAATATTATAGATATTATGTTATATTATATGGTATATATTATAGATGCTTTACAATGTAATCATAGTTTTAAATAGTTTTAACTAAATTTCCATGTTAATCTCAAGTAGAAATGCCTCCATTTGATTAACATGCTAATCAACAATGTTGATTTATTTTCTACCAGGGTTAGCTTTATTTTTTAAGACAACGAGTGCTATTTCTTCAATCAATTGAATCAATTTATCAATTTGATTCAATCAATTTAAAATATTTACTACTAATATCTTAATAAATTTAATTCTATTTCTTTTGTAAATGTTTTATAATTTTTTTTTACAAACAAACGAATCGAAAACTGTAAAGCTTTCATACATCTGTTAAATTATAGATTAACTGCTCCCCGCGATAAAAAAATGTAATTTCATAGGTAAAATGACCAATAGAGTAATGAATCGACCAGTATAATCTCAATTGTTCAGAGCAGTTCATAACAATCTTAACATTATGAAATGTCGCGGCACGTCGTTGGAATCGTAATGCATCAAACCTTGAGGTACCTATTGAACCGATTCCTGCGTATATGCTATGTACCACACCTGGATCAAATTTTTATCATTAAAATAAGACTAAAAATAGAAAAGCTTGAAATATTACAAATAGATAGTAAGTACTATAATTGGTTTTTAAAATACGTATAGTATTAAGTATAAAACTTGACCACTTATAATATTTCACATTAAAAAAACCTTTTACAGGATATATACAGAAATATTAATTTTAAATATAACAAATATAATTACATTTATTATGAAATATAACTTAAAATTTTGAAATATTTTAAATGGAATAATTTTAAAATTATTGTTATCTACAAATAGAAAGAAAGATCACGGAAGAAATTTTTTTTTTAATAATAATACTGTTGTTGATATGTATTAGAGACGATTAGCTATATAACCAAGGTTAAAGCGGTCTTCCCAATCTGATAAGTGGTATAAGCGCATAAAATCACGTGTGCAATATTGTACCATTCATTTTGACAAACATAATGAACAAATGAGACGAAAAAATCCAGGACAATTATCCTATTATGAACAATTTTCATGTATCTTTTTAATAAAGCTATTCTTGTAATAATGGTGAAATTTCTCGAGTAATTATTTATGCCAAATAGTATAAAAATCCATCGTTTATCCATAGTTCCTTTGTAATATTTTTTGAATAGATAGTGAAAAGATAAAGCTATTATTTTTATGCGTTCTTATGAATAAGATGAACCGGTTCTTGAAGTTTCCTCAAGTTGTTTAAGAATAATGTTTATGCGAATCAACTAGGTAATTACGTGTTAAGTGGAAACAGGAATACATAGTTCGATAATACTAAGCAGACTATTTACAATTTTTAAGAACATTTCAAAAAGAAATTTTTTTATACCTATATACATTAATTTTGGTAAAAATTTGTATCAGCTTGCTAGTTACGTAATAAATTAACCAGTTTTACGATTTTCAATAAATGATGATGGGTTTCAAACAAATTTAAAAAACTAGTCTAATTTAGAATAATTTAATGGAAAGTTTCTGCCAGATCTATAGGAATGTAATTTTTGATGTGAGTACTAACAAATATTTGCTGCGAAAGAATATTAAGTAAATAAAAAAACTTTTTTTTAATAGTAATTCCGATGAATAGATTTTTATAAAAATCATTTTTCGCTCATTGCGTAACGCTTAGATTTTTTTTAGACACACGAAAGACGTTTATAAAAATTTTCTATATGTCAAAAAATTATCCTTGTTCGTATGAATGACATTCGAATACTCCATGCACCCTAATTTTACAGTGCGAAATTTCACCATGATAAAAATACGCTGATGCCGGAGATTGTTCGCATCATTCCATTCAAATATAGTAAAATCTACTACTTCAACAATTGGTAAGTGCGCGTGTTTAACGAATACACACAAACTATTGAACTATCCCATTCTACTTCTCAAATTTCACACTACTCTAACCAACATGTACAAATTTACTCCAAATCGTTGACCCCTTCTATCAATTGCCACTTTTTGTCGCACGTTTCGAAAACGCCACCAGCACGCGCAGAACAATAAAAAACGCTACACTTCTCGATCTTCACCTTGAGGTAAAAGTAGGAGGATTGCGGCGAGCGGACGTTGAGCAGCGGTATTATTATCCTTGAGGGTGGCACGAGAAGCGCGTGCGGCATCCTGGCGCAGGAACAACGCGCGACGAGAGTACGAACAGCGACATCGGAGGTACGGCGCGCGCGCTTCAACTGATGCGGCTGCTCATCTCGAGCTCGCTCGTTCGCTCGCTCGTCCGCTCGTTCGCTTCGATCGAGGGATCGAGGCGCAAAGCCACTGGGCGGGAGATCTCGCGCGTTGAAGAGAGAAAGAGAAGAGAGAGAGAGAGGATACCGGTAGACACGCGCGAGGAACACAACATCGTTGTGGGACGTTGCAGAGGTATATGCAGCATTGGCATTTTTTTCTCTTCTTTCCGTACGAGACAAGAGTGAAAGAATAAGGCGTTTGGTTAAAATACGAAAGTCCATATTTGGAGGATGAGTTCAGAGAATGGGAATTCAAGATTGGTTCGGACTGTTGCCGTGCTGTGGATTGCCGTATTGTCCACGGAGACGAGGAGTTTTATTGCGAAGTTTGTGATAA
The DNA here is from genome assembly GCA_036365515.1 of Torymus aiolomorphi. Classification (NCBI taxonomy): domain Eukaryota; kingdom Metazoa; phylum Arthropoda; class Insecta; order Hymenoptera; family Torymidae; genus Torymus; species Torymus aiolomorphi. The sequence continues at coordinate 196,279,699 of CM070875.1, read as the reverse complement.
GAGGCGCTATTAATCGATTGATTTGCTTCTGCGATAGTGTTGTAGTGATACTTTGTAGAAACATTATTATGACAAGATTATAGTTCTGAATAGTTTCGCATTTGAATAAACTGTACACCGTGACGTTACAAATGTCTAAGAGTTAATCTTATCCAATCAAAGTAATCATAAATACCTACTAATGGGTAGTAAAAATTGTCAATTTGCGGAAAATATTTACTCTAGCAATTCAATAAATTCAATTTCATATAACATAAATATTTAAAAATTCCGATTATAGGTATATCTTAAGTCTCGTTTATATAAAAAGGCATTTCAAAATTGTATTTTCGAATTCCTGAAAAGTGATGTAAGTTGTAAAGAATTAATTTACGTAAATTTTGTATATAATTCCAATTTGTATCTCTAGAAGATATAATAGTTTCGATTTTTTTTACTGAAATTATTTACTTTTAACGTATAATATATTAAAGTAAAACTAAAGTAGTTATGATGTGTTATTGTTTTTAAGTATAGTTATATTTTTGCCAACATCAAATTTGCCATTTGTTAAGAAAAAAATATAAGTGAAAATCCTTTTTATAAAAACACAATGTTGACCAACGATTTATCAATTTATTAATATTATTAAGTAAGCAATATCATATAACGCTTTTATTTTATATGGTAGTTTACTAATTTTTTAACTAAAGTAAAATTTAATCCGAAATATCTAATTTTAAGCGAATTTTAGTTCAAACTAAAAAGGAAGTACTCAAATAATCCTTTGACAAATTGGCAGATTTGCGCGCGACTCTGTGTTTCTAAGTCGTGGGTGTAATCTTTGCATTCATATGCATAATAAATGAAGATATTAAATAATATAATGATTTAAAATATTACAATAACGCCCAACGTGCCATAATCATTTATTAATTTTTAATAAATTTTTTTCAAACAAATCATTGATAAATCGTGCTAATAAATCACGATGACGATATTCTTATAATATGCGCGTACTTCATAAAAGAAATTAATTAATGGCGCAACAACAGCCAATATACGTAATTAAATTTTTAATGCAGCTTTTCGTCTGTAGGGCGAATTCGTGTTCGGGCAAAAGTCACGCGAGTATTCGAGAAGTAAAACTAGAGACGACTCGATTGCACTGTCCTACTATAAACTCAGTACAAACGTAATTTACACTGATCTACATAGAGTCAATTGGCCCGATGGGTCTTCGTCTCTCTTTCTCTTTTGCGATGTTACCTTTTTCACACCTGTTGGCTTAATTTTTGTTGTAAATGAAAAGGTATTTTACGTGCTCATTTCCTTCTATTTTTCACAATCATTAATTTAATTATGTTATTTGAAAGACCAACATAAGAATTACTATAATTTTATATAAAAAACTTCATTAAAATAATAATAAAATGAACAACACAAGTGTTTAGAACAAATACAAATCAAAATTAATAAAGCTATACAAAGCGCATAATATATTTCCGGATATTCTAAATTTATGATAATAATATTGTTGCTTCGCATCTTAAAACAGCTAGACAAATATACAAATACTCGAATTAACTCGAGAACGAGTGCATTGCACTGAGACTTTAATCGTGCATTCTTCATGTTACTCTGTAGCAGTTTACAGCTACGAAAACGCGACAAAGGGAAATTTACATCTCGTTTCAGCCCACGTATATGGTACAGGGTTAAATGAATTTTGCAATAACAGTCCTAATCAGAGAGAATTAAAATTCATCGACGCAACATAAGGAGTCATTCCAACCTCACTTGCAACTTCGTAATTTTATCATATCTTCTCAGCGCGAAATCATCCTTTCAAAATTGAAAAATAAACATTTTTTTGCCTCCTCCTAAACCGACAATTTCGCTGTCAGCGTGTACGTACACTTCAAACGCGATTCGGCGATTGACGGGACAGGAGCTGCCGGCATGTTATATGTGAATGAAATCATCGTCCGCATTGACGGGTGTCTATTTTCGCCCCGCGAGCGACGGAGATTTCGACCGCGTGTACAGGCGGCTCTCTCATGCGTCGGCGTGCACTTTATTGTGCGCCACACTTTGTGCGCACGCGCGATCTTGCGACTGCAATTGCGCGAGCGAGCGAACACGCGTACATTTCGGGCCCCTCCAATTGAGCCGCACATTGGGCGCGGGTAATTAGGCGCGAAAGAAATTCGCTGACGTGGCAATTTTTTCGGTTAACGAGGTGATTGTTAGTTTCAAGTCGCAAGGAAGTCGACGAATGAAGAAGCGTGGACATGTCGTGCGATGGGCTGGAGAATTTCGAGGATGCGATTATCTTTGACGGTGACTTTGATAGAGATGAAAATAAAAGTATTTGATTAACTGTATAGAATTTATTGAAGGGTAACTTAAGTGGAATGAGCGAATCGCAAAGCGTTTTTGTATTTACGATTGTATATATAATTAATTTAAGAAGGAAGATTTCAAGTCTGATGGATTATGTAATGAAGGATAATTTAGGTAATACGTTGATCAGTCTAGTAATAAGACAATTAATATTTGATGAACATTTTAAATACTTTGTAATTTACGCATCTTCCTCAAACTGTGAAATTTAAAAACATTATTTTAAGTGTGATAGAGTTGAGTTAGTTATATTTATCCTGTTTTTTATATAGTGCACAAACATAATAAAGTCTTGGTACTAAAAATCGCAACTTCCACAACGAATGGATGCTTCATTTAAATTTGTATTTTTAGAAAATTGTATAACACTGTAAAAGTTTGAATAACTTCATAAATCATGAAAAGAGAAAGTAATTTAAAGAAAACCATTCAATAAATTAGTAACCACCGATAAACTAAATTTTTAGTTGTATATAAAGATTATTTGTAATTCTTTATTTGTACGTATAGTAAAATACAACATCAATTTGGTGGTAATAACAACATTATACTCATGGGTTTTACTTCATTGATACGCATATTTTATCTTTAATTCTTAAAATGTGATAAGTATGAAGTATCATACATTTTCAAATTTAACACTTTCATTAATCAATAAAAAGTTAAACTAATTTTGCATACAAAATTTGTTATTATCGCTACATCAAAGTAATTAATTAATTAAGGATGTTATAGCTATATCGTCCCTGTCGAAAGTTAGTTTTTATCGTTAGAACTACGATGATTGATTATATGGAATAGTTAACGATTTTTCCGTACAGTAACAAGCTTTAAAAATCAGGAATCGAAGCAAAATTGACGAAGTTACATTATTTTTTATTATCATTTGATAAAGTAATGAAACTTTGTCAATTTTGCTTCGATTCCTGATTTTTAAAACTTATAATATTCGTATTTAATTTCCGTACTGGATGGAAAAATCGTTAACTATTACATATAATTATTTATCTAACGATAAAAACTAACGTTTGGCAGGGACAATATAGCTATAACATCCTTAAGTATGACATTTTATCACCATTTGAATAACAGTTAAAACTTGTGCAAGTTAAAAATTATAAAAGGATAAAAGATTTGGAACTTCCTTTGGAGAACCCCTTGTACCCTCCGACACAGAAAACCCAATCTGCGTACAGAACAATCGAACTTATTTTCGCATTCCGCGATTAATCTCCGTGTCCATGCTCCGTTCAGCCGATTTTTCACGGCGCATACACACACACACACACACGCGCGCGCGCGCACGCACACACACACACACACACACACACACACACACACACACACACACACACACACACACACACACACACACACACACGAAAACGCCGCGTACTTACGCAACGACGTAGCGATTTTCCTGCCGAGTCCCGACAAATAACGCGCGCGATGACTTCAACGCCGACAATGCCAGGAGCGCATCGATTCGCACGAAGGTTACGCGATCACGCGCCGCGCGTTGCCACCTGGAATGTAACGCGAACCTTTCACTTATGTATACGTGGTATAATACGAAAACCCGTGCGTTGGGAAATGGAAAAAAACAGAAGTAGGCGGACATGCGTTGAATCGGTGGGACCGCGCGCGATGCTGCGACTCCTCGCGTGAGTTTTCTTGGGAGAGAAGGTTTTTCGTTCGAGGCATGTGTCGAATACTGACGGGCGGGTTTATTTATCGATATAGTGTATAGGATTTGTAGAAGTGATTTTATAGTTTATGGATTTTTCGCGCGATTGTTGTAAATGAAATTTTCGTAGTTTTTTATTTGTTCCGGGATTTATGAGAATCAGTAAATAATTTACTCCTTTTACGTATAAAGAAATTTGTTTGAATTTCGTCATATTAAACAAATGACGTTTTGAAAACATATTGTTACGATTCTAAGGATATGTGGATACTTATGAGATTTACGCAAACTTTTATCATGTACAATGATACTTTGAGAATACTTTTTAAAATTAGATCATCTGTAAGGGGTATTTTAGAATTATGTATTAATAATTCTAAATAATCGCATAAGAATTAGTACACTATTTTCTCATGAAAATTACTAACAATTTATAGTAAAAATTGCTATTAATTGCTATTAGTATTGTAAAAATGACAAAATAATAGCAACTTTTACTATCAATTGTCGTAATTTTCATGGAAATATGTAATTTTCATCAAAATTTTTCTCTTTTTAGTGAGGCACATCTCAATACCTAGAAATGGTTGATAGCTCTTACAAAATAATGTATTTACTGAATTATTTTGAACACTGACTAAGAAACAAGTTTTTTTCTGTTCTTCTGGGACTAAAAATAAATAATAAACACGATAAGACACTTTCTAAAAAACCGGGAACGTTCGTAGAGGTTAAAAGTCCAGATATTAAGTGTTTACCTTATTTTTCTGTTCAATTTCTGATTTACAATGTTTATAATAATATATTATCTTGATTGAACAATAAAAATCATTTGATATCGATATTATTTCGTAGTAATTACGGTATACTAATATAATATCTCGCTTATAATTTACAATGTTGTTACGCGTCAAATTTGCTATCTCATAAAATAATGAATGAAATATTACATCGTTTTGCTTTTCTAGCGGATTTTGTGCGCGCGATGCATGGCCGTGGTCCTGCGTATATATTTTAAACTTAAGGTAGTTCTCTTGGTCGAAAAAGCAGTTTTAGAATTTTTAATTTTTAAATAATGTTTTATTAATTTGATAATCCAAGAGTTAGTATATGGAACAAATATATATACTAGAAGGAACATAAAAAGAAATTTCAGACAAATTCAGGCAATAGTTACTACGATATTATTACAATTAAAGACAACAAAAACTTCAATAAGTTCCCAAATTTTTTTGTTTTTTATCCGATCATAACGAAATTAAGCTTATTTTGTTCGTTAAGAAATTTCAGGTGGAGTTTCATCATGGATATATGCAACAAATGCAATTTGTTTAAGAAAAGCAAGTCAAGTTTTAATGGACAAATTGATATTGCGCTGTAATGGTAACTCGTATCGTAAATTTTCCCATGGATACTCCCCCTGAAATTTCTTAACAAAGAAAATAAGCTTTATTTCGTTAAGATCAGATAAAAAAAAAAAAAAAATTAGGGAACTTATTGAAGTTTTTGTCTTTAATTGTAACAATATCATAGTAATTATTGCCTGAATTTGTCTCAACAAATTTTTTTTATGTTCCTTCTAGTATATATTTGTTACATATACTAACTCTTGAATTATCAAATTAATAAAACATTATTTAAAAATTAAAAATTCTAAAAGTGCTGTTTCGACCAAGAGAACTACCTTAAACCTCACATAAGTTTATAAACAAATAACATGAAGTAGGCTACATTTTTGAGAAAACTGACCAATCAGAGCACGAATAAAAGCGTTACCTTTCAATTCGAGATTTAATTGCGCTTGATCTTTTACAGATGAGAGAAGAAGAAATTCGAGATTTAATCGCCTTGGATCTTTTATAGATGGACTTTTATAGATGGATTAACCATTCGCTGATTAACATAAACATTTCAGATTCTATCTCGTAACCGGTCTCTGATAATAAATGACTTGACTACAGCGAGAACTTTGATTGAAATTTGTTTACTATGCAAGGCGCGGAATCTTTTTCTAAATATTGCATTTATTTTCTTTTTTATTGGAGCTAAATCAATTATAATATTCCATAGGTTTTTGTATATCGACTAGATATAGATAATCGAATAAAATGGAAAAATACAAAATAAGAAAAATGCAAGATTCGAAATTATGATGGGTCTGAAGTTTGCATCGTTGGAATGCAACGAAATAATTTGTTACAATTAATTAAAGTTATTAAGCAATGGAAATTTTATCTAAATCTTTGTTATAAAGTTATTTGATACTATAAAACAATAAATCTTCACGGAAAATTAATATTAATTATTATAAACTTGAACCAAAATCAAAAACTTTTTTATTTCGTTGCAGTGCAACGTTGCAAACTTCAGACCCATAAATTATGCGGTTGTATTCGCAATAGTAATTAAAATAGATGAATCAGTATAGACATTTTTTAGTCTTATAAAGTCAACTAAAGTATGAATTTACTGATGTAAGTATAGTCAGAGATCCGCAAAATAAATAGTTTTCCATTATTTATAGAATTTAAATTTAGTTTTATTAAGTGTGTAATCTAATACTTATTTACTATTAATAATGAATTTTTAATAAAACTATTTCTGAAGTATACTTAAATAATTGATGTTTCTAGTAGGACATAATATAGACTACTTCGTGTTAATTTCTTTATATTTATTTATTTAGCCCGCAAAAATGATCAAATTAAGAAATCGTAAGATTCTAAAAATAAAACAAATTAAAAAACAAAATACTTTTTTCAATACAAAAAGCTCACTATGAATATTAAGAATTATTTGCATGAATTATTTTTCTTTTGTCAAGCTATTAACTTTCATTAGTCAGATTTTAAGACCTCCTTTGTCTTATTATAGATCTCTTAAAACTCCTATATGACCAGTAGTATAATAGTGTCAAGACAAATCATAACTTTACCTTTCCGAATCCTGATCACGGGGGATTCATAATCCGTCGCAGATAAATCTCGACACTTGCACGCCCACGCACATCACACACATACTCCTCAAAAATACATGGGGATTATTACCGGCTTATATGCTGGCGTGTATGCGAATCAGGACCTCGAGTTTAGAAAGTTTCGCCACTTCTGGTCCCGTACGCTCACAATGAAGTGGGGAGGAGCTAATCCACGCGCGCCGCAATAATAATGCTTAACGGGAATCCCCGGATGGTAGCGTTTCGCGCTCGTACACAGCCCGAGGGCTTTACGCATTTTTTGTCTTTTTGTATATGTATTCGTTGTGATATGTATATACGCCGGTTTTCGATCGGCGTGCTTGTCGAGGATTTGAATCCAATAAATTTGTAAATTCTGAGCCGATGTGAATTGTTTTCTTTTTTTGAATGCCACGCCTCACTTATCGAGACACGCATTTTGACCAGTTGCACAATCTATTTTCTTCGCACGCGCTGTTCAAAGCAAAACGGAGGTTTTCGTTTATTTATGCTGTGTTCGATCGAAGGTTTTCCAAATCCTTTTTAGATAGCCTTTTTTTACACCTTTTAAAAATCAAAAGTTTCAAGCAATGGACAAAGATTTGAACATATTTTTAAAAACAATTTTATCATTTAAGAAATGTTTTATATGTTTATTATATTGGTTGGTTTTAGCCTTGATTAAAAAAAAATAAATTTTGTTATCTAATAGATGTTTATATGAACACGGCGAAAATAAAGAAAACAACCATCATAATGCATTTAAAAGCAACTACTATCGTTCGCAGGTCTGATGCATCATAGTAAATTGATAAAAATTACTCACCTTTTCAATTATTTAGCAGCTTTAATGTAGCTTCAATGATCGTCATAGCAATATTACCTTTTATATCACATATAACACTGAACACGCACTTGGCCGACAATATCAACTTCTACTTTTAATGTGAAGCATGATGATGTTATACACGATAACATAAATTCACAAATATTCATTGCTATACAGTCTTAGTGAGGCACGAATAAATATAACATATCGAACCCATTAGTGGCTCATTGAAAGAAAACGCGAGGTCAAAGTTTCTTAAGTTGTATCTCGTAAGTCAAAAATTTACAAAATATTAAAGAAAAAATATTTTTTTTTTTCAAATTATCTTACCTGTTCACGATCTTGCATACTGGGAAAATAGTTTATGAGTGATTTTCCATTAACTGTAATGATTCCTGAACCTTTCCCTCTGATTGTTACAGTACCACGTGTAGTTTTCCTCATACAATCTAAAAAGGTATGAACATATACCTTAAAAAATATAATGCTATGCTATTTCATTGATATATGGTTTAGTTGCATTACCTGGTACTGTAATGAAAGGTCTACCATCAGAATCATGCTCCAACTTAAAAAATAAATAATAAATTTAATACAATAGTTTAAGAGGAAAGTATAATAAATTAAATGAGTGTAGGTAATGTTCAAGTACCGGTGGAATTGTAAACGACTGTGTTAAAGCTTTTCTTGGTATTCTATACTTCATAAGAAAATCTTTTACATTGTAGGCATATGGATGATCAGCTAATCTTTGGATTGAAGAAATAAAATATACATACTGAAAAATATAACAAGTCATGAATATTTAAATGAAAATATCTTATGTGGCAGTGATTTAACACGGTATAGTAAGTTTGTATTATAAGTATCAATAATGAAAATACAATTCATTGAAAATACAAACATACTAATGATAAAATTTCTTTTTTCTATATTTATATTATCTTTTTTCTATATATATTATCTTACATCAGCTTCTTGTATTTCTTCTAAAATCAGTTGTTGAAAACGTTCATATGTTAACCAATCTGAGTTCAATAAGCCACTAAAATAAGAAATATGCATTTGTAAAATTTATGCATCATATTAAAGATTGTAGTATTTAATCTTACACATCATTGTGTGGATTAGGTGGAATACCCTTCTTTATCATTTCATCTTCTAGTGCATTTAATTTTTCTAGTTCTTCATACACATCCTAAAAAGTAAAATATTTAAATTAATCATATTACTATGTAAATTATAATTTATTAATATAAGTAATTGTATTCTTTTTTGTGAACCTACATAGAGTGTTTGATAATAATTTGGTTGAGTAGTATAAAAAAGTGAATGGTATGGTCTTCCTGTTTCATCAAATTCTGCTGCTTTCCTTGGAGGAAAAATTACTTCTGGGGGTTTCATAAGAGGTCTGGCTGCTTTATCATATAGCCCTGATGGGAATAAGTACTCAATGGCGTTCTGTACAATTGAAAATATTCAGTTAATACTTTTTAACTGTAAACTAAAAAAAAAATTATGTTTACAAGATATCAATGATGATGTGCTTACATCAATATCTTTTTGTGTGAAATGTTCAGGATCTTCACCCATCATATTTGCTAAATGCCGCTTTCCTATTTGATAATCTTCTTTTTCTTGCTGTATAAATACATCTGAAAGCAAACAATAAATGAAATATAAAAAATCAATTAGTTTTTAAAACTAGCACATAAATACTATTTTAAAATTTTTTTGGCAAAATAAATTCCTCTTACCATTAAATATTTAAGACAATTAACAATTGTATATTTTTAAGAAAAACGATATTTTTAATTCAGAACAAAGAAAAATACGAACCGTGAGAATGAGCCCTTTCTAAATATGCCAACATAGCTTTGCTTATATTCTTTGATGTTGATTTAGTGGATGAGTTTTCAGTCTTCTGTTTTACTACTGTGTCTGTTGCAGTTGAATGCAAACAAACATTGTTCTGTAATTAAATAAAATTTTCAGATGAAAAGATAAATGGATGACATGTGTAAATCCCTTTAAGTAATTTATATTAACTAAAGTTATAATAATTTTTTCTTCATAAATCAAATATAAATTAAACTACATTTTCAAATCTTACATAACAGTAGTAAACATGAAATATCAATTAAAAATTGAATAAATAATTTATTTTAATAACACAAGTAAGGTTATGTACAATGTAAAATACACTGGAGGTTTACGTTTTTACAAATATTAAATCATTACAAATCTTACCATACGGTTGGTTAATCTCGTGAATAAATTTCCTGAAAGGCCTCCTGACTTGACAACATGTCTAAATTGCAAAAATACCGAACTGGAAGCTGCCATCGTTGAAATCGACAGCAGAAACCCGTGTGTCGGTCGTGTATTATTGAACCGCTTTGAGGTTATAATCGTACCGTCGACAGCCCCAGCTTTTCGGAAAGCTCGCTGCGCGAATCGTCGATTAGCTTTTGAAAAATTGGCTCTAAAGTTGCAGATATAATAAACGAAAATGTATAAGCGCTGCAAAGCATTTCCGAGTGAATATCAGTATGAATTTCCGAAAAGAAAAATAAAAGTACGACAACCGTAAGTTTATTAGTCTAGAAATATGAAAATTTATTTTATTACGAAAATCTAATTTACTTCCTTTAGTGTTAATTTCATTTTGGACCTTTTTTATGTTTTTAAAATATAAAACGGGCAGATATCGGCCAAAATTACACTGGGAAAATGAGGTTCAAGAAATATCAAAGAAATTTGGTGAAAGCTCCGAAGATCTGATAAAAAAATTTATTTTAGATCGTTTGCAAAGCGTTTACCACATTCACTTTAGTAAAATTCGCTCCGAGAAAAAGGAGCAGGAAGAAGAAATAGACCTTGGAAATCAGTTAATAGCTTATCTAAAAAATCTATATTACAAGTCGCATTTGGACGAGCCTGTCAAATTACCTCTCACAAGTACAAGATGTATGTACGATCATCAAATAATTAATAATACTTTAGAAATAAGTGCTTTAATAATAAGAAATTTGATGTTGTTAAAATTATTATCATCGACAAAATTCGTTTTCCTCAAAATCCATGATATGATTTTTTTCCACCACGCTTACAATATTCTGTCAGCGAAACTTTCATTTAAGAATTATAAAACGGTTGCAGTATTCGGTTACGCGAGTCCGCAAACCCTGCGCGGCCAATTGTCCACTTACCAGGACACTTATGGGCGCACCGGCGGTACGGTCATTTTGAAAAACGTCCAGAAGATGATGGCTGCGAAGCGCAGACGAATCATTCAATTAAAGCTCCATGCGAACGAGGAACTCTAAAAATTAGTTTTAATCGCCTGCGCTCGCAAATTTGAAATTTGCAGTTTTCTTCGTATTGGTTTCCTTGTATTTTATGATCAATTATGAAATGATTCTAAAATCTAAAATAAGTAAAAAAAATTCCAGTTCTTTCGTGATCATTCATTTACGTGTAAATGAACTGAAATTCTAAATAAAATTATGATTAACAAAATCATGTATAGGAACGATTGTCAATTTTAATTTTTACTAACCTCTTAAGCAATTTGGCATTGATTTTACAATTTTCAATCGTTTACGCAAATTTTTAAAATAAAATAAATACATCAAAAATGCTCTTTGAGACAGAAGATGATATTCGCGACTTTGCAACAGTCTATAGAAAAGAATACAAACAGAAGCGAATCCGCAAATCCTTCAGAGCTAAATTATTTGCTCCCAATGATGATTCAAATCCAATCTCAGATGTATACAAAGAACATTTAAATACTCAAAAGCAAAATGGACGATTACGATATGCTATGCGTACAGAAACTTTACAAGATTATTTGAACAAGGTATATATACGCAGTTATCACTGATTCATTATAGGTACAATTGCATAAAAATAAATTCATTTAAAATTCGTTAATTCACACTTCAGTTTCAACATGCGATTTAATAACCAAAATAACGACGTCATTTTTATAAACAAAATAGTTTTATTGTTTATTATCTGAGTTATACATTGTATATAGGTACGAAGCAAGCATCCGCATTTAAAGATATTCTTGCAGCGAGATCCTCCGGACGAGACTATCGTCGAGCGGGAACAGAAGAAGCTATTACGGAGTGTCTACCAACTCGAAATCGCAAAAAATTTAGGCAAGCGCTACCTACACTGCCTTTTTGTTTTTATTTTATTTTTTTAATTTACTCTATGAAAATTGCTTTTTTTTGTTAATCGACTCTTTCAAGCCTACGTTTGCTTATTATTTAAGGTGGCTCCGATGTGCTGGGCTGTATCTATAAGGGGCCACGGGGGGCTCCAATATTTTTTCGTCAAATGATCAGCAAATATTTATTTACAGTAGTACAATATCATTTACTGCATATATGGACATATTATATGTTGTGATACATAACAATAACCACAATGTATACGATATACATATATATACGTGTAAAAAGCATGATTTTCGGTTTTTATGAAATTGAATTTAAATTTTGCTGGCGACTTGATATTTTCATTATACAATAAGATTTTGTGATTGAAATGCTATACTCTCTAGGTAGTTTTACGAAACAATTATCAATTCTCATGAAGTGACGAGGAAAAATTGTGTTTTCTCTGTAAGAGTCTATGTTAAAAATCGAATTTTAAAAATTGTTTTCCTCTACAGTTGACCTGGTTTTTTCTTACTTATCCGCTTGGCTAATTCGCCGGAGTCACCTTAACAATAAATGTAGTTCAAACAGTAATTTTGTAATGAAAATAAATTTATATTTTATTAAATAGTTAATCATGTAAAGTTTAGCTTGTTCTTGTTCACGTAAACTTTGCTGCATCCAATTGCCATATGAAGATACGTAGATAAATTTTATCACGTAACGTTACATAACTTTTAAATTCTTAATATGCTTGAAAGAGTTTAGTTATAATAAAGCTATCGTTAGTTTATAATTAATAATCAGTCTGTCAGATATCTAATTACATTCTTACTTTAATGTACAAGACGTTCAGTTCTTAAAGTAGCATTTGATATATTACATTGAATATATTTAAAATGATTTATGATTTTTATATTTCATCAGATTGAATAGTAAACATTAAAATAAATTAGATTATCATGAGATAGAAAGTGCTAGTTTTAGAACTTCACTTCTCGTAAGATTATTACATATATTCGGTCTTTCGTAATTTCTTAATTTATTTATAGATTGCTTATCCGAAGACAAGAATTATAGGACAGTTACAATACCGGAAGATTCTTTGATACCGGAGACCATGCACAAAAAATTATTTAGGGATCCTCGATACTTTAGGAATAATAATTTATTAAAGATAGAAAGGCCTAAGAAGACACCGGACAATTTAGCTGTTAATGAAAAAGAACGGGAAATACTGCGTGTAAGGTGCGCAAATTGTAATTTCGTTCTTCTGCAGTTTTGCTAAAGATTCCGATTGATTTGAAAAATAATACAAAAAGCTCCGTGCAAGTATGTTCTTTAAACTGTTCTTTTGTATTTATAACAGGACTGGAAATACTCAATATCAAGAAGTAATCGGTAATGTTGGACAGCGAATAATAAAAGAACAAATGTTCGGTCCACCAATTCCTATAGAATCACCAAAGAGACAAGTAAAAGATCCGGATAGCGCAAGATCAGTTTGCTCGCAAATATTGATGAATATTTCAAAGAAATATATACTGTCACAAGTTTTTTAATCCAAATAAATCTAGTCTTCAACAAAATGAAAATTGAACTTATATTGTTCTCATTATAAACCTTTAATTAATATATATTTTTTATTTAGACATTTTCTTGAAAGTTGTTATAAAAGAAGTCCGTATATACTTTATATTACCTTTATTTGATATTTTTTCTAAAATTTTTTAAATTATATGTTCACTTTCATTCTTACAAAACATTCACCTACTTATACATACATACAATCGTTTATATACATTACAAGAAGAGTCATGAATCATGTTATTTTTGTTAAGGATGGAGTGACAATAATTGTAACTGAAGAAATAATTCTGATATCGATTTGACTCTTCTTGAGTTTACAATTTTCGTCTAAATCAGTACAAAAATGAATTAAACGTCATTTACCATTCACTTTGTGAAGGCAAAATTGCAGTCTAACTCAATACTTAAATTATTGTTAATTGTACTTGCACTTATTGTTGTATACGCTTGGTTTACAAAATAAGCTTTTCATTTACATTTGTATATGGAAGCCAAGCGCGATGGAGCTCTAACAAAGAACTGAAAAGTGTAATACTCAGTACATGGATATTAAGTAAGATCAAACGTGTCAGTTCTATTTGACAAAACTATTTTTTCGCTACCCCAAATAGATTTGATGAAGCAGCTAAAGAATCCTGATTTAAAAATTTGGTTCTATTATAATAAAAATGTAATTTTCCTACAGATAATGTATCTTTTGCCATAGCTTCCCGAATATATAAAACCATTTACAATTTTTCGTACCTTATTATGGAATTTATAAACCAGGATAATACAAATTTTATAAATAAGCTCCTTTAATAAATCAAAACCATAAAACAAAATTAAAAACAATTGAATTAATAGAACATCAATTGTTTTTAATTATATTCTAGTATGCGTTTTTTTCCTAATACCATCAACGAAGGCCAAAGTCTGGTGACCATAAACGATATTCGCATTGTAATAATAAGTATATACATCCTTATAAATGTACGCTTTGTAGTTGATGGTAGCACACTTTTTCTCGATCTTTTCAATAAATTTATGCTAATTAATCTTATTTTATATCCACTAACGTTCCATCGCTGATCATATCCGGTAAGACATCTCCGCCACCTCCATTCTGTAAAAAATGATCAATTCAGAAATTTAATTGGTATATAAGCTCCACATTAGAAAAATTTCTTTATTTAAAATAATAAAAATAAACATATTTTAAATAAAATATTTTTTGTAATTAAAATTTGTGAATAATAAACATTAAATTTGTATACCTCAATAATAATTGTGGATGTCATGTCAGAATTATGTTGCATTCCTGCTGAGGATACTGGTATCGTAATGGTTCTAATATTATTGCTAGTTGAAGTCGCTATATGTTGAGCCATCACTCCATTGTTACTGTTTCTACTGCAAAAATGTTTTACACATTAAAGTATATCAACAATATTATCTGCAGAAAGTAATAGGAAATTTTAATGATAAGCAACTTACGATCGTTTTTTCACTTGACCTGAGTGGAAACGCCCTCCTTCTCCTCGGATTCGGTTCATTGCATGCCGATGTCGTGACTCATGAAGGTATTTCTAAAATTTACAATAATCAATAAATTTCAAATATTCATTTGTGTTTGCATAATATTCATTGTTTGAGTACATTATTACAAAAATTCCACACACACACACACACACACACACACACACACACACACACACACACACACACACACACACACACACACACACACACACACACACACACACACACACACACACACACACACGTATATAGGTACATTATGTATATACACTTGGAAACGCAAATTGTAAATACAGTGTACCTATATATATGGTAGTCTTCTAACAATGTACATATCGTGAAATATTTAAATTATATTCAATGATACTCACAGGTCTCTCTTTAGGAATTTTCCCTTCAGCTTCAAGCTTTGCTCTAGCTTGTCGACGTTTAAGAATACGTCTATATTGTTTAGCATTCACATAAAGCGGTTCTTCTTCTAAAAACTCTGCGTTAGGAAGAGCTACTCTCTGAAATTGTGGAGACCCACTGTTACCTGGTACCATCTACATTAAAAAGCAATAAAGAAGGTTCATTATCATTATTACTAAAATAATAGTGAAAGGTAACCAAATTAAAATAATCACAACTAAAACAAAGCATGCAAAATTTAAAGTTATTAATGAAAATAATTTAGAAGATAGATAGTAGTTTATAGTAAATGTTATAAAGTAATAGGCTGATAAATTTTAGCCTCCTTTTCAATAAACAAATATTGATACATTTGTTCTGAAAATTAGTTTTTTTTATCATAAGTTAATGCATTAGTATGTGTGTGTGTGTGTGTGTGTGCTGTTGCTCTATAATCACTACAAGTCTGTATACTGTATTTACACGGACTGTGTAAGTGAAAGAGACTTTATCTTAATCACCATGACAATGTTTCCTGCCTGTGTTGCTGCTGCAGTTGGAGAAGTCATTTGTTGTACCGGAGTTGTTGCAGCTGCAGTGGTTGCTTGAGTTGTTGGATTTGCAATTTGCATCAAATTTCCATTGATGTTTATAACTAAAAATAAGTAACAAGAGTACAAATTAAACCAAATGTTTATTCTTTGATTTCTTTTGTTTATAACATATTTTAGAAATTAAAAAAAAAATTAATTATGAATTGTTTTCATACAAAAGTTATTTAAGTATATGCTTACCAGTAGGTTGAGTGTGTTGTTGAACCTGCCCTTCAAGTTGCACTGGCTGATAAATATACGTCTGACCATCTGGTGTTTGTATTATCTGTGGTGTTTGTGGCTGTTGGATAACAATTTGCTGTCCAGCTCCTGCCAGACTTGATACTGGGACCACTTGAATCTGACCATTCGGAGCTGCCACCTGAATGGTCTGTGGAAGCATCATTGCTTGACCTCCCTGACCCATCTGTACCACTTGTACAGTACCACCTGCTCCTCCAACCATCACCGTTTGACCTTCTCCAAGTTGGTCCATATTGACTTAAGCACTAAAATTTAAAGTAATTTATAAAGTTATTTGTGAAAGTTATTTCTTATTAAAGTTAATTAAAATATAATTATTAAAATACAAATTAATTTATATACATGTATATACTGAATCACATAAAATTTTTAAGCAATAACACAATAAAATGTTAATGTTCCAATTCGTGTATTTGAAATTTCAAACATTCATAGCGAACCAAATATTGACTTAGACTTACCAATTTTAGATAGGATTTGTTGGGATAGTTTTAGGGGCAACTATAAGGACAAGAACTGAAGGGGTACAATTATTATTAGTTTTTTGGCATATTAAATAGCTTAATTCCATCTGAATTTAAAAATGCCAAATTTTTTTTGTTCACTATGAATGTTTGAATTTTTAAATATCTTTAATTTCATCATGGGAGTACTATACTGAAATGCGTTGTTGATAGCATATGTCTGATTACTCATGACTAACAATTTAAAAAAATTTTATTTGCACTTTACAAATAATGGGTCTGAATTTTGCAACGTTGCACTGCAACGAAATAAAAGAGTTTTTGATTTTCGTTCAAGTTTGTAATAACTAATATTAATTTTCCGTGAAGATTTATTGTTTTATAGTATCAAACTTTATAATAAAGATTTAGATAAAATTTCCATTGCTTAATAACTTTAATTAATTGTAACAAATTATTTCGTTGCATACCAACGATGCAAACTTCAGATCCATTGCAAATATTGAATAAATGTACCTATAAGTTTATTTTGTACATTAAATGTCTTATGTCTTCCTAGCTTGGTTATTTAGAATCAAGTATAAGATAACATTAGAACGACATATAACTAAATTTTATTGAAGTGTAACTAGAATAATCAAATCTTAAATATCATAAAACTAAAAACAGCCTCTGCAAATTCAATATATACATATATAAAGAAATATCGTGTACACAAGCAAATGGCATGAACGTTGCACCTATTCTAACATTATATAACAAGGCCATTTTAATATCTTTCCAATCCATTCTTTACCAAGGCAATTATTTCATCCCACAATACACTCATCAATGCTCCTGAATATCTCTGAACACAGACAAAACCCTATATCCCTAACCCTGCAATCCATCACAGTGTGTACGACAATGGCATCAAACACACTGTCTTTCTCCCTCTCTCTCGCTCTCAGCCAGTGCCTTCACGACACTCAAGTGCACACGTACTTCGCCCACACATGTACACAGCACGCACAAAGGTGCACGTAGTGTGTTACACGTCTATTCAAATTGCACGCTCGCACACGCATGCACACACATACACTTAACCACGGAGCGCGAGTCGAAATGTCAATACTCGACAAAGGAGCGTTCCGACGCAAGGAAAACCTACATACATACGTGAATAATGGTAACTTTAATGCATTTGTGAGTGGAAAAGAGAATCTTCCCGCTCGTCGACAATCGACGACGCACGCAAGAACTCGCGATCCACTTGTGCCGTACGTAGTATATATCATGTACGCGTGTGCCCGTCTCTTTCTATCTCTCTCTCTCCGCGACCGAGGAAAGTCACACACGCACGAGCCCGCATATCGTCGCACTCTATCCCCGTCTCGCTCGCTCTACCGTGGGCGCGCGGAGCGACCTGGTGAGCCGTCCGCGTCGCTGGCCTTCGCCCGTCAACCACCATCACCGTATTCTTCAACCGACGTATAATACAACATCGAACGTTCACAAAACAATTCGCCACGAGCAGAAACAGAAGCAGCTGGTCTGCTGTTCACGATGACACAGCAGCAGCAGCGGCAGGCAAACATGGCGTGGCGTGCGCTTCTCCGACGTATCTCTAACAGCACACGTCGACACGACGCGCGTCCCCCGTGGACGATCCCCTCGTTCCTGCGGACAGTGTCGGCAGGGCAAACGCGCAATGTCACCCTGCAGCTGCCACGCTGATCAGGCACAGACACGTGCTATGGTACGAAACGCGGCTCTGGCGCGAGAGCAGTTTTGATAATTTGTCGACTTACATTGGATATTTTCGTCGGACGCACTTTCCCAATGATTGGTCGGGCGCGATCGGGGACCAATGGTCGGGCCGAGCTTCGCCGCCTGAGCTAGTCGTGCATTGGTGGCTGCGCCGCGCGGGGGGGCGAACTGGCGCCGCGCTAGGCACGCCAGCGACGTGAGCGGCGGGTCGATGGCCCGGCCAACTCCCCACCCAACCAGCGCCGGAAGCGCCGAGCTGGCCGTGCGGCCAATCTTGCAGCTCGGCGCCAGTCGACAGACAAAGAGAAAGCCCGCGCGGATTCGAATGTATCGAGGTGTATGTACTTATATGTGCGTCTGAAAAGGGAGATATTTGAAAGGAGCGTTGTGGGTGGAGTGAGTGGGAAAGAAAGGCTGCGTGCGATTAGAATATATACGACGTTGGCGGTTGGGGGGAGGGACACGGAGCGAACCTGTTTTATCGACTCGAGAGATAGGATCGGAAGTATTTTGAGTTTACCATAATTGATTTTCCTCATAGAACCAACGTATTTTGGTTTATTGATTTATTTGAAATATTGAAGATTTATCAGAATCAGATAACAAATAGCGATAAAGACTATATTTTTGTTGAATGTACGAGATTCTTTTGTTGTAAACTAATTATTTATTTTTAATTAATAACATTTTTTTTTATGCAAAATTATTTTGTAAATAATTTTAGTAATATTTTCTTATAACAATAATATAAAAATAAAAATTATTTTAATAAATTTCTATTTTTTACACACACACACACACACACACACACACACACACACACACACACACACACACACACACACACACACACACACACTCTATTACGTGGTTTGTTTCAGATTTTGAATTATTTTTTACTGTATTGACGAACTGACTATTTTGCATATGTATGTAATAATGTATGTAAAGTTTATCTCATAGCCGACAATGCGATAGCCGACACCTTTCCATTTTTCGTAAAAGTCTGCATACTCTAACGGTAATTTTTCTACCTGTTCTTACGGTGCTCTGATAAGTACACCTTTCACTTTGTCATGAGGTACTCGCATGAGGTTGGTGGAAAGTTGAATTTTTTCCTCGAATGCATTTTGATTATTGACTATATTATTTTAATAATGTTTTTACGCCCGCGTGCATCTATTTATTTTATTTACATTCAAAACGTAATATTCAATCACTTCTATAATTCAATATATTTGATTTAAAATTTAAAATTGCATCCACTATTCTCCGACTTATTCTGACAAAACACAATTAAGATTGTTAGAGAAAACTAAAAATTGGATTATAGAATAACAAAATAGCATTTTTCGTCGATGACACAAGGGCGTGAAATCTTACGGCCGAGTGACGAACATTATTTTTTTATATACTTGCCGTAAAATTCTATTTTACGGACTCATTTGCGGACGTACAAATGCGATTGCACATACTCGAAACCGGATACATGAAATCGTAATTTACGTCCAGAAATGTGTCCGTAAAATCGGATTTTACGGACACGTATTATAAAAAAAATACAATACAGGTACCTTCTCAAATGCTGTACATACAAAAGAATTGTCGAATTTTAGAAATACAGATTTCACATTTTGATAAAGCCCAATATTTGTCGATCCTAAAAAGAATTTCATCGGCTTGATAAAAAAAAGGTATCATTTCAAAATCCAGTTGGAAAAGGTACTAATTAGGAAGCTGGTTCGAAAAGGTACCAACTCGCGACTAGAGTTTTTTAAATCAACTTTGCGGATTTCAAAACGAACCTTAACATTATAATATAAGAGCATCAAAAATGTATCAAATGTGCAATCGAGTAATCCCTATCAAAAAATACATCTTATAATATTTTGTTTGATTTGATAGTTAAACAAAAAAACATACTCGCAAGTTTGTACCTTTTCGAAGCGGATTCCGAGTTGGTACCTTTTCCAACCGGATTCTGAGATGGTAAGTACCTTCTCTTACCAAGCCGGCGACTTGTTATGCCTATTTAGTTTAATAAATTTGTTAGCATTTATTGAGATTAAAATTTATCTGAAGTACTGGGCTTGTTTAAAATAATTTTAGAACTTCAATAAATATCGCGCAGGTGTGTGTGTGTGTGTGTGCGTGCGTGCGTGCGTGCGTGTGTGATGTGCGTATATGTGAATAAAATCAAGTTGTTAAATTGTAGCATTCAAAATATTTGTAACCAAAATATTTTTGTTATTTATTTATTTTTTTTTAATGAGTTTAAAATTTGAATAAGGTTTTAAATCAGCTCAAATCGTAGTATCAATAATAAATAAGTATGTATACCAATTACATAACTGTGGGAATATGTTTTGTAGATCATAGTAAATAAGATACTTCGCATCAAAGACAAAATTCATCCTATACTTACACTCCGAATATGTGATTTTTAATTCTTCACCTACTGTAACATGTTTCTGAAATTGTCATGGATAGTATGTTTTATTTAGGGGCAGTAATATTATTTTTATAATAGCATAAGTCATACAATTTTCTCTATTAACAAATTGTTGTCTACGTCTGAATTCTGAAAATTAACTTACTTTTGTCAATCTTTAAATTAGAAAAAACTTGCAGAATAAATACTATATACAATCAAAACAAAACATTAGAAGATAAGTTTTTATTACATTTCATATATATTTACTTATATTAGTGTTGATAAATCATTTAACAAAATTTATGAATAGTATAATTGAAGGAGATTTTCAATTATTTTATATAAAGTTCTATAGAAATAGACAATAAGTCTGAAATTCTTATATTGAATAATAAAATTCATATCCAAATGCGTTTTGTATAATTATATGATTTAAAGCGAATGCAAAGAATACATTTATTTGCTATACTAATTATTTGATTATTTCTAAGAATTTAAATAAATTCCTTTCTAAAATATTTCATCGTTGGTAAGACAGATATATCTGTTATCGATAGATAGTACAGCAGTGACGATGACTTATAGCGCGAAAAGCTTAGTGATTTAAAAAAAAGACATAACGTAACTTAATAAATAAGTGATTTTTTATAAAATTCATTCATTTTAGTATTAATCTTCATTTCAATGTTAATGGTGAGTTTGCTGTAATGTATTAAAAAGAAAATTTATAGGTAAAATGTCTTGATTAAATTTTTAAAAGTTATTACAAAAATAATTTTTTGAAATTTTGAAACTACTACTTTTTATAGGGAATAGGAAAAAATGTATATCAAAAGTTTTTTAATAATTCAAGTAGCAATTTCAGCGTGTGTGAACAATTTTAATTTAAATTTATGAAAATATAGACTTTTAAAAAGTCGCTGGAATGAAAGGACTTAATATAATCCCTTCGCTGCTACAAGGATCGTACTTAAAACTTTTAAGTAGCTATCTGAAAAATTACTTTCTTAATTAATCAGTAAGATTTACTCTGCTACTCTGTTTACATTTGAAATATTATTCAGAACTCTCTCTAGGAATAAGAATTCAGTTCATTATCCAGCTCTTTAAAAATAAATGAATTATGTTTGTTATGGCTCCTTAATAAATTATAATAAAAAAGTTTAAAAAATACATTTAAAGCATGTCATGACAATGTTTAAACGAACCCGCAGTATATCATTGCAACGAAAATATAGACTTTTTTTAACAAAAATATTTATTGCCAATAAATACACGCACCAAAGAGCACTAAATCAACTTGTGTAAAACCGCGAGTTCAAAAGTGAAGTTCATGTAAATTATATATACACATAGAATCAACAATATCAATCAAGTCCGCTATTAAATTTCTTTAAACGATAAATAACTCGATTATCCGAAGAATTCCCAACAGTATGACACGACATTTTTCAACATTCTAAGTATAAAGCTCATCCCCCTCCCTCGAAGCTCCACCCTCCCCCTTCCCTCCGCACCACCCCCTTAATCCTCGCCAACCGCACACCCACACCGCATAAATCGTCGTCTACAAGTTTTCGCGGGCGCTTCTCGCCGATCCTCGCGCAGCTCTTCTTTCCCAATTCAAAGCCCCGACAAAAAAAAAACTCGCTGGTAATGGTTCCCCAGGCGCTGCTGCTGCGACGCTACACAGGATTATCGCGCCTGCGCGCGCGCGCGCCGCGGCTCTTATAAAGCCACTTTCTCGCTTTGTCAATCGGCGAAAGTGTGTCGCGCGCATAGCTATTCAGCGGCGAAAACTTTTAAAAGTTCCCTCGCGCGCGCGCGCGGATTACCGTAACGTCTCCGTGGTTTCGTATAGTTTATATATATATATAGGTATATATATACACGCGTTTTCGCGCGAGAAGTTGACTGCGCGAGTTCCCTCCCCGCGCGCCGGCTTCTCTATGTACACCTTCTCTGCATTAATTTCCAAGTTCCGCCTTCGCGCTCGCTCGCGCGCGCGCGACTCGTTTAATTTACATTTAATTAATTCAATCACTTAGAATTGAATTTCGAAGCCATTCGAGAGATCGTCTGCCTGCAGTTCTCGCTTTCTCTGCCTTTGTCTGCCTCTCACTCCCTCTGTCTGTTTCTCTTTTTGTCTTCTTTTTTTTGTAAAGTTTTTAGGTTTTTTTGAAGGGGGTTCGAGCTCTTCGTTGCGCTTCAAGTTGAGCGCGAGCGAGAGAGAAATCCTTTACTTTATTGAATTTCGCTTTGCACCTCTGCGCTGGCGCTCGCGCGGTAATAAATCAGCCGGTTATATATATAACATTTACTTCGCAAATAGACGGGAAAGGCTTTATCGCGCGATGCGCCACCGCCGACGCCACGAGGGTAAACGCGATTAAGCGCCACGGATGCGGTATTAATTTTAGATTAGGAATTGCGTTGTGTTTGCCCGGGTTTTAATACATCCGTGGTGATAATTCGTATTTGAAGAGGAATCATATATTGAAAATCATTTCTGTTCTTTTAAAATATGGGTTATTTTGTTATAATGCTGCAAAGTGAAAATATGAAATTCGTATATTATTCTATCAATTTAATTGTCGTTTCGTAGTCTTCGTTCACTTTTATAAGTACTTTTATTTCACAATTGCACTGAGAAAAATGATATGATATAAATTACTATAATATACATAGTAACATCGGCACATACTATGTTTTAAAATAAAAATTCCTATGTGTGTAGTAATTTTTATATGTGCATAGACATTTTTACTATGAATATAGCAATTTTTGCTATAAAACATAGTAATTATTGTGAAAAATACTTGTGAAAATGTGGTACTAAGAAATTTTCAATTTTTCTTACTTTGTTATCAGCTTAGCAATTTGCAGCCATTAATAAGTGCTGAATTTGATTAAATACTGTTAAGGAAAAGGATGACCTGTTGAACTTATGTTTATGTATGTGTATGTGTGGATGTGGATGTGTGTGTGTTTGTGTGCGCGTGTGTGTGGGTGTGTGTATTTATTTGTGTGCGTGTGTGTGGGTGTGTGTGTGTGTGCGTGTGTGTGTATGAGAGTGCGTGTGTGCGTGTGTGTGGGTGTGTGTGTGGATGTGTGGGTGTGTCGGAGAGTGCGTATTTATGTGAGAGAGAGAGAGAGATTTGATATTGTATTATAATTATTAGTACTGAAATTTTGCATTACTTTTTTCCCATTCGATTTATATATTGTATTGTCAGAGACTAGCAAGATGAGTGCAGCTTTAAGATCATTTTTTTATCTTATACTAGGAGAGCGTTAAGCCTCCGGACCACGCATTCGACTCAACCTTTTGGATTTGTTTTAGCATGTAGAAATATGAAGAAGCCGTAATATTAGATACAACCGCTAAAAAACTCAAGTTCTGGACATTATTAGCTTTATTTTGAATAATAATTAGAAAAAGATCTCTTCTTGAAACGGTAACCAATTTTGGAAAGTCTCAAATATTATTTCAAAAAGTGAAAATAAAACTAGAGAATACGAGCTTTCATTCAAAAATATTGATTCCTTCCCAATTTATGGAAGTTTAAAGTTGAGCAAAAAAAATGCACTGTTGCGCTCCTAAAATTCGCTATTTGAATATATGCATATTTTGGTGCATTTTCGTTGCTCAACTTTAAACTTTCATAAAATGGGAAGGAATCAATATTTTTGAATTCTAAAAAAAAGCAAATGAAAGCTCGTATTCTCTAGTTTTATTTTCTCGTTTTGAAATCACATTTAAGACTTTCCAAAATTAAATAGTTACCGTTTCAAGAAGAGGCAATTTTCAAGTTATTTTTCAAAATAGTTTTTTTTAGCGGTTGAGTTCAATATTGCGGTTTTCTTCATATTTCTACATCCAAAAACATATCACACAGTTTGACCCGAGTCCGTGATCCAGAGGCCTATGACCCTCTTCTAGTTACTGTTGGTTATATTTTCTTTTAAAGCAATTGTAAAAATGTATTATTCTTGTTCGATTTAAGATATATTATGCACTTTTTAATTTAAAATGAAATTCTGGTGTTTTTTCTATAAAGTTATACTTTTCTTAATAATATAGGTAAATAACATTTTCACCTTTTTTTTCGTTAAGTAAATGATTTTTCACTATAACAAACACAGAAATTTGTCACTTCTTATGCAATTTAATTTATGCAGGTAAATTTTATTAGTTTACTTACGGGTAAATTAAGCGGTATATATCTATTTATTATAATTGAATAGAATCAAAAGCATAATACTAATGATATGGAATCGCAAATAAATTTTACTCTTCTTTGTGGAAACAGTAAATTATTGTACATTCAAAAAAATTCAATAATTCCTGGAATTATATAGAATAAAAAAAACCTTTGCTCTTTTCCATTTGTTGGATAAAATCAAACACAAATAATTTATTTGGAAACCGTTACAATTGTTGTTGTTACGTACTCTTTGCAATACTCAATTTTGGCGCTAAATAAATTATTATTTCGCCTTATCAACAGTCGTGTTTCAGAATAATAGCTTAATAAATCAATTTATATTCTATTTTATACTTAATTTTTACTCAATCGTGAATTAGTTGGTATTAAATACATCTTATTTAGACGATGCATACACACATGACTATCTAAAATTTTACATCTTCAAAGACATGAGGTCTTTTTAGAATGAGTTCAAAATCGCGTTCTTCTTTCGTTCCAATCTTTGGAAAAATATACCGCAAAACATCAACCCGCCGAAAACCTCAAAGATCGAACATTTCATTTTTCAAAATTCCTTGAGCCATAAACCAAACCTTCCCTCGTGTCTCGAGCCATGAATCAGCTGCCAGTCCCTTCCTCTTGCACCATCGATATTTCTCCGTCTAAAAAAAAAACTATATCGCTCTCCCCGTATAACGCGCGTCTCTGCATAAGCAAACCTCATCGGCATATTTCTCTCTCCCTCTCTCTCATATACACATATACCCCGAAATCTTCTACCGACAGCCATAAAACGAGCCGATAAGGAGCCGAGCGTTTTTCCGCGCCATTGTCCGCGGCGGCCCCTCCGTAAATTCGCGCGCTGCAGCCCCTTATAACGCACTGCGCTCGAAGACACCGTTACTTTAAATCCTAGCTCTCTCTCTCCGTGTGTGTGTGTGTGTATATATAGAGAGAGAGAGACAGGGTACTCGACACCTGCAGAAATTTCGGCTCCCGTCGATGGCGCTATAAAGCGTCGCGCGCGAGGATTCCGCTGGCAGCGTGCGCGGGCCGGACTCGATACATTCCCCTTTACTGGCCGAAGTCGGCTTCGACTGTAATACGTTTGGCTATATATGTGTGTATGTGCAGGTGGCCGGATATGGGGGAGTATATTTATTTACGGTACGTGAGATCTACGCGAGAGTAAAGCGTTAACGACCGTGAAACGAGCGGGGAAAAAGGAGGCTTCGCGCCATATTTATTATTTTAGTTCGTAATGGCTGGGTGCAAGGCGGGCCGAGAATATCAATGCTGCGGGGACCAATTGTTTATCATATAGGCAAATACCCGTTTCTGGAAGTGTGAATTATAACGAAAATAAATACTGTTACAACGTGTGTACGTAGTTTTGACCCGAGAAATGTATAATATAGTTTTGTTGGAGATTAAAATAATATGATAAATTATTGACAGGAATAATGGTTGTGATCTACTTATTTATTATAATACTATACATACACGGAGAATAACATTGTAATAAAAATTACCATGTCTGATTGTAAAAGTGGAACAGACTCGAATTATAACAAAAATTGATATAATTTATGATAATTTTTACGATATAGGAAAAATTGCCATAAATTTATAGTAATTTTTACTATAGATTATGGCAATTTTATTCGTAATTCGAATCTGTCCCAAATTTACAATCAGACATGGTAATTTTTACTATAATATTTTTTTCCGTGTACAGAAAGAATATTGTAATACATAACAGTATTTTCCATAAATGAACACCAGTAAGAAAAATTGAAGTTTTTTGAAAAGTTGCTTATTCGTATTCTTGGATAAAAGGATAATAGGGAATCTATTATCATCAGGAATCTATAAAAACTTTAGTATTAAAACAAAAATTTTCTTATATATATATATATAGTAAGAACTATTTTCTCTCAAAATTTACGATTGAGCTTTGAATAAAATCGTTATTTTTCGACTTATCTTATCTTTCATAGTTACAGCTTTTCATTCATTTTTCCGGGTGGCATTATTTTTAAAAAAGGACGCCAATAAATGGGTAGCAAGAAGTGGAAACAGTTAATCGTACAACATAAATTTTATTGTTAAATAAGCTTGCCAAAATATGAAGATAAGAAAAATTAATCGAGGAACTGAAGGGGAAGTTAGGAAAAATAAGAACTGAAAATATAAGTTTGATAAAATAAGTAGAATAGTTAAGATTCCACCCAACATTCAGTAGTAAAAATTGAAAAATAGCTCTTTAAATATTTCTCTCTATATGCACGGTTAAATTCGTATTCAAATGTTTAAGTTTGCATGGATTTTTAATACTCATATGTGGCTCCTATCTATCATTTAAAAAAATTCTTTAGATACATTAAACATATTAATATTACTTTTCTAAATAATCTCAGAAATATCCACATCAACATTACGCTAATAAACTATTACAACGTTTAAATTGCTTTTCATCATTCCAACAAACTAAACTCATGCCCGCCGTAGAAAGTTTCAAAACTCCGCGAAAACACTTCCCCGTAAGCAGCTTATACATATACGCCGTCGGTCCGCCCACATTATGGCCGCATAAATGCACAATAATAATTTTCGAAACTTATTTTCCGCTCCTCACCGAAACAAAAATCAACGAATTTGCGCGTATTTACTTCTACACGGCGAACTGCACCATCTAAATATAAGTATATACACAAACTTGCAAGCTGTGGAGGTACGATCACACGCACACACACGTACCGCACGGTGCATAATACGTCCGCGCGCGTTTTCCGAGTCATTAACTTTTCCTTGATTGCGAGCGCACGGCGAGTATAAATACTGATAAACCGGGGGCTGTTTAGCCGCGTGTTTCGGACGCCGCGGGGTCGAGTGCAGAGGGGGGTGGGAGGAACCGGGCGAATTTTAAACGACGCCGTTGCGCGCTCGCGGCATTTGCATTACACTCGGAGAGCTGCATTTCGATTTGCAGAGAGTGAGAGGGGGAGAGAGAGAGAGTTGGGAAGGGGGGGCGTCGAATGAGTGCATCGGCATTATGCAAATCTTAATTCGTTCCGGTGGAAAGCTCATTAAATTAGCCAACGGGAGGCTGCTTTTTGCAGAAGAAGGGGGGGGGGGGGGGGGTACGGAAAAACTTGGATGACTCGACGGTGCTACAGCGCGCGATTAGAGTCGCACAGGAGTATAGGGGAATGCTAAAGTATACTATTGTTAAGATGCAGGCAATTAATTAATTTGTATAACGTTATTTCGTGATGAAGTTACCGAGAATCGAACGATTCTTTCTGTATTGAGATAAATCGGGTAGATATAATATACAGTTACTGTTTACTGAAAGAGAGAGAGAAAGAGAAGAAGAGTAAACATCAAAGAATTAAAGTTTCTTTTGCTACGATAATCTGTATACACATACATGATATGAGTAAAAGTATCGCGAGTTAATCGAAAATTTATGCCAATACATAACTTAAATATATTTTCTCAGATTAAGTTTTATATTAAAACATTTGCTATATATAATTTAATGGTGAACAAACAATTTAATTGATGATGAAATATTCAATATAACACGGTTGAGAAAAGATTATTTATGATTTATAAACGTTATTCATTATTCTGATTGTTAATTCTTAATGTATATTTTACTTGTACACGTGCAAATATTAACTGGATAATCTTCACTATATAATTTATGTTAAGAAATATTTTAAAAGTGTATGTTTCATATATGATTAAAATATTTTTTGCGAAAAATTAAAAATGTTTGCTGTATTTGAGCAAGTATATAATAGAAGTTAACAAAAAAATTATAATTTACTTTCAAACGATTAAAATATACATTAAAAAGTCCCCCCTTGTATCCTTTTCTCACTAAAACCAGTCTCTTTTGACTTTAACTTTGTCAACAAACAAGCCGCGACGTCTGCCCACATACAGAGCTATATAGTTGACGAAAATTTTGTTTTTCGAATGTACATTAAACTTGATCCCGCAGCCATCCAGCGCATACGGACACTCCATTAACGAAGTTTTCGGCGCAAAATCCGAATGTTCAACGCATACTCGCCAACAAGTCGAACGACCAATCGTAAACCATCGGCGCGCAGCCAATATACCGTCTTTTTACAACGATCATAACCGAAAATTCACAACGAACAGCCTGCGTATATTTTACCAGCCCCGCACTGCGAGCACTCATAAACAGCCCGGGCGCAAATTGTGAAGCTGCGCAGAGGCGCGCGCGGCAGCAATATACGCGTAATATCGGAATCAAGCTCGAGAGAGAGGGAGCGCGCGCCGAGTTTTGCGGCGAACATACAGATTAAACGCGCGCGCACGCGCGACGACGACTTGCGTACATCAGCGCCAATTGCTCGACTACACCCTCCACCCTTCCCCTATACGCTATTAATGTAATTGGCGAGTGCAGTGCTGCACCTGAGGCTCACCCTGCGCCGATTCAGGAAAATCTTGCACAGCGCGCGGCTCGTGTTATATATGTACACGCGGAGATCGAGGGATGTATACGTTTCACTCGCCGAGCCCGTAATGCAGTTTGATTCGTTTATCGGGATTGATGTGTTTCGCTATTAAATCGCGGTTTCAGCCGGAATGACGATGTAGCTGCCGGCGGGGATGGATTGAAACGGCAGTTTTTGAGTTTCGAATAATATGTATACTGAATTATACATGATGGAGCGGTGGTCGTCGACTGAGCTGGCGCATTTTTAAGTTAATAAAATAACAAATTCTTTGTCGAAATATGCACCGAGTAATATGTATACTAATAAGCGTTTTACCTTTTGCGAGGCGAGTTGCACGACGACAGCGCTGCTTTACATAAAGAACTTATTTCTGTATATAAATATAATTTTATATATTTTTCGGCAGTATAACTTTATTTAAAAAGGATTACCAAGTGCTGCGTCCCTCTATCCGGCATTAAACTTAAAAGCATTAATTTTTCATCATTGTAATCAAATATTACGATCGTGCGCGCGCGTGCACAAAGCCAGAAAAATACAGCGATAAACGGGCCGAGATATAAATGACGGGGAGCGACCGACTACACACGCGCGCGGAAGCGTGCGAAAACGAGAAAGCGAAAGAACTCGCGCCCGAGCGCGCGCGCTTATATACATTTTCTCTGCGATTACGCGCGATAACGTGGAATTCCGGATGGGAGCGCTGGGCCGAGTTATGCGCCACCGATGATAAATAATAATTTCGGCGTGCGCGGCTCTGCCCCACCACCATCGCCGACTTTTTGGCTTTGAAAAACGCTCGCTCGCACACGCGCCCGCACATTTGCATATACGCGGGCGTGGAATGCATTTTTATCGCGGTGAGCCCCGGCGCTTTTTGCGCGCCGATGCCGTGAAAAATTTGACGGAAATTTTTAGACGCGAGCTCGGCTGCACCGCCTGTGACCTCGCGCCCGGCCGGTGCGGTGAAATTAAAAGTCCGGAGATTTTGGCGGGATTGCGCACAGAGAGGGGGAAAGAGAGAGAGAGATTGTTAATCCTTTTATTTGCGCGAAATGCGCTTGCAATATGCCAATACGCGCGTCAATTTTTCGTGGTAAAATTATTTTTGTTTGTAACGATATTTAATATTTTTTTTTTCAGCAAAAATGGATTTCCCGTGTAAAATGGATTAAAAAGTATAATATAGATTTTCCTATAGAAAAGCAATTATGGTCGATTTTGTGTGTTAAACTACCAACGCGTGCTATAAAATTTGAAATGTAAAACAATGGTCAATTAAAAGTTTGATATTTCATGGGAAAAAAAAAAAAATAAAATCTTTTGATTAAATTGCAAATCGACATGGTTGACTGTGCAATTTTATTCCTCGGAATTTAAATACAATATATTTTACAATCATTGTCGTGGTAATATACAGTTGTCGAGTACCAGCGTTTGCAATTATTCCCGTCGTATACGTAATTTTGTTATGCTGTGGACAGAAATCAAGTGCGCATTCAATATCCGAATAATCAACCACGCGCGCTTGCGCCTTCGCCATCGCTGATTAATTCCCATAAATATATAGATAGCGCCTAATCTCTCCGTGATCTATACGTCCAATTTCACCTATACCCTCGGCAGATTAATCGGGATAAAAAATAGCGCCCGCAAATCATCCGCTAAATTTATGCTCTCTATCCTCGCACACATACACTCAGACACGTGTGGCCGAGGCCATGTAGGGGAGGGGAGAAGGAAACCTTCAAAAGGCGAAACAGCCGCCCGCCTGAGCGGCCATTATTCAGAGCGACACCCACTTTCTTATCTCCCCCCTGTTCCTCCTCGCTGATGCTCGCGCTCTCTTTCGCGGTCGCGCGTATATAGCACACACATACGTTTGCGGGAGATTTCCTCGGCGCGCGTGTGTCCCGGCGACGCGCGGGGATTTTTCCTTCTCGTCCCGCGCGTGAAAGCATTCGCGTGTATTTCGAGAGCCTATCTTTCCCGTATAATTCGATGAAATTTGAATTTATCGGCGCTCTCACGGATTTTGCGAGAAAGCAGGCGCCAGAAGAGAGACGACGAGAGAGGGAGCAGGGATATTATTGTTTATCGAACGATTATTTCGAGAATAAAGTCGGAGGGGAAGGAATTGAGCTATTCTGAGGAAGCAGAATTGCATTGGAACGCGTATAACCACTGTATTGCAATCGTTAAACGTTACGTAGCGCGTTTATGTGCGGCGCATTATTTCAACGACGGAAAATCGTGGGAACGAGCGCTGGTACGTGCCATCAGTCAATACGTAAATAATGGGAACGGTTAATTAGATTTTTCTTTTACGTTTTATAGCGAATATCGCTGATTTATTAAACTATAAGTGTTCCTGCAGGTTGTGATATTGCCAAGTTTAAATTTCATACGATTGGAAAGCCATAAAAAATTAAGGATCTCGATAAAGTTTTTACGCGAAAGTTATTCTGGCTATTAAGTTTACTGATAGCGATACAATCATTTTTTAACAAGTTTGTCAATGTTTTGAAATAACTTGGAAATTTTATGAGTTTACGAACTTTCTTAATCTCATGTTTAAGAATGTATGTGCAAAGTTGGAAAATAATCGATTTAAAAAGTAGAGCGCGCCAGGGTTCGCTCCTACTTTAAATATTTAGACTGGCTTAAATGATAAAGAAACATTATTTCATGTTTACCTTTTATATAAAGTAATGATGATTTTCATATTTAATCATTAAAGCCACAAAAAGAATCCATCATTTGCTCACATTTAATACCCACGAGAATAAAGGAGATTAGTGCTTTAAAAATATTTGAATAAAAAAAATATTATTTGCTATCTCGGATTTTCCGCCAAATAACATTCGGCCAATTTTCACATTTATAGCTTTTTATTCTTTAAATATATATATTTTATTTTTCATCCTGCACAATATTAAAGTGGATACTCCCATATACATAATCTCATAATATAAATGCGCGTTATTAAAAGCATTCATATAAATGTGAAAATGAAAATGTGAAATGTTCGTGAAGTTATTTTGTATTTCTACTCATCAAAAATATTTAATGGCATTTCACCTAGACAGCTTTTAAAGTCTGGGGATAACAAATTGGCAGCTTCAAATTGGATTTTTCTTAAATTTGAAAAAGGCCAGGCCGAATAACAGCCAATAAAACAGCAAACTATTTACCCAAAAGAATTCCACGCATTTTCCCTACTCCCATTCTCTCTTTCGGCGTCAATCCTGCCAATCCATTAGCGCTGCTCACCTACCGAAACTCGACCCACCCTCGAAACGAAATTAAACTCCGCGCAAAGCTCGCGAGCTCCTCCGCCCCGAACATCCACTCGCGAGCGTAGAGATTTCCTTAAAAAAAGTAAAAGGAGCGAAAACGACGTGCTCGCGTGACACATCGACTTTCGCTCAAGCTCCCGCGGGGAAAGCGAGAGGATATCCCCGTGATTTCACACGGAGAATGTAAGTCTCTCTCTCTCTCGCCATGCGGCCACGTGCCTCGAAATCCAAGCGCGCGTATAATGCGCGCGTCGAGTTGTTATTTCGCGAGCGAGCGCCCAGACACATTCCTGCATTATTGAGGATTCGATGGGAAATCCCACACGCCGACGCGCGACTACTATACTTTTTGCTCGGCAAATCCGCGCGCCAGTCTGGTTGATGGGTTGGGTAAGTTTGCGGTTACCCAGGGGATATGTGTATTGCTTGCCAGATACGAAAAATTGTCGTGATTTTTGTAATGATCGATTTGTATAGAGGGACTAAATTATTCATGAGGCAGTAAATTCCTATATAGGTATTTTATCGATAATACATTTATTTTTCTAAAACAAACATTTTTTGCTTACTTTATTTGATTTATCATTCCAAGCAAATAATACTCTACGTCGCCAATGTTATTTCAAAAATTCCTGTTAGTATAAAATGTTAGCATCAAATGAAATTGATGTATATTCCGCGGATTTTTTAATAGTCTAAAATCTAAATGCAAGATTATTGTTCTAAAAATAAATGAATATAAACATGAGAGATTGTAAAAGAATCTCAGCAGTTACCTTGATTATAAATTTCATGTATATGCCGGCTTATCGATTCCTCGTCTTTTCCACGTACGCGATATTAAATCTGCAACATAAAGGAGGCGAAGGCGAAGCCCGCAGTGCACAGGTTCTCCAGGATATATGTATCGCTTTCTCGACTTCTTTGCTGTATTATTCCACAGCTAAGTTCCACGAAACGCGCCGAGGAAGTCGAGGAGGTACATTTATCGATTGCGGAAAACTCGTTGGCCTCGAGAATCCCCGTTGTATGGCTTAGATTTCTTCGATTTCTTCTTTTCCGAGTGGTTATATGTTTTCAACTTCACTTTTACAACGCTCAGTTCGTTTTCCGCTACAACTATGCTTATACGTATAACAACTTCGTGCGCTATTATTGTGAAATTTTTTTGATTTTCCGAAAATTCTATTTGCATTTCTGCGCGACTGTATGGGCATTACATTACCTAGATTAAAATAAGTGCGCTTTTGAGTTGTTGTATACTAATAAATGTAGGGAATAATTAAATCTATATTTAAACAAACAATGTAAACTATTCGGATTTTGCTACTTTTCACAAGTAGTCTACTGTAAATATTTGCTCTTTTTTATTTTTATTCTACTTATAAAAGCATTGTTTTCCCTGGTAGAAAATAAACCAACTCGGATGGCTTATCTACTAACTGTTGGCCAATAATTTAGGCCAACGAATAAGAAAAATATTGACCAACGGTTAACCAACGGTTGGTGGACTATCAATCAATAATAAAACATTGAGTAACTCATAAAACAATAATAGAAATTAATAAGAAATATAGATATGTAAAAAGATTTTGATACATAAACAATAGTAAAAATTATTGTAATGCATTAAAAAAATATTTGAATGAAGTTGGGAGTAAATTTATTTGAAGGTTAAGTAGACAGCGTAGCACGTGGGCTATGCTCCGAAATTACTGTCCGCATCCCGCTTTCCGCAAGACAAGCACACATGCACATAAATACACACATATTACATACACACGAGTGCGATCGCAGGTTCATTGTTATGTATAGGTAAAAGTATTTAACTGCAGACTCATACGAGTCACGTGACGGGATTGCCGGGATTGCGTGGTTTTGCTTCACTGTAAAAGGTCAGATGGTAACGGAACACCGTGTAGAAAACGGAGCAATACGAGTACGAAGAATTTATGTAGGATACTTTCAAATTTTAAATGTAGAATACCTTTTATGTAGGATTCTTTCAAATTTTAAATATAGGATACTTTTAAATTTAAAAAAATGTAAGTATCCACCTGTACATGTCCTGACTTACGTCAAAAAGTCACGCACACTACACATTAACACGCCCTAACCTCAATTTGAACAAACAAAACTATACCCGTTACCGATTTAACCATATTTATCTGAAGAAAAATACTATTAATATGTGGGTTTTGATTATTCTACGAATAATACAAATTTTGAGAGTTTTATTTAAATAATAAGTTGTGTAAATGATTTTTATTTAAGATTTTTAATATTAAGCATTCATTGACCAAGCGCAAGGGTGATTCCGTGACGAAATAAGCGGTATTTATCGCTAACTGTTGGTTAAACGGTTGGCCAAATCCTTGCGATTTGGCGAACGGATGGCGTACGGTTGGTTACAATTTCTATCAGGGTTATGATTACGTTTAATAATTTTGAAGCTTTACATTTCAAAGTTTCTTTATTTTATTATTTTAATTTCGCGTTTCAAAAAACTTTCAAGACAGCGAAACAATTTGGTTTAATCTCCTAGTTACGGTCGTGTATATACATATACCTGAGTTTGAAGAATGTTGAACTATGCAAAACTCGGTGTATATTCAGGCACAGTTTTTTGTTTTCATTATAACTTTTGATCCGGACATACTTACGAACTTTTTCTGAAAAATAAATTAAAAACTTAGCTATTCTATTTCGAGGTAATATCACTATAAGATTAAAAGAGTGGAAATCTTAAGTTAAGGCATTCAGCGCTACTGTGCTATAAGTACTTAAAAATTTGTGAGGAATTTAATAAGGCAGCTCTACTTAAATCAACCATATCTTAATACATTTCATATATACAAGGTAAGCTTTAATGTAGGTAAGGTAAAATTATCAATACTTGGATATTTAAAGGGGAATGCTCCAAATATTATCAATATTATAAAGAATATATTGAATAAACATTCATTATTTATGAAGTTAACTCTGTTTACACTCGAAATGTATAGTGAAAATTAAATAGCTTACAATTCAGATTCCTCAAAAAATAGCACTTCTTTTCACAGATATTCAATTAAAAGTTCCACATTTTAGAATTTCTACTTTAATCGAGTCGTTGTTCCATACGAAATAGATTCAGAATATTGAATAATTAATGTTAGGATAATATTAATGGCTGAAATCCATCGTAGCCATTACTACAGTTCAAAATGAGACTTCTAACGTTCACTCCACAACTAATCTTCGCAAAATACGCCAAAAAAAAAAGAAGAAACTCGTCCCATTAAACAATCCCGAGGGATACCGCGACGCTCAGTCTACATGCGCGTTCGCTCTCGAGACGATTCGCCCCCTATTACCAGCGCCCTAAACAACGAACCAGACGGCTATCCCCCGTGTAACAGTCACACACGTGCATACAGCTCGCGCCACACACAGTTCCCCGAAGCGCAATAAAACTTTTCTCCTGCTCCTCTCTGCCACTCACGCGTCCCAAAAAGAGAAAGAAATATAACATCAGCGCTCTGTATCTTTTCTCAAAAGAAGGCCATAAGCGCGCGAGGGCGACAAGATAGTGGGAGAGCCTGCGGCAGGGCAGCAGCAGGGAAAATTATCGCGGCGAGATAAGGCGTTTACGCGAGCGTCGGGCGGGCATTTTGTTTAGTGCATAAATCTGCAACTCGCGACAATGAGCTCGTTACCGGCCGGAGATAGTTTACTATACCGCGCGGGGAAACTTCGCGGCTGCGCGGCGAATTATTAATGCCGCGATCTGCAGTTGTTGCATGCGAGCGAGCGCGCGAGCGTAAGTGTACGTGTGTGTATATATATAACCGTCTATTCGCGTTCGCGTGCCTCCACGGGGTAGAGTTTACTTTGGGAGCTGCACTTTAAATAATTGTTCGTTGCGCCCTGATAAAACGTTGATAATGCATGGCGTTCAGCGAGGCACCATCCGGGAATCCGTATCGCGCGGCAAGGCGCTTGTGTGTGTTGTATTCGGTCGGGAAGAAAAGCCCGCGGTTCGGTTAAATAAGGTCTATGCAGATGATATTTGATTAGGAAGACATGTTATATTGAAACTGAGTGATTATGTGGAATATTTGGTTTCGAAGTTTGTTTTAAAATTAATTGTAATGGACTTTTGAAATTAATATTTTTTGTTGGCGAATGTAAGTTTGGTGTAACTGATTATAAAATTTCTGACAGGGGAAATGAGCTTTTATGCTACGACAAATATTTTAATGTGAAAGTCGTTTACTTTTGGAAATCAGTTATGTACAATAGAAAAATTATTTTGTTGGCAGAATCCCAGATCAAATATATATAACTGATTTATATTTTCTACAATCTATTTAAGCATACGCTATTTGACTTCATTAATAATACTGATCCGAGTAGTATAAATTTATATAAATAATTTAATACATTCTCGATAATCTGATATTGCAAAGGAATCCATTGGTATAACTCGATACCCAGAACGAGGGAAATTAAGAATCAGTAATCCATAGTCTATGTCCGGGGACTATCGAATATACAATCCCCTCTCCCCGCGCACGTCGATTCCTAATTTTCCATGCTAGTGAATACGAGCGCATTGAATGGCTTTCAGTTTACTAATAACCGGAGGCACGGTCATAGCAATCCTTTTGTCTTTGTGTAGATTGAAACCAGTTTTCCATTCCAGCTATACGAATGGATCTGTTAATTTGGTCGCGTCATGGGTCCCGGCGCGCTTGTCAAGGTATATATACATTCCCCTCCGCAAACGTTTGCAGGAATAACAGTTCGCGTAGTTTATAAGTGATATTACCGGCGCAATTGAACATTATCTATGCGGAACGACTGTACACTTGGGTTGGTTGGGAAGCTAACGGTGCGGGTTAACAATTAGGGGTTCGGAATATGACAAAAAAAGCGGAGACTTTATTGTAAAGTTTTAAAAAGAAGTTTATTATGTGTTAACTTTTGAGAAGTAATCTTTGTGATCTTGCTGACGACAGAATGACATATGTTTTTTTTTTTTGATTTTCAAATAGCTCGATCCGTAACGTAGCAACGAATCAATTCATTTGTTCACTATATTCATTCTACTTTACAAATGTTCTCCTTTGATGCCAAACGTTTTCGGGATCCCGGATTACGTTAACTGTTAAGGGGGGAGATTGCAAATCAATTTTATTATAATAAATC
This sequence comes from Torymus aiolomorphi, assembly GCA_036365515.1. Taxonomy (NCBI): domain Eukaryota; kingdom Metazoa; phylum Arthropoda; class Insecta; order Hymenoptera; family Torymidae; genus Torymus; species Torymus aiolomorphi. The sequence goes on along the minus strand of CM070875.1, from coordinate 196,241,454 downwards.
AGAATCAACTGCTACGTGACAAAACCGCTTACAACTGTGATTTAGAAGAATATTTAAATATTATTTACAAAGATAAAACATATATGAGGCGTTTCACGTCAGCTCTCCAGGCGCGGCGCGCGAGTGCGAAATCATGCTGTTTTCAGCTTGTGTTTGAAGGGCTAAGATGTATCTAAAAAAAATAATCCCCAAGTGATTTCGATGTATTTTTTCCTCAGCTTTCCGATGGTGCTATTAGTTTCTCAAAATTTTTCAATTCTAAGTATTTCTTGAATAATATCTCGAAAAAATAAAAAAACCCCTATGTAGAAAAAGGCTATATCCATGTAAAATTTCCTCCTCTTTCGATCTAGCAGGTCAAAAAAAATATTAAAAATATAGTTTTTGAGATATAACACGTTTTATGTTTTTTTGAGGTTAGAATTGAAAATTTTTGAGAAACTAATAGCACCATCGGAAAGCTGAGGAAAAAATACATCGAAATCACTTGGGGATTATTTTTTTTAGATACATCTTAGCCCTTCAAACACAAGCTGAAAACAGTATGATTTCGCGCTCGCGCGCCGCGCCTGGAGACCTGACGTGAAACGCCTCATATACAACTCGATAAATTTTATAGTGTGTTTTTATTTAGATTTTTGAACAGTAAGCATAAATCACGTGGGTGAAATATAGGTATTATTTTTGATAAGAGGATCCCTGTGAAGTATAATTATGATATTTAGAATGTCTTTGTGTGTGAAGTTGTATGCTATAAGTTGTTAGAAAATGATTAAGTATTTATTACTGACAACTGAATTTTACATTAAAATTTAATTCAATTACTCTATTGAACAAAGTGTTTGTTTTGTGCAGTTCATTTTCTGAAAAATGAACAACTTACAAAGAAGCAGGAGAATTTGAAAAAGATTCACTATTGAATGGGTCTTTTTCAATTTGGATGTTTCCATGGTAATCCTCTTTCCATTGTCGGATATTTTGATAAAATGTTTTGAAAAAAGGGTATAGAATGACTTTGAAATAGTCAGCAAGCAAACGCAGCAAAAAAATTAAATAAACAACAATAAAATACAAAAATGTTTATTTTCTATTACAGTTGTCGCGTATTTTAAGGTAAAATTAGCTTTGTACTTGCTTAACAAACGAATAAAAGTAATAAATTATTTTGTTCTTGCTTCCAACACAACGCCATTATTTATAGCGCTATGTGTGCATGTATACGTCACATTGTAAGAATACTCAGGGCAGCACGAGCCTTTTGCGTCGAAGTAGAGCTGCAACCGATCGGCTTGACCCAGTCCCCGAGCTGAAAGCGGCGAGCGCGCGGCCGGAAACTTACGCGCTACATCGAGCGGAAAATTACGGATGGCCGGACCGCGGACCCGGACAACTGGCAAACGTGGGCGAGCGAGAGGGAGAGATGGAGAGAAATAAACTGCGGTGCGGCCAGTCGGTGAAAGCGACGGATTTTTCCCTCCATGGAAATTCGTTTTTCTCACTATCGAAGATTTTGCGACAAAGTGTGTTGTAGAATTTTTGGATGAGTTCGGAGTAGCAATAAATCAATTTCCTGTTTAGTGAATATCGTGGCATTTGGGATATTTATATTTTGAAATGCTAGTGGAAGGCCAAATAACTTCGGTTTCATGCATATACATGTTAAAATGTTTGGATAATCGTATGTGATTATGGATGAAAATTAAAAAAAAGTTTCACCAATTTTTGCATCGAGGATAGTGTAATACTAAGAAATCTCGTTACTGCAAGTGGGATAAAGCTTTTGAAGAATCATAGGCATCTTTTTTATATTTTAACGTATATAATGGATCATTTTGCTTCTTAAAGAATTTTCATCTAGAGTTTCATCTAGAGTTGCCGGAGGGAAATTCGTGAAGTTATTCGCTGTGCGCAGCGTAATTTATACTTTTTTATATAAATTAATTTGTATGATTATATTTGTACTTTACGCTGCACGTAGCAAAAATTTTCCTCCAGAAACTCGAGATGAAAATATTTAACGAGCAAGCTAAGCCATCGTACGTTAAGATTTAATAAAAAATTGAAAAAGTTCTTATGATTTTTCAAAATTTTTGTAGGTTCCCCTGTTAAAGTGAGTTATGTATAACCATATATAATGATTTCTTTTTTATTTATAATTATGTATGATTATATTTATTTGAAACAAACTAATACTCTTTTTAATAAATAAATAAGTACAATAGCTTTTCAATACATGTCTAAAGCACGAATAACATTTTGTTTCTATTTCTGGACTGGCTTTTTTCACGTACCTCTTTGGTTTTTGATAAAAGAATTTTACTAAGCTCTCTTTCTCCTTCCCCTGTCGATGTAGAAACATTTCGGACTCTACACCTCGGCCTTCCCCGTCTCGTATCGATATAATCGATAACTAAGGGGGTAGCATACATCGTCGATTTGGTTAATCGATATGCATACGTTACATAGCGTACTAATTACACCACGTCAATACACCTATATTTTATTTATTGAAGTTAATACCCCCTATTTAAACTAAAAAGTTTACATGAGAAAAACCAGCCAATTACAAAAAGCGTATATGTCGGGAACATTATTTTACACCACTCTAACCTCAAAATCATAACTTTGATATGATTATTCGGCTCTCGTGGTATAAAATACGGTACGACACTGGTGCGTAAGGATAATTTTTACCGCATTCGACTTTTCGCACTCGCTTCGCTCGTGCGAAAAATGTCTCCTACGGTAACTAATCACCTTCCACACCCGTATCGTAATGTACTATTTCTTGATGCCCTGGTGGAAAGTACGTCGTTTCACCATTGTTTTCTAAATATTACTAGGGCTTTCGCCACTGACAACAGCTTTAGGTACGCATGCTTCTGAGTTGGTAACTAGGCAACTGCATATTTTGAGATGTGAATTTATCGCCCTCCATATTATTCATGTTTGAAAGATACTTATGGATCAGGATGGGGCTTTTTTAATACAAAAAAAGAGACTTGATCTTTTTTTCTGTAAATGCTTCAAAGCGACGTTTCGTCGGCTTGGTCTGCCGACCTCTTCAGGCTAGATGTTTATTAAATAAAAATACAGAATTACAAATCACGTATAACATTCGGTAAAAAAACCAATGATATATAAAAAAGAAACGAACCCTATTTACCTTAAACGTTGGCACAAGTCAACGAGTCAAAATTTATAACGATGTACAGTCATATTAACACTTACGGCTAGTGGCAAAGAACATTAACGTACATATCAATTTATACACAACGCTATCAAAATAGACAAAAGTATTGAAGTAGTCAATCATAACAAAAACAATCATGACGTTAGCAGTTAAAATTTCGAAAGTAAAGGAAAATAAATGCGGTTAAGTGTATAAATATCCTCTTTCTTGTTTATACTGTGTTTGTTACATTTTATGTGTATCATTTCCGATAAGAGTCTTTTTTTATAATTCCGCTCAATGTCTATAATTTTTGTGTCGTCCCAATTAAATTCATGATTCAAACTATTTTTGTGGGTGTGTACTACGGACTCGATGTTTTTGTTTTTCTTATGTTCATTGATTCTTGTTTTTAAAGAACGTTTGGTTTCACCAATGTACGTAGCTGGGCAATTTTTACAAGTAAATTTGTACACCACACCTGTTTGATCCCATTTGTCAGACTTATCTTTCCCCAATTTAATCACATCGTTATAAATTTTGACTCGTTGACTTGTGCCAACGTTTAAGGTAAATAGGGTTCGTTTCTTTTTTTATATATCATTGGTTTTTTTACCGAATGTTATACGTGATTTGTAATTCTGTATTTTTATTTAATAAACATCTAGCCTGAAGAGGTCGGCAGACCAAGCCGACGAAACGTCGCTTTGAAGCATTTACAGAAAAAAAGATCAAGTCTCTTTTTTTGTATTAAAAAAGCCCCATCCTGATCCATAAGTATCTTTCAAACATGAACTGCAGATTTTATTAATAGATTATTTTAGAGGTTTTTTCAACATATTCAAAGTCATTAACCTATATGTACAACAAAAACAATCACTTCTGATCATCAATTAATCAACAGCGATTTATATTGCTTTAATTTTTGAAATGGATAAAAGATTATTCATTAATAATGAATTGTCCTCATCCGACGAATCTGAAGATGAGGAAGAAGTGTGTAGAAAATTCGACGAAGAAGCAAGTATTATAATTCAAACAGAAACGTTGCCACTACTGAACAGAAACGTGCACACAATCTGCTGTTGAATATGAAAATGGCACACTGACAGAAAAAATCTGGTAAAAATTCTTATGTTGTCATGTAAAAATTACCATGTCGGAATCGTAACTCGACCATATGTCGGATTTTTAGCAGAAATTGCAATACACGTAGGAAAAATTCCAAGTCTAATATGGGAATTTTTTTATAACTGATTTTAAAGAGCGAAAAAAATTATTTCATCTTTTTTTTTTTAGGAGTGGGGGAGCGAGTATCAGACACATAATTATTATATTTAGACAATACAGAAGTTATTTTTGAATTAAACATGATTAAAGAAAATTTATTAAATAAATTAAAAATTTTTGACGACATCGAGACTCGAACCTTACGGTAGTCGGGAGCGCTAACCACTTACCTATAAAGACATATGTCCTACAAAATTTTGGAACTTGTATATCCCCAAACATAAGTTATGCGCGCTAATTTTATAACAAATTATGCTTTAACTCGAATAATACTATTCTCTATTTTAACGTAATTTATTAAGAATATTGTTTAACATTTTATAACTATTACCAATACCTTAAATTAAACAAGCTCATTTATTTATTAATGAATTTGTATTTTCGATATAATGGTTTTTCACAACCTTCCTTAAAAATATTACAAATAAACAATGATTTTAAAAATTATCTCATCATAAAAAATAAAAAAAAAAAATAAAAACAAGTATATTGGATTAGAACGCACATTCAGTTGTTGCGTTTAGCGTTTGTGTTTTGTCTCGATGTTGTCAAGGTGGATTGAGTTTGTTGACATGTATCTGTCTGAATCTTTCCTATTTTGACATTGAAGAGGTCAAGTTTTCGTACACTCACGGGCTATTTACGATTGAACGTGTGAATGTTTACTCTAAAACTCTCTCAATTTTTACCATGCTAGCCTGGGAAAATGTACAAAAGATAAAGTTCCATTTAGCCACGTGTTAATTTTTACTATGCTGGCATAGGAAGTTTTACTTGTGACATTGGACTTTTTCATATAAAAGATAGTAAATATTTCGATTTTAAGCAGTTGTGGGCAACTTCCAAGAGCAACATCGGAATTTTTCCCCGGATTTTTTTAATTGACCAGAAGCACTTGCTGCGCTCGTGCTGCAAATGTCGGGGCGGGCAGCGAACTCAACGCGCTCGAGCTTCGATCAAATGAAAGACTCCTAAGAGTCGGAGCAGAAAAAGTGAGAATTAGTCGTGTTACATGCGAGAAGCTGAATGCTTGCTATTACGGTGTTATCATTGTCGGTGGCAAAATATATATCGGCGAGACTAATTATGTAATAGTACATCCGTATCATAATACGGGTGGGGAATGTGATTATTCACCGCATGAGACGTTTTTCGCACGAGCGAAGCGAGTGAGAAAAGTCGAATGCGGTAAAAATCACCTTACGCACCAGTGTCATACAGTATTTTATACCACGAGAGCCGAATAATCATATTAACATTATGATTTTGAGTGGTATAAACGTACTTTCCACCGGGCATCAAGAAAAATAGTATATGGTATACAAGACGAAAGATCAAGGCCCACCACTGCGTGATATATCGCCCTCGGCTTCGCCTCGGGCGCCAACTTCACGCAGTGGCGGAACTTCAACTTTCGTCATTTGTACCGTAATTTTATATATATATCAAATGCAGCTTTTGAGGATCTATGTCAGCACGGATTCGATACTTTGAGGATTTTTCGGACTTTTGAGGACATCCTCAAAATTCCTTCGGTATGAAACGGTACTTTTGAGGATTTATATTAATACCTTCAACGAAGAGAGGGAGTTATTTCTTTAGTCAAGCATATACGAACTCTGGAGAAAAAAACTATAGATCCTCAAAAGTACCGGTTTCCGCAATGTGTGTGTGTGTGTGTGTATGTGTATGTGTATGTGTTTGTGTGTGTGTGTGTGTGTGTTTGTGTGTGTGTTTGTGTGTGTGTGTGTGTGTGTGTGTGTGTGTGTGTGTGTGTGTGTGTGTGTGTGTGTGTGTGTAGATTATGTACATACAGTACATATAATTATATATGATTATAAATAATTCTTTTATATATTCTGATAGAAATGTTAACCAACGGTTGGCGAACTGTTAATCAATTTTTAAATTAAAAACGTCACATCATGATTATGTTGCTATTGTTGACAAAGAATAACTATTTATACATGTGAAAATATTGCATTATACATGCTTTAAAATATAATCAATGTTGTAAATAGTTTTAAATGTTAATCTTAACTATAAATGCCTTCGTTTGATTAATATGTTAACCAAAAAAGTTGGTTTATGTTCTACCAGGGTACAAGTTAGTTTTTAATGAACAATATCTACACTTGCAATAATCAAATTTTTTCAGTAATATACTATTTTTATTCCATAAGTTAGTTTTTTTTACATATATTTTTACTTCAACTATCAAGTCTTAATAATAATCAATGATAAAAATTGTTTTTTTCAACGCGTGCATGAAAAAGGCCCTTTACTTGCGTAGAAAAGTGAATGGAAAATCGAGCTTATCGAACGTCTAGTGAGATATCCCGCAGGAGCAGGAGGAAGAGAACTTAGTCTCCCGTTATGACGACTCGATATACCCATCCACTTTTCATGCCAAAAAAATGTCCTATTCTTGCACTTATTAAAAAACGTGCTATGTGTAACAGGTGAGAAATTGACTTTTTCAAACTCGGATGATGTTTTTAATCAATCATCATCCTCACTAGAAAAAGTCAACTTTCCTCCCTATAAGTTACACAATGTACTATTTCATAAATGTCTATGACAAACTATATCTGACGCATAAACTACCTCATTTAATTTTTTGTTTGTAGCTTAGTTTGTATTCGTAGACTAACATTCAAAGTTCCTTTGAAAAGTAGAAAGCAAAAATACGGGTAAGTAGATACAGTCAGTATTTGGTCAGAAAACTTCAAAGCGTTTACTTTCCGGCGTAAACTCTGGTACTTAGTACCCATGTAATTTCCATTTGTTAAATTAATGTTTATGACAACCTATATCTAACGCATAAACCATCTCATTTAATTTTTTAATTGTAGCCTATAGTTTTTATTCGTAGATCAACGTTTAAAGTTCCTTTGAAAAGTAGAAAGCAATACGGTAAGTAAATATAGTCAGTATGTGGTCAGACAACTTCAACGCTTTCACTTTCCGGCGTAAACTGTGGTACTTAGTACCCATGTAATTCCCATTTGTTTAAATAATAAAATGATATGTGTTAAGAGAATTCCAACAATGATTAAATCCATTCCATTATTTCCCTTGGCAGTTCTATATATAGTGCACCGGACAAAACAATGTAACTACTCGCGGCCAACAATTACATCTGAAATTTTCAAATCAATTACGTTTTCCAGGTCTGGTGGGAATGGCACGAAAGCTGTAAAAAATGTAGCGTCTCGAGCGACTCTCGGTATACGACGCCAGCGGCTAGCGGCGGCAGCCGTGGCGCATTTCCCGATTGAGATTCAGAACACGTTGGCGACCGAGCGAGGAATTAAAGTTGTAAAGTCGCGCACACGGCGTTATATGGGGATGAAAGCCCGAGACGCAAAAAGTGGCTCTTCGCTTGATCCTCAGAACTGCCTGGTTATAGACTTTCTTAAGTCATCATTATTCCCTTCTTACTGATATGTCTTTTATGTTCGTATGTATATACGCCACGGGTGGCAAGGATAGAATAGAAAAATGGAGAGATTATATTGAATTGATTATGGATAATATTGATGTACTGGTATACAAGTATAAAAATTATAAATGTATCTAAATATATTATAAATTATAAATTATAAAATTCCATGTTTTTATTAACAAAAAAGAAGTTTTTAGAAAATAGTTTTTAATGGTAAAGTATGTATACGAAGCCATTATTGAAAGTTACTTTATAATGATAAAAAATGCGTCGAGTCGGGAGAAATTAAAAGTGCACTCTCTTAACTTGTATAATGTTCCACCACTCTGGATGTTAAAAATTTAGTTCGTTTTTGCGCAGATTTCTTCGTTTTGACATCGATAATTAGTTTAATTGAATAATAAATTAAGTTTAGAGAAGCCGACTACCAATGAATTCGTAATTGTTAGCGATTTTTTTAATTTCTATTGTCTCTACATCAATCTAATTATTCTTTCTTCTTCCTCTGTCTTTCCACTTCTACTTTGTTTTTTCAGCATCTTTTTTCCCCAACTCCCGACATTACGTCAATTTTCTTTATTTTTTCTCATTTACACGCGATTCTCATCCTCTTCTCTCTCTCCTTCTGCTTCTCCTTCAACAACACGCTTCACCGCTCGGTTGCATTTTTCTCCCCCATTCCAACGTTCGGAGATGTTATCTCTCTCTCTCCCTCTATCCCTCTCCATTATGAGGCAAAAATCCTGGCGCGGTCACGTCAAACCCCGCGAGAACTTTGCATAATTCCCCGCGTTTTGCATAAGAGACGCGCGCGCGCGGCTGTGAGAGGGAAAGATCGCGCATGTTTTTCTCGATTTTCTCGCGGGGCTAACGAGTTACGGCACGTCGCTCACCAATCACCACCGGGATTTATAAGACTACCACGAAAAAAGCTTCGTACCCTCACGCGCGGACGAGGTCCCCAGGGGAACTTGGCCGAAGTCGACGTATTGCAGAAAGCGGGGTAGAGGGTAGGGGGGTAGAGGTAGGTTGTGGAGAGAAAGGACTTAAGTTTTTTAAGTCGACTAAGCGTCGACTTTTCCTTGTTTTCCTGCGGCTTTTTATCTTTGACTTTTATGTCCTATCGTTCATTTTACTTGCGTATTAAATAAAGTTTCACGTTTTTTTATTAAGAAAACTTTATAATGATTATTTTTTGTTGTTATATTGGTTGCTGATTTAAAAGAAATACGTTTCGTAATAAATAGGGATGTACGTGCGCCCATGGGTGTGCGCAACGTTACCCGTGTAAAAAAAATTAGTCTGGCACTGGTCTGGGAGAGGTCTGGCTAAACTAGTCTGGCTAAAGTATGGCTTTAGTCTGGCTACGGCCACTATGCCAGACTTATAAATTTTGTCTGAATAAGTCTGGCTAAAATGTCAGACTTTTTGCCAGACTTATAATTTTTTTCTCAAATAAGTCTGGCAAAAACGCCAGACTTTGTGCCAGACTTTTTTTCGGTCAGCTGCGTCCCAGAACGCTGTTCTAGGTCCTGCAGCGTCAAATCAACCTCACCTCGAGATGCGTCATTTCCCAGGCGTGGAGCTCGGCGGACGTGAGGCTCATACCCGTGCTACTCTAACGAGTAACCCAAACTGTACCGGTGCCGCCGATATCGCAGTCATTGTCCTCATCGTAGCCGCCGTCACCGTCGTCCCCACCGTACTATCGAGCGCTATTTAATGCTGCTTCAGTCTGGATCTGCTACGGAGATTTAAGGCAACGCTAGCTAACCTGAAAATATATACCACAAAGTATCTAGTTTTTGTGGTATAAAAAATTATTTTATTGAAAGCGCCAGCTTATCTGATAATTCTGCAATTGCTGTTCACCATGGCTCGACATCGAATTCAATTTCTTTTGTTTTTAATTTCTCTGTAGGTATGCACGGCGAAAGATATTCATAACCCAAATTGAAATAATATTTTGAAGTCTATAAACAACATGAAATTGCCGTATCATGTGTTTTGTCGACAGCCCAAATATGTGATCATAGCAACATGTTCAATACAAAGAAAGCTGAACTAGCTTCACGACGTTTATGGACTTCAAAATATTTTCAACGCACTACACGAATTTAACTTTATGATTTCTTCACGACTGCGCACCTTACAGAAGAATGAAAAGCACGAGGAATTGAGTTCTATACATCGGGTCTCGGCGAACAGCAATTGCAGAATTATCAGATAAGTTGACGCTTTCTATAAAATATTTTTGTATACCAGAAAAACTAGATACTTTGTGGTATATATTTTCAGGTTAGCTAGTGTTGCCTTCAATCTTCGCAGCAGATCCAGACACAAGCAGTATCAAATAGCGCTCGATAGTACGGTGGGGACGACGATGACGGCGGCTACGATGAGGATAATCACTGCGATATCGGCGGCACTGGTACAGTTTGGGTATGAGCCTCACGTTCGCCGAGCTCCACGCCTGAGAAATGATGCATCTCGAGGTGAGGTTGATCTGACGCTGCAGGACCTAGAGCATCGTTCTGGGACGAAGCTCACCGAAAAAAGTCTGGCAAAAAGTCTGACATTTTAGCCAGACTTATTTGAAACAAAATTTATAAGTCTGGCATAGTGGCCGTAGCCAGACTAAAGCCATACTTCAGCCAGACTAGTTTAGCCAGACCTCTCCCAGACCAGTGCCAGACTAATTTTTTTTACACGGGTAGTACGTTAAGCTGTGAGATTACGTGTTTCCATGTGCGGCGATCTACATAAGTGCAGTCTAAATTACAGAGATTTAAAAAAAGATTATCTTCCATGTATGTTTCGCATAATTTTTACGTTTAAGAACATTTTATTATTATTACTGGATATAATAATATATTTAATATTATTACTGGAGTGATTTTCTTTTGATTAATATATTTCATTACTATTTCCAATTAATGTGACAAAAGAAAAGTTTTTTAAATAGAGTACACTCTAATTATAAATATATTTACTTATAAGCAAATACTTTTTACCATTCTGAAATGAAATAATGGTTGGTTTTGAAGATACTTGATTTTCGTGTGGTCGATTTTTTAAGTACCATTTTCGATCAGTAAAGTAAAATAAGTCTAATTTTGATTTATTACTATATATTTTCTAAATTGGATGTGAAAAAAAGACTTTTCTTTGAATGATAATCATTCAGTATAGAGAGAGAAAGGTGTAATATAGAATTCCAGAAATAGAAAATAAAACTACAGAATCTGAGTTTTTATTTACTTTTTTCAAAATTATGATATTATAAACCTGAGTGAAGAAAATGCACTAGATATCGCTAGAATATGCTAGTCTGCTCATTTTGGTGCGTTAACATTATTGTTTACCTTTACATTATCATGACTTCGGAAATAGTAAATATTATTTAACCTACAATAAAGTATAAAAGAAAAGTTATTTTCCTCTATAATTTCATTTTCCACTTTTAAAATGGTTTGGAAAACATTTTTAGATTAAATGATTATTTAAAAAAAAGCTTTTTTTCAACATTTTCTTAAACTAAAACTGAAAATGTTCGTGACTCAAGATTTTTTAATTATTGTGATCTACTATTGTGGCTTTCTCCATAATTTCACATCCACAAACATCCAAAAATATTCCAAAGTTTGAGCAAAATCTGTAATCTGAAGGAATATACTCTTCTATTTGATAAACTATTAAATTCGTATTTATAATAAACGAAATCTTTTACGTAATTATTAAGATTATATTTCAAGTTATTTCATAGTATATAATAATATTGTATTTTTTGAAAGCGTTCAGGTACTCATGATTAAAATGCAAAATTATTATTTGACCACTTAATTAAGGGTTGCGATACGAGGAAAATTGTTAGCAAACAAGCCCATTGTAATTGCGTAAAAATGTGTAAGAAGAACTCTTGTTAATTTTTTTATAATCATAAATTTTGATGTACATAACTACGCACAAAAAATGAATATCAAGATTTTTATGTGAAGAATATAAAAAATATATTATATAAGTGACTTATAAAAATTTCTTATATATAATGAAATGATTTAATATTAAAATTATCTCCAAGAAAAGCTACTTATCCCAGCATAATTAATGTTGCTAACAATGTTCTTTTATGCCTCTTTTCTTATTATTTCTATTTATCACGTCTATAATAATATTAGAATAGAACTTTCCATTTTTCATCTTCAACGAATCATAAAACACTAAGTTTGTACAACGACGAAATTTACTCATTTAAATAAAATAAATGCCATGTGCTATGAACGAAACAGTCTTCTCGACAACAATTTAAATTATACGCTGTTGACGTGCTCCAGATATATTATACATAATTTCCGTGAAATACCCTTAACGCTAATGGAAATGAGCGCGCGCACTCGTGACGCAGGCTAGACGTTATTTTCCATCCATCAACTGCGAACCGGCGAAATGCAAAAACGCCGGTAGTCGGAGAAAAAGACGCTAGAAATTTTCAATAAAATGCGAACAATGTCGAAGCTCTTTCGCTCCGAGCCGCTTCTTCTATTCCTCCTCCTCCTTCTCCTCTTCGGCGCCCATATTATTCCGGGGTTGCGCTACACGCTGCCGTTGCTATTTACTTTCTTTCTTACGCTCGTGCTCTCTCTAACTCTCTTTCTATGCCGCACGCGCGCAATCGGTCCATGCTGAATTATCGATTTACCTTTTAATGACACACTCGACGCGAACGAGCGCGCACGCGGCCGTTTTCTTTTTTCGTCGCGTTTTGTTCACGTGTAAACGACAATGCTTTTTGCGCGCGCACGAAAGGAGGGGATTAAAGTCCCCCTGTTGCGTATTAGCTCTAGCAATCCATTAATGTTCTCCTTCACTTCACGACTGAATATGAGCTTTTAGTGATTTTATGGTGGTATTTTTATAATTTAATAAGTGCTTATGTCAATTAAATATGATTGAATCAAACATTTCGTAATATATGATGTACATGCGATATGTGTAAATAAAAGAGGAAAATCTGATTGCTTCGTATATATTTCGGAGTTATTAAAATACGTTTTAATAATGCATATTATCCATAATGGAATTTTATGTGCCACAAAAAAAACACGTTTTCAAGCTGAATTTTATATGGATTTGAACAATAAAATTCTGTTGAAACCCATTACATTTATACGTACTCTGAATATCATCATAATAAAATTTACAATGACAATACAGGCCAAGTCTATGTGCTTATTACGTCAACTTCCGCGCGCTCGTTCCTCTTTCATTTTCCGCCAGTATACATAGCTAGCGCAGTCGCTTATTATTCTCCGAAATAACGCCTTTGCCTACTCGACCTTTTGAACACCCGCGTTTGCGATGCTGATGCAGACTCGGCGGCGCGTCGTTCGGGCGAAGCGGCCGCGACAATATCGCGCCCCGGAGAACAATGGCCAGGTGGAAAACACAAAACTCGTCGCACGATTTTTTAATTTGGCGCGTCAGGTGCAGCTCGTGCGCGCTTTGACACGACAGCTGCGTTAGCGAATTTCCGTGCGCACGTTATTCGTTTCGCTGCGGGATACGTGTGTGTGTACACTATATATGCACGCGCAAGGGAGGGCTACTCACTTTGTGCGAACAGTGGTGCAATATGCGTGCACGGCGGGGGCACGTATACGGTCTTGCGTAGATTCATTATGGATGATGGGTTTAATATGTGTCTATGGATGATTCGGTTTTGTATATATGTATAGTAGATGCCGAAATTATTCAAATGATCTATTGTTTTTCTCGCTGTAATTGCATGTTCAAACAAAGTCTCTTGTTTGTTATTAAATTTAGATAAATTTTGCCTTTTCTTGGACAAATACTTCCAATTTTTAGACCAACAGAATATAACAATTGCCTTTTAAAATAAATTCAGCAAAAAAACTTATTTCCCGTGTGTTGTGGAAAATAACATTGCACTACAATTTTTCGTTCCGATGCAATTCCATCCGAAAACTAAATTAAAACTATAAAAGCAATTTCGTCCAACTAAATTCTTCAATACAAATAAAAACAAAATAAAATCAGGTTATAAAACATGCTTCCGTCTGTATATCCAACTAAATACCTTTTCTTTCCCCAACCCCTTTACTCCTCAACTCATTTCCACTCTCTCTCTTCCTCTCTCTCATTCTTCTCGAAAAATGTCCGAAATTCGTTTAAAAACCTCAAAATTTTTCCTCCTCCCTCCCCCTTCGCTCATTTCGCGCACGCAAATGGCCGGACGCGGAAGCACGCACGCGAAATCACGAAATCCCTTTTCCGTCTGTGTCTCGCGCTCTCGCTGTCGCTTCATATTCCGCGTAAGATTGCCCCGTAATTTCGGGCTCAATTGGGCCCCGAGCGTGAGCGCACGGATCCTCGTAACTGCATTTACGCTTTGTGCTTTACGCTCGTCCGAGGAAATTGCATCGCTGCCGACGCCGTCGCCGTCGTCATCGTCGTCGACGTTGCTGGAAGAGAAAGGTGAAGCGCAATGCTCTTCGCGCACGACGCGCGCGTTTGACTCGTCCGCTCTTTTTCTCTCGTGACTGCTGATTCTTTGCGAGACCTCGAGCGTGGACGGGGTTTGTGGCTTTTTTACCTTTTTGGTATGATGCCTTTACTTTGGGGAAGGAATTACACATTTTGTTAAACGAAGGGTATCTTTAGTTGGGTTTAAGTACGTCTGGTTGTAAAATTTGTAATTTTTTTTTTTTTAGAAAATTGTTGAATTCTTAAAACATCCATGTATTTGATCGTATGTTGTTTGATTGACATTTTATACAGCTAAGACAAAATTTTAAAATCATTATGTTACGATTCACAATAAATATGAGAAAAATGATATGGCTATATTTATATATCAGACCTATGTGCAGGTGACTACATGTCATCTCTATAGGAAATGTAGTATTGTAAATTATCTGATTAAATAAATACAAAAAATAAATAAATATGTATGAATATCAATTTTCTGACATTCAGTAACTCGAAAAAATCGTTATACGTACCGTCATAAACTTTTGCCGTCTATCACTTCCGAGAAAAGAGAAGAGATATAGTGGTACAACTAAATCGGCCGTAGAAAAGTTTCGGCGCGAGCCAAGTAGTACGTACGCAGATAACCATACGTACAAGATAATGTCCTCTTTCTCATCTTTTTCTGGAAGCTAACTCCCCGATACAGTCAGTCTTTCGCGTTGGCTGCGTTTATCATATTATGTGTTTCGTGCTATAGTCGTTGGCGTTCTCGCGAAGACAGTACGAGAAAGTACACCTTATTCTTTTTGTCACCGGCAAACCTACATTACAGCTATATGAATACTTCCACACTAGATAAAACGAATATCGCTACTATCGAGAGTACCACCGAGAGTGAAAAGTTCCTCTTGATTATTTTGAGAGTAGAAAAAGTCTTAAATAGCGACAGTTTCTTTGAAATTCTAATGAATTTCGATCAAATCATTTAATATTATGTTTTATCAAATATGTTTAATAGAAAATTATATTGTATCATCACTTTCAGCTATTAAAACTAGTATAAGTAATACAGAAAATAGCTTTCTTTGTGATATTTTATCAATTCTTAGTAATGTTATTACGATTCAAAGGATTAGAGATAATATTATTGAACTGGAATTTTAAAATAATTAAGCTTTAGTTCGTAGAAGACATATGCAATTAATTATTAAAAATTGAAAGCTGCCTTTTCGGATTACGACGGTTTATAAAAAGTTTGTATGTTCAAGAGACCAAAACGTTGGATTAAGTATTACTTTCAACATAAAATCTGCCGATGATATAAAAGCTGACGATTTATTTAAAAAAAAAGTTACTGAGACTGAATGGAAATGAAAACAAAGCATTTATAAACAAAACGTGTGTTAGATATACCCAATTAATGGCTCCAGATCCAAATTCTATAGATGTTTAAATACGTTTTGTTGGGACTCTGAATGCGTGATCCCACCTTCTTTGTGTAATACGAAAAGTATCAGAAATAAAAGTTACAATATACTGCCTTTAACTCTTACTGCTACAGCTATTGATACATTTATGTTCACCGTGCACAGTGCCCGATACGAATCTATTTTTAATCTATTTTTAAAAACCATAACTTCATTACATTTTAACATATACTTCATCGTATTGTGATCTAGAAGATGGGGCAATCTAGTAGAAAATCAAATGAATATATCTATAAGTATAAAGATCCGTTATAACTTTACTTATTACCTCGTCTGAATAAATTACGCTCTAACTTCGTGAATTGTACTAAACTCAATAGGTTTTATTCAGCTACAAGACTTCGTAATGTTACTCGGTAAAATGTTATTTATTTTTTATTTGACCAAGTTGATGCAAATATATGAACTACTTTTTCAACTATTCAACCGAGGAAATTGTTACAATTATATGTACTCAAACTTCAGTAACACAAAGGACGTTCGATCTTTACTTTTAAAAAATAATGAAATATGTTAAATTTGTTTTCAATTGAAATAATTTAAAAATGACCATTATTTGATTTCCCCAATACCATATGACGTGGAACCACCAGTGTATATACCGATCCATCCGCCGTCGTGTCTAGTCGACTTGGCATTGGTCGCCACGCGCTTTTGTACCGACATCCGGCTACTCGCTCGCTCTCTCTTTCTCCCTCCCTCCCGCAGAAAGTCCAAGAAGAAGACGCAGAAGAAGAAGTTTTTCTCCTCCTCGGGACGACGACGCGCTTCGCGAAAAAGGCCGGAAAGAGCCGGCACAATGCCGCCCAATAAACCAGGATATCCGCAGCGATTTCCACGCGCGCTCGTTCGCTCGTGAGAGGATGGCGCGCTAGGAGAGGGAGAATTAGCACGAGGTGCGTCCCTTTTGTGACGATTCCGGTGAAGGCTCGAGGAAGCGCGCTGAAAAATGGCCGTCCGAGGGAAATTAGGAGGACGAGGATGTGTGCGGTTTCCGCGACAGTCAGCCGGTATTGTGCGAGTTCTCGTCTTTTCGTTCCTTCCAATTTCATTTTTTTCAGGTTAAAAACTTGAATTGAATCGAACGGAAGGTAAAGAGGTATTTTTACACGGAGAACAATTCAACAAGGAAAAACACTACTTTTTTTATACTTCAAGAATTTATCCGTCCTTCTACAAATTTTCTATTTTAAATAGAAATAGTACTTATGGTACAATGGGCGTAAAATGGCGAAAGTGGAAAACTACGCCCGTGTTACGAACAATACACTTTTGGATTCTAGTCTAGAGGAAACAATTTTCTTTTAAGCCCATTTTCTAGCGTACAACTCTTTTATGCTTACATTATCGTAAAACGCCATTTTACGCCCACAAAACGAAGTACAAAAAGCGAATTTTACGTGTGCGTGTATCGAACAATTTTCTGGCTTTGTCTCTTTCAATATTCTACAGTTGTTTTAATATTGCGTTGTCAGTTTTATATAGCTTCATAACGGATGCGGTAATTGGATTTTCAAGTTTTGAGTGTTCCGAAGCCCAAGACCTACAATTAGATAATCAGACGACCATCTTGAATTTTGATAAATTTGGCATAGGTGTGTAATTACTGAATATGAAAAATTAATTTATCAAAACTTTGATTACTTAAGAATATTATTAATGGTTTATGAAAAAATGGCATGTTATGAAACCTTATGATAAACTATAAAAGCTATAAAAGATTCGAAAAAACTATGGAAATTCATAAATTCATTCATCTACCGTACCCGTCGTATTTTCAAAGATGTTTCATAGTTTTATATACCTTTTTTATAATTTTTCATGTAATTTTATTGATCTCCCTGCAAGAACTTTGCACAACTGAAACTTATTATCAGTAAAATTTCTTTAATTATTACAAAGATAGATTCAAAATAATAATTGATAACAAAGTAATAAAGTTTTTACGTTAACAAAGTAATTATTACTTTATTATCGTGAAAACGATTAAGTTCTATTTTGATTATTGAACCATTTTAATTTGTAACAATAGAGAAAGCCGAGCAACTCGTTACATAATTAAAAGCTCCATAGAAATAGTGCTTCATTCTCTTTCACTCTCTTACCGCCTCCCCCAAAAAACAGAGAAAATAATCTCAACAAAGAAGGCAAAACGGGACGCAGATACAGGCAGGGCGATCGTGCCAAAAAGAATTCCAGCGGAAACAATATGAAAAGCGAGAGTGGGCAAAACTTTTCTCTCCCTCTCCTCTCTCTCTCTCTCTCTCTCTCTCTCTCTCTCCCTCTCTCTCTCTCTCTCTCTCTCTCGCCATTGTTCTTTCGACAATCGGCGCGCGCAAGAAATCGGCAGCGCGCGCATGCAAAATCCTGCCAGCCGCACAGCCGCGCGTATCTCGCACGTCACGTATACCTGCTGCACGGTTGCAAAAAAATCTTATCGAGAGAAAGAGGGAAGGGAGACTGAACATTATACATGCATAATGCGAAAGAATGCTGATTGCCGCGTGCGCGCTGCCTTTTTTTGCACGCGACGACGACTCTGTTTCACTTTTTAGTCCCGAGGCTGGATGGACGTTCGCCGAGTAGATAACGCGTGCATGCGCTTGAAAATGGAATGGAGAAGGAGGAGGAGAAAGAGGATTGGAAGGTGAAAAAGAAAACGAGGCAAAGAGTGGTGCGGTGATCTGCAGCGTCAGTGTAGTTTTATCAAAGAGATGGTTGATTTTACGCTTGCCTGGGGGACGTAATTATTTTTAAAGAAAGATAGAATACCAATGCAATTATTTAGACTTGAGATAAAACTGATCATAGTTGAATTGTTACGTTGGCGGGGTGAGGCTATTTCTGAAAATTTTGATTTAAATAGATATACGTTCGTTTTCACGTCCTTCCAAGTAATGAATGTAATAATATTTCTAAATAGTGAACTTTGGCATAGGTGACATCACGGTGAGAATTTTTTTTTTTATAGAATAATAATTTATTGTAAATCAATTTCATTTATAAACATATAAACCACATATTGAAAACATTCATGAATAAATCGTGTATAAATATAAATGCAAATAAATCGTGCATATAATACAATAAAATAAAATTTATAAAATACAATACGAATCCCTGGTAGAAACATTAACCAATTGTTTACAATCGGTTGGCGAAATCGGAACGAGTTCGCTAACGTTTAACCAACTCTTACTTTAAAATGCTACTAATTTCATCACAAAATGATGGTTCGCTTAGCCAACAGTTGAATCAATCGTTGGTTTAAAAATTCTATAAATTTATGAACTGAGTTAATGGCCTACAGATCCTTAATTTTCAAAATTATTAAAATAATAAATTATTCATTTGGTATACAATAAAAATAATCAAATTAATAATAATAATGCTATACCGACAGTGTGAAAAAAAATTTTTTATGGTAAATGAATGTTTTATACATATTAAGAGTTTAAATATTTTGAGGTTAAATATATTTTTGTAAAAATTTTATATTATAAATAACACTTCTTTCGTTTTTGAAATTTTATATTTGCTCTTTTTTTGAACCGTTGGTTAACCGTTGGCTTACACTTGTTGTAACTGTTGGCTAAAAAAATTACCGTACAATTAGTTTACTAGCCATTTTCGTTAACTTATTTTCTACCAGGGATTGGGTATAGTCAACTAGAGGTTCTTAGACTATTTTTTAAATATATGATATCGTCTAATTCTTAAAAGCTAATAATACTGAATAGTAAGTCAAAGACTAGAATTAGTGATATCACAGATGACTAGAAAATGTAGTTGAATAGAAAAGAAAATTACACGAGAGTGACTATTTGTGTAAAAAACTTAAAAAATCGCTGACACACCCAGGTTGTACAAAATAGAACTTGAAACTAAGTAAGAATTAAAAATGAACTAAAATACTATAATCTCACACTCGCACTCACCACTCACGCTAATAAATGCATTCATTCGTGTAAATGGGACGACACATTGTACAAATTAACATACAGAAGTCGCCCATTTTGCGACTGGTTAGTGGAGATCAAGGAGATGCCTTCTCAAAGCAGTTTTGAACCTGCTAAGATGGAAGATTCCTAATCTCAGCAGGCAGAGAATTCCATAGGTGCGTACCTTATACACTGAAAGATTTTATTCCAGTTTCAGTACGTGTAAAAATATCGAAGTACATGCGCACTTCTAATACTCACCAGTATAATGGAAAGACACTAGGAACTCCTTGTTTTTCATTATATTAAGTCTTTTTCAAGTCACGTTAATCCTAGCTACGCCAACAACAAATTACCAGCAATCAACGAATTCTTCACTTTGCCTGGAATTATTTGCCAACCTTCATCTCTACGCGCGTACACGCGGGCACTTTTCCCTCGCCCCGCGCTTTTTTATCTTGTCGTTGGGGCGTCGCGCGCTCACGCCTCTACAACTCGCGCATTTCCTTCTTTCGCGCCGCCCCGCACACACCTTGGCGCGACTGCAGTGCTCGTCGGAATGTCGGATTACAATGCGTAAAATTGTAATGCTCCTCCCTCTTCCTCTTGCCGCTTAATCCGAGCTCTTGACCTCGGAGGCTCCGGGCTTTGTGCGTCCTGACATCTGTTTCCGCGGGCGGAAAGGGTTATATGGGCTGTACGTCGCTGCTACTCTGCGACGCGACTTTAGAGGAGCTAAGAAGCTTTCAGCGCGCGGGGTTATTTATTGCGCTCGGCTGCTTAATGTTTTGATGAAGCTTTTAATTGCAACAGCTTGGATTTAATGCGACGCTGAGGGACGGGGAGCTCGTTGAATACTTGACGGAGGTGGAGTGTGCATTTCGCTCTGTAGAAGAATGACAATGCCTGACAACAATAAGGAGGGAAGTGCAATGTGCTACTGGAAAAGGAAGCAAGATTTATTTTCTGGTATTAAATTAATCCGTCTTTTATGTGATTAACATTGCCACTATGACAACTCACGTGCGGGATCGAATATTTTTACTTTATATACTTCTGTTTACTAGAAATCAAACATCCATATCGTCGTTTATGCTTCCGCATGAAAATGGATTCATCTCAGGTTTAAAATAGCGTTATCTTGGAAGCCTGTTGAAAAAGACGGCAGCCTTTAGAATTTTAATGTAATAGGGGATTATCAATATATAGACAATACAAACAATAATATAAACAAAATGTATACAAATTTTAGATATTAAATAATTTACATGAAGAAAGAAAGTAATAGAAAGTTTCGTTTTCAATGATCATATAGGATCTATGTAGATTAAAAAGTACTTTGAGAAAGCATTCTGCTAAAGCAGTTAGCAACGGTTTTTTTATCGAGTCCTCTTTCATTTTTTATTTATTTGCGAGTTCTCACTCCTAACACTGTAATACACTAGCCTTTGATACAAAATTTACACTTTGAAAAAATTCTCTCATAACTGTTATTATTATATGGCCGAAAAATTCATTTTATGAAAAAGACATCATTTTCTCTATTTAAGGCCATGTGAAACCGTGAATTTCAATATTTTTTAAATCAACATTCAACCGTCTATTCGGAAAAAGAATTTTATCAAGTGCTCCGTACACATAAACTCTATATGCAGGAATTTTATTGAGTGATTCTATTAGTACTTTCGTTAGTTATACTCGTTTAAAAAGTAGGTTAATTGCAGATTCCTAATTTCCGACAGTACGGTTTTTATTTAATTAAATAAATTCTCATCATTTTTTTGGAAAAACACGTTTGTCAAGTGCTCCGTATATGTTAATACTATACTCAGATTTTTTTTGGATGATTCTATTGGTATTTTCATGAGATATCCATGTTTAAAAATTATGTCGGTATTTAACATAACCTTAAGGTGATGTTAAATATTGACATAATTTTCAAACGAGTATTGAATTCCTTCAAGTCCGAAATTCCGACGTGTTTTCGGAATTGACTCCGATCAAGTCCGAAAACACGTTGCACTTCCGGACTTCAGGATGCAAGAAGTCCAAATTCCGATTAATTTTTTTTTTCAGACTCTTTTCGAGCATTAATTTTGTTACGTCTGTGACGTATCTCTAAAATCAAATTAACAATGCATATTTATCGCCAGTAATTTTCTGACATACAAATCTCGTATATGCGAATTCTGACAACGTTGCTTTTTAATGCAGCGACATCACGCCGAAGCGAGTGAACTTTACAACGTTGCAATTTTTTAATTCGAGGCAATCGTGACGTAGTAGTAGGTCATCAAACTTGCGTATTATATTTTCTTTAGAATCAGCATTTCGCAATGCGACTATCGAATTTAATACGATTGGAGACAATTACATTGCCAAATAAGATGATCTCAATCATCTTCAACCTAATTTGACCGCTTAATAAATACTGCGACTCTCAACACACAAATCAGTAATCGTGCACAAGTCGCGAGCTTCGTACCACTCCAGCCGACAAGAGGAGAAACGATTATTATACAGACCAATTCGAGCCTATAACAGACTACGAGAAAATACTTATATCTATAAAATCAATAATCTATCGGTATTAATTATCCGTGCAAGCAACGCATATATTACTCATATTAATCGAACAGATCGAATATAATTATTTTGTTACGCTATATCAATTTATTGTTAATTTTATAAACGAATAAATAGTGCAATTATTGAACCATCAATCTATTCATTTCGAGAACCTACACCAACAGGAAAAAAGGTAAATAAGCCAAAATATAACTAACAATTAAATATAAGAGTATTTCCTCGACATTCAAGACTTAACAATTTAATAAAATCTTAGGGTACCAAGGGGGGTTTTCGACCCACTGAGCAAGTTTTTGAGGTCTACTTCAGTGTATGACTACATCCTCAGGCCGCGATGTGATGGTACCTGGGGGGTTTTTCGACCCGTTAAGAACGTTTTTGAGGACTATTACGGTGTACGACTGCGCCCTCGAACCCAGGAGACGATTTCCTCGCAAATCATATCGTGTAGCACAAATATAAGTGTACCTGGGTGTTTTTTGAACCGCTGAGAACGTTTTTGAGGACTATTTCGGTGTACGAAGACACGCTGATGCCCAGGAGATGATATCCTCGTGAATTATAGCCTGTAGTGCGAATTTTAATGTACCTGGGGGTTTTTCGATCCGATGAGCACGTTTTTGAGAACTATTTCGGTGTACGACTGCGCCCTCGTACCCAGGAGATAATATCCTCGCAAATCATAGCGTGTAGCACACATTTGAGTGCACCTGGAGTATTTTTGGACCAACTGAGCACTTTTTTGAGGACTATTTCGGCGTACGACGACACGGTGATGCCCAGGAGATGATTTCCTCGCGAATTATTGCCTGTAGCGCGAAATTGATCGTACCTGGAGGTTTTTCGACCCGCTGAGCACGTTTTTGAGGACTATTTCGGTGTACAACGACACGCTGATGCCCAGAAGATGATTTACTTGCAAATTATAGCCTGTAGCGCGATATAGATCGTACCTGGGGGTTTTTCGATCCGCTGAGCACGTCTTTGAGG
Organism: Torymus aiolomorphi; assembly: GCA_036365515.1. Taxonomy (NCBI): domain Eukaryota; kingdom Metazoa; phylum Arthropoda; class Insecta; order Hymenoptera; family Torymidae; genus Torymus; species Torymus aiolomorphi. Next base: position 196,218,045 of record CM070875.1, on the reverse strand, counting down.
ACTATTTTGGGGTACGACGACACGCTGAGGCCCAAGAGATGATATCCTCGCGAATTATAGCTTGTAGTCCGAATTTTATTGTACCTGAAGATTTTTCGACCCGTTGAGCACGTTTTTGAGGACTATTTCGGTGCACGACGACACGCTGATGCCCAGGAGATGATTTCCTCGTGAATTATAGCCTATAGTGCGAATTATATCGTACCTGGAGGTTTATCGACCTGTTACGCACGTTTTTGAGGTCCACTTCGGTGTACGACGACTCGTCGTACTGTAATTCTGCTGTACAGTCAAGTGCAAAATGTCCAACCCTAAAGTGCAATTAAGATGGTGTAAGTCTGCGATAATTCTGCTGCTAAGTACTTAACGTAATTATCTAATGCAAGTGTGCTATAGTTCTGCTATACAGTCAAGTGCAAAATGTCCACCCCTAAAGTGCAATTACGAGGATGTAAGTCTGCTACAATTCTGCTGGTTGATTACTAATGCAATCGTTAACCTATCAGATATATAGCAAAATGACGAAGCATACCGTGTATGCTCTGCGCAAAGTGTATCAGACTGTGCTACTAGAGAGGCTATAAGTCGCAAGGAAATCCTCTTCTGGGCATCACGGTATCGCCGTTCTCCGAAATAGTCTTCAAAAACGTGCTCAGCAGATCCAAAACCCTCCTAGGTGCACTCAAATTTGTGCTAGACGCTATGATTTATGAAGAAATCTTCTCCTGGATAAGAGGGCGCAGTCGTACACCAAATAGTCCTCAACAACGTTCTTAGCGAGTCAAAAAACCCCCCAGGTTTCCCGCCATTGCATTGCGAGGAAATCATCTTCTGGGCCTGAGTGTGTAGTCATACACCGAAAGAGACCTCAAAAACGTGCTCAGGGAGTCGAAAAAACTCCAGGTACGAAATAATTCGCACTGCAAGCTATAATTCGCGAGGAAATCATCTCCCCGGCCTTAGCGTGTCGTCGTACCCCCAAATAGTCCTCAAGAACATGCTCAGCAGGTCGAAAAACCCCCAGGTAGGATAAATTTCGTGCTACACGTTATGACTTACTAGGACATCGTCTCCTGGGCATCAGCGTGTCGTCGTACCCCGAAATAGTCCCCAAAAACGTGCTCAGCAGATCGAAAAACTCCCCAGGTACGATAAAATTCGCACTACAGGCTATAATTCGCGAGGAAATCATCTCCCCGGCCTTAGCGTGTCGTCGTACCCCAAAATAGTCCTCAAAAACATGCTCAGCAGGTCGAAAAACCCCCAGGTACGATCAATTTCGCGCTACACGCTATGACTTGCTAGGACATCGTCTCCTGGGCATCAGCGTATCGTCGTACCCCAAAATAGTCCTCAAAAACGTGCTCAGCGGCCAGAAAAACCCCCAGGAACGATCAAATTCGCGCTATAGGCTATAATTCGCGAGAAAATCACCTCCTGGGCCCCAGCGTGTCGTTGTACCACAAAATAGTCCTCAGAAACGTGCTCAGCAGGTCGAAAAACCCCCAGGTACGATAAATTTCGCGCTACAGGCTATAATTCGCGAGGAAATTATCTTCCGGGCATCACGGTGTCATCGTACACCGAAATAGTCCTCAAAAACGTTCTTAGCGGGGCGAAAACCCCCCAAGTACCATTACATTGCGTGGAAACCATCTCCTGGACCTGAGGGTGTAGTCATACACTGAAGTAGACCTCAAAAACTTGCTCAGCGGGTCGAAAACCCCCCTTGATACCCTGAGATTTAATTAAATTAATGCTCGAAAAGAGTCTGAAAAAAAAAATTATTCGGAATTTGGACTTCTTGCATCCTGAAGTCCGGAAGTGCGACGTGTTTTTGCACTTGATCGGAGTCAATTCCGAAAACATATCGGAATTGATTCCCATCAAGTCCGAAAGTCCAACGTGTTTCCGGAATTGACTCCCATCAAGTCCGAAATTCCGACGTGTTTCTGGACTTGTTGAGGAATTTAGTACCTCAGGGAATTAAGTACTCGCAATCCTGATAAAACCTCAATCAAGTACCCCTTTTCAACCGGATGCTGAGATGGCACCTTTTCCAACCGGGCGCCGAGATAACTCCTCTTCCAACCGGGCGTTGAGATAGCACCATCTTATTCGGGAGCGACGATATATTGTATTTTTCATAAGTAAACTTAAAAAAGTAATTCTTGCCTGTAGTCATCTTGTCACGACTCGATTCGAAAAGCTCGCAATGACAATAGAGGCGAGCTCAAAATAAAATTTTTTTAAGAAAAAAATTGAAAAAAAAAAAAAATGAGTTTTGTATGTCCAACGATTACGGGAGTAAAATTGACTTAATCGCTTCGAAATTCCTTGTAGAGGTAGATTTTGGATAGCTCTCGGTTGAACTCATTGGGCAAAATGATTAGTCCAGAAATTTCAGAAATATTTGAGATTAAAATTTTTTTAACCTTCTTTTCAAATCGTAAATTCTCGAGAACGGCTCCTAGGCCGGTCAAATTAGTCTTTTTTTTGCCTGTTTTGAAACCTAATTGTAAGCCGACCTTATCAAGCGGGTTATGATTGGGGAGGTCATCAGGAACAATAACCCGGTGAATGAGTACAAAAATTTACATGGGAAATGTTTTTAATTAACAATTGAATGCTCGGAAAAACAGTTTTTCGACTGCTACAAAAAAACTACTGACTTTACAGAAAAAAGTTCAAAGTAAACTTTGTAGATAGTAAAAAGATCTATCAAACGCAATTTACAGATTTAAATTTAGTTAATTTGTTTATCTGCAAATCGCAAAAAACCGCTTAAAAAGGCCATTTTTACGATTGTTTATTACTCTGTTAAAAATGTCGCTAGGTGCTTGATAACTCGTTTAAGTATAGCTCTTGTAGCACTTAATAAGCAGTTAAAAAGGTAATTTTTGCGTGATTTTTCCCAAGCCGTGGGACGTCGTACGAGGATGCAGTAAACGGATTTTGAAAGTTTAACATCTCTACTTTCACGAACAATGAATAGCTAAGCGATTTTTTCAAATTTAATTGTTTAAAATCGCAAAATAAAAAGAAGTCATTTTTTTGTTATAAATAAAAGCAATTGCGGCTCGACTATTGGTCGTAGATAATCGACAGTAGGTTCGTTGGAAAGCTGGCATTTTTTCACAAATTTTAAGGGGTCTACGAACTCTCCAAGTGCTCTGGGAGCCGAGATAATTTTTTTTTTTGTAAAAATCGCTATGTCTTCAATTATTAATATTAAGAAACGAGACAGGGACGAAAAATCGAATTAATAGTTGTACTAACAGAAAAAAAATATTTCGTCACATTTATTGCAAAATAACATTGTTATAAATAATCACGAAGGCGCGGGTCTAAATTGGAGAAGGCTACAAGTGTCACGCGCAAAAACTGAGCGTAGGAACTTCAAATTCGACGCGCTCGAATTTTTTTTCATATATCGGTATATAATTGACGTAAACCCTGCATTTTTTTTTTTAATTTGGGGTAGCTCGCCAAAATATTACCATATAACCTACTCATTTCCCCGAAAAAGTTTATTTAACAATACTTAATTAATAACAATTATTTTTATTAACTTTTTTCTGTTTTTTTCATTAATAAATAATTAAATACATATAATTTTATGCAATGGTACATATTATTAATTAATTAAAAATACTTTTATATTACTCTGGGTATGTGAGTTTATGTGTGTGTGAGTAGATTTGAATTTTTCCGCGCTTTCATGTGTTCGGAAACGCATGTTCCGAAAGGCATCGGGGTGAAACCTTTCGTTAGACGCTTCGACACTTGTGCACATGTCTCCGCCAAGGGGAGCGTTACTATACTTTCTCTTTTGACCGTTGTGCCAGTGACGCCAGCCACCGAGTATAGAAGCATAAGCAGTATCGAATACAATTTTAGTATAACATACAGTGTATATTACAGTTTAATAAACAGTTTATAAGTGATATTTATTGAATCCTCGTAAGTGAATATATACAGTATTCTGATTTATATTGTAATTATCAAATATATTTATAAGTTATATATTACAGTTGCATTTGCTGTTTTTAAACGAAAATCCGGATTGTTTGGGATATAGTACCACAGCTATAAGAGAAAGACTTTATGAACTAGTGTTATCGCACCGTTGGTAAGTACATAAATGTTGTAATTGTTATTCATAGTGTTATTACGAAATCGGTAAATAATTTATTTGAAATTAGTGTTACGTGCAGATATACGTACGAATATAAAAGAGCGAAATAAGCCAGTCGTTCGATTAATAGAAGTCCGATTGGTACGGTGGCTTGATGGTAGCCTTTCTGACTTGTGCGTCGGCGGCTCCGGTTCGATCCCAGGGTCCGTCAATTTTTTATCCTAAAAGTTGCTATAGCCTACTCGTAATTTTAGCAAAAATAATATTATTAGTTTAAAATAATTTTTATGAAAATTTTTTTGAAAAATATTAGTTTGTCATAGTGTAAACGGATGTCTAAATTATAATTTTTTTTTTTAATATTTATAGTCAAATACAGTTTAATTATGAATACATTTTTAAAATCAGATTTATTGATATATTTTTTTGTTAATTATATGTTATAGTTAATTAAGTTTCAATAATTACAAAATTTATTGATACAATACATTATTTTTGTGCAGGTTGAAGTTTTCTTGAAAATGGAAACTGACGGCGCGAACATCTGTTTGCTGTGTGACAAACTAGTCAACCCCGAGCAGGCTCGAGTTCTCAAAGAGAAGGCTATAGCAACCTTAATTGATGCAAGTTTAAAGAGGAAGGACGACAAACATAAAAAACTCCAAAAGTGTCAAGCATTAACAATTCATACCAATTGTCATAGTAATTATGTTAAACAGTCAAGTATAAAAGCTGCCCAAAAACAAGCAAGTATTTTAAAAGTTTTTCATATCTCAGTATATAATTGACGTAAACCCTTCATTTTTTTTTAATTTGGGGTAGCTCGCCAAAATATTAACATACAGCCTACTCATTTCCCCGAAAAAGTTTATTTAACAATACTTAATTAACAACAATTATTTTTATTAACTTTTTTCTGTTTTTTTTTCATAAATAAAGATGAATTAGTTATGGATAAATGCTGGGATGTCTACTACTAGTTAATGAAATAATAAAAAATAATGTATTTGTTTTGAAAAAATCATTTATTGCAGATTTAACACTTAAATGGTTATTTTACGTTTTTTTGCCTTTGTTGGGCGTGATACTGACTCATTTAGTTCTTGATTATGTTCTTCTATTTCTTCTTCTTCATCTTCATCTTCATCTTCTTCTTCTTCTTCTTGATCTTCTTGATCTTCTTCATCATTTGTTTCTTGTGTACTTGGCGGGACTTCGCATTCGGTTTCGAATCATGCATGATATTTGCCATATCATTAACCATTTCTTCCACATTTGTGCAGGTTTCACCATGGCATGATGAGCATATATTTGAGCATCGCAAGCCATGCTTTCGGCAGCTGCATGTCTTTTTCTTGCACGCCGTTTCACATCTACAGCTAATTTTCCGCAGTACTTCGTCTGGGATGAGCGGCTCTAGTGTGGGAACGGGGTGTAAAACATCAAGTCGCTCTTTCCAACCCCAATCCGTCGGATTTTTTGTGAAACCTTCCCACTGCTGCACTTGAAGATATGTGCGAAATGCATGCTGCATTGTGGCACCTTCAGTAGGCGGCAAATTTTCAAGTTTTGCGGAACCTTTTAACGCAGACTTTTGGAAGTTTAGATATCGCTGCTCATGTAAACTTTTTTTATCTTTTTTGGTTCCATATAATCGGCTAACAATTTCATATGCACTCGCAGCTAAAGCTTCAGGCGTCGCATTGGGATCATAAAAGCGTTGAGCCTGTTGTTAGAGAGCGTTGTCGTTTAATAAAATATTGATAATTTTATTTTTGCCTTGCTTAAAAAAGCAAGACGTAGTATCACATCCTGTGAACGCGTGAAGGAACGTGAGCAAATACTGTAATTTTTCATGTTTAAAACTATTGCTGTCGTAAATACTGTCCTGTATATTTCCTTTGCCGGGTTTTAAAAAGTAGATGGTATTATACGGTTTGTGTTTGTTTAATATTACCAGTAAATCTATGTCTTCTCCAACGATCCACGTTCTCCACGTAAGGCTGCATTTTTCCGCCGTGGTGACTATAAGAAAATCTGCATCCTCCTCGGCGACTAAAGTGGTGGAATTTTGCTTTTTGAACTGATCGGACAATAATGTTATTAAATTTTTTTATTTTTGTTTTGACTTAAAAATTTGTCCTGTGAAATTGAAATAACAGTTTGTCTATTAAATTCAATTTCACGGCCCAAATTTTTATTTTCTCTCCGTGACCTCTCAGCGGCCTTTGTACTTTTTGTGCTAAGTCCGTCGGGATAACCATCGAAAATATAGTACAGTTTCTACTATAATTATTGATAGCGTAATTAACGTAGTGCTGTACTATAAATTCGATGGAATTATTCGTATCCCAACGAACTTTATGCAGAAGAAAGCCGCCATCGATTACATAGTAATCCTGCTCATTTCGTGGAAGCTCTGTTATTTTACTAAAATTGTCGTAGAAAGAAGACTTGCGTCCTTTCCGCATACCACCCTCGTCAAAAAGTGGGAGCGGATAAAGAGATAGCTCATATTGTAAGAATTTTCGCATGTCTGATTTGCTTTCAATATTTAGCGATATTCTTTGAAATAACAATGTAGGATCGATCGCTACTACTTCATTGTCTATCTTTATCGATGAAGTGACTGTCTTCAAAGATAATACCTTGTCTTTTTTTTCAATTTGATCGATCCAAAGTTCCCGCCGACAATTTTCTTAATACATTCTAAACCTACCTCGTATGCTTTGTGGCAGTTTATTTTATCGACACCTACTATTCCACTACTAATCGATATTATATTGTGCGTTACAGGAAATGGATTGTGGTTCTGAAAAAATTCTGTTAACTTGTTAAAGTCTTTCAAATCTCTCTTAATACGAGAATTACTTGCGTCGACATGTTGATCAGACGTTGCGTAAGTAATATTACAGAATTTCTCCACAGTATCTGTAACTTGGATTAAAACGATCGTTGATAAAACCCACTTACATAATGTACTGTCAGTTATGCCGCGTCCATGTGTTAAGCCGCCACTCACTTTCATTGGCCGCATCAACATTTGTTCAATGATCATATCAGACCACGTTCCGGATCGATATTTGTCCACTCGCCTAATAGTAAAGTAGCCTAAACGACTGAATTTATCAAACTCTATTACGTCCATTATATTTTCAAGATTGTACATATCTTGTAAATATAAGTGGGCACTTTTGGCGTACAAATTATGACCGCTAGCGTGGAAATAAGGCAACATTTTCTGTACACACTCGAGGTGCATGTCCCAGTCACCACTTCTTTCTGCTTGAATAAATTGTTTTGCAAGATCTATCATTTTAAAATACTGAATCCACAATTCGGCTGTTGGTTCGTTCTCTTTAATCAAATTTAATTTATCTACAAATTTTTTTCTTATTTCTTCAATATCATTTTGTTCAAGCAACGTGTGAAATTCCGATTTTCCTACATACTCGAGCAAATTCTTTAGAACAAATACTTCTGATTCCGATAGATTCATAGTAGAAAAAATGATATGTGATAAAGCATTTTGGATTAAAATGTGTCCTCTGATTGCTCTGGAATACGCGTGGCCACTTAATGCTTTTTCAGCTGAAACTTCAGCGTACAACTGGCAAAAAGCATTTTTTAATCCACTGCCGTCCATCACATATCCGACTGCGCCAAGATATGACATGAGCATATGAAATCCTCCAAGCCTCACAATGATTTTATTCATTTTTATTTCATTTGGAGTTCCCTTACAGCATTCTACAATTTCACGAGCTTTTTGATAAAGCGATTGATCAAAGGTTACAAAAACATGTTTTTGATTTTGGGCTATACACTTTTCGTTAGCTTCGATTAAAACTGTAAAAATTGTGTCATAACTACTGGGCAGGGCGTTTACGAACGGGACCGGAATTATTTTCGATATGTTGAAAGGTTTTACCTGCGTACATTGCTCCATAAAACTGTTCCAACAGCTCAAGTTTTCTCGCCGTATGTAATTCCCATAAAACCATAATAAATCTGTCGGCTCTACATGATTTTGCGTTATTGGATTGTTTATAGTTACATCTTCAATCACAATATTTTTAAGCCCCGCGTGCACTCCTCTTTGAAAGTTTTGAAGAGGGACGAAACCAAAAGCGCCTACGTTATTAGCCGAAGCAATACGAGCTAAGCGTTCTATTTTAGTATTTGTTGATATATCAGAGGCAGGAGTTGCACAGATAATACCACCCATCGCATGGAAAGTATTCCGACCATCTATTGTGCACGTGTTGTGGTCGGCATTATCGTATACAAACTGAAAATAAGCTGCACCGGAGTCATAAGTTTCGGGCTGACAAACTATAGAAGATTCAAAAAGCTGCGTTTTATAATAGGAAGCACATAATCCAAGATAAGCCAATGAATCTATGAGATTTTTCGATGCATGCTTTTTATAAATCATAGTTGACAAACCCAATAAAATCGGGGATAAAAATGACCGAGGTCTTACGGAGGATATAATAATATGACAAAGTGTCATGACTCTTTTATCTCACATTTCATTTTTTCTTTTGTTACTTCTCATCAAAATATCGAAAAACGATTGTAACGTCGGTGGTATGTCATCTTTGATGTTATCAAAAAAATGATCAGGCGCAGGATAATTAACTGTATCATAATACTTCGATGTTATATCTTCAAGAAGCAATTCCGCTGCTGTATCAATAATCCGTTTGCGTTCGGCTTTAACATCTGAGTTTTTATTGTTGTACCATTCCGCAGAAAGAATCTTATTTCTTACAAACGCGAAACAAACAACTAAATCTTTTTATACTTTACAAACGGAAATTGCGTCACCAAAATATTCTACTAGTTTATTGCGAATTGTGTCAAGTTTGCAAGGAAGTTCTTCTTCTTCTTCTTTGTATTCGCTTAAAATACTTGCAATGAAAAATTGACACTCCTCATCACTAAACTCGCATAAATAAGAGATATTATAGTCCACAACGTCAGATGTATCTTTACGCATAGGTCGACCGGTTTTATGAGACGGTCTAAAAATTGAAAATTTTCGTATGCAAAAATCATGGTAACGGGCGCCCCGTTCTACCAAATCTACGTTTTCAATAAGTTTTTTTAAAACTGTATATTCTTCTCGAAGGTTATCTCGTAAAGTTTTATCGTTCTGGCGTGAAGTAATTTTTTCTAGAATATTGCCCTTTAAAGTGTCGCTACTAACAATTTTGACTTTCGAAAGATTCGCGTTAGGATATTTTTCCCTTTTAGCATTGTACTCGTGCGACGCTTCTTCCCCGCAAAAAATACAATATTTGCTAAAATCAAACTGCTGTAGACCAATAGCATTTTGTCTCGCAGTTACTTTTAAAATACTTGCTTGTTTTTGGGCAGCTTTTATACTTGACTGTTTAACATAATTACTATGACAATTGGTATGAATTTTTAATGCTTGACACTTTTGGAGTTTTTTATGTTTGTTGTCCTTCCTCTTTAAACTTGCATCAATTAAGGTTGCTATAGCCTTCTCTTTGAGAACTCGAACCTGCTCGGGGTTGATTAGTTTGTCACATAGCAAACAGATGTTCGCGCCGTCAGTTTCCATTTTCAAGAAAACTTCAACCTGCACAAAAATAATGTATTGTATCAATAAATTTTGTAATTATTGAAACTTAATTAACTATAACATATAATTAACAAAAAAAATATATCAATAAATCTGATTTTAAAAATGTATTCATAATTAAACTGTATTTGACTATAAATATTAAAAAAAAATAATTATAATTTAGACATCCGTTTACACTATGCCAAAATAAATATTTTTCAAAAAAATTTTCATAAAAATTATTTTAAACTAATAATATTATTTTTGCTAAAATTACGAGTGGGCTATAGCAACTTTTAGGAATAAAAAATTGACGGACCCTGGGATCGAACCGGAGCCGCCGACGCACAAGTCAGAAAGGCTACCATCAAGCCACCGTACCAATCGAACTTCTATTAATCGAACGGCTAGCTTATTTCGATCTTTTATATTCGTACGTATATCTGCACGTAACACTAATTTCAAATAAATTATTTACCGATTTCGTAATAACACTATGAATAACAATTACAACATTTATGTACTTACCAACTGTGCGATAACACTAGTTCATAAAGTCTTTCTCTTATAGCTGTGGTACTATATCCCAAATAATCCGGATTTTCGTTTAAAAACAGCAAATGCAACTGTAATATATAACTTATAAATATATTTGATAATTACAATATAAAACAGAATACTGTATATATTCACTTACGAGGATTCAATAAATGTCACTTATAAACTGTTTATTAAACTGTAATATACACTGTATGTTATACTAAAATTGTATTCGATACTGCTTATGCTTCTATACTCGGTGGCTGGCGTCACTGGCACAACGGTCAAAAGAGAAAGTATAGTAACACTCCCCTTGGCGGAGACATGCGCACAAGTGTCGAAGCGTCTAACGAAAGGTTTCACCCCGATGCCTTTCGGAACATGCGTTTCCGAACACATGAAAGCGCGGAAAAATTCAAATCTACTCACACACACATAAACTCACATACACAGAGTAATATAAAAGTATGTTTAATTAATTAATAATATGTACCATTGCATAAAATTATATGTATTTAATTATTTATTTATGAAAAAAAACAGAAGAAAGTTAATAAAAATAATTGTATTAATTAAGTATTGTTAAATAAACTTTTTCGGGGAAATGAGTAGGTTATATGTTAATATTTTGGCGAGCTATCCCAAATTAAAAAAAAATGAAGGGTTTACGTCAATTATATCCGATATATGAAAAAAATTTCGAGCGCGTCGGATTTGAAGTTCCTACGCTCAGTTTTTGCGCGTGACACTTGTAGCCTTCTCCAATTTAGACCCGCGCCTTCGTGATTATTTATAACAATGTAATTTTGCAATAAATATGACGAAATATTTTTTTCTGTTAGTACAACTATTAATTCGATTTTTCGTCCCTGTCTCGTTTCTTAATATTAATAATTGAAGACACAGCGTTTTTTACAAAAAAAAAAAATTATCTCGGCTCCCAGAGCACTTAGAGAGTTCGTAGACCCCTTAAAATTTGTGAAAAAATGCCAGCTTTCCAACGAATCTACTGTCGATTATCTACGACCAATAGTCGAGCCGCAATTGCTTTTATTTATAACAAAAAAATGACTTCTTTTTATTTTGCGATTTTAAACAATTAAATTTGAAAAAATCGCTTAGCTATTCATTGTTCGTGAAAGTAGAGATGTTAGACTTTCAAAATCCGTTTACTGCATGCTCGTACGACGTCCCACGGCTTGGAAAAAATCACGCAAAAATGACCAAAATCTAATAAATAAATGGAATTATGCAAAAACTATTAAATATTTTTAGCTAAAATTTTAACTGCTTATTAAGTGCTATAAGAGCTATACTTAAACGAGTTATCAAGCACCTAGCGACATTTTTAACAGAGTAATAAACAATCGTAAAAATGGCCTTTTTAAGCGGTTTTTTGCGATTTGCAGATAAACAAATTAACTAAATTTAAATCTGTAAATTGCGTTTGATAGATCTTTTTACTATCTACAAAGTTTACTTTAAACTTTTTTCTGTAAAGTCAGTAGTTTTTTTGTAGCAGTCGAAAAACTGTTTTTCCGAGCATTCAATTGTTAATTAAAAACATTTCCCATGTAAATTTTTATACTCATTCACCGGGTTATTGTTCCTGATGACCTCCCCAATCATAACCCGCTTGATAAAGTCGGCTTACAATTAGGTTTCATGAAAAACTAATTTGACTGGCCTATCCGTGTATCAGCTCCAAATTTATTAGTACATTGTGTAACGAGTGCCAGTAAGTTGCCAATAGAGCACGCGGGCGTGTTGGCGCACGAGCGTAGCGAGTGCGACATTTAATCCGCGTAAGCTATTGTCAACATATCGCACTAGTTACACACAATGTTTTTATCACAAGTGCGAGAAAAATGCTTTAGCGGAGATAACCTCTCTACCGTCGGCACACCGTGAGGGCGCTGCGTACATGCTAGAGCGTGCGTTATTTTCATTACGTAACGCTTTTTCGTGCGTTACTTTCATAACGCACGCAGTGTGTAATTGGCCATTTTGCGTACAGAAAACCCTTACGCAATGTGGCATTTTTCGAGCACGCGTGATAAAAAGACAATTTTGTACGTGATATAGATAATATGCCATGTGCGAGTTTTCATCTAGATCGTACGATTACTTTTTGAGATATTTGATTTTGAAAATTTTCGTATTTTATAAAGTCATTTTCTTTGTCGCATGATAACTATAGTTATTTCTATAGAGAAAACAAAAATTGGTTTAATCATGTTGAAATTTTGTGGAGATGTAGAGTTTATATATTATCGCATAAGTCCGTTAGGTAAAAGAATTGTCCCATAATTTTTAGAGATATTTAAGGTTAAAATTTTTTTACGGGTTTTTTCGAAATCATAATTTCTCAATGATGACTTCGTGTATCAGTTTGAAATTTATGGACTATTTTGTATGCGATATAGGCAATACTCGTGTAAAATTTTATTCAGATTATATGGTTATTTTTTTAGATGTTTGATATTTAAAATTTTAGTATTTTTGAAAATGACTTTCTTTGTTGTTGCACAATATAACTACATTAAAATTGTTTTAATTTTTTTGACATTTGGTGGAGATGTAGAGTTTGTATATTATTTATTAGAAGAGGTCTTAGAGTAAACGAATTCGTTTATGAATTTCAGAGATATTTGAGGTTAAAACTATTTTAGTCCTCTTTTAAAATCGCAATTATTCGGGAACACATTTATGTATACTAGGAAATGGAAATGACACGCGCTATGCGCTATGTGCGCGTATTGTGTACCTGCTTTTGTTTTGTAATAGCCATTTATTATTTTTAAGGTTAGAATCTTTTTCTTACATCGGAAATTCCAGAAAGAGCACACAAATACGGACAGGCATACTACTAGAGACAAGTACCATATGTGTGAAATTTCACAAAGAAAATATAATTTGAAGTAAAGGTTATTTAGGAATTTTAAAAGGTTTTGACGATAATATTACAATCAATTATTTTATTTATTTTTCACACATAATTTAAAAAAAAAATCATAGCTGTTATTTTATTCATATTTTATACATAATTTAAAAATTAATACTTTTTAATCTTCATAAATGAATTTAATTATAATTATGTCATAAATTGTTGCAAAAATTATAAATTTTGTTATTAAAACTTAATTAAAGGAATAATAAGCAAATTAATTTTGAGGAAGCCACGGACCAATGAACTGGCAGCGGTTTTTTTTTTTGCGAAAAAAAAAGTTTAGTGTAATTTTCTGTTCAACTCGCCAGAACTTCGTTCAGATCAACTATTTCTTTCAGAAATTTTTACACAATAAATTTTGGAGTATTAGGGATATTATAAACCGTAGCGGAATAATAGAGATTATTATTGAACCAAATAGCGAATTTTAAAACAATTTTTTAGCTATTCTAAACTTGTATTTTCAAATGCAAAAGTTGTGTAACGAATTTTCGAATTTTGCGATTTGATTCGAACTACTATATTCTTAAACGCCTAAAGAAGTTTTTTGGAAAATTCCAGTAACTCTATGCATTGTTGCTAAATAGAGTTGTTCGTGATTTTTACGATAAATGATGTTAAAGGCCGTGCGCCACGGTATGCTTGTTACGACGTGCACAGTCGATTAAAGTCAAATAATATTAGGTGCACACAAGCGTTACTAAGAGTTATTGAAATGGGTTTATATCAAGCCAAGACTAGTATGAGGAAAAAATGCGATAAGCTAAATATCATAGCCTTTTATTTCAGTATTTACATAACTATTACAATCATGGTAATATGCATTGTCGATACACATACATCTGTATCGCTGTCGGAATCGCACATAAAATATTCCGAAAAATAAGTTGATTAAATGATAAATGATGGAGAAATACTTATCTAGTCAATCAGTGCGATGCAGATTAATATGTAAAAGAAAATATCCACACTTAATCATATATCCATGCATTCATTCATATAATAAATTAGAATCCTTCTATTACTATCCGGTAGATAAGACCAAATAAAGTAAATAAATAAACAATAATGCTAGAATACAATAACTGACCGATTAAAGTGATTACTTGATAAAGTAGTGTGGATAAGTCCATATTATATACACATTATATTCCCGCACTACGGATCTAAATCTATTGTTGTTTGATAAGTGCCTTAGCGACGAGAGAAACGAGTTCCATAGACCCTCACGTTTCAGTACGTATATAAGAAACGGTTTGTTCCTTCAGCCCTCTCCTCCGCGGATTTTTGATTTTATGTTCGTTAAAGCAATCTAACAAATTAATACATGTGCACATTTTAAGATTATATATAATATTGAGCATACAAAATAATCGAAAAGCGTATCTATTTTAAAATAGTCAAGGCTTTTCTGTGGGAAAGTTACAATCATTCTCCTTGGTAGTAAATAAGTAGTATTCTAAGTTAGAAATTTAAATATCATTCATAATTTGTTCAGTTTGAGTTAGGTATTGGTTTTGTACATCTTAGAACAATCTTCAACCATAAAAAAAAAATTAACACAGGTGTTTTTTGTAGAAAGATGATTATTGAATAGTAATTTTCGTATCAAGGGAATAAAGTATAACTTTACGCCCTGAATGGGAATTATTGGATATGATATATAGTAGTAGAAAAATCAAATACAGAAGGTAGATTTGGTGTCTCGAAAAGAAATTTTTTTTACTAATTGAAGTAACCGTAAACCGTAAAATTTTGGTGTATTTTCCACATACTTATTTTGGGAGTAACCGTTCAGTATCTAATCGTGTGACGTTATTAGCAGGAAGAATCAAGCTTAATTTTTTCTTTATCTACAAAATTTTATTTTTATCACGTAAAACAAGTATTTTTTATACTAACATAAGTTAGGTTTATAAATTTTAGAATTTGAGTCCAGTTTTTTTTTCAATCCAATCATAGTATTTGTGCACCCTAGTGTACACTCCAGGAAATATTTTTGATCTCCACTTTGTACCAGTGGAAACGATTCCATAGAGTTTACCGTGAATAACACCAGGTCCACCAGAATCACCTTCGCACGGATCAGCGTATCCATTACCCGCACAAAACATATTATCGGTTATGGGAATAGGCTCGTAAGCTTTTCTACAACTTTTTTGATTTATTACAGGTACGTATGCAGCTTTCAAAATATCAGAATATCTCAGATGTTCCTAAAAATAGTTAATTAAATTAACTAAAGAAATTCTAGAAAAAAAGAAAACCTTTCTCTGTGAGGGATAAGAACTCACCCCTATCTTTCCAAAACCAGAAATCCGCATCAAGTCACCTTCTCTGGGAATATCGTGTGGCTTTGCAAGAGCTATAGATTGTTGCTCATTATTAAATTTAATAGGCTGTGCAAGCTGGATGAAAAATATAATGAAAATATTCGTGTTAGTCACAAGTAGTTGGCTCTTAATCAAAAATTAAAATTTGTACTGAAATTTATTTAACAAGTTTCGAAGTTGTATAAAACTATTATTACACACATTGAAATACTAACATTGTCATGAATAGTGATATATCTATACTAAATCCTTTCTAAGTAATTCACAGGTAAAATAAACACATTTAATTACCTTTATTAAAGCAATGTCGTTGTTTCCGCTGTTATTATCATAATCCGCATGCATTATAATTTCCTTAGATTTGTATATTTTACCTAATTGATTTCTGTGTCCACTGCCAGTTCGTACTGATATACGCGTTTTATTTCTATTTTGCAATGAAGATATTAATTTAATTTTTTGTAAGAAGTTCTATTATATAGAAATACTTAATGTAATTATAAAAATTAAATGGAATCTTACTCGACGCAGTGTGAAGCAGTTATAACCCAAGATTTATCTATAATAGTTGCACCGCAGCAGTTAATTACACTCAACCAAAGCAAGCTAGCCTAAAACCAAATTTAAATACTTTCATCCTGAGAGCTATGGGTTTAAAGATTTATATTGAGATCATTATGCTGATATACAAGATATAAGGAGCTTTAATCAGATTTAACATCTTCTTGAATTATTTAAAAAAACTTTTAAGTTTCTATAAACTGTTTTGTATGAAATTTATTCAATACATAATGCGATAAAGCAAGTACGTCTATTAATATCGTTCATCGACTATTTTATTTAACAATCTATTAATAAATAAATCTATTAATAAATCTATCAAATAATCTATTAATTTTTTAACCAGTTACATTAAAGAATTGCTGCAAAGGAATGAATGTTACAAAATTTAGTTTCTATTTATTTACCTGATATGGTACATCTTTTATTTTAACGTAATCTCCTCCAGCAATTTTATTTTCATGTGTTTCATTGTTATCTATTAGAAAATGAAATTTAATATGTAATTGAAAAATTTATTTTAATCAACAAAAATACTATTTAAAATCTCTTTTACCTATATAGAAGCCGCTCACAAAAGTGACGTACAACAAAATACACAAAACCTTCATGACTGCAATAAGTGAAAATAAAAAAAATCTTCCTTATATACACCGATCTTAGCAAATGATCATTAATAGAATTATAAATTAAAAATAAAATTAATACAAGTGTTGGAGTCAACTATTTCTTTCGTGCTATCAGCTTGGTTATTGATACTAGTAATACTGAGCATATTTAATGCTGTTGAAGGTCGCGCGCCACGGTATACGTGTTGCGACGTGCGTACGACACGATCACGAAGAAAAAAGGTACAAATTACGTCGTAATACGTATACCGTGGCGCTCGGCCGTCAACAGTATTTATCGTAACAATCATGAAAAATTCTACTTAGCAACAATGCATAAAGTACTGGAATTTTCCAAAAAAACATAGTAGTTCGAATCAAATCGCAAAATTCGAAAATTCGTTACACAATTTTTGCATTTGAAAATACAGGTTTAAAATAGCGAACAAAATTGTTTTAAAATTCGCTATTTGGTTCAATAACAATCTCTATTCCGCTATGGTTTATAATATTCCTAATACTCCGAAATTTATTGTGTAAAAATTTCTGAAAGAAATAGTTGATCTGAACGAAGTTCTGGCGAGTTGAACAGAAAATTACATTAAATTTTTTTTTCGCAAAAGAAAAAAACAGTTTACTGGGATTTTTTAGTAGAATAGTAAATTAAGTTTAAAGAAGGTAAGTAACAATATAAATTGGTAGTGGCTTTTTATTTACTTAGCATATCATTTTCATACATACATTTCTGTTTAACTTTTGAGAATAATTAAATGGTAAACTATCGTATTTTATGGGGATGTTAAAAAATAATTTATTATAAGCGCTTTTGAATATAACTTAAATTAATACACTCATCAAACTACTAAAATTCAGTTGTTTAAACACACATGACAGACAGTTCTGCTCATTAAAAAGCCCGCATTCGCAGCGCGTCTATCCCCCGCGCTCGCGTTTGAACGCCGGCCAAGTTCTTGATCGCCAATCGAAAGTTTTCGTACCTCGAGATACGCGCGCTCCTCAGACCGCTTCTATCTCCATTTTCATCTCTCCCTCTCTCTCTCACTACCCCTCTCTGCTTCTCTCTCTCTCTCTCTCTCTCTCTCTCTCTCTCTCTCTCTCTTTCTCTCTCTCTTTCTCTCTCGTTCCTCTAATCAGCGACAATTCAACTGTCTCGATAGCACTTTAATCAAAATTCGAAGCCAATTGAGAAGAATGACATGATTAATGCACGCGACGGTCGTCGTGGGGGCGGCCGGTTAATCGTTGCTTCAGAACGATGAATTAAAGTTTGAAAACGAGGTCGAAGGAACTGGAAGAAGAGGAAATTCGTCGATCTGAATGTGGTTGAAAAAGTCGTACACGCAATGAGCATAATATCTTAATTTGAGCATCAACTAATCTTTAGGTAAATTAATTTTGATTTTCTTTGTATTTTCTGATATTTTAATCGACAAAGCATTTATATTAATAATTTTAAATCTCAATATATCTTTCCTTCATAGAAGAAAAATTTTGTAATATCTCGAATATAATGAATCATTACTCTGGCTATCAGCCAGAGAAAGCCTTGTGATAGTATAAATACAGATCTTCAAATCTAATATGCCAATTTGAACCAGTCAGGGTTTTTTCCTTTTTTCTTAGTTTGAAAAATTGATTCTTTTTGTTAAAGTAAATTTTCTTTTTTATATTGACTTTTAGCCTTTTTTTCATTTTTTTAATTCAAAAGTAATGTTGCTTATGTATTATAAATGGTTTCGATGTGAGTTCTATATTCAATGTATGTGGTGATGGATTTTCTATATTTTAACTATATTCAATCCTTAGGCACTAATAACAGTTATTATGTCACAGGAGGCGGCAGCGCCCAAAGGCAGGGGTATTATTCGGTAAGACTTATTGCGCGTTATTTTCGTAGATATAGATATACGAAACCGGTTTAATTCCAGCGTTACTCTGAAATATCGTGCATGAAGACTCACAGAATACGAATGTGTTCATACTGTGACGATATCATTTCGAAAAGCACGCTTCGGGCCTTCGCAATGTATCTGAAATTCGACGAATGTCAACATTCGCCAATTTTAGGCCCTATATACTCGAGCGTAAAAGCGCCCGTCGGGGCTTATTCGGCCTCTCTTGCCTCGCCCGACTCGTGCTATCAACATCGACTGCCGATCAGCGTTGGTTTATCCAATAGTCTACGCTCATAGTTCATGACTGTAGACGAGTGGCGTCATAACGTCATATTATTGGAACTCATGCGCGAATATGAATAAAATTTGAAATTTTGTCGAATGAGCTTACGTTTAATTCATAAATAATTTTTTTTTTATTTTTGCTTTTTTATTATATTAAAAAAGGATTATTTATGAATAGCTCATTCGACAAAATTTTAAATTTTTGATACTCGGGGGTAAAGATTCAGACAATATACAATATATAGAACTCCTCATCTCATTACGTAATCCGAGTATTATAATTTCTACAATGCAGATCTGCTAGAGCGGCTGTACCCTTACATACTTTGATTTGGGAATTTCATGTCTTTCATCTCGTAAAATATAGGTATTGTACATCTATTATATATTAACTGCATTAAAAATATTCTAAATAAGAATTCCAACTCCAAAAATTTTATGGTAAAAAATTTTATTATTGAACAGTTATTGCAGATTTTCAAGGTCAATACGCGAAATTCCTTACTGTTTATATTTTTTCCTTTCAGGCTTTCCCGACCACTTCCATTCTTCAGTTAGATTCTACAAAAATGAACTCGGTGTATATTACACGGAGAGAAATCTATAACGAAAAGCGCATCAAAACTTATAGACTTTTCGGGTGACATGGCATCAAGCGATTTCTGCCTTAACCTTATAACAGTTAGGCATTAACTCGTGCGTGATCTCCACGGAAATTCCCATAGCCAAATCGCTCGGCCTGATGACCAAAATTGATTAGCGTCTTGATTTTTGATCGACTGGTAGGGATAGCGGTAGCGACACATACATATGCACGCGTACAACTTCACGTTTCGCGCGTGCTTGTTTTTGCAATTTGAATGCGTTAAAACGCAAGATACTCATGACATTTTTTCATCAGGTCAAGCAAAACGCGCATCGAGCGAACCATGAAGTCTGCTCCAAAGTAACATGAAGTTAACTCATGAAAAACCAATAGACCGCTATTGCACAGATGGCGCGAGTTGCGGATTTAAGATGACGACCGGGATAAGGCTGTCTGAGCGTCACTGCGCCCTTATTGTGGGAAGTTTCTGGTTCGAGGAGGCAGTATGAAACCCGATGTATGTTAACCTCCATAAAGGATGAAAAGGCTATCTCATGTCTTTAAGTTCCTCTGGGAGCGAGAACCCGAGGGAAATAATTTTAGTAGGGTTTTTGTTCTAACACGGCTTTAAATTTGGAGGACAAGTATTCAGTTAGTTTAAAATTCCAAAATCTTAGGATAATAAACCAAGTATGAATCGTGTTCAGGAGTGAAGTTTTAGTATATATATATTTTTCCTCCTTTTTTTTTTTTTATTTTATTTTTTTTATTTTTATTTTAACCTAAGGGTTCGTCAATTAGAAATTTTAAATTTTCAGGCAGATATGTTTAATTATGAACGCGGTTTCATTTTAAATAATTTAATTTTTCAAGGGTGAAGAATAAATAAATTCTGGTTTTAAAGGTGAAAGGTTAATATATCTTAATTTTTTTTTTTTTTTTACGTGGCCTTTACCTTAAATAATTTTAAATTTTTAAGGGTGAAGGGAGCCCCTGCCATCGCTCCATTCTGTGAGATGCTTCCTATGGCTCGCCGGGACCCATTCTGATGCAACATATCAGGTGTACTCTCGGTTTCCCATCTCCAGGGTAAAAGCAAAGGATTATTTTAGAACATTCTGGATTCTAAAAGAGCCCTGGTCATCTCTCCTATAATCCCTATTTTTTTTTTTTTTTTTTTAAATTTTTATTTATTTATTCGAATACAGTCAAAATACAATATTGCAGTTAGATCGCACGCGAAATATAAAAGAGCACATACTGAAACGATATAACATGAATAAGTGAAAATAATTATCGCATACAGTGGGACATAAACAGTTTTTTTTTTTTATTTTTTTTTTAATTCGGACGCAAGCATGCACGTTTTAACTTGTCCACATGGACTATTTTAGATCTATTATTTCCTAAATTTATCTTCGCGTTTCTCTCGCCCAATAATTCGATTATTTTGTATCGCCCGGCGTATTGTTCATCGAATTTTCCCACCCGAGGCTCCTTTAGTAAATATACTTCTTCCCCAATTTTAAAATCCTTGAAATTCAATTTTTGATCATAATATCGTTTAGATCGTTCCTTGGCTTTCAATAATCGCTCACCCGCCATTTTCTGCGTATCATTAAGTTTAAATATCAACTCATCCAGGAATGTTTCATAGGTTTTTCCAACGGTTTTAGTTTCGAACTCGGAGGGTAATCGCGCTTTTTGCCCAAATATTAATTCGTGGGGGGTGAAACCGTGAGCGGAGTGCACCGACGTGTTATATGAGAACATAGCCATTTTGATCCACATGTCCCAGTCGGTTTTATCAGTGTACATTTTTAGATATTCTACTAATGAGTGGTGGCTTCGTTCCAGCGATCCCATAGTTTGCGGGTGGAAGGAGGTGGAGCGTAATTGTTTTATTTTAAATATCTTGGCCACCCTTTGCATTAGATTACTTTGAAAATTGCCACCCTGGTCGGTTTTGATTGCTTCCGGGCAACCAAATCGTGTGATGAAGTCATGTACCAGAGTCGTGGCGACCATTTCGGCGGTCATATCGGGAAGTGGAAGTGCGTCGGAGTATTTAGTTAGGTTGCATTGGAGGGTTAAGATATATTTATTTCCGGTTATTGTTACGGGTAGGGGACCCACTATATCAGTTTCTAGGACCTCGAAAGCATTGCTAGGGGTGGTGGTAATGATCATTGGCTTTCTTGGTTTTACGCGAACTAATTTTTTACGTTGACAACCCTCGCACGTCCGTACATATTGGGAGATGTCTTCTTTTATTCCGGGCCAGAAAAATCTTTCGCAAACGCGATGATAAGTTTTAGCAACCTCCTTGTGTCCTCCTATGGCGGAGTCATGAGCTTCATTAATTATCCCTAATCTGTCGCCGGGGGGTGGTATCGTAACTTCGCCAGTGCAGATTGTGAGTTTGGAGTCCTCGCCTTTCCATTGCGCGCGTAAAGCGAGTTCTATTGGCAACCAATGGTTCTGTTCTAAACCATCCTCGGTCTTAGAGATACTCACGGATGTTATCTTATCTTTTATCATGACTGTTCGGAGGGAGTTTAAACAATGTATTATTACGGCTGTTTCCGCGGTTTCGCCAGCCTTTTTTTTAATAAATAAAGAGTATATAATTCTTCCGTTTGATAAATCAGTCTGGGTAATTGCGCCAACACCTAATGGCTCAGTCCTAAATCTATTAAGGTCAATCATTCCCGATAGTGCTAATTGCTGACAAATTGGAGTGCTTGGTTCGCAGTCGACAGACATAAAATGCGCGATATTGTCCCGTCTCATGAAGAGTTGATCTCGCGAGTATTCTATAGAGGCTATGAGCAGGATTTGATCTAACCTATTTGTGTGGGGTGCCTTTTCGGGGATGGTGTTTATAAGTGGTTGTGTCGCTTTGTCCACACAGGACTGTGTCTGGTTGTCCACAAAGGATCGTGTATCGTTGTCCACACAGGACTGTGTCTGGTTGTCCACAAAGGATCGTGTATCGCTGTTCACACAGGACTGTGTTGTACTGTCCACACAGGATCGTGTACCGCTGTCCACACAGGACTGTGTTTTATGGTCCACAAAGGACCGTGTATCGCTGTCCACACAGGACGGTGGTCCGCGCGTTTTATTCCCACAGGATAGGGTAGGAGGGTCTGTACAGGACTGCTTTACGGCTATCAATGTTTCGGGGAGCATGGTTATGTGAAATTGCGAATAGGATCTTACCTTAACTATTTTATTCTCTATGTCATCCTCTGAATCGTCGGATGCATCGTCAGAGGAAACGAGTTACCTATTGTCAGTTCTTGGGGCGAGACCACCCCTTGAACCCCAGTATGTGTCTTATCAGCCCTACCTTTGCCTGACGGAATTTCTTGATAGGAATTTTCCTGTTGGTTCCCGGCCCTATCATTCTCGACGTGTGTGGAAGTCATACGGCCTGAGGTCACATAGTCCACAGCCCCCCCCCCCCAGCACACGTTAGAGCATCGGTTGCATGCCTCGCGTCCGGAAATCCGCCTGTCAGGGTTTCTTGATGGGAATTTTCCCGTAGGCCCCCGGCCCTATCATTCCCAACGTTCGTGGAAATAATACGGCCTGAGGGCACCTAGTCCACAGCCCCCAAAGCACGTGAGAGCATCGATTGTACGTTTCGTGACTGGCGTACCACCTGTAAGGGTTTCTTGATGGCAATTTTCCCGTAGGCTCCCGGCGCTCAGCACGCGCGAAGGCATCAGCCGCCTTGCTTGTGACCGGAGCACTCCTATCACTAAGTCTTCCACTTTTAAGGGCATCGGCCGCGATAACCGCACCCGGTCTCCCTACTCTACTCTCCTCTCTCGAGAGGGCATCAGCCCCGATTTTCTTACAACCGGTTTCGACAAGAGCTACCTCGGTCATGATATACGATGACCGCTGTCTCTTCTGTTGAAGAGACAGTGCTAAGTCCACGTGCTGGATCGTCTCCAGATCTGACCCGCAACTGCGACATCTCTTATCCAGCCCCGATTGCCATTGCTTGATAGCGTTGAGGGGTGCTCGGTGGATAATGCGCCAATCGCAAAAGCGGGTGAAGCCACCATTCCTTCGGAAGTAGTTTGAAGCACAATTCCTTCTCGTGACTTCGAAGACCTTGCCTTGATCTGGCTTGGCAAGGAGCGACCTCGCATAATGCGCATTGATCTTGCGGCGCAAATGGGCTATGACCAGGCGTTTGGTAGGCACACCAGATCCGTCGCGACCCAAGTTTGTTCTTCGATCTTACTTAGGCCGCGTTACGGAATCTCGTCCAATACGACGCGGGACTAGATAGCATCGGCAGATCAAGATCTCCAGAGAGGAAACGGGCAACGTCAATGTTTGACGCCCGCTCATCGCTCGAATACAGGATTTTATAGCTGTGAGCAACGGTGAGAAGATCGTGTAGGTCTCCAGATGGGAGCAAACTCCCTCCTCCTTGCGAGGGAGGTAGAAATACCAACTCCGCACTTGCTCGCTGGGGGATGTTTAGCCATGACTTGGCAAGTTTCTTGATGATCTTGTTTACCTCGATGGGAAAATTTTCAATGTCACATATCTCCAAAAATAATCGACTGATATTGATAAAATTTTACACACATATTGCCTATATAACATACAAAATTGTCTATAAATTTCAAGATAGTACGTCGAACCGATCTCGAGATATTACGATTTGAAAAAAACGTTAACAAAATTTTAACCTCAAATATCTCTGAAATTTATTGACTAATCCTTTTGCCCAAAGAACCTATTCTAAAGGTATCCAAAATCTACACCAACAAGAAATTGCAAAGCGATTAAGCCAATTTTACTCTAGTTATGCAAGGAGAATGAAAATCACTTATTTTTTGTAAATTATTTTTTTTCCAAAAATAATAAATAAAAACACATAAAAATTTAGCAAGTTATAGTACTCTATTGACGTTCGTCTCGTAAAATTTTACATTGACGTTCGTCTCATAAGTATATCGGCGCAATAAATCCGGGAACGAGCAGGGGCTCGACATTTTCCCCGAAGATCGACCGTTGGTACGACTCGGTGAATTTTACGGAAGCTCGGAACAGTCGGCCGCAGGTACACAGGCCCTCTTTTCGGCCGTGCACCGCTAGTGAGCCAATTAGCGAGGGGAACGTGCGCCCCTTCCACACCAACCGCTGCGCGGCGTGCGCTTCAAAACGTTTCGGAGCGCACTCGCTCGCCGCGCCTCGAAGAGGACAGACCTCCTAGAGAGCCAGTCCATGCCAGATCTCTCACCTGCAAATATCTCCGCTGATAATCCTGCTGAGGGCAACCTGAGCTCACCCAACGGCACGCGAAATCCTCCGACCCTCCTCGCCCTTGGTAGCTTCTCTGCTAGGGGCACGAGTGAGCTATACGGTCGCGAGGAAGGCTCGAGGTAACGCGCTAGAGGATCTCGCACGTCTGGAGATATAACGAACTCGCGATTTGCTCTCCTTAACTTCTTTTACGCGATTATTTCTTGTTGACGCAGGGGAAATTTTACGAGTCCTACCGTCGAGGCCAATACTGATTTTATTTTAGAATATTAAAATGGACTGTTTTAATTATTTCTACCCTATACTTTTCCGCTAAGCATCTGTTACATGAAACGGTAGCACGAGTTTGTTCCGTATTTCAATGTAAGTGGAAAGGGGTTTTAGAGGAGGCGGAGAAATGATTCACTCACAATAGCGTTTAATTTAACCTGAGGATAACTCCTCATATATTAAAGAACCAGTAAATACAAAGAAGCCCGACACTTAGCTACGAAATTGTGTAATGTGAAGTAACTGAATTTAGTGGCACGCGGTCGCTATTATTTGAGGCGCGACAAAGGAGCGCGGAGATGTTGCCCGTCTGAAGAGTCGTCGGAAAAGAGAGCGAAGGCCACGCCTGCAGGTGGTTTTGTCAACTCCTGCCGGTAACAAGGAAAGGGTGGCCTACCCTCGCTCCTCGACCACACGGCTACAGGACGGCTTACAGTCGAGAGTGGGGGTGGAGAGTCCATGAGTCGTAAGACCGTCCGAATACGTAACATTAGTAGCGCGAAATTCAAATCGGCCCAAACAGCATCCTTTCTATTTTTTTTATTTTCTATTTTTTGTATTCACGTCAAAGTGTTGCCCGAACGTGGGGCACTCGAAGAATTCGAGTTCGCAAAAAACGAGAGGAGCTCGGAGCAGTTCCATGAACTCACGCCTTAACGGGGAATGATAAGAACACTGCCGCCACAGCGGCGTTCCCTCTCGACTTCTGTCAGTCTGGAAATAGCCAGTGGCAACCATACACCTTCAGTACGGCCTAGCACTCGTAGTCAAGGATTAGCCCTACTTGAGAGGCTTCCATTATCGTCGCGACGCGCGCGATCATCGTCGGCCAGCGTCTCTCACAGCCGCGAAAATAGCCAGGTTAGGAGTACCAACTCTGTAAGTACAGTGATTAGTGAAACCGTGATCGCGATTAGTGAAATAATGAGCGAAGGCGCGTTAAATAATCGGCAGCCAAAGGAGAACGGAGAAATTCCTCTCGCGAATCAGATTCCGCTGGGTAACGCCGAACAGAACGCTCTGCTCGCGAATCAGATTCCGCCAGAAAACGTCGACCAGAGCGGATTATTCAGCTCGCGAATCAGGTTCAGACGGGAAATGTTCAGGGAAATATTCTGCCCGTGAATAATGTCTATAATCCGGTTATCGCGCAAAATCAACCTTCGCCCGGACTAGTTGACAACGCCCGTTTCGCGCAACCGAATATGGATGATTGGCGGCATCTGCTCAACGCGCTCGTGCGTAATAACTTATAACTACCCAAGTATGCCGGACAGGATCACGAAGATTCTGAGAATTTCTTGTGCGAGTGTGATCAGAGTTTTCATGCGACAAACCCAGAGATGCACATGCGTGTGTGCGTCTTGTATCGCGGGCTTTGAAAGGCGACGCCGCGTGTTTGTTTGCCGTCTATAAAAACTTAAATTTGATGTGGGCAAAATTTTGCGAATTACTTCTTAATCGTTTCGCTTCATCCACGTACCTTATGAAACTGTCCGCGAAACTTTACGGGCAGCCTCAAACCGAAAAAGAAGGAACGAGTTTATTTCTAGAACAGAGACATTTCCTCGTGCGCAGAAACTGCTCCGCACGACGGGTTTTGGCTCCGCTTAGGCAGGGACAGGGAAACAGCAGCGGGGCATCGATAAGTGTGGTGAACGCTGCTCCCGGTCCAGCCATACAATAGTAGCATCGATTTTTTCGAGTCCCTTGCTTATTGGTTTTATTAGAAGTACTATTATCAAGAAGTATTATCCGGATATATGGATGAGTTTGTTCACTTGTATTTGGATGATTTTTTAATCTATTCGGCCACCTGGGAGGAACATCTCGCCCACTTAAGTAAAGTTTTCGAGCGGTTACGAGTTTACGAGCTTACGTACTCCATAAAAAAATGTTCTTTCGGGAAAAAGATCCTTGAATTTCTCGGCCATCAACTTACGAATGAAGGAAATCGCGCTAAACTCGAGCATGTTCGCGCGATAATGAATTTTCCAATACCGAAGAACCAGAAAGATTTGAGACAATTTAATGGACATGTGAATGGCTGCGGGAATTTATTTCCAGATTTTCGCAAATAGCGGCGTCGTTTACGGCACTTTTGTCCTCCAAGCACACTTGGCGCTAGACGGATGAAAGCCAGAGAGCGTTCGACGCCCTGAAGCGAGCATTCAGTCAACAACTCGAGCTTTATCGACCGGATCTAACGACCGTTTATATTGCAGATTGACGCATGCGCGACGGGCATAGGCGCTGTTCTTTATCAGCTCGGTGATGACGTTGAGCGCCGGATAATTTCGCACACTTCGGTTAAGTTCACGAAGACCGAGAAAAGATACCATTCCAATGAACAGGAATGTCTCGCGGTCATCTGGGCGCTAAGAAAATTTCGGCATTATCTTGAGAACAGAAAATTCGCTTTAAAAACGGATAACCGTGCTTTAACTTGGCTAAACAACATTAAAGACGGGAAAGGAAAATTGCACCGCTGGGAAATATACTTGCGGAGTTTTAACTTCGATGTAATACACGTCGCTGGTAAAAATAACGAGCTACCAGACGCGTTCTCAAGTGGTCCAGGCGTGGAAAGATTTGTTGACGATGGCAACGCGCTCGAGGATTTGTTGCCTCCCGAACGACACTCAACGAAGATATTTTGCATTAATGCTCACGACCGACTTACGCGAGTGCATCGTGCAAGCACAGAAAAATGAACCCGTGGACGTTGCTGACGCCGATTTATTTCTGCAGTCGGCTCAGACACTGCAGTTTATCGATGGCGCCTTTTACGCCCAGGAGCATGGAAAACAGCTACGCGAATACGTACCGCATTCGTGTCGGAGTAAAGTAATTAATTATTTCCACGAAGATCCTCTCGCGTGTCATCCGGGAGCCGACGAAACGCACCGAGTCATACGCAATGGTCACTTTTGGCCTCGAATGCGCAGCGATATTCGCCACGCAGTTGCTAACTGCATTTACTGCTTACTAATATAAGCTGGTAAACCCATCGCAAGGGGCGTGCTTCATCCGCGTCAACCATTCGTGCCATGGGACACTATCCACGCACATCGAGGGGAAAAAGATTCATTCTTGTCGCGACCAACACGATGTCTCGGTGGGTTGACGCTTTTGCCGTGTCAAGCTCTGAAATTAAAATCATAGCGCCAATTCTCGAGAGTGAAGTATTTTTTCGCTGGGGTTTTCGTTGCGTAATACTTTGTGATAACGCGCCACAGGTTTGTGGTACTTCGTGGCACGCGCAGTGTCAATCTTGGGGCGCGATTCTTTACGTAACGCCTGCATATCACCCGCAGATTAATCCTACAGAAAGAAGAAACCAGGAGTTGAAGAAGGGCCTATGACTCCACATTACCGGTGGACGCCAGCGCGACTGGGATCTCCATTTGCCCAAAATTCTATTTTCCACGCGCAGGCGCGTGAATAGAATCACAGGGCAATCACCTAGCCAACTACTTCACGGCCGTAAGTTGCTGTGCCCAGGAGAATGGAATTTTTCCTACGACACAACGACGCAAGGGCGCATTGACGATACCCGACAATGCCAAGCCAAGCACGCTCCTCCTCCAAGGTTTACTAATGCCGAGCAACTGCAAGTTGGAGAACTTGTACTGGCCAAGAACTTCGCCCCATCGAGTGCGATTGAGGGTTTCAACGCCAAACTCGCCCCAAAGTGGACTGGGCCTTTCGTTGTATTGGACAAATGCAGCGATGACATTTTCATCATCGAACGACCGGGGCGTCAGAATATAAAGCTTCACGTCAGCGCCCTAAAAAGTGTGCCCCAGCTGTCACTCGCTGAGGCCGCGGACGCAGCCCAGCAACCGAACGACACGCCGCACGGCGCTGAACCGCCTCTCTTGCTGCCTTGCGCCCAAACCAAAGAGAATCATCTTCAAGGCGTGCCGTCAGTCTAGGCGCCTATGACCACGACCTCTCTTACTGCATCGGTGCCAGAGTTGATACGAGTGGAGAGTCCTCCTGTGGACATCTAGACTGCTTCAGCAGACCCGCCAACGCAAGCTCCTGCAGAGATAGGTAATTCTTTGTTGTCAACCGACGGTGAGCCAACCGTGCGCGTGGTATTACCGACCGTGCCTCGGTCGATCGACGATGTCGCGAACTTCGCCGTAGTCGTGCCACTTAAGCGACAGCGCGGCCGGACTTCGAACGACTCGCGTGCGAAACGGCCAGACGAAACGAACTATCCGATCAGTTGATACCGCAACTAGTTACGCTCAAAAACAAAAAAAAAAGTGAATAGTGAGTGAAAATAAATTTAAAGTGTGCGGTCGTCTGCTGTGAGACATTCTGAGTTACAAAACCATGTCTGACCGAAGGAGACCTCGTGGAGGACGTGAGGCCAGGGTACGATGTTCCATCGCGACGGATCCTCGCGTGGGGGCGTTTTTTCGCTTCTTTGTGCACGTCACACACTGGCACACGGCACCTGGAAGGAGGAAGAATAAAATAATGAGCGCACTTGTGCGGCATCTCCGTGATATGTCAGGTTGCAACGTCACAGTCTTTTAAAAATATAATGAAGTCGAATCTTAAATAGCCGAGTAATAAATTTAAAAGATTCAATTGCTACATTATTATTGGAAATATAACTTTGATTTTATTCATTATACTACCCAAGTCAGCGTTGTTAAAGTATTTTATTTCATAAATAAATAAGAAGCAAAATTATATTCCTAATAATAATAGAATAGAATAGAATATAACTTGGAGGGACGGCCCTGCGATGTTGTGCCCCTAGCTACCACCATTGTACACTGTTCCCATCCCTACCTCAGGGTACAGCTATACGGTAGATTTACTGCTCGGCAGTATTCGAGTACCCTCTTAATGCCGTACTTCCTGATTTCCTCTGGTAGTGCGTCCTCACTACCAAACCACTTTCGCCTAGTGGTAGCGAGCGCTGGACACTCGCAGAGAACGTCGATTGGGGTTTCTTCGCATTCATCGTCGCATCTGGCACAATCGGGTGATGCGCTCTTCCCTATTTTGTGCTGAAAACCGCTCAGGTTCCAGTGGCCTGTTACAAGCTCCACCACGACTCTGAGTTGCTACCTACTGAGAACCCACAGGGCCTTAGCTTTACTACAAGTGACTAGTCTTTGTACCGCCTCTGGGGCAGATTCCCTACCATGAGCACAGTAGGTAGAGGCCACTATGAGCCCTTTGCTCTGGCTTATCCCGTCTTTCCCTCGAACTCTTACTACCGCCAGATCTCTGGTCCAGAATTCCTACATGAGAGCGGCATCGATTCCCCTAACTACTACGCACGCCCTCTAACCCGAATGCTCCCCATTCGCGTATGTGACCCCCGCTGCTGCCAGGCTCCTTATATGGTCCTTGACTAATCATGGCTCTTGCACCAGCACCATGGCTGGGCATATGTGCCTCGTAGTCATGCACCTGATAGCACCGAGGCGCTTTTACTACGAAGCAAGTTAATTCGTAGAATGTTGACTTGTGGATTAGCCATGTCCTAGCTGATCTCCTTCGTCTTCATTCTGCCCCTCCTTGCCTACCTACCTTGCCCTCCGAGTCTTTGGAAGTCCACCTAAAGGTGACCTCCTCTGTCTCTAGGAAGACTTTTCCTCGTTTTGCCTTCAGCACACCCGCTGATGCCTTGTCGATTCCCAGGCAGAGGAGGCTACCCGGGCCTCGCTCCACACTATGGAGAATTTTCCACCACGAGGTGTCCATCTCCAGGTTTTGAAGCCCCAGGAGCTTGACCAACTGGGTGCCTTCCCTTCTTGGTGATGGTGCCAGCACCGTCGCTCTCACTCTCTTGACCAGTTCCTCCGGAAAAACGATCCTCGCCAGAGATCCGTTTTCGAGCTTGATGGACGGTACTGACTCTCGCAGCTACTTTCCGACTCCCCGTCGTTGCAGATAAAGACCGCTACACTATCCCTCAGGTAGATGTCCCTGAACCTTGGAACAAGTCCATCCGCTGGGATGTTCATGATCCTGTCCATGATCTCCATCCTCGCGCCAACCATATCCCCAAAGGTGACAAGAATCTTGGGTGGGTTGGCGAAGATTGCGGAGTACGATGGGCCTCCTTTCTTAGCGGGGCTTGGCCCTATGCTTGGTTCTATTGCTGGCCGGCTTCACGGCAGGATCGGAAACACTCCTTTGCTTCTGTTCCTTTTCCTCCGCGAGTTTCTCGGCCGCCAACCCTGACTCAGGGGTAACCGGGTTACCCAGACGAGTTCCAGCCCCATCTACGGGTGTCCTTTTGCCTCTTGGATCCATGTTTCCTTGGAAGAGGGGGAGGCGGAGGCTCCTTGCCCTCAGTTTCCACCTTTTTAGCTTCCTCATGGTGGATGCGCCAGAGCTTTCCTCTCCTTTGCGCCCCAATCATCTTTACTACTAGTGGCCCAGTAGAGTTTCCCTCCACCTCCATGGAAGTGGAAACCACGCCTCGTGGAATGGTAATCCCGGCAGGTTCAGAGCCCTGTGCAGTTTCTAAATTTTTATTTTCATCTGCCATGTTAGTCCAATGAGCAGTTAGGGACATATGAGGTTCACCGCCGTAGAGCCCCGCGTATGGCGGCAAGGCGACTAAAATACTCAGAAGTCGCGCCAGGTGCTCCTGAGGCTCGATTAGAGACCCTCCTTAACCCCGAGGGCCATGAATCTACATCACCACAGATCGCATAACACCTTTAGATCAGGGGTGTACATACCCATCCAGTCTACCACCTTGGATGGGGAGCTGCTTGTTGGCCATCAGCGCGATTTAGCTCAGACAGGGCACAGTCCAGGATCTACGTTCCCTACACTCGCTAGGACGGATTCTTATGAGTCTCCTACATTCACACTCCATTCGTTTGGATTTCCCGCTTATAGGAAGCCGTATTCAAACAGCCCAGCACTGCCTAGGCCTCCTCGCACCGACTAAGCCTCCCCACCAGGCCACCTGAGCACCCCACGGACGGGGGTTCTCGTGTGGCACGCGCCAAGGTCCTGCAGCCCCTAGGGGAGATTCCGAATAATAATATCATAATCAAATCTTTTATAAATATTACTTCACTATTTCCAAATAGATTTCATTATTTTTTTTAAAAGACACTTTTACAGAATTAAGCGCAAGACATAGAACTGACAAATTTTTACTTTTGGAAAATATATTTTTTAGATTTTTAGTACATTATTGAACTAGATTAATAACTTCATTTCTTTCTATTTTTATATAAATCACTATTACTTCCCTACCGAATTTTGATTGAGTTACCATTAAGCTAAAATTCAATTTTCTAAACTGAAACTGTAAAATAATGAAAATCCTACAAAATGTTATTGAGAAATCAATTCATACATTTCAATCAAAAATAAATGTAAAACATATAATTAAATCTCTATTTTTCAATATTTTCTAACATCAAAAAGAAATGAAAGCTTTAATCAATTAACTTTTTTTTTAAAGTTGTTACGATAAATAATCTACTTTTCAATTTAACAAATATTAAAATATAGTATTGCAGAATGTATTTTATCAACAATAACACTTTTTTGTAAGCTAAACCATAGGAATAACAGTACACAGTTAGAAGTCAAGTTACAGTTACAGTTACAGTACAAGTTATATTTAGCCAGGCATTACTGTAACGAAAATCTTCGATGTCATTTATTCTTGTGATTCTCATGTATTCTTTTTGATATACTAACTACAGTAGGTGATAAACTGATACTTTATTAATTCGCTGGTCCTCGTCGATTATAAGTAATAAGATATATTTTAATTATTTTTACAATAATTTTTGTCTATAAAGTATTTTTTTAAAAACCGATATTTTCGCTTACAGTTAAGGAAACTATCATACCCATTTTTCTACTCTGTCAAATAGTTAGTTGTTATGAATGTAATTTAAAAAAACTGATTTGTCTATTTACATAAATGAACGATTTAAAGATCATTCTCTTTTTCCAAAAATCAGTTTTCGTTAAACGCATTAATAGTCATAGCTGAAAAAGATATAAGCACCAGTACCGGGCAACATTTCCCCTACAACCAATTTTTCTCTAAACTCAAATTTGTCCTATCTACCTTAATCTAATACCAATCCACCCCACTTCCTCAACATTCCCGGAGTGCCTAATCTAAACATTTCATCCCGTCCTCCTAAAAAGCCAATCGCCCCTTCTCCATTTAACTCCCATCTCCCCTTCCCTCCTCTCCTCCCCACTGCGATTCTCAGAAATTCCATCTCGATTCGCGACGAAATTCCCGATCACGTGAACCTCGGACAAAGGTATGAGAGAGAGAAAGAGAGAGAGACAGAGAGAGAGAGAGAGAGAGAGAGAGAGAGAGAGAGAGAGAGAGAGAGAGAGAGAGAGAGAGAGAGAGAGAGAGAGAGAGAGAGACAGGGGCGAAGAATTGGCGAAGTGCAGGGACCGTTAAGGAGAAATGGCGCGGGCAAAGTTTCTCGCGCACGCTGAGCGTCGTCCGAAAACTCCGGTGGCTGCGCGGCCAGTCGGGTGGGGGTGAAAGCAGTCGAGTATCATAGATCATGGACCTTTTATCGAGTCTATCTTCTTATCTGCTAGGGCACTTGCTGACTGTCTTTCCGGAGCTATTGGTCTGCACGCGCAAGCGCAACCGCGCGGCGCTCTGGTCTTTTTGCTGGAGAGGGGGGGGGGGGGTGGACTCTATCTTACTTTATTTACGCCGATAAAAGAATTTGTGAAACTATTGAATAAATAATGATGTGAAAGTAATTTCCTTTATGGCTTCGGTAGCTTCGAAAAGCTTTGGGAAGCACTGGAGCTTGCGGAGAGTTTTAAGTTTATTTGATTGTATACACCAGTCGAGGGGGCAGGATTATGTTTAAATCGAAAATTGGATTCAAACTTTCATTGTTGCATATTTGAAAGAAAAAGCTATAAAAAGTTAAATTTTCTCTTCAAATTGAGAGATATAATATTAATGGTGACTTTTAAATTATGCCTAATGTATAGAAAACACACGGTAATTATATAACAATGTCATTAGAAACAAGTTTCACTAGAAAGTATACTTATAATTAAATCAACTTTAAGGGTATCTGATACATTTACAATAAAACTTTTTCGTAATTAATATAAAAACTTTGGTTGATATTATTATAAAATTCGTCTGTCAAAAGCCATCTTATAACGGGTAAAGAAATCATATCTGGTATAATCATATGAATTTTCCATTTAGAGACCTTTTTATACATACACAAAAGAAAATTACAAAAATGAAGGGTTGAAAGTTACTTTCATGGAAAAATAATATCATTATTTTATTTCAGAGTTGTTGCTATCACTTTCCATTGAGAATTCCGATGAATTTCAATTTCCGCACTAACATATTATTACATTGCATGTCATTTTAAAGAATGAAATATAGGGATATACCAATTAATTTATATATATCACAAAAAACTATCCTATGAAATTCATGCATCTATTTTTTTAATAGCTTCAGTTTCGTGTTCGCAGTCAATCAGAATACACGCTTCCACACATGTCATAAATTTCAACGATTTCAAAGTAAACAAAATAAATAAGCTGAGAAAGATGAATTTTAAAAGATTAATTCAGATATATTTTCAATTTTGTATTGAAATAAACTAATTTTATCAATAATAGCTTTAAAGTTATATTTTTTAATCAACGTTGGTAATAACTCGTAAATTAAAAAATATTAATTCTAGACTTCTTTGTTCAAATTAAACAATAAATTATATTTATGATATATTAATTATGTAAAGTAAATATTGCTTCTCACAAGGCTTATACAAAAATAAGTTGTTTATTTGTTCGAATAAGCAAATTATAATTAATCGATGAATAAATAAAAATACATTGAAGCTATCAACAATTTGATACTTCGTACATAAATGGTTTATACCACACCAATTATCCAGCTTTTGGGCGATAAATCCAGCCCGTTATACGACAACGCGGGGGCGCGCCTTATATATCTCTCTCTTTCTCTCTCTCTGTCGGACTCTCGCTCTAAAAGACCTGCAACAACAGCACCGGCAGCCGCTATCAATCTCTTATTATTTTACTTCTCCTCTTCTTCTCTCCTGCTAGCGCGCGCCCGCGCACGATATTATAAGCCATAAACGTAAATACATATCACCGGGTAATTGGCGCTTGGCGCTTTGTGCGCAAAAGAGAGCAAAGCGCGTTATAACGCGCCATAAATACCGGCCGCGATGAAAAGAAACGCGGGACGAGCGTAAAAGTATAAGAGGAAAACGGAAGATGGATAGTCGGCAGACCTGCGCCGCGCCATCGACCGGGACTAATTGAATCGTTTGCCGGAATATTAGCGAGTGTCATTCGCGGCGATGGTCAGAGAGTGCGCGCGAGAATTACGTCGATGCATTCTTTTCGATATCAGGGCGAAGAGAATATGACTGTATTACCGCAAAGTTACGATCCTTATAAAATTGACAAGACGAGCCAGTACGTTTTACAAGCCATTTTTAAGAAATTGACAATACGAAGTAGGCTCTGTGTCGATGATAATATTTTACAGTTTCAAGTTATCAGTTATCGACAGATTTTTGTACAAATGAAATAGATAAGACTGAAGTTAGATCAATTATATTTTATATTTGTTTTTTTTTTCAATTTAATATATAAATAATATAATACAGATATATCTTGACAGTCACTGTTGTAAGACGACTTTACTTGGTTTTCTCTGCCATTAGCAACCACATTCCCTAAAACGGTAGATCTTATGTCAAAAGTCTTAAAACATGGTTTGCCTGATTTTTTTTTAATTTCTTCTTTCAGGGAACCAAATCACTAGGGCTCTATTATTGCATATATAAATTTTATACTA
This sequence comes from Torymus aiolomorphi, assembly GCA_036365515.1. NCBI lineage: Eukaryota > Metazoa > Arthropoda > Insecta > Hymenoptera > Torymidae > Torymus > Torymus aiolomorphi. Next base: position 196,182,091 of record CM070875.1, on the reverse strand, counting down.
TCAATTGATTCTTGATTATTTTACAAGAGATTATAGTTGGAAATCTTGTAAAAGTAGATTTTTCATAAAAATATTTTATAATACTTATTCGTAATGAAGTTTTTTCTGTAAATAAACAAGTCTAGAAATAAAGAGTTACACGACTAATATGCAAGTTTTTTTATTGTCAAGACGATAGATCTGACGACACAACACATAATAACTAGTCTGCGATCACTCGACATATCAACTCGGCCGGTAGCTTTTGGGTTAGAAGACGAGACTAGAGACTAATCCATGGGTCGCTTATATGTTTAAACTTCATTATTTACGTCATTATCAGTGCATACAACAATATCATGCATTATACTTTACAAATAGACTACTTCCACTTCTCGTTAAATCGTTAATTTTGTTGTTGCGTGTAACGTGAAAAATAAAATAAAAGTAAGGTAATGCAATATCTCGTTAACGATTTTCAAACAATAGCAAGAAAAATTACAAAGAAATAAGCTCATCCTTGAGAAACACGTCCTCCAAATACCATCGACAAAGAACGCACTTGTCGAAGTCGTCACGTGAAATCCTTCGAAATTACTCCGAGCCCGGGCGAAGACGAGCTCGCGCGCACGCGGGCGCTGCTATCGATCAGCGGTCTGGTACACTCCTGACACGGGGGAGGGGGGCACACAGGAGGGGACGTCAGAACGAAATTTGCCACTATATTGAAATCCCTCTATTACCCAATTGATAAAATCTATTTGCTCTGGTCGCTCGCTCGCTCGCGCGCCTGGACCAATTAAGAAACGGCTGAGCGCCCTAACGCGATTATAATCTGCCCTCGCCTCGTCCTCTCTCTCTTTCTCCCCCCTCATGGAAATTGAATAGAGCGCGACCAAGGGAAAGATTTATCCCCACGATATAGACCCCTGTGGCCCGTAATTTCGCGGAATTAAAGTGCAACGGACTGTGTGTATGTGCGCGCGCCGAGGATGGGTCTAAATAAAAATTTTTCTTCAGTGGGGAAAAGCGAAGTAGAGAGTGAGAGAGAGAGAGAGGGGAATGGGAGAGAAAGGGAGAGAAAGAGTACATACGTAGTTACGCAGGCACCTCCGCCGCCTTTTCTTTTTAGTAAATAAAATTCACGCACATGCGGGGCCGCTTAAGCTTCAATTAAAATTCTAATTAAAATGGAATATGCGAAAGGAAAATAATGAATTTAAAGTGCATTTTTTGCCGGAGCGTAGGCAAAATATGTAACTTTGGCACTGGTTTGTTCCATTTTTTTGTTTCTCCTTTCCGTCGGTCTAGCAAGAACGTCAACGCGTTCATTAAGACAGTTGTTTATTTACGCAATAAAGAGCGTCCTGTCAAATATTCCTTTCAATGGTAAAAGAATTTTTCATGCTATGTGAAAAATTGACAGGGCGAAGCAAGAGCCTGGAAAAATGACGATAGAGTTCGTTATTGTGTAGCGTCAGCTTAAAAATTAGTAAATACTTATAAACGATGCCATTGTTATTCTACGCTCGATTCTCCTAAATGTCCCTATTTTTGTTCTGTAAAACTGTCTGATCCATTTTTAATTCAATGGAAAAGTATATTTTATAATTACTATAAAATATTTTCATTTTTCAATTTGGTATGTTTTTCATTAATTAAAAGGAAATTTTTTAAATATTCATATTATTTTGGTTAAACATTTGCTAAACTTTAAAATCTCATTATATTAAAAAGAATATCATGTCTGCCGAACTGGAGAACCATTTATTTTATATTTTATAAAATTTTAAATTAATTTAAAATGAAATTACATTCTGCACAGTGATGAATAATTTAAAAAAAAATGGTATAAAACTAAGCGTAAACCATAAAGTTGTTTTATGAGCCTGTGATTTTTCCGAACACGTGTAATTTATATTTTCTCTTCCAGTTTTATGTTGTAAATTATGTACGATCGATATCTCACAACGGCGACGAATAAAAAGGCACCTTTCACAAATTGCACTCGTCACCTCAGAATTCATTCACAATAAAATCTGTGCCTCGCGAACCCGATTCCGCACGCACGCTAAAAATTCCCGTGAGAAAGTAATTTTCCTCTCCCAAAAAGAATCCCGGAAACCTCTTCCGTCGCTATCCGTAAAACGAGCAAAACTTCTCTCCCTCCCTCTCTGCTCTCTTTTGCACACATACACACACACGTGCGACGTTGCGAAACGTCAGAGTCAGATCTTCCTTCTCGCGCGCCTTGAAACTCTTTCTCTCGCCTACTGCGTCTTCAATAAATTATGTTGCCGTCAGAAAGATCGCGCGAGCGGCTGAATTTATTTCCGGATTATCGGAGGCCTCCAGGCGCGAGCGGGCGCACGAACTTTCTCGGATGCAGCAGCGCACGCTCTTGCTCCTTTTTGTTTTGCACAACGTCGCCCGTTATAACGGCCGACGTGTATTAAAAATTCAGCGCTGCGCTGCAGAATTTATTAATGCAGCGTATGGCTAGTATGAGGAGGAGAGCAAAGATTATCGCCGTGTATAATGTGCACAGGGCCGGACTACGGGATTTGCCGCCTCTACGTCAAGCATCTTGTGCCACCCCATGTAAGGGGAGTAAAATTATAAAAAATCGATTAAAAAATTTTCACCGTGGGGATATGAGGTACACGCATATAAGGGAGTCATGTAGACATAAAAAATAAGCAAAACGGTTATTTAAATAATTTTTAAACCCAAGTAGCCGAGGGGATATGAGGTTCACGCATATAACAGAGTCATGTAGACATAAAAAAATAAGCAAAACGGTTATTTAAATAATTTTTAAACCCACGTAGCCGGGGGATATGAGGTCCACGCATATAAGGGAGTCATGTAGACATAAAAAAATAAGCAAAACGGTTATTTAAATAATTTTTAAACCCAAGTAGCCGGGGGATATGAGGTCCACGCATATAAGGGAGTTACGTATACGTGCGACGTAAGCAACACTTTTATTTCTAAAATTCTTAACCTCTATAATTCAAGTCCCTTATATGCGTGGAGCTCGCGTCCCACGGCAACCTAGTTTTAATAATTATTTAAATAATCGTTTTGTTTATTTTTTCATGTGTACATGACTCCCTTATACCTATGCGTGGACCTCATATCCCCCGCCTACTTGGGTTTAAAAATTGATTAAATAGTTGTTTTGCTTATTGTTGCACGTCTGCGTAACTCCGTTATATGCGTGGACCTCGCGTCCCCCGGGTACTTGGGTTTAATAATTATTCAAATAATCGTTTTGCTTATATTTTTTCATGTCTACATGACTTCCTTATATGCGTGGACCTCATTTCCCCCGTCTACTTGGGTTTAAATATTATTTAAATAATCGTTTGTCTTATTTTTTCATGTCTACATGACTTCCTTATATGCGTGGACCTCATTTCCCCCGTCTACTTGGGTTTAAAAATTGGTTGAATAATGGTCTTGCTTATTTTTGCACGTCTACGTAATTCCCTAATATGCGTGGACCTCGCGTCCCCCGGCTACTTGGGTTTACAAATTATTCAAATAATCGTGTTGCTTATTTTTTCATGTGTACATGACTCCCTTATAAGCGTGGACCTTATATCCCCCGCCTACTAAATTTTTCTATCGTTTAACTGAGATAATTATTTAAAAAACAACCATTTTTTAGTTAAAGGCCATAAAAAGTATGTAGAAAATAAAATTCTAATGCATAACTTTTTACAAATATTTTTAAGTTTGTGTCTCATGGGTTTGGGATTTTTGAGATTTTGCCGCCCCCCAGATGCTGCCGCCCCTACGCCATGCGTTGGTGGCGTAGGCGGTAATACGGCCCTGAATGTACACACAGTAGCAGTGTGTGAGTAAATGGATGCTTTTTAACGATATAATGTTTATACTGCTTTGGGAAGAAGGAAATTCGGAGCCGGAGAACGGGACAGTTATGTTTTCATGAAAATTTCCCCGGATTACTACCTGCCTTCTAGCGTTATTGAACGTTTCTAATCCTATTTTAATGAAACTTTGTATGCGCTTTCGTTCGTAATTTTATCAAATAAGTTATAAGCATTAGGCAAGTTTAATATATTTTTAGGAGCTACCTAGAAATTTCAAATGAGATTTAATTATAAATATATAATCAAGGGCTTTTTTGTAGTTTTACACTACTTCATATGTATAAAAATCTTCATTTATACTCTTATAAAAACAAAAAGTGCTAACTACAGACTCGCGTATAGTTTAGAGTTAAGCACCGAATACTGATTAAGGCAAGTCCTTTCACACTGAAATTGAATACGTAACTTAAACAATACTAGGTATAGTATATGGTAATATACCGATATGTAATAATATTTCACGAATTACCTTATGTCATCATTACAAAGTGCAACCACATTTCCCAACCTCTCTATTTGCCTCTTCCCGTAGATTTTTGAACTCTTTACCCCAGAACTATCACACCTATAGCTGCGCAAAAAATTCGCTTCCCCGGCGCGTTCCGCCGCCTCGAACTCACGACAAAGCACGCGCGCGCAGCCTTCCACGCATACCCGCGGCCGCGCATAATTACGGCACGCAGCGAGAGCAACAAGCGCGCGTGGGTGAGTGGAAGCCGGTTAATTAGCCACGACGCGGCCGTGCGCTATCCGCGCGCTCGCACGAATTTTCGCACGCATCGCGTTGCGCGCGCGCATGCGCACGCTCATTGTTGCCGCCAATGGACGCTAATTAGCAATGTCGGTTTGCGGCAGAGAGCGAAGACGCGGCTGCTGTAACGAGGAGACAATGAATCGTTTGTCGCGGCGGCCGGGGGTGCGGCTCTTTGTTTTTGACGTGATGGCTTGACAATGAGACTTTAATTGCCCGCCGTTTGACGATCGTCCAAAGGAAGCTGCGGAGCGAGGGTTTACGATGTTGGTTTCAATGCGACGTTTTGGAGGTGTGAAACTATGTGTGGAATTCATCGATTGGTTTACTTGAGTTAGTCTTCGGGATTGAAAATTAATGACGATTGGTTTTAGTGTTATAAATAGATATAGATATATAGGTTTCGTAGGAAAATACTTTTATTATTATTTTGTAAAATTCTTTAACGTTGTACAGTTTTACAAAATTGCCTCTATAAAATATCTGTCATTACTTCATCTACAGAATATAATACAGATTGTTTAAGAAATCAAATTATGAAGATACAAATCTTGTGAAGTTTCGATAGTATTGGGTAAAAAATATTTTTTTTATATAGCATGCCGTATAAAATTCTATTTCACAGCCGCCTTTTCGGCCGTAAAATGCGACTTCACGTACCGGTGACAAAAATTTTATTTTTCGACGAAACTTCAAAGTTAAAAGGAAAATTTTTTCCTCTCCTAAAAGTTCTATAAAAAAATCGACTCAATAACAGCGTCTGACTAAATTTAATCTACACTGCTGCCATGTACATAGTAAAGCAACAAATGGTTCACTATTTTAATACCTTTCCCGCAACTGGTTTTATTTATTTATTTATTTTATCAATTATCTTATTTTTGAAGGTTGAATTTTGATTCTATTTCATGTTTATTTGTAACATCATTAATAAAAAACGTTTACGTATCTATAATTCTACAGACCAATCTATTAAACAAAAATAGAGCTATGTTAATATTATATGAAACGTGTGCAGAACCAAACCGAAATTGTTTTTGGAAAAGCAGAAGGCTCACCTTCCAAACTCATTAAGCACGTTACCATTATACCTCGCTCTGCTTGAAACCCTTCCGTCTTGAAATAATGACATAAAAATTATAGGGTACGCTACACCCGACGCGGAAAATTCGCGAAAGCATTTTACCCCGTCGCCAAAAATTAGCCGTCGTCAGCGCGCGTATCGCTGGCATCTAATTGCGGGGCCTCTTCCCCTCGTTTTTTGCGCGCTGCGCATCCTCAGGCGCAAGCTGCGCTCCGGCGCATATGCATCATCTCTAATTAGAGCGTCAATTAAATATAATGACACACTCGAAAATTAAAGGCGGATGAAGGCCGGGGCACGTATGCGTACTCGCGCGCTTGTGTGCTACGACAGAATAGCGTAAAGTGTGCAATTTTCGCCCCGAAAAAAAAAAGACGGAACAAAAAAAAAATGAAAACAAGCGTGCGCGCGAAAAAAAAGCTTTCGCTGATACGGGAGGGTTTCTACTGGCGAGTATTTCGGTGTGTGGAATACTGGCGCCGGGGCGAGAGGCCGGATTATATGTTAAGTTGCAGCGTAAGAGGTTTTGTGCCGTGTCAGGTGACTTGTTTTCTGCTGAATGCGAAAATGGTTGAGCCGGTGAATTTAGGCTTTGGAACGCGATACGAGGTATCACAATGAATAATCAGAGAAATCGCCTTACGATTATCCAGGTATTAACGTGCATCATTTAAATTCATTAACAAGTATAAATATTTCACAGCCATGTCTCGACTATCTCGACAAATAATGAAACAAGCTTTCGCATATCTTTTATATCCTCGTTCATCTTCTTATCAAACTGCGTGCACCATCTCAGCCTCGTCAACTTCCCCGCCGCGCTCGTTTCGCTTATATCAGCGACATTCATAAACAACTCTCGAGCTCACTTCCCGAATTTCCGCTGTTGGGGCCAGCCCCAAAACCCCCGCAACTTGCTCGTCAGTCTCTTCCCCGCAGACGCGTAGAGCTGCGCGCTCGCTCAATACCAATGTGATTAGTGTGCGAGTGCACGTGCGTGTTCGCCCGGGCTGGCCACCTTTCTCTCCCTGCATGAGCTCTCTCTGCCGCAGCGCTACTTCACACAGAAGAGAGAGAGAGAGAGAGAGAGAGGCTCCTCGGCGAGCTCTCTCGCGTACATACACGAGTGAGTCTCGGCCGCGGCAACGAGTGCAGCAGCCGGAGGTGGTACTTGCTCGTTATCCCCGTGCAGTCGCGGCGGCGCAACGGACAAACAACGTCGTTTGTCACGCGCGCGCGCTGACCTCTCGCAAGCGACCTCTTTTCTGCCTACGAGACGGGCTTGCGGTGGTGCCCCAGGTGCTCTCCCTCCTCTCACTCGACAGCGTGGTTCTTCTATATCCCCCGGCCTCCCCCGATTGCTTCGAGTGGATGCTTATACTCGGACGGGAAATTGATGTGTGGTATACACGTCGCGCGCCCGATAAATGAGATGATAATGGTACGAGGGGAGTGAAATCTTACCGGAACTTGAGGGATGGGGAGTGCCGATGTGTCCGTGTATATATGTAGAGTATAGTTTTCTCTAGCGAGCTGAAATGTTGTTTGCTCTGGTGATTGGCTTACGATGTTGTATCTAGTTCGATCTGCTATTTGTGTTTGATTAACAAAGCATAACCGAGATTTGATTACCCTTCGGCTTATTGGTTTTCATTGAATTACCCAGTATAGTAGTACTGATTGTCCTCATTACGGTATAATGGAATAATTTTAATGTAATTATTATATAACAAAATGCATCGTTTTTTTTATTCATTGATAGTCTGAGATAAAATAAGCTTTTGGTTATTTTCTGAAATTGGGATATTTTTTGCCATACGTGAAAATTAACAAAATGTATAAGGTACCGGGATATTGACAGATACCGATAAACGTCATTACGAGAAGTAGCGCGAATGTAAATAAAAATATATATGAAAAACGGCATTTTTTTTGGTTTTCATAGTATTTTTAGTCAATTGAGTATTGAAAAAATCGAGAGCTTTGATAAATTAAAGAATAACTTTATATTTATTACTAAAATAGTAAAAATTGTTTATAATCTTTTTAAAAGTGTTTCAAAACAATTTCATAAAAAAAGTAGAAACTGTAGAAAAACATATTTTCAATAACATCAAAGGTATACCTGTTTATTCAAAAGATTGAATGTTGTGAATATTGTGGACGAAATTGCAAAGTAATTGCTAAGTGAAGTAGGTAATGTATAGATATTGCCATTATATGAAGTGCTTTTAGAAGAGGACTCGGGTCGGAAGGACTTGAGAATCGAATCGTTTCTCGCACAATAAAATTCTCTTACTACAAAAAGGAAGGAGGGACTCTAGTATCAAATTGAAAGCTAGAATCAACTTCACAGCATTAAAAAAACACATCATCGGCTGATACATAAGTGTCCGCCGTAAAATGCAAGTTGTTTGATTTAATTACAGTATATATCAGATACATCCATTTTGCCGAGTAGTCAAAAGGAAAATGCACGTGTTGGTATCCACCCCTTGAATATCACCTTTATCTGCCTCAACTTCGCTCTTCTTATCTTCACTGCTGCGGAATCAAAAACTGCTCGAGCGACAAGACAACGAAGAAAGAGAGAAAAAGGTCGTCGGTAAACTCAAAGAAGAAGCGCCGCAACGGCGTCTCAATTAAGTTTTCCCGTGGCGTCTGCGCGTGTGGGGCGCGCGCAGGAATCTGAGCGACGTGATACTCCCGCTCGCGCGCACAGTGACTTTCATCGTCGTCGCAGTGCAACAACACTTTGGCCCCCGAAACTTTCGCCGCACAACTCCTCTCGAACGTTGCCTTTGCCACACCGCCTCTGCTACTTGGATTGCCGGAAGTCTCGTCTCGGCCGTGCGCGCGCGTTACTTTGAATATGTTCCCATTGTCGGCGCGCCGCGCGTGTATAATTGGCAAAGTTGCGCTAGTTCCGGGGAAATAATTGCCGTGCATTACTTAAAGACACACGCGAGGGGCATAGCGCCGGAGGGGAAGTTTTGTTTTTATTAAAAATCCACAGCGCCTCTGAGTTATCTTTGGCGAACGATGAAAATTATAACGGCGCTCGTCGTCGTCGTCGTTGAGCTTTGTGCGAGCCCCGGGTGATAAACAAGAGTTGCGGGGAGTTGCGCGCGGCATTGCTGCGCGCGACGCGCGAGACGCGCTGGACGGATATGCTTGCGGAAACTGTTTGATGAAAGAAACTTGTTATGTAGCATGTCCAAGTATCTCAAACGTTAGAGCAATAAGGACTATTTTAATCCTGATATATTGTTCTAGAGAATTGGAGAGTGTACGCGGTTGAAAAAACCGCTGCCAATTCATTGGCACGTAGCTTTCTCCAAATTAATGTATCGTTCCTATACGTATAGTATATATTTTAAATATAAAATATGTTTATTCATTATACTTTCTTTTTCAATGATTTAATAATTCATTAATATTTAAAAAATTGCATATTATTTTTCTTATTATTGAAATTATTTGTTATTTAACACTTATTTTATTTTTAAAAAAGTAATATTTTAAAATATAAAATTAAAAAATTGCTATCTATCCTGAGATCAACTTACCCACATTTTCAAAATCATATATATCATTAAAAATATTACTTATGTCGACTGCAATTTAATATCAACTGATAAGAATTTTTCCATCGATCTTACAGTCTTACAAATTAAATTAAAATAATTAATATTTATGGCAGTCAGATTGCCCTTGTTTATAATCACCCCCGCAGAATCTGAAATAAAAACTTAATTAAAATCTGGAAAAAACTTTGTTAGCAAAGGACGATCTGACTGCCCACCACCACCATTTTGATTGTCCGACGTTTCAGCCTGCTCCTCCTCAGGGACTCTAGTCCCTGAGGAGGAGCCGGAGCAGGCTCGAAACGTCGGACAATGTGGTGGTGGTGGGCAGTCAGATCGTCCTTTGCTAACAAAGTTTTTTCCAGATTTTAATTAAGTTTTTATTTCAGATTCTGCGGGGGTGATTATAAACAAGGGCAATCTGACTGCCATAAATATTAATTATTTTAATTTAATTTGTAAGACTGTAAGACCGATGGAAAAATTCTTATCAGTTGATATTAAAATCATATATAACAACTCCATTTTTTTTACATTATAAATATATTATTATTCAATAATTGTGTATCTTTATTATAAATAATTGTGTACATATTATAAAAATTGGCATTGTAGTTCTAATTTTGATTTTTTTAATAGTCCGTTATAATTTTCTTCATCCTCTTCTTTTATTTTCAATAAAATATCGTTGATTGTCGATTTTATCATTTCTTACACCATCTTAATAAAAAATAGCAAATAAACACAAATATCAGTGGCAGCTAATCAAAACATTTACATAAATTTCTAAAGGCAAAATGAGTGTATATAAAATTATATGCCCATGAACCATAACCGTTTCAACTTTAAAATTTTTATCTCAAAATTGAGAAAGGGTAATTCTTACTATATTCCCTTCAAATCGCGATTATTCGAAAAATTAATCCAAACTCAAAATAATTGGCCAGAATATCTGACTAATTTCATGTTTCTGCAGAGCTCGCTGTAAATTAACCCCGATAAAAAACAAAAGCAAGTAAACAACACGCGCGTGTATCGCGCGTCATTTTCATTATACATAAAACCGTTCCCGAAAAATTACGATTTGAAAAGAGGGCTAAAATAGTTATAACCATATAATCTGGATGAAATTTTACATAGGTATTGATTATATGGCGTACAAAATAGTCTATAAATTTCAAACTGATACATTAAGTCGTCATTGAGAAATTACGATTTTGAAAAATACGTAAATTAGTACATTTCGACACTGGTGCGGAAGGTGATGATTTACTGTATGTGACGATTTTCGCACGAGCGAAGCGAGTGCGAAAAGTCACATGAAGTAAATAATCAACTTCCGCACTCGTTTCGAACGGTATTTTATACCACGAGCGCCGAAAAATCATACGAAAGTTGTGATTTTGAGGTTAGAGTGGTATAAAAAATTTTAACATTAAGTATCTCTAAAAATTATGAGACAATTCTTTTACCTAAAGGACTTACACGATAAACATATAAACTTTACATCTCCACAAAATTTCAACATGATTAAACCAATTTTTTTTCTCTAGTTATCATGCGACAAAGAAAATGACTTTGCAAAATACGAAAATTTTAAATATCAAATATCACAAAAAGTAATCGAACAATCTTTATGAAAATTCGCATATATATTATCTATGTTATACACAAATTTTCTATAAATTTGGAGCTGATTCATCGAATCGTTCTCGAGAAATTACGATTTGAAGAAAAGGTTAAAAAAATTTTAACCTCAAATATCTCTGAAATTTGTTGACCAATAATTTAACCCAAAGATCTTAGCCGAGAGTTATCCAAAATCTACCTCTACAAGGAATTTCAAAGCGATTAAGTCAATTTTACTAAAGTAAACGTGTGACGTCCACAAGCGACGCGAATACATGTATAAAGAAAAGAATAGTATATTACACGAGCTGGGGGCTGGCCAATTTTACTCCCGTGGTGCGTATACTATTTTTCCTCACATCGAGGCCGAAAATGCCATATTTCCGTTTCGGAGCCGGGTGGGAATGAGGCACTTTCGGCCCGGTGTGAGGAAAAAGTATATTCGAGCAACCCCGAGAATTTTAACGCTCGACTTTTTCTCGGAAAATCGGGCCTCAGTCGCGCCCGGCGAGCTTCGCGGAAGCTCGACGTCACGACCTGCTGGCGGGCCGCACCCGCGGACTTGCGGTGGAAAGGGGAGCCTCACCTGCTGATTTTCGCCGCTGTTCTTTTACGGCGGCCAATCAGCGAGCAGTAAACCTCGCCTCCCTTCTGCCTCGCCAAGGTATTCTGCTGTGCTCCGGAATTTCGGAGCACAGTCTCTCGCCGCTCCGTTTCGGCGACGGAACTCCAGCTCTCGCCAGGTTCTCGAACCGCGTAGCCTCGCCTGCACTCCCGCCACGGGCGACTTGTCGCCATTCCGGCAAAAGGAGTATTTTTCCCTCGCCAAGTGCAAGTGCGGACGAACGCGCCGCTCAGGCAAAAAGGGTTAACACTTGCCGAGCCCTTCTCGGTGTCATTTAGAATAAGGCAGGAACGCCTCGAGAGAGCCTCGCGAGGCCGCGAAATCAACGCGCCGCGTACCACCGTCTTTTCAATTTAGTTATTCTTATTTTTTGTTAGTATTCATTTTTTTTCCTTTTTTTTTTTGTTTATTAGTTAATATGCTCTACCGGGCATAATTTTATTTAGTCTTATTTTTCTCTTTATATCATTCTTGTTTTTATTTACTTTAAGCCTAATTATTTCCGCCTTTCTTGAAATTAATCTCTCCTTTGAGCTTACATCACATGCTTCATACAAAACGCATTTTTTTTATTTTTTCATTTTTTTCTCAAAAACTAGTCGACAGAATGGATTCGAATTTTTACAGATTATAGCTAGTTATATTCTGCATTATAATGATTTTTTTCAAAAAAATTGACCGTTTATTTTTGGAGTTATAAGCTTTTTAAAAAAAAACACGTTTTTGTTAATAACAAAAGAACCGCAGTAGCTAATGTAATTTTTTTTTTAAATATAGGTTTTTTTATGTTCTTTTGAATGCTATCTGTCCGATTCAAATATCTCAATACTATCACTAAATAAACGCAAAAATGAATTTTGCGAAAATCGAAAATTCGAAATAAAACAAAAACGCATCGGCGAATCAAAAAGAGGATTTCCTTCCCCCATTCACACACAAAAAAAAAATGAGATCTGTCCGATTAAAATCGATTGAGTAGATTCTGAGATAAAACTATACGTATACACGCACACACACACACACACACACACACACACACACATCCATACAGACATTTTCTAAAATCATGTGATTCGAACTTCTATCATCTCTATTCGTGTTTCTAGAGCGATTTAACAAAACTTAAAATTTTACTATTAATAAGCTTCCTCTAGGAAGAAGCAAAATTTTTAAGAATTCGAAGCATGAGTCTGACTATATAAGTCATTAACTACTTACGCACTTTGGATGGATTTTCATTAGAACTTTTCGTTTAACTGTTTAATTTGTTCGAAACTGATGGCAGTGAACAAACTCGATCATCGAGAGACATGGATGTCAAAGTAGTTTAGTTGCCGAAAGTTGTACAATCCTGTTAATAATTAGGCAGATAAACCGGTTTATTCTTACTTTTATGTGAGAGAAAATCGTTATGACGTCATGAAAAATGTTTAACGAAAACGACGTCAAAAGATTAGTATGAATAAGTCAGAATCACTTTTCTGAAAAATGCAAATTCGTTATATCTCCACGGCAAATTGAGAACAATGAGATTTTTGTTTGAGGAAAAAAAACACTTTGCTCAAGTAACTCGGGTAAATACAGTATCATTTCTCTCGGAATCTTCCAGTAAGCAAAACTTCATTTACGATCCAAATTCACTGGGCTTCTTGCCTCAACCTGATAAATAATTCCTCTTTCACGCAAACATAACACGCCGCCATTAAATTAATAATTGAGCCTTTCTCTCTCCGAAGCTCTTTTCCTCCTCCGCAACTTTAAACACTCCCCGGGGTCATTAAGTCCTTGTTTGCTCCCTCTCTATACCTGAAAAGCTCCTGCAACTTTCATAAAGCGCGACGACTCGCGCAAGAAAAACGCCGGCAAAGATCTGCTCCTGACCTCCTCCTTCTCCTCATCCCCCTTCAAACTTCTACCTCTCCTCCCGAGCAGCTCTTAACGGTCGCGAGCGCGCGCGCGAATTAAGCGTCTTCCCATTCCCGTAATCTCGAACGTACTTAGCGCGGGACTTTTAAACGGAGTGTATGGGCGCTCGGTCACGGCGCGCGAGAGATCGACGAGGTAGCCAGGCGGGTAAACAAGACAAATCAAAAGCCCCGGGGTGGAGTCTCGACAGGGTCGTTAACGGACGGCAAATGGGTGTGTGTGTGTGAGAGAGAGAGACGAAAAATCTGGGTTACGGCGGTCTGAATTACAATCCTCTGCCTCCGAGGGTTTGAGGGCTGCTGCTCGGTCAGTGGTATTCTCACCCTGTTTACTAATTTATTTTTATATTTTCTAAATTCAGTCATTTACGTGCTGTGTTAATCTTGGTAACTTTTAACTACATCCTTTTAACGTATTCGCTGAAAAAAGCATTGTAACGAAGGCATTTTCTTAAGCCGATATTTTCTTGTTTTGCAGGTGGTTGAATTAGAATGCCGATTAATGACAAGGCCAGGTCTTTAACCGTATAATTATGTCTTTATAAGATGATTTATGAAACGTATTCAACCATTTCAGTCACGTCCAGATTCCCTTCAAGTTTGGAGTCTCGGTTGCAATTTAAAAATTATACTAAATATAATTCTAGAAGATGACGTATAGTTTAATCGTTACTTTACAACAAAAATTTCGAACTTACTTCTAAAGCCATAATTAAATATTTGGCAAGTGTTTTCGTAAAGAGTCCAATTTAGAGGACCAATATTTTAGTTATCAATTTGTTAATGAAAGACATTCAATTTATTTATATTTTTATAGTCTTTTATACTCCCTTCCAAGTGTGTGTAAATCGTCGGGTGGGAGCAAGAAGATCCTATCTCGGACAAGCGTGTGAGAACGTCCTATCTCGGCTGAGCTCGTAAAAACGTCCTATCTCGGCCGAGCGCGTATAAGAACGTCTTATCTCGGGCGCTCCGCGTTTTCAGGTTGAGAAACACTGTGAAGTTTTTAATTATTGTCCTGGCTGAAGTACAAAATGTATTTCTCTATACAACTAGTTTCCACAATGACGATTATATAGGTGTGTGTGTGTGTGTGTGTGTGTGTGTGTGTGTGTGTGTGTGTATGTGTGTGTATTAAAATTTTGAAATATTAACAAAAATTTTCCTCGTGAAAGGAAACCTTTTCAAATGATCACTTCAAATACACACACACACCTATATAATCGTCATTGTGGAAACTAGTTGTACAGAGAAATACATTTTGTACTTCAGCCAGGACAATAATTAAAAACTCCACAGTGGCTCTCAACCTGAAAACACGGAGCGCCCGATATAGGACGTTTTCATGCGCTCTGCCGAGATAGGACCTTCTTGTTTCCACCCGACGAAATGGCCTTTCATACTCCCTTCAAAAAATGACCAATCAAATAAAGAAAAATATTTCTTTGTTGCGTTTGGCAGAAATATATAGCCATGTTGGTTGATTGTACAAAATTTACATGAATAAGTAGAGCGCAAAGAAATATAATTAAAACTTCAAGTCTAATTATAGTATAAGCTAGTCCGTGTAATTTTTTTTAGTACGAATAGGTGTTATTCTAAAAATCTACCTGCAGATATTACGAAGCATTCTTCACCTCAATTAAATAATGTAATTTACAAAACAAATATATAAATATGGATAATTAACATTCTGTACGTAAATCAACATTTAGACCAAACATTTCATAATAATTAAATTGCACAATATGTTTGGAATCATTTTTATTAATAATTTAAGATACATTGTAATATATTACTTACCATTATACATAAAAATTATTTTATTTAAATTTGCGATTCATAAAAAGTATGAATAAACCGAAGAACATTATTTTTTATTTGAGTGTTTTACAGCCAACGCGCGTCCGCGCGCGTGTGTGTGTGTGTATGTGTACGTGGATGTATTTTATCTACATCCCATACCCAGCGATAAAAATCTTTTATTTCCATATGCAAAACAACAATAAAATAAACTTCCAATTGTATACCTTAGCGATACACTTTATAAGACATATATCTGTAATATATAATTGCATCTATAATTTAAAATTATTTTATTCATTATACAATGGATGGAAAATCAGATACAACTAAATTGGTGCACTTCAATGTTTTGTATAAAAGTTAAAGGGAGATTCCAGTATTTCCTCTATTGTTAAGACTGTTATAATTTATATTTACCTGATTGTTTTTCAAAAAATAATATATGTTGTGCTTTTTCGCAGAGGAAGTGTTGTGACAATAAAGACAATAGAAAAAGTTTTTTTCTACATATGCTAGAAATATATTTTGGGAAATTTAGAGATGAAATACAGTATATATTTAGAGAATGACCTGCATATCACATGAATTTCTGCACATGCATGTGTAATTATGATCAGAATGTATGCGTGCGTGTGGCCACATCTCAGGCTGTACCCCGATTCGGATCAGACAGGGTATATTTTTTTTTGTTTTTGGTTACATTTTATTCTTTTACATTGTATGGAAGACTTATCTAAATTGAATGAATTAGAATTTAAATGGATGCATTTTTCAACACTTCTAAATAATAAAAGTATAAAATTCTACGATTCAAATTTCAAGCGTTATGGTCTACTTTTTACATTCTAAAACAAATCTCAATGTTACGTTGGATTTACAATCCGTAGATAAAACAACCTCCTAGTTAATTATTTTGATTATATAAATACGTAATACATGAAACTAACAGTATAGACGTTAGGATATCGAATCTTTTTGCGTACGAGAATAATAATCGCTATACTGCAGAAATACATTTTTGAATTCAGAGGGGGTATCGAAAAATAGAAAACTTTTTTAAAGAAAGGTAATTTATCAGAACTTGTTTTAATGGAAAACTTTTAATTTCAATAAAAAGAAATTCGAAATTCATAAAGTTGAAAATTTATAAGTTCGAATTCGATTTTACAAATTATAATTTTAAGGAATAGTAAATTTGTAGAAAAAATATTTATTTATAATTTTAGAATACTATAATTTCGAAAACCCAAATTTTAGAAATTAAATTACAGAAATGAAATCTACAGAAAATATCTGTACATAAATTAGAAAATCATAATATCAAAAGATCAAAATATAGAATTTAATAGCATCTTTAGATAGTTCAAAAGATCGAAAATTGAAAATCTAGAATGCTGAAAATCTCGTAAATATCAAATATCAAATGTTCAAATATCGAATGTTCAGAATATTGAAAAGTCTAAATATCGAAAGGTCCAAATATCGAAAGATCAAAATATCGAAAGATAAATCTCGAAAGTTCATAATATCGAAAGTTAAAAATGTCGAAAGTTAAAAATATCGAATGTTCAAAATGTCGAAAGCTCAAAATGTCGAAAGTTTACAATCTAGCGTTAATTACTTTTTCTTTACCCTAGCTGAATAGTACATATGTTTTCGAAAGTCTGAACATTCTGAATTTGTTTTTCGGAAGTTTGAACCTTCTAAATGTTTAACTTCAATTATTTTTTTTCGAAAGTTCAAACCTTTTCAATTAATTTTTCGAAAGTTTGAACCTTCGACATTTGTTTTTCGAAACATTGAACTTTTGACGTATTGCCTTTCTACATTCATATCTTTCGAATCATTATATTCGAATAGCTAGAAATTCCAAAAGTATCATTCTATATTTTGGTTTTCTAAAATTCATATTATTATATTTCATTCTATAGAGTAGAATTCGAATAATTGATCCTTTGAATTTCCACTAAATTCAGCATTTTCGGAACTGTGAACTTTCTATAATAGGGGAATTCTTCATTTTTAGCGTACGAAATTATATCATTTTTTTCGATAGTAATATCTTCTATAAATTTAATTCGATATTCAATTTTTTCCATGAAATGAATTTTCTAAAATAAATCTACTTCTAATATGTGCCTTTTCTACATTCTAAACTTTTGTAAAATTATGAGTCTGTATACAAATTTTTGGCATCTAAAGCTTTCTAATGAAAATTTTTCTATTTTTAGATACCCCCTCTGAATTCATTATTATATCTAACTATATATTACTTTCAATTTTCATAAATGAAATCCGCTCCATTCATGAAATTGAATCGTCCTCGCGAGCACGATTACGAACGTTATTACACGTAGCAGAGCAACTTTTCCATTATTTCCCATAATTGTACATTTACAGTGCTACGTACGTTGCAGTTTTCATCAGAAAATAATCTGCTTAGCTAAATTACGCAACTCCAGCGTTAGTCGCCTCCCCTCCCAAGACACCGCAACTCCGGTTATGGACAGGCTCGCAAAACGAGCCCCAACTCTCTCCAAGCCAACAGCAACAGCAGCAGCTGCTTCTGGATCGCTGCTACACACAGACACACACGTGCACGCGCGGGAGAACTCGCGAGCCGCGGCGACGACGTCGCGCGACGTGCGAACTGCGCGCGGCGCGTTCCGCTCGAGTTCCTAATGCAAACGTAATCTAACTAAGGTCAGTCCGGGACGGAAGGTGGGCGGGGGGGGGGGGGGCGGTGAGGCTGCTTTGTAGGCAGCCGGTAGCTTGGAATTAATGCCAGCCGCAATCCGCTGGCAGTCTCGACTCTCCTCGAAGCTCCGCGTATGGTGCTGTATGTGAAGGGGCGGAGGGGGGAGGGCGAACGAGGCATGACCACGATCATAGAACGCGAGTGTAGCGCGTCTCCGTGGTTGTAGAGGGGGCTGAAAGAGCTGCTTATTCGAGAGTATCAGTGGAGATAGGTGCCGGTGTATTTTTATTATGTCGCTGTGTGTCTAGCGGAAGGAACAATTTCGGAGGAAGAAAGAGATTCAGTGTGAAATATGATGGTTGATGGTATGACAAGAACAGATACATTTGAATAACGAATTATTGGATATTGTCACTTGCGGTAAGGCGACGTGACGGCTCGGGTCTGGTTGCATTCGACGAAAGAGAGTGCAGCAGCTGGAAAAAAGGAAGGACCCTCGTTCGATTCCTGACTGAGAGACGCCGTGCCGTTTTTTCATCGAGTCATCCTCTGTTTATTTATTTATCAAATGCCAGCTCTCGTAACAATCTATAATTATAATCGATGCTGTTTTATGAAAAATAAATGAAGTATAAAAAAAACAATAACGTTCAAACAGTAATTATACTACCAATGCAAATTGTCGCTAATTATCTTTTGAATGCACATATTTACGCATTGCAGAAAATACATTATCGTATAACCTCATAATAATAATGGGCATATAAAGTTTAGCGTAATTGCATTTTCTGAGAAAATCCGTAAATACAGATATTAATGGACTGATTTCATGAACAGGCGAGAATTTCAGAATAATCGACATCGCCCAATACCAGCCTTTCTCGTTTCTGAATGTAACATGGCGGAATGGGAACACTGTAGTCAGGCGTAGAATACCATTTTATCGAGCATATCTCGCACCCAACATTTTAAATCAAGGAATTGGAAACTTATAATGACCGACTAAAATAAGTATTACTTTTTTTATTAATTTATGAGTAAACTAAATCCAGATTTTATTATCTAAATTAATTATTACATATAAAAAGAGAATACTAGAGATAAGGCAGCTTTGTTTAATTTTAAGTTTTATTTATGCAAATAACTAAAAATACTTATGGTTTATAACTTTATTTATCAATATATATTGATACACATTGCAAGAAATATTTTCAGTGAACAATAAATAAATGATAAATTTATAAATGTTATAAATTTAAGGAAAATAAATTTTGCAAACGATAATTTAATCATTGCCTATGATTTCAAAATATGATTTTATTGATTCGTTTGCAATAAAATGATAACTGAACACAAGTTGCGCATCCCAATTTCACTCTGTAAAATTAATAACAATTGTATTCAAATATATTTCAGGAAAACACTTGTGCGTATATCAAAAGGAGCGTTTTGCAAATTGCAATTCAAATATCAATTTTAACGCAACAAATTAAAAGTTTCACAAAGACAAGAAATACGCAAATTTTAACGGTTATTTTCTAGTCCACATTTGCAAAATCTCCTTTGCTTTTCCTTTATTGCTTTGGATTACAGTCGGAAAACCGCGGTTTTCTTTGTCGCTCAAAAATGCATTTTCACTCTCCATTAACGCGGCCAGCACGAAAAATATAGTCAAACCGCACGCTTTCAGCGCTTTCTGCATGCCCAATGCAAAGTACGCCGGCGCTCGCGCAGAACCACTTACCCATCCGCGCCGCCGGCTCCGAGCGCGCGCGCGACAGCTCGTAACAAAACACACACACGCGCGCGCCCGCAGAGGGACAGCTCTCTGTGTGTGTCCCGCCCACCTCCTCGTACTCTCGCGAAAAAGAACTAAACTTTCAGGCTGCAAAAACCATGTGTTTTCGCCGACGCGTTGCGAGCGGATTGTTGCGGTTCCCCCGATAAGAAAACATTTTTCTTCCGCCCGGGGCGACCGTCCCTCGCTGCTTTGTCGCGCGCCTGCGCTCGTGGGGGTGGAATTTAACTAAAGCGACGCGCCAGGCATTTCGTCGGAACCGCGTCGCTCTTTTGAGGCAGGGCGCTGCGACGAAAGGCGAGAAATTGGGCGACTACGTGGCTAGAGGTCCTGGCATTGCGCGGCCATTTAAGCACCGCTGCCGCGCCAGATGTTGCGGATTCTTTTGTTTTACGGTTCGGGTTGTTTGGCTAGGCAAGGTGGGAGATCAGCGGCTGGCGCGAAGAGCAGGTGACAGTGGTTAGGATGTAAACGGGGGATAATGTTTTGAAAAGGGTGTATTGATGTAAACTTGAATTCATGTCAATTTTATTAATGAACTGCTTTGCGAAAATTCTCTGCTGTTTTTAATTTATTTCAAACTTCGCATAGGCAATTGTGATAATTTTAAAGAATTTATATTGAGGAAAGGATTTGTTTACTGTTAACATGGCATTGAAACTGTTAACATGCGTATGTTTAAATATGACCAAATATAGGCATTGTAACAGTTATAATGCCATGTTAACAGTTAAGTTACCATGTTCTCATAAATAATTTCAATATGTTATCTGAGAACATTGATATTGTAATAGTTACAATATGCTTATTATAATGGTCAATTTTTTACCAGAATGATGTTGTTTTTAACAAAAACGTTTGAAATAAAAACATCATTTATTTTTTTATTCCAACGTTTCGGACATTTTTATTTTTTATCCTGATGAGGGACATAAACAATAAAAATGTCCGAAACGTTGGTGTAAAAAACTAAATGAAGTTTTTATTTCAAGCCTTTTTGTTATATAACAACATCATCCTGGTAGAAAATTGGCTATTAGATTCAAAAACTACAATTTACAAGAACTTCTACCATCAGCTACTTTCAAATCTGAATATGTCTATTAGTTAATATAGATATTGTAACTATTATAATATCACATTTTATCCTTAAACATGTCAAATAGTTGTATTTCAAATAGATAAATATGTTAACAGTAACAATGTTCTTCTTACAGCTAGTGTAGAATGTTCTTGATTTTTCGAACATTCACTTTTGCAAGTAATTAATGAAGAGAGAAATTGATGAAAGAAGAAAAACTCAATGCTAAAAAAGTTCGGAAAAAGATTCTATGCTTATCAGAGTCCAAAAATGTAATTTTTTTAAAGATATTCTGATAAGCATCGAAAAGATCTCGAAAATAATAGTCTACACGGCTCTTCCTATAAATCACGATGTAAATCTACGAAGGCGCACCGTCACGAGTCTTTCAGCCTCGATAGAACCTCAAAAGCCAACATTTCCCTTCCACGCGACTACATATCCGTGAGACACGAGGCACGCGGATACGTTTATCGTTCAAAGCCGGCTAGCATAGTGCATACCTCCGCGCAACTAGCTGTGCATACCTTGTATACATAGACGGATAATACACACACGCGCATATAAAATACATACACAGAAACATGCGTGAGACGAAAAAGCGGAAAAAGAAACCGCCGCCACCGTCGTCGCGTCGCGTATAGGTAAATCGCCCGTCAAGTCGGCTGGCCTTTGTCAGCACGGCGCGTAATCTCGCGTCCGGAGGAGCTTTTGCTCTCTTCCTTTTCACCGCAAGCCTGCACACGCCGTCGTCTCAGACGCTCTCGCGCGCGGGTATATATAAATAAGCCGACTGGCCTCGCCGCTGAAAGCCAGGGACGAGATGGAGATTCCGTTGGAATTCGCATGACGACGCGAGAGCCTGCGAAAACATTTGTGCGCGGGATTCTTCGAGCTCTGTGTTTTGGAAGAAAGGACGAGAGAGGACGTTTGTAATGCTGACGGAGAGGGAGGACGAGGGAAAGGGCTTTCCCAGAGAGCCGGGCGGGAACGCTTGAGACGAAAATTTTTTAAATTTTTCCTTAGAGGCTTTGAGATGGGGATGAGCACTGGTGATTCGAGCAATGTTGGTTTATCTGAGAAGACGTGATGTTAAGATAGGAATGGAAGTATAGAACGGAGGGATAGAAATAAGTTAGAAGACACAGCAATATAAACTATATGTGACTTTATGTATAACATTTGTGCTAAATGGGGATGTGTGCGCTCTGTGAGTATCTGCACAGGACTACTGCCTGTAACCGATAGTATAGCCTTATATGGTACGCATGCTTGCCACCACGCATGCTAATATAAATAATTATACAATAATAACAAGACGTACAGTTATTACTCTGAAAACATTTGACAAGTACAATAAGTAATTCCTTTCGTTGAACAGTTTCTTATCAGCATAGCTTGATAATCATCGGATTACACACGTAGACCACTATCATATACTTACAACATAACTTTCATGACCTCATCTCAGTTCAATCCAAAATATTTATTGTTATTTTGATATTTATAATACAATTTATAATATAGTATAAAGAATTGACGAAATTTCGTCAGACTCTATACTTTGTTTCGTGTGATTATATAAGATATCTTGCTATTTTTTTCAAATATTTTAAATGGAAAATTTTTCTAAATTAGTAGTATAAAAGCCTTATTTTATAATTAAGACAGAGAAAATCTGCTTAGCATACTTTTATAAGACAACTGACTAACTCGTATGCACAAACATATTCAAAATTCTCGCTTCAACCAACTTCGCGCACTGCTGAACTTTGCTAAGAATGTTCCCTTTATAACGAAACAAGAAAGAGAAACGACATAGAACAGGGACCTAACGACCTGGCTGAACTTCACTCGCTTCTTCTACAGTTCGATCGTGCCGGCTGCTCTCTGGCCGCGCGTACAAACAAAAAACAGATCTTCTTAGTCAGTGTGCATTTGAATTCACTACAGAGGACGATTTACAACTTTAAGGTTTACAGAGTATTTCGAGTTTTGCGATATACCTTTGTGTTTTTGCTGGTTACTGTTTTTAGGGATTCAGTAAAGAAGCTTTTTAAAAAGCTAGAATTTTACGTAATTTACGATGCTCAGTCTTTAAAATGATAATAAAAATTGCCTTTTTAATGTACAAAAATTATAAGGTACATATCATCGCTTTTGAGGAAGAAGACAATAACTCGCATGCCATAAACACAGTGAACCAACAACATAATTGTTTTGAGGTTATGAAAACAAAAACGAAAAAAAAAATGTCTGAAAATAGACATGATCAACTGTTTGAAATATTATTTTTTATCTTTTCTTGCAGGCAAAGAATTAAATTTTTGTTATATCCGTGGCTCATTAATTCATACGTATTCTCAATGCAGTAATTAGTATCCTGTTTACAATGAATAAAAACACAATATTTATAGTAGAATAGAGTACATTCTCTGCTATAAAGTAATTCTGTAATAAAACAACAAATGAATATTATTCAACCACACATGAGAAGCATCATAAGAAATTGCTTATATAACAAATCCTTATATTAAATTAATTAAGCATCATATAGTTACTGCAAATAGAATTCTTGTACCATTTATCAGACGCTTTCATATAACGTGCCACTTTAAGTACCCATATCTAATTTTCGTTTAAAAATATATGTACATCAAAATTTCTAGTTAAAACAAAACCGATGCTTATTGAAATTCATTTATTAATATTTTTGAATAAATTGTTTAAATGCTATCAACGAAAAATATTGGATAGAATGTAAATACTACGGCATTTAAAAACAATTTTAAAACAAGAACATACTCTTTGATATTATAAGTACCATCTAATACGAGAAAGAAAAATACGCAAGCAAAGTCTTTTACTTTAGTGAAATTATGATATTAGCTAATACGTAAGTCTTTCTTTGCTGTTCTTCATTCTATAATGTATTCATTTCAATGCATAAATATTTTCTTTTTCCAGCGAGTAATATCAATTTATTTGCAAGCACTATTCACACTAAATTAAATACCAGACTCAACGAAGATTCTTTTTCTCATCCTCTCGGCAAATCTCCCTGGAATTTCGAGCTATCCAGGCGTCGGTTCCCGGAATCAACTCTTTCACGTCGATCTCCTCTCGCCCAATACACATCCGATGCCTCGTCGAATCCCCTCACTTCTCGTCCGCCATGTTGCGATTGACGCGTGTACGGCTGTATGCGCGTCTTCTCTCTCGAATTTCGAAATGGGAAGAGCGAGAAAAAAAACGAAAGAAAGAGAAAGGAATCGAGGAAGCGGGAAATTAAATCGCGGAGACGAGTTGCTTTGTTTGGTTCTCGTTATATTGAGAGCCGCGCTTTTTCCTGTTTATTTTGCCGTGAGAGGCTGTTAAAGAGGAGAGAAAGAAAAAGATATAATGCTCTGTATAGGTTCTACTGGCCATGTCTTGGGTCTGGGATTTAACGAGCAGGAATTTACAGCTGGATATTGCTGATAATTGGCACTGTTACATCCGTTGTTTATGACCCTTTCTTAGTGAGATGTTATGCAACTACTTATTAACAAGTTGAAACATAGAATTTCATAATGAGTAAAAAAAATTTTCATTTCTTTACGTAACATCAATACAAAGACAGTATAAGAATTGAAATTAAAATTATATAAATGAGCTGGAACTACTGTGTTCAATCGATTGGAAATATACCGCTTTCTGTCTGTTCTTTTAAAATATTCCTTTTTATTTTGATCTTATTTCAAATACTATAATGAGAAGATATTCTAATAATTCTGTATTTAATTACGAATTACTTCTTGTTACAAGTAGATTTACCAAATATATAGTCAGACATCCGTATACCATGCCACGCTCTAAAATGAATCTTCTGATACTGACAAAAATGAATATTGTAGATATCGTAGGTACAAATAAATAAAGGACACTCAACAAGAAAAACATCTTAAGCTAATCAGGGCGTTTTCACACGAAGAGATCGAACAATCCCAGCTCTCGAATCCCATTCTCTCAGCTTTTTTCCTGAAAAATCGCGTCCACTCTGCTAAAAAGTCCTCGGGCAATATCCACACTCCCGAGTCCCTCGAGTCCCTCGCGGTACATCTATCTCACCGCAGGCGCACACATTCGCCGCGAAATACCTATATATACACCTACACGAGCGCGCGTCGGTATTATGAAGTAAAGCCGTGTGCGCGCGCGAGAAATCTAATTTTCCCATTCGCGCGATGGAGGAGTGGTGCAAGTATAGGGGGTGAGAGGAGCAGTGAGAAAACGTCAATCTACACGAGTTCTTTCGCTATCGATTTCACATCTCGGTAGCGGTTGTGGTATATATATAGTGATTGCTATACGGGCTCTATTAATTCCAAGATGAAGGAGACGAGCGAAGAAAGAGAGAGAGAGCAAGAGTGAAAGAGAGAGAAAAAGGGAACGAGTAATGGGAATAATAGTTGGGTGAGGCGATGGACGAAGGCGATGAAAGGGGTGAGGAAGGGCGATGGCGATTTCATTTCTATTTGATTTCGAAATTGCGCTGAAATTTAAGAGCGAGTGAGTTGTGCTTTGGTTTCTAAAGCGTTGAGATGATTTCTGATCTCTCAATGGCGACGTTTTAAACAATCATCGACGAAACTTTTAAAAGGATGAAAATTTTTATTCGTTGAATTATGTGTTTTTTTTTTAATCAGCGTAAATATATTATACATCGAATAGAAATTACGATAAAAAGTCGCATTTATTACGCTTTCACTGAGAAAAAAATTTATTTATATTTAACAAGAAAATACATTAAAAATGTACAGAGAAATATATAATATATTAACTATCAATATCGCATATTAACTATTAATATGCGCAACTTTATAGTAAGACTTTGGATATTTCCGTCAAATATTTCCTTAGTTCGCCAAAATCAGCTATTTTAATACAAACAGTTAACATATATATTAAATATAAATAAATCCTTCTCTCAGTATTGAAAATTTATTACGAGTAATAAGACAATGTGATGAATTTCAAAAATGACATTCCGAAATGACAATTATAAACATGCTAGAATAAATTTATAACATGAATAGGGATGAATATCGATAAAAGAGATTTTATAATGTTGAAAAACAAATGGGCACAAAAATAAAATGAATAAATGTAATGCGCATACATGAGAGCCTGTAATCAGATTCTATAATTGAGCAACTGAATACATAATGAATGCGTAATTTACACTGGAGAGGCTACGGGGGGACGTGAGCTCGAGCGATGGGCTAGTAACAGCCAGCAATAAACAAAGCAAGTCAGTGAGCCAGAGAGACGAGGGCTCTTTTCCTCTCTACTCGTATATCTCCACTCCCTCTCTCTGCCAAAAAGAGAGAGAAACAGCAAGCGAGTGATGGAGGAAGAGAAGCAGAGAGAGAGAGAGAGAGAGAGAGAGAGAGAGAGAGAGAGAGAGAGAGAGAGAGGAGCAGAGGAAATGCCAAGTCGACGGGAGAGGAAGCTCAATTAGGATGCGGCCGTATTCGGGATATCCAGGTGAGGCTTATCGACGTTGAAATACAATCGGCTAATGGAGATGAGACGGCGCAGAAATAAAAGCCGAATCCCGGTATGCACACCTATATATGCACATTCACACGGATACATACGTGTATATATATATATATATATATATATACACACACAAAATGCACGTAGATATACACGAGTAGCGCGTATACATTGAATCGATCGAATACGCAGAAAGAGAGAGAGAGAAAGAGGATTTTAAAATGTTTTTGGCGAACGGTGGCCGATAAGAATCGATTGGCCCATTGTGAACGCGGCCGTGCGCGAGCCCGTATAAAGATGCGCGCTCGTGTTATTGTATCACTTTGCCTGATCAGAATGGAATGGGGGGGGGGGGGGGTGGAAGTAGAGAGGATTCGATTCGATTCGATTGCCCGAGCGCGGCCTGCTTCCTCCGCGGAAAAATGGGAAAATGCGCGCACACGCGCGGTGAATTAGTTCTTTACAGCGAATGCGTTCGCCGATATCTACGACCTTAGTTTTCTCGTAAGCCTCCCCTCAAATCCACTGCCGAGACATTTGTCGGGACGAATTGCTCGACATTGATAACGCTTTAAAAAAGAATGGAGGTGGCAATGTGTACGTATTCCGAGCTGATTCAGATTATTGGCAAAGTATTATTTTTAAAGTGAATTTGACATTGGGTGAAAGTAAGTATATTCATGCCAACGCTTTGTATTTAACGATCGCTTTGCTGCTTCGATTGATGGTTTCGTTGTATTCAGTTTACAACAAAATACTGTCAATTTCGTAGCGTGCATATTGTATAATGTATAAATGAAAGATATCAAATAACAACATGTATCTATATATTTCCTAAATCGAAAATACAGTGTTCCACGGAATGTAATACATATTTTAATGATCCAATGAATTTGTTCAAACGAATTATTTCATCTATACAAATGCATATTTGTTTATCGGTATTATTCAATAAACTATATATTAAAATCAAATAAAAATCGTTACATTTTTATCGGTATAAGATTGAAATGTGATATAGACTATTACATGATTTATTGCTTGAAATTCGAAGCTCAAAAAAAGATTTATTCAAAAGAGAGAGCAATATCATTCACCAATGATTTACGTCGACATCCTTCGTAATCATTCCTCAAGAAAGCCAAGCATTGAGAAGCATATGATTGAGCCAATGGGGGAAACAAACTACCTCGTGTCGCGCTTTATTAAGCGATTACCGTAACGCGATTCAATTTTTAAACCAGAGAAAGCGACACGACGAGAGCCCCGACGGTTTCATCTCCCTTTGAGAATGCTGGAATAGAGCATTGCGCGCATGCAAACCAACCGCAACCATTCCAGAAACCTCATACTGTTCCACTTCCGCTCACCCATCACCGTTAACCTCAAGTGCATTGGCACTTGTCCCGCTTTTTTTTATTCGCGCGACAAAGGGCTGTTTATCGCACGAGTGCGGGAATCGAAACGGCAGCTTACGCGGGAACGAATTAACCGCACGGCTGTAATGAAGTTTAATGGAGGCCACGAGTCGAATGCGAGGCACAAGTGCGTAAAGAGGCGGGAATATAAAGTTGTGCAAAGAGGGAGGGGGGGGAGAAAGAGAAGGAGAGAGAGAAAAACTTATGTTTTATGCAGGCGACGCGAGCGCAAAGCGACCGGGAATTTTCGGTTTAATGAATATATTACGCTCTCAGTTCGACGATGTGACGTAATCCGCGTGAAAAGAAGAGTCTGGGATATTTTGTTTTGTGGCGGGTAGGTTGGGGTTTACGATTATTCAATGCAAATCTTTCCGAACGAAACTTTTTTTAGACTGCTGGAAGATATATTTGGCAACGTCTATATTGTTAAAGTTATAATTATAGTACTTTAAGAAATTCTATTTTTTCTCTAAATTTATTTATTCCAAAACATTGTAGGAATACCATATCGTCAAATTAAAGCTTTCATTACTGATTAAAAATTGTAGTTTAGACCTTCAAAATAATGTAATACGAACTGATGATAAGAAAATATACTTGTAGATAGCTTTGGCAAGACAAACAGCCAATAATATACATTACGGCGCTCGCTGTCAAAGCGTCCGATCCCTCCGCCGGCGAGGTATTGGAATTCAATGTATTAGAGAACGACAGAGATAACCATCGGTTCGCGCTGCTGCAGACGACGTCGTTCGACGTTAGTTTTATACGTGTTCGGAGCGCGTCATTATTGGAAGGATCTTCGTCGGATTTACTTTGTAAGAATGGGAACGGAAAATCAATAGACATGTCGCACGACGATAAAACTAAATTTTACAACATTTTTAAGCACGAGAGAGAGAGAGAGAGAGAGAGAGAGAGAGAGAGAGAGAGAGAGAGAGAGAGAGAGAGAGAGAGAGAGAGAGAGAGAGAGAGAGAGAGAGAGAGAGAGAGAGAGAGAGAGAGAGAGAGAGAGAGAGAGAGAGAGAGAGAGAGAGAGAGAGAGAGAGAGAGAGAGAGAGAGAGAGAGAGAGAGAGAGTAGTAAACTTTTCAGTCGTGCATTTTTCATTGTGAGATATTTTTTATAATATTAATAATTTTAAAAGCCCTGAAAATCGATTTTATTGCGCATTGATATTGTACATAGGAAAACTTTGATTCTGGTACACCTATTGGGAATATAATGGAACAGAACGAAAATTTGTAGCCTATACTATTATATTACTGTCATATACTTGAGGTGATGTTACAATAGCAATATGTTTCCGTTAGAAATTGATCTTTAACTGTCGGCAGTATAGGTATCTATGAACCATATATCCCGAATAGATCCAACAATGTATCTAAATTGAATACATTGCCTATATACACTGCCAACAGTTCAAAATCAATTTCCAATAGAAGCATATATTGTTATATGCTATAACAATATAAGCATATATTGTAATATGATATATAGGATAACCGGTTATAAAAAATAATCAAATACAATACCAGATTAAATACGCGATATACTTTTATGTAAAAATAGAAGCCATAGAGTTTCTTACCGCTAATTGGGATACGTTTCAACTAATATAATATGCGCGCATGAGTCCGCTTATAGTTACCGCGACTTCGTATCCTTGATCTGTTAACCTGTGTGATAGCACAGATCGCATGCCGCGATCCCACTCATATAGCCTCCCGCTCGTATTGTTAACAATCACAAATGTATTATATTCGTTTGGTAAATATAGACATACAAAAATGTTATTGAGTACGATCGTAGGAGGCAAAGATGTGAAAAGAAAACGACTTTTCTAATTGTGGCAACGTTTCGTCGACTATTTACGCCAACCTCATCAGGCCCTTTATTCGAAACACATATTATTTGTAGTTAGTTACATAAATTTACATAAACTTTTGAGTAACACATTTTTGATTTTTTACATTACCTAGCGTTATAGATCAAATATAATCCGTCGTCAATCAGATGTTATTTGATGACTAAAACCATCAACATTGATCCCATGTTTATATACATTTGTACAGTGTTTACCTTATTTTGAATATGACTATAATAAATTAATAACGGGAAAATACGTGGTACTTAGTTTTTGAAGATCTTCTTTTTTATTAATACTGTTTTTATTATTTTTTATGTGAATCATTTCCGAAATCAATCTTTTTAAATAATTACTTTCAAAATCTAAAATCAGCGTATTATCCCAGTCAAATTCATGTTTATTTTCTACTTGGTGTGTACTAATCACCGAATCTTTATTTTTATTTTTCTTATGTTCATTAATACGAGTAACTAAGGATCTTTTTGTTTCTCCTATGTATGTAGCCGGACAATCTTTGCAATTAAATGTGTAAACAACATTTGTGCAATCCCATTTTTTAGTTACATCCTTACCTAGTTTTATGATAGGAGTTAAACTCTTTTTTATCAATGGGATTGTGCATATGTTGTAAGATTTAAGTATATTTGATAAACAATTAAAATTATTGTTGTACGGAATAGAAAGTTTCGGTAGTTTTACATAATAATCTTTATTGTCAACTGTGTTCGTGTGAAACCTTAATTTATTCAGTCTTTTTTGTATATATTTTCCAATAAACAACCGTGGATAATCATTATTTAGTAATATTGATTCTACGTCTACTAAGTTATATATAATATTTATTTTTTGTTGACTTGGATGGTTTGAAAAGTAATTGATTAAACGACCAGATGATGTTGGTTTTTGAAACCAATTTGTCATGATTTTGTTATCTTGCCTAATTAACGTCAAATCTAAAAAGTTAATTCTATTTTTGTCTTCTAACTCATAAGTAAATTTTAAATTATGGTCATAAGAATTAAAAACATTAATTACTACGTCAATGTGTTGTTTCTTCACACAAATAACGGTGTCATCCACGTATCTAAAATAAAACAAAGGGATACAGTCAAAATTCTTTTCCAATTTGTATCCCATTGATAAAAAAGAATTTAACTCCTATCATAAAACTAGGTAAGGATGTAAATAAAAAATGGGATTGCACAAATGTTGTTTACAAATTTAATTGCAAAGATTGTCCGGCTACATACATAGGAGAAACAAAATAGTACATTTCGATACTAGTGCGAGGATTTGATTTTCCCCTCGTGTGACTGTTTGCACCCGAGCGAAGCGAGGGTGAAAAGGTCACACAAGGAGAAAATCAACTTCTCACACAAGTGTCGAACCGTATTTTTTGACACGACGTGCGAGAAGTGAGATTTTTGCACGCACCGTTTAACGCAGCGTGCGAGAAATCGAACTTCTCGCACGGAGTTTCAAAAAGATCCTTAGTTACTCGTATTAATGAACATAAGAAAAATAAAAATAAAGATTCGGTGGTTAGTACACACCAAGTAGAAAATAAACATAAATTTGACTGCGATAATACGCTGATTTTAGATTTTGAAAGTAATTATTTAAAAAGATTGATTTCGGAAATGATTCACATAAAAAATAATAAAAACAGTATTAATAAAAAAGAAGATCTTCAAAAACTAAGTACCACATATTTTCCCGTTATTAATTTATTATAATCATATTCAAAATAAGGTAAACACTACAAATGTATATAAACATGGGATCAATGTTGATGGTTTTAGTCATCAAATAACATTTGATTGACGACGGATTATATTTGATCTACAACGCTAGGTAATGTAAAAAAATAAAAAATGTGTTACTCAAAAGTTAATGTAAATTTATGTAAAAAACTACAAATAATATGTGTTTCGAATAAAGGGCCTGATGAGGTTGGCGTAAATAGCCGACGAAACGTTGCCACAATTAGAAAAGTCGTTTTCTTTTCACATCTTTGCCTCCTACGATCGTACTCAATAACATTTTTGAATAACAATGGATGGCGTTAAACCTTCAACTATAGACATACAGTCCTATATTTTTAATTATAATCGTCGACACTTGGGTACTGAAAAATATTTTTGAAAAAAATTCTTGTTTTGCTGCCGAACGATAACAGGAGTTAAGATTAACCCATTGGTATAAGTTTTATATCTCTGATCCCAGTTCGTGATGCTACCACAGTAAGACGTTGTCATATTTTAAAATATCTAAAAAATAGATGGAATTTTTGTTAATTATTCAGCCAGAAGAGTCTATCAAAATAGAATATAAGACATGAGGAAGCGAGCTTTCAGTACCATTTTTATGATTAAAAAATATTAACTTATTCCTAAGTTATGCAAATTTAAAGCAATAGTTTAAAGTTAAGTAACGAAAATGCACCAAAATATGCGGGAAATTGAAGCCACGGAATTTTCAACAAGCATTTATCAGTGGATTTTAAGGTATGGTATAATAGGAGCTAGATAATTGAATGGAATAATAAATTAAGTTTGAGGAAGCTAAGTGCTAACAAACTGCGGTGATTTTCGTATTTTCATTTAGCTATTTCGTCCAAAAAGGATACTGGTGTGCATGAAAAAGGAGATATTTAACGAGAAGAGTTCATTTTTCGAAAACAGATTTCGACGAAGGTTGATTTACAGATTTTTCGTGAAACAGGATTAATCTAAACAAAATTTTCTTTTATTTGCTACAGTTTTAAAAATTCTAAAAATATTCATGTCTTCAAAATGATCAAAAAGAATTTTTGAAGATTCGAAAGAGAGGTTTCGTTTCAAATTTTTAATTAGTTGCCAAATCATTGAATCGTTAGCATATTATAAATATTAAATAACAGAGCAATGATAAAAAAATCCATTCTAAATTACGGTTAATAAACAGACGAGTGTGTAATTTGATTCTACTATTCAGGATTAATTAAAAACCTTCTGGCTCTGTAGTCTCGCACGAAAGGCAGCATCCGGCGAAGGTAGTTATTACATTTCTACATCACCGATGCATCAGAAACAAAGTTTTCCAATATTCTGCCGATACATGCGTGCCCAATAGAATCGACTTTCGCACGCCAAACTTACTTACGTTTCATTTGTTCGCTATACAATTATTTAATTTACTCTGTTCCAAGATGAAACTATTTATCGTACCTGTTCTATTTACCCGAAACCTCACCCACGCTCGCCACACCTATAATCACAAAATTTCATTAAAGGTAACCGCACCGCACACAACGCTATCGCCTTTAAAATTGTCCCTCCAGCCTCCCTCGCAATTAAGTAGATTCGAGCTCACGAGCAGCACCCCCCCCCTCCCCCCCTCGTCAAATAATCAACATTGTACTCTCATCACATGACTCTATGCCCAGTCCCTCTCACCCCTTCGCATAGCACAGGCATCCCGCGCTCTATAAAACACAATAGACAATGGGCGAGCGTGCACAATGGCAGTGCACGCGCCCGAGATGCAGAAAATGAAGGGCTAAGAGCTTCCTTCGTTCGTTCGTTCATTCGTTCGTCCCGCAGTGGCCACACGCGTATGCGTATATGTATACGCGACAGCGCCAAATGCGGAGCAATACGATTGTTAGACGTGGCATTACCACCCACACGGGACCCTGGCGAATTACGTTATCATTATCATCTTCGCGCCCTGTGTATTTCAATGTTCCGCGCCAAATCGGAATAATCGCATAGGTAATTGGACGAAGCGCGGGGATGGGGCATACAACAATAGAGGGGCAATGGAAGACGTGCGCGAGCGCGCGGCCGTATGACTAAGTAGACGCGCGCTCGCTCCTCGCTCGACCGACTGCCGCAGACGGCTATGTATATATAACACAATAATGCGCGTCTAGTCATCGTCTTTCGCGTCTCCGCGCGTATATCTCTGCCAGTCATTAATTACATCGGATGTCGATCGCGCGCATGTATGTGCCTACGCCCAAGCGCTCTCGAGGTGCATTATCGATGCGCAGGGCGGGCGAGAACGCGATTGTTCTTGAGGCATTCGCGGTTTTACGCCGTAATTCGCCGGCGGCCCTGATGGATACGCGCACACACAAGAGGATATCGGAGGCGTTGCGACGCTGCTCTGCAAATTTGAGTGGATTTCATTGTTTTGACGTCGGGGCTCTCACTGTGTGTGTGTGTGTGTGTGTGTGTGTGTGTATGGGTATAGAGTGCTGACGAGTGGATGCGCTGATAGTTTTTGCTTGCTGGATTGTGAGCCGTTGAAGGCGAAGGTTCCCGGAAAATTTTAATGAGTAAGACGGAACGCGTATTTCGAGTTCGATAATTGGGATACACTTGCAGCTATGCGTGTAGATATAATGGTTGATGAATTCTAGAAACAGTATTTGTTTAAAAAACATTAATGTTGATAAAGCCGGTAAATTGGATGCTCGTTATGTAAACTTTAGTTAGTTAAAAATTGTTTTGCGTCTCATTAATGCAGGTTCGCTGTTCTGAGCTCGTTGTTAAAATCGTGTACATTTTGTGTGATTGTATCTCACAACGTTGTGGATTTTTATTTCACAATAACAATATTTTCTGTTAATAATTAAAATCTGTTCCTTATTGTATTGATAAGTTATTAATTAATTAATTCACAGATGAATATTTTTGCGTTGAAACATCATATAATCACATATAATGTGGGGTATATTTTTTTTTAATTTGGAAGATTTTGATTTTTCATTATCTAAGATCAGAATATTAAAACCTTTTACAAATTCATTCTAAAAATTAAATAATAATTGTACTGCGCAATTTCATGTGTTATGATCAATAATTTAATTCACCAAAAATATGTTCATCATCATTGTAATTTTAAAACGAAACAATCCAAATCTAGAAAATACCAGGTATCATGGATTGTTCATCTGAGCCCTGACGCGAGTAAGCTCCGCGACATTAGCTCAGTGGTCAGAGTTTGTGTGTGCCTCTTACACATTTTAATTCACGTACTCCATCGAAATGCAGGATGTATCCAAAGCAACCATCATCAATAATATCATATCAGCTTGTACACCAGCCCAATCGACATCGTTAACCATAAAAATATGTTGGTGAGCCACCATTTGTGAGTTCAATTCCCAACGACATTACGTCTTCTCCGCAGGCGCACTATACACACCACGCGAAAATCGGCTCGGGCGTGCGCATCCGGCCTCCAATCCCCGCAAGCGCACTTCCCTTCGTCGACACATTACGGTCGATCGAATTTCGCGCGCGAATTTCTCCTTGGCTCTCTCTCTCTCCTCTCGTCCTCTCCCTTTCTCTCTCCCCACGCCTCGCATCAAATTAAGCAGCGAGGTGGCGGTTTATCGCGAGTGCGCCCGTAACGAGTCTCGTTGGCAATTTGCCTCCTCGCGAGACACACGACTAACGACTCGCCATCTCTCTCCCTCGCTCCTCTCCCCCTCTACACTCCTCTCTCTGGCTCTTTCTCGCACACATACATGGACGCGCAGACGCAAACGTAGAGGTCCGGCGGCAGCGTTTGATCCGCGGATGGCGAAACGCAATAAAGCCCGGGCTAATCCGCCGCTGGTCGGCTCTGAAATCGCGCTGCTAACGCGCAGGCAGGAACGACAAATCGGCCGAATGCGTATACGAACGCCCCGGGGATGGCTTTGTGAAGGAAGAGGAGGTGGAGGAGCATGAGCCGGAGGTGAAGGGCTGGGATTTTCCCACGGTTGGATGCGCACGAGGAAGAGGAACGAGGGTACAGGAAAAGATATGCGGTACAGGAGATATTGGAATAGCTAATGGACGGGTGTGTATAAGTTTCTTTGTATATGTATGAGAGGTTTCGAATTGGACAGTGAAAAAAAGACCATTTTCAGGAATGTATGAATCACAACTAGGGTTGTAAACATTGGAATTGATACCCTTTCAAATCCAATGCTACTGTTTTTCTAAACTCAATATTTCCTGTAGAATAAGATCAGCAAAATACTTCATATCGTCATTTTCCAATAAAAAGGTGTTATCTCTGGATGCGGTTGAAAAAAGCTTGTTGGAAAAGGCGTTATCTGCAAGTCCGGTTGAAGAAGGGGTTATATCGCGCGCTAATTTTTTTTTACCTCCGATTTGAGTTGGCAACACTATTGAAATTTTTTATGTTTAATTTAAAAAATAAATTATATTCATTGAAATACATTTTGTCCAACAAGTAATAATTTTATAAGCTGTGGTAGCTAGAACACTACAACTCGAGAACGTACATGTACCCATGGAGGTTGATTGCTTAATATTTTCCTGAGGAATCAATATTTTTTTTACAAACCAAAACTCAAATTGAATCTTTCTTCGCCTACTTTTTCTATCATTTCTGCTCATTTCTGTAACTCCCAGAAATCGACTCTCAAAGACCGTTAAAATCCCTTTATCGTATGTCGGAAACTGCTCGAAAGTTCAAATCAAATATCGAGTACACCGGGTAAAAGTAGAAAATTTGAGCTTTCCTTTGCTTGTCCGGAAATCCGGCAATATCAATTACCAACAAAGTTCATCAAATATCGAGTACATAAGATAAAAGTAGAAAATCGATCTTTCATTTTAGTTCGAGGGCTGGTGACACCTGAGTGTAAATGTTCACCCCCTCTCAGTAACTTGGGCTTATTTTATGTTTTTGGGAGCTCTGAATCGAAATTTCTTAGTTATAGAGTTCGAAACCCGTCAGTTTTTTTGTTATAAACAAATTACTGATTTGCAATAAACCAAAAATCGCTTTTGCAATTGATAAACTTTCGTTATGGTTTTTAGATATTTTTGAATCGAAAGTGTTCTTAGAAGTTCTAACTAAAAACGCATACTTTTTGAGTTAAAAATCGACAAAGTTTTCACAAAATATGATTTTTTGAGCTTTAATAAGTTTTATAAAAAAACTTGTAAGAATACTTTCGATTCAAAAATACTTCAAAAACGTAATGCAAATTTTTTTCAATTACAAAAAATGATTTTTTATATATTGCAAATCAGTAATTTGTTTATAACAAAACAAAACTGACGGGTTTCGAGATCTGTAACAAAGAAAATTTTACCAGAGTACTCAAAAACATAAAATAAGCGCAAGTTACTGAAGGGAGCTGAATATTTACACTCAGATGTCACCGGCACCCGGACTATCAAGGAGCGCGGGAGCGCTCCGAAGGCAAGTATAGAAGAAGCCTAAAGGAGCGACCCGTGCTACATATACATTGAAATGGGTCTACGAAAAATTCAATGCGCTTTTACGTACATTGCGTTAGTTTTTACTATATAACATATCCCTCTTAATCGAAAGCCATTTCATTGCTCTACTCAAATCAAAACATTTTATTTAAAAAGATTATCTCGTTCAGAAGATATAGAGAGCTGAATTTTTTTATGTGCGATTTCCTTTTATACTTTTCTTCTCCTTATTCCGGCGTCCGGTTTGCAGCTCTTACGACACTTCCGGTTGTCGTCTATCTTACGCTTGTATATCTATATATATATATACACACCCGTATCTGATCGATCTAACCTTACATACAACATGTCAGTATTTTTTTATATACAAATGTTATCATATCGTGAGTTAGTTAATAACACATTTCAAAGATCTCAAGAAGTTGCTAGATTGTTTAGGTTAAGAACTTATTCTTAGCAATCTAAGAAGAAGAATTTTTATCTATCTATTATTTTATAGATATACATTTTACAAATGTTATCATATCGTTAGTTAGTTAATTAGTTATGTATTTGAAAGATCTCAAGTTGTCAACTGGTGATGAGAAAAATTGATCTATTCGTCTATCAATCAATGGGGAAAATAACTTTCATTAGATAAGTACTTACTAGCTAAATGTTAAATGGCTACAATCATTTTTTAAAACTTGATACTTTGTGAGATTTTTTATTTTTACAGATATTATACCAGAAGATTTTTTTCGAGTCATTTTGAAGATATATATAATTATAGCCAATAATGTTGAGGAGTTCTAATTGTTTACTGTCTGAAAAATCTAATTTTGAATTAACAAAAATGAACGAGTGCCCTCATGACCCTTGGAGTTATTATTAATGAACAAGAAAAAGTTATTTTAATACAAGAACAGACACGTACTACTCAAGATAGAAAAACCAAACCAATATTATTATGGGGCAAATATATTATTATTTACGACACAATATTTTTCAAGACATATCTATAATATAATTATAGTGAAGACAGTGCAAGTTTTCACATCAGATATAATAAAATGTTTTGCATAATAAATGAAATAAAGTAGCGGTATGATGTGTTAATTGAAGTGTTTATAACAAATTTAAAACCTCTACTTAAAATCAGAATTTAAAATAATGTGAGACGTTAGAGCCTTGGTTAAGAAAAAGCATTTTTTGTCTATACTTCAAGAAACTGAGTCGATATTAGTGCTGTGCTCTTGTACGTATTTACTTAACCACAAATTAAAAAATTATGCCAAATGAACATTAAAATACAGAAAAAAGCAAAAATGATGTGTTAGTGTTGTGAAAATTTCAACAAATAACTGCTCAGTTAATCTAATTTTATAATTTTCTCACGGTGGGAGACGTCAAAATGTTTCAGAGGATTTCTCAGTAAATATTTTTCTACACAAGATTCAGATAACTACAAGATTTCTTGTGTATATCAACAATAAAAATAATCAGATACGTATTAAATGACTAAATATCTATTTTTAAAATATAAAATGTTGGTTATAAAAATGAACATTGACACTTTGTGTTGATTTATTATTTTTTTTTAGATTATATGAGAAATTTCTTACGGTGGAAGACGTCAAAATGTTTCAGAGGAGTTCTTAGTAATTTTTGCATATACTATAAACAACGGCCTGAAGAAATGGAAATCTACAAGCGTCCTGTACAAGAAAATAACTTAGAAATATAATAATAGTGAAGTCAGTGCAAGTTTCCAGATCAGATATAATAAAATGTTTTGTATAATAAATAAAATAAGTAGCAGTATGATGTGTTAAATGAAGTGTTTATAACAAATTTAGAACCTCTACTTAAAATCAGAATTTAAAATATTGGTCAGACGTTAGAGGCTTGGTTAAAAAAAGCATTTTTTGTCTATACTTCAAGAAACTGAGTCGATATTAGTGCTGTGCTCTTGTACATATTTACTTAAACACCAATTAAAAGATTATGCCAAATGAACATTAAAATACAGAAAAAAGCCAAAATAATGTGTTATTGTTGTGAAAATTTCAACGAATAAAAGTGCTCAGTTAATCTAATTTTATAATTTTCTCACGGAGGGAGATGTCAAAATGTTTCAGAGGATTTCTCAGTAAATATTTTTTTACACAAGATTCAGATAATTATTTGAAAAAGTATACAAGAATGTTAAGAAAGCTTTTATTATCAGTAATTATAGTTCATAAACTGATTGTTTTTAATTTTACAAGATGTGTGCAGCAATCATGAGTTATTAAATTAAGCTGTTTTATACTTTCTACTATAAAAGAATATCGAGAAAGCTTTTTTCTCCCAATGATTCTTAGTTCATAAACTTTTGTTTTTAATTTTGCAAGATGTGTCTGATAGATTATTAATTCAAGTGGTTTCTAGTGAAAACTTCAGCGAATCCAAGTGTTCAAAATAATGTAATTAATGATTGGCTTATGGTGAGGGGCACCAAATGATTCAGAGGAGCCATTTGTTCTGTGAATATACAGTTCATGAAACCATAATATAAATTACTGTAATGGCTACTTTTTGAATCTGCAACCAACATTTTAATTTGCTAGCTGATTGTGATGCAATAGTATGATTATTAGATCTAGTACCCTTGCAAGTCTTTGATAAAATATTATGAAAAAGAAATATATGGATATCAAAATAATGAAATGAGTTCCAGCTTTAGAATGTGCAATAAAAGGCTAAAGGTAAATTTTAGCACAAATTTAATAATGTAATAATAATTTGTCAAAAAACAAAAGCAAATGGATGCATAAGAGTGTTTTTTAAAAAAACTTAGTGTCAGGTTCTGTTACGTAAGGGTAGTTAACTTGGCAAACTTTGAGCTTCGCATTTTGTAAAGGCTAGAGGATTAGGTGATTTCAGAAAAATAGATGCGAAAGAATAGTTTTTAAAAAACTTTGTACCGCCTGCTGTTATGGAAATGGCAGTTGACATGAGAACTCAACTTCTCAGCCAACTTTGAGCTTCAAGTTTTATAAAAGCAAGAGAATCAGGTGATATAGAGATTTGAATTGTAATTCTGAGAACTTGTACTTTTTTCTTTTATTCCTTGCGATAGCTACAAAGAAAAAATATATTATTGTTATCGTTTTTAACAACTTTAAATTCTCTGTCGAAATACTAATAAAAGTTTAATGTTTTTATCCAAACAATCTTGCTCTCAACAACTGTCCAACTCTCTATAAAGAACTTGACTGAAAGCTTAAATGTTTTTTTGAAACAATTATAATAAACACTTTTAAAAACTATTTTTTAAAGTATTTTCTATCTGTAAATTATTCATTATTATATTTTCTCTACAAAATATCTCAAAAAATGGTCCATTTCTATATCTTTTAAAAAATCCATTAATAAATTATTTTACAAAACTTCTACAATCCTTTACAAACTTTTGCAAGCAACGAGAAATTCTTTTCCAAAACCTTTACAATCACTTTACAAAAACTTTTACAAACGATAAGAATTTTTTCGTAAACCATAAGAATTATTTTCCGAAACCTATACAATATCCTAAAAAATTATTTACGTTTTATTTTATGAAAAGGAATTCTACGAATAAATAATAAATGTTTGCGTTCTAAAGTCGAAATAAATTTCTTTCACGCGGATACTGAAAGTCAAACCCAAAAAAGTTGTGAAATCAATTAAAGTGTAGTTTTATACTTAACAGACATTATTTACAATGTAGTTTTACTCTTAAACAGTTGTGAAATCTCTTTAAAAAATTATTTTACAAAAGTAAAAACTTATAGGCAAGAATAAGTTTGGTTACTATTCTACATAGTTTGTACTTAA
Source organism: Torymus aiolomorphi (assembly GCA_036365515.1). Taxonomy (NCBI): domain Eukaryota; kingdom Metazoa; phylum Arthropoda; class Insecta; order Hymenoptera; family Torymidae; genus Torymus; species Torymus aiolomorphi. The sequence goes on along the minus strand of CM070875.1, from coordinate 196,141,314 downwards.
CAAACATTATTTACTAAACTCTCCCACCCTCTCTTCCCCCTCATTCTCTCCCTCTGTACCAAAAACTTTAATGAGAGCTTAAATATTTTTTCAAAACAATCAACACGTTCTTTAAAAAACTAATTTTTTAAATATATTCTATCCACACCATTTGTCTATAGTTCTTTTATTTATTCTGATCTCATATGTTCAATAACCACTCTCTACAAATGGTAAGAATTTTTTTCATGACTGTACAAATAACTTTTATTTATTCGAATCTCATTTATTCAATAAGAACTCTGCAAATGGTAATAATTTTTTTCATGACTGTACCAATAATAATATTGTTAATATAAAACTTTCTACGAAAGTATAAAATAAGGCAAGTATAGACGTTTTTTCTGTATAATCTATAAAATAATAATATTTATGTTTTTTTAAAAGAAATCAAATAAATACCAGTGAAAAAGTCTTTTACTTCTTTGAGTCATTGGATGCTGAACAAATTATATGTAAGTAAGTACATTCAAATTGTTCATTGCAAATCAAACAAATGAAAGTTGTGAAATCAATTATCGATAGTCAAGTAATGCAAACAACTCTCGGAAACAACTGTATGACTATTCTCAGAAATGTACTAAAATTTTTTCATCCTTCTATACAAATTAAACACAAGAAAGTACTGAAATCGATTTATTGTAGTCAAGTACCCATAAGTTAACTTGACTGAATAATACAACTTTTCGTAACTACTTAAGAATATTCAGTCAGCGGGCATAAAGTACTACTTAACGCCTAACAGGCGTAATAGCTCCCATACTCCTACCAAACTTTATAGAACCTACGCACTTTACGCCCGTGTGGGCGAAAATTATTTTAATTATATAACTACTATGCCTTCTTTTTATTTCTAAAATTCATAAGAATTTTATCAGATATTTACGAAAAGTCAAAGCCTATATAAAAGAATTACATAGTTACCACCACATCTCCATTTTTCATTGATCTTTCTCAATTTTGAAATTTCTATAATATTACGCATCTTGGGAGGACAATAGAAGTCTATAGAGCTGCTCTAGCAGGGGTGGTCCTCCAATCTCCCATACATACTTGGCGGGCCCGTCGGTTTCCAGTTTACTGGTGGGCTTTGTAAATGTAGAATACTAAATTTTTACATAAATTCATTAACAATGTTTATACCTATAAGCCCATTATAAATAATTACATTGGCTCTATTTTTTAATTGATACCGTTTAAATATAATATCCCTACATGTGCAGAATCTCATGATTTACTTTCATTACCGAAAATATTTTTCCTTGTGTCCGTCTTTTTTAAACGGGAATGGGATAAAAAATGCATATAAATTTATTGTCTACTCAAAAGTGCTTGAGGTTTTATTAACCATTTTGTAAGCTACCTATTTTTTATTCTTTTCCGTCGTGTAAATATCATATGAGATCTCATATGAGATATCATATGTGTGATGTCATCTGCAATTTTACATATTATGGGATCTCAAATGAAATCTGATGCCCGATATTCTCTATGAGATCTGATGTCCGATATTCCCAAATGAGATCTGATGTCCAATATTCTCATATGAGATCTCATATGATATTTTCATGCGGGTTTGCACTTTCTATTAAAAAAAAAAGTAATAAATTCAATACTGAGCCCTACTTAATATGTAGAAGCAACCCATTTATACATTTTATCTGATCTTTAAACATATGAATATTTATATGAAAATGACCATGCTTACACCTTAAACTGGAAACCGTCGGGCTCGCCAAGTATGTATGGGAGATTGGAGGACCACCCCTGCTAGAGCAGCTCTATAGACTTCTATTGTCCTCCCACGATGCGTAATATTATAGAAATTTCAAAATTGAGAAAGATCAATGAAAAATGGAAATGTGGTGGTAACTATGTAATTTTTTTATATGGGCTTTGACTTTTCGTAAATATCTGATAAAATTCTTATGAATTTTAGAAAAAAAAGAAGGCATAGTAGTTATATAATTAAAATAATTTTCGCCCACACGGGCGTAAAGTGCGTAGGTTCTATAAAGTTTGGTAGGAGTATGGGAGCTATTACGCCTGGTAGGCGTTAAGTAGTACTTTATGCCCGCTGACTGAATATTTTTAAGTAGTTACGAAAAGTTGTATTATTCAGTCAAGTTAACTTATGGGTACTTGACTACAATAAATTGATTTCAGTACTTTCTTGTGTTTAATTTGTATAGAAGGATGAAAACATTTTAGTACATTTCTGAGAATAGTCATACAGTTGTTTCCGAGAGTTGTTTGCATTACTTGACTATCGATAATTGATTTCACAACTTTCATCTGTTTGATTTGCAATGAACAATTTGAATGTACTTACTTACATATAATTTGTTCAGCATCCAATGACTCAAAGAAATAAAAGACTTTTTCACTGGTATTTATTTGATTTCTTTTAAAAAAACATAAATATTATTATTTTATAGATTATACAGAAAAAACGTCTATACTTGCCTTATTTTATACTTTCGTAGAAAGTTTTATATTAACAATATTATTATTGGTACAGTCATGAAAAAAATTATTACCATTTGCAGAGTTCTTATTGAATAAATGAGATTCGAATAAATAAAAGTTATTTGTACAGTCATGAAAAAATTCTTACCATTTGTAGAGAGTGGTTATTGAATATATGAGATCAGAATAAATAAAAGGACTATAGACAAATGGTGTGGATAGAATATATTTAAAAAATTAGTTTTTTAAAGAACGTGTTGATTGTTTTGAAAAAATATTTAAGCTCTCATTAAAGTTTTTGGTACAGAGGGGGAGAGTGAGGGGGAAGAGAGGGTGGGAGAGTTTAGTAAATAATGTTTGTTAAGTACAAACTATGTAGAATAGTAACCAAACTTATTCTTGCCTATAAGTTTTTACTTTTGTAAAATAATTTTTTAAAGAGATTTCACAACTTTTTAAGAGTAAAACTACATTGTAAATAATGTCTGTTAAGTATAAAACTACACTTTAATTGATTTCACAACTTTTTTGGGTTTGACTTTCAGTATCCGCGTGAAAGAAATTTATTTTGACTTTAGAACGCAAACATTTATTATTTATTCGTAGAATTCCTTTTCATAAAATAAAACGTAAATAATTTTTTAGGATATTGTATAGGTTTCGGAAAATAATTCTTATGGTTTACGAAAAAATTCTTATCGTTTGTAAAAGTTTTTGTGAAGTGATTGTAAAGGTTTTGGAAAAGAACACGTACATGGAAATAATCCAGAATTGTCTTCATTTCCAAAGCCGGGAAACCCAGCCACATAGCCGTTAAGGGGGTTTTACCAACGAGGTCCGAACCCATAGAGCACAGCGCCCCGTGCGACGCGTACAGGCTCTCGCATACGCTCTCCGACTCTCCCTTTCTTTCTGTTGAGAGTTGCTTGCTACGGGACTGAGCACAGACACCGAGAGACGCCTGTCTGTGTGTGCGCAGTAAGCGTGCGCGCCAGCGGCGCTCCCGCTCTCTTTGGGAGTCTCTACGGGAGTCTCTACAACCTTGCGCGTGCGTGTGCGCTCGCCGTGTATAAGGTATACCTATATATAGGAGAGCGCTATATATAGGTATATCTTATACACGCGAGCGCACACGCACGCGCAAGGTTGTAGAGACTCCCTACGGGAGCTTCTACATCGATGCGGCTGCGTGTGCGCTCGCCGTGTATAAGGTATACCTATATACGTGCGCACACGCAGCCGCATCGATGTAGAAGCTCCCTACAACCTTAGGGAGTCTCTACAACCTTGCGCGTGCGTGTGCGCTCGCCGTGTATAAGGTATACCTATATATAGGAGAGCGCTATATATAGGTATACCTTATACACGCGAGCGCACACGCACGCGCAAGGTTGTAGAGACTCCCTTACGTGTAGTGCGTGCGTATACGCGTGCGTGCGAGCGATTGAAGGAGAGGGAACAGAGATACCAACTGTCTCGCGCGGAGTACACCTAACCTAAAAACGGGCTTGTTACAAGGCAGCAGCACCGCATGTTGAGAGCACCACTGATTTATTTGTTGTTATACACGGTTTGTGATAAAATATATTAACAAGTATATACAAATATAATAACAAGTAAATCAGTGCTGCTCTCAATATGCGGTGCTGCTGCCTTCTAACAAGCCAGTTTTTAGGTTAGGTGTACTCGCGAGAGAGTTGGTACCTCTGTTCCCTCTCCTTCAATCGCTCGCACGCACGCGTATACGCACGCACTACACGCAAGGTTGTAGACTCCCTCTCCCCTCGCTATGCATGCGTCTCACGCGCGCGAGAAATTTAACCTGATATTCCGCACTTTCAATTAACGTATCTCACGAACGAGACCGCTGGGCTTTCTCAGATTTGAATGTCTTGTTCTAATAGATGTCATTAATAACATTTCGGTTTTTAGAAAAATTGCTAAGAAAACTTTTCGAGTTACAAACGAAAACGTTCATTTCGTGCGGGCCGTCCCATAAGGCGCTGTGTTAAAATGCGCGACTTTGATATTTAATATCTCGAGAACTAAACCGCTGGGAGTTTTTAGATAGAAATATCTTATAGACAATAGTATTATCAACACCTGGTCAAAATTGAGAGAAATTTCTAAGAAAAGGCGTTTTGGGTGAAACCCCCTTAAGGCTGAGCAGCCTGACCCTTCGGGAGGAAGCAAGAAAGTTCCTCGACGATCTGGTGCTTGTTAGCCAATGGACTTCTCGAGGCGCTGAATGGTGGGGGTTGCTATGCTCAGGCCTACGCGGATGACTTTCTGATCCTCATAAAAGGAAGGTGCGTAGAGGCGGCCATATACGTCATGCAACTCGCACTTAAGAGGGTGGAATGTTGGTGCGAAGTACACAGGACTTTCTGTGAATCCACACAGAAGATTGATCTCGTCGTTTTTACCGGAAAGTATAAACTTCGACCGTAAAGTGCGTTCACATAGGCGGGCAAAGCTCTGGAGGTGATGGATTCAGCTAAATATCTCAGGGTCGTTCTGGGCAAGAAGCTAACTTGGGACAAGCACGTGCTTACCCAGATTCCTGTTTGCTTTTTGGACGTTTAGCAACACGTGGGCACTCAGTCCCAAGATTATTTTGTGGATCGAGAGGCATATGCTGCTGCGGTCTGGTAGCGCAGAACAGAGCTTGCCGGGGTCAGGAAGATACTGGAGGGGCTACGATGGCTTATAGTGGGGGGGGGGGGGGGTCACCGGCGCGGTCCGTACCACGCCCGCAACTACCGCAAGGATGAAAGAGGCACATTTCTCCCCCTAGGGCGGCAAGTCACAGTTTTTCAATCTGAGATTTGCGCAATACTTCGCTGTGTCTAAAGGATTGAAGAGCTTAACACTCAGGACAGACGTATCAGCATCTGTTCTGATAGCCAGGATGCTCTGAAGGCGAGGACCATGTACAAGGCAGCGTCTCAGCTGGCCTGGGTCTACCAAGAGGCACTAAATAGACTGGCGGAGAAAAACACGATTGGACTCCTCTGGGTACCGGGACATACCGGGATAAGAGGAATCGAACTCGCAGATAGGCTCGCCGCACTGGGGCAATTCTTCTATAGAGAAATCAGTGCACTCAATAGGGGTTTCTAAATCCGTAATTAGGCAGGCAGTCGTCAAATGGATGTGGATAATATACAACAAGGATTGGCCAGGGGGCAGTTGACCTGTTACATATGCGGAGGCAGCAAAAGGGACGCCCGGCCAGAAGAACAGCAGCGCAGTTAGGCTATTCTGGCTGTCACATAGCCCTGACGGCCGTAAGGCCCGTCAACTCAGATCTATACCACCTAGCGTTCTCACAAGGATATGCAATCTTCTCCTCAGTGAGAAAGCTGCTTGACCATCTCGAATCTGAAGAACAGTCTTCATCCCAAAGAAAATAGGGACCAAGCCTGGAGATTCTCGACCAATCTCCGTCTCTTCTGTGTTCACCAAACTTGTACACAAAGTCTTAGCATAGAGGACATACCAACTCATCCAGCTAGACGAGCAGCAACGAGAGCTTTGGGGTGCGATCGATTATTAAGTGTATATTTTGATACATACGTTATTTTGTTGTTTGGTCACGTATAAGTAAAAATTATATATTAAATCATGATTGATGAGATGAATGATAGCAATTATATTATAATGTTGATGAGAAGGAATCGAATGGTCCAGCTGTCAATATAGGTGAATAAATTTAACACCAATGGTTAATTTGCCGACGTTTTGGGCATTTTATTATGCCCCTCTTCAAGGCTATATAATTAACAGTTTACATGGCGTGTCCTAAGCACGCATGAATTTAATGAAGTGTTGTGAATAATATAACTATTTTTCACGTTTTACATAAAAAAAAAAAAATGGTAAAAATTGCTATATTTTAAGAATTACAGTAAGTGACTTAAAACAATATATTTTAATAAATCTCATGGTTAAAGTTGAACTATTATAAAAACATATGTTTTGTAGACATCATATCCAAAATATTTTTAAACAATTACATATTAATTGTCCTAATCATTTAAAATAAAGAAATTCAAAGAAATACAAAGTATAAAACTTAATTTTGTAAAATGTGAGCATTTTTTGTTGTATTTGTGTATATACTATATGAAAAAAATCAGTTAGTATAATTTTTTTAACCATTTTTAAAAAACGTATTTTGGCCGGTTTTTAAGCGAAATAGACCGCATTGTGCGACGGGTACTCTTCCTCTACAAGCTCTTTCTCCAAGTCATCGTCATATTGCTATAGATGCAACCTGATCCCCTTAGTCACGTTGTGCATTCTACGCACACGTAACAATACTGAACTTTCCAAAAGAATTTTTGTTTCCTAGAATGTTCAAGATGGCGAATCCGAATGGCGGCAGAACTTAAAATTTTTCATATAGGTACTCTGTAATTAACTTATTAGAAAATTTAAATAATCCATTCTTATTATACGAGGACGAAGTTAAGTTGTGATAGGTGGGGTTTAAAAAATAGAATCCACAACTTCAGACTACGAAAAAAGACCAAATTTTTATATCCCTCGTCAAATTAATTTTTCAGCCTTTTTTATGTGTTTATGAAACGCTGAAAACTAAGGATTATAAAAAGAGTTAGAAAATTAAATTGTGGCACGCAGTTTTTGTATATTTAAAAAATTATAAATCTTAGTAGTAGTTTTTTCTCCCTTACACACACACACACACACACACACGTGAATCTTTTCCCTTGCAGAGACCGCAGCCACGCCGCATTCATTAGTTCGGACCGCATCAAGATCGCATTCTGACTTATATCGCCAACGACGTGATCACCAGGCGGGCGTGCCGCGTTAGCCACTCGAGCGCGAAATTACACGACGCGAAGATAAAGAGAGAAATGAGAGAACGGGGTGGGGGTGGACTAAAAGAGGCATCAGCAGAGAGGGTGCGAATCGCAAGCCGGCGGCTTTTCTACGTAATTTGGGTAATGCCGGGCCGGTACCAGCGTAATGAGGTCGCGGGCCGTTTTCCCCAGGACGAAATCAGTATGGCGAATTCCGCGCGCGGCTGTCCCTAAATTAAGATGAAACGCCAGGGCGAGAGGTTTTTAATTAGGAGGGATGCGCGGCGCACGGAAAGTTCTGACGCGAGCTGGACGTTTTCGGACGGTCCGGAATGTAGCGACGAGTTGGAATTCTTCGTAACTTTGGTTTTGACGAGAGACTTCTGGTGGTGGAGGTGGGAGACCGTAGGATAGGCGCGAAGTAAGTGGGAGAAAGAGCTCGGAGGTGGCTTCTTTCGGTTATTCAAGAGAAAGTTCATAAAATTTAGGTATTTGGAGATTATTATTATTATGAATTCAAAGTGAAAAGCTCATTCAAAGGGATTTTTTGGAAAAATATCTAGAATCGATATAGATGTCTGGACCTGAAAAAAACATCAATTTTCTTGACAATTTTTTTTTTAAATTAGACACAATTTTATCAAAAATATTTATGCTTAGAAATAATATCTATAGTAATCTATACGTAAATACAAAATAACTCAATCATTTTCACTAAACATAAAAAATTTCTATTCTAATTGTCTAATATCGTTTGTATTTCATAGATATTAGTTTACTAATAGCTTTTTGTCTGTATGTAGTAAAATATAATTCTTATATGTCTCAAGTTGTTTACTTATGCATTGCCCATTACCTGACAAAGAAACCAAATTAGACCCTTGATGAAAACAGCCCGGCCAAAAAAAGAACCGCTGCCAATTCATTGGCCCGTGGCTTCCTCAAACTTAATTTGCTGATTCCTTTAATTATCTTTTAATAATAAAATTTATAATTTTAGCAACAATTTATTACATAATTATAATTAAATTCATTTATGAAGATTAAGAAGTACTAATTTTTAAATTATGTATAATAAAATATGACTAAAGTAATATGTATTATTATTTTTTTAAAATTATGTTTGAAAAATAAATAAAATAATTGATTGTAATATTACTGTCAAAACCTTTTAAAATTCCTAAATAACCTTTACTTTAAATTATATTTTCTTTGTGAAATTTCACACATAGTGTACTTATCCGTAGTAGTGTGCCTGTCCGTATTTGTGAGCTTTTTTTGGAATTTCCGATGTAAGAAAAAGGTTCTAACCTTAAAAATTTAAAACTTTAAAAATAATAAATGGCTATTTCAAGAAACAGTAAAAAGATGATTTGTTCCATAAATTACTCGGTACTTTTTTAAAAAAACTCGTTTTTGTTAATAACAATTTAACTTCCGTAATCGTTGGACATATGAAACTCATTTTTTTCATTTTTCAATTTTAACGTTTCTGTTAATAACAAAAGAACCGTGACAGCTTAGAAATTTTTTTTTAGAAAACATAGGTATTTTAATTCTCTTTCGAATGCTACCCATGCGATTAAAATATCTCGATCCTGGCATTAAAAAAAAGTAAAAATAAATTTTGGGAAAAGCGAAAATTCGAAATAAAACCCTTTAGTAAGGTTATTGCTTCCTTGTAGACGAAGCTTTGTGATGGTAATTTTTTGAGTTGTTGTAAAAACATGTTATAATTGTTTTTCGAGGTGTTAGAAATCAAAACACATGATTTTTGAAAAATGTCACATCGAAGACCCGCTCTCTCAAATGTTTTTCAGTGCATGTGCGGTTGGAAATTCCTATACTTACAGTTTACATCCAAATATAGCACATTGCCGTTTTGCCCGACATGGCCGTTTTGCTTGGGTCTCCCCTACCACTGAAAATTTTGCACAATCAAAGATGCTATGGGTTCGTTATACCTTAGACGCGCCAAGGGGTGCGAGAGAGAGAGCGAGAGAGAGAAAGAGAGAGAGAGCAAGCAGGGCCGGACTAAGGGATTTGCCGCCTCTACGCCAAGCATCTTGTGCCGCCGCATGTAAGGGGAGTAAAATTATAAAAAATCGATTAAAAAATTTTCACCGGGGGGATATGTGGTCCACGCATATAAGGGAGTCATGTAGACATAAAAAATAAGTAAAACGGTTATTTAAATAATTTTCAAACCCAAGTAGCCGAGGGATATGAGGTCCACGCATATAACGGAGTCATGTAGATATAAAAAATGAGCAAAACGGTTATTTAAATAATTTTTAAACCCACGTAGCCAGGGGATATGAGGTCCATGCATATAAGGGAGTCATGTAGACATAAAAAAATAAGCAAAACGGTTATTTAAATAATTTTTAAACCCAAGTAGCGGGGGGATATGAGGTCCACGCATATAAATGAGTTACGTATACATGCGACGTAAGCAACACTTTTATTTCAAAAATTCTTAACCTCTATAATTCAAGTCCCTTATATGCGTGGAGCTCGCATCCCACGGCAACCTGGTTTTAATAATTATTTAAATAATCATTTTGTTTATTTTTTCATGTGTACATGACTCCCTTATACCTATGCGTGGACCTCATATCCCCCGCCTACTTGGTTTTAAAAATTATTCAAATAATCGTATTGCTTATTTTTTCATGTCTACATGACTCCCTTATAAGCGTGGACCTCATATCCCCCACCTACTTGGGTTTAAAAATTGATTAAATAATTGTCTTGCTTATTGTTGCGCGTCTACGTAACTCCGTTATATGCGTGGACCTCGCGTCCCCCGGGTACTTGGGTTTAATAATTATTCAAATAATCGTTTTGCTTATTTTTTCATGTCTACATAATTTCCTTATATGCGTGGATCTCATTTTCCTCGCCTACTTGGGTTTAAATATTATTTAAATAATCGTTTGTCTTATTTTTTCATGTCTACATGACTTCCTTATATGCGTGGACCTCATATCCCCCGCCTACTAAATTTTTCTATCGTTTAACTGAGATAATTATTTAAAAAACAACCATTTTTTAGTTAAAGGCCATAAAAAGTATGTAGAAAATAAAATTCTAATGCATAACTTTTTGCAAATATTTTTAAGTTTGTGCCTCATGGGTTTGGAATTTTTGAGATTTTGCCGCCCCCCAGATGCTGCCGCCCCTACGCCATGCGTTGGTGGCGTAGGCGGTAATACGGCCCTGAGAGAGAGAGAGAGCGAGGGAGAGAGAGAGAGAGAAGGCGCGCGCAAGAAAGCCAGACCGGTCGGAAGGTATGGGGACGCGTTAGAACTAAAACTTTCTCTTTTGGAAAAACGAAGTAAGTACAATAGGCTCGCACGATACTCCCTCTTGCCTGCTGCTGCGTTAAAATCTGCGAGAGGTCGCTGCACCCCGACTTCTACCTGAAAACACAGAGGAGCACTAGTCATTCTTGGTTTGGCCTCCCAACTAAACGGTTCACTCCAAAGTTTTGACTCTACGGACTTTCTGTTGTAATTTTAAACGTAAATATTCAAAAATACTGAACATGGAAGCCGAAAAATGCATTCGCACATCGAGCGGCGCTGAAAAAAAGAGTGAGTTGGTGATCAACGACCTGGACAACGACAGTCTTGGTATAATATTCAACAAGCTGCCCTACCGCGATAGAGTGCGCATCGAAAGGGTCTGCAAACGGTGGCGTCATGTCAGCGAAGCCAATTGGTGCATCTACTCCAAGCATCTGATACTCGACATCTATCCATTCCAGCGCGGCTACACCCTCGAGAAAAAGAAGAACATTCTGGACAAGATCCTGCAAGTACGAGGCCACTACCTCGAGGAGATCTCCTTTATAGGCTGTCCAGATTATTTTGAAGTGGGCACAATCAAGCGAGTCGTCGAGTGCTGCCCAAGGCTAAAGCGTCTGACGATAAGTAAGATAAAGATGAATGCAGAGGACTGGATCGCCTGCAGTAATCTTGAGGCACTGACGACTTCATACCACGACGAACACGAGTTGAGGAAACTGTTCCGCAGGAACAAGCGACTGCGCCGGCTAAAGATCGATAACTTTTTCTGTGAGGTCAGCGAATTCGACTACCTCGACCCTGGTCAGCTGGAGATCCTGCATATATCAAATACATTTCTCCAATTCACCGCTGGCTTAGTGGATAAACTTGCCGAGTCGCTCGTCGAGCTGAAATACGGTCCCCTTTTGCACATCAGACTCAATCTTCAGCCCTTAACTATGTTAAAGAATCTACGAATTCTAATTCTGAAGTTATATTGCATCGATTCGCTCGAGATTCAGGCCATTGTTGATATTGTCGAAAATTGTAAGAAACTTGAGCGCATCAAATTCGATATAAACGCGCAAGCTGCATTTGATCAAAATTTCATTGCGCTGCTGTTCAACCTGCCTTGTTTGTTGAAGAGCCTCATACTAATACTGTACCGATATAATGTGCCATATGAAGAACTTGATAGGTTGTTCCGAAAAGCACCCAACCTCAAGTTCTTCGTACTGAGTTCGTGCCTCCACTGTATATACGAAGAGGACAATGTTCAACCCTGTAATAAGCATCTCCAAAGTCAAGTCAGTGATCACCTCCAAACCTCCGAACCTCCAAACTCTGTAGCTAGCAACTTCAACGAACCAGTTATAATAACCGCTTTTTCTCACCTCAAGTTGAATGGAATTATAAAAAGCGAGGCCCCGGCCAAAGGAGCCACGAGCTAACTTTGTACCTGATAGTCACGAAGTAGACTTATGGTCGCCTGGTTAGAAATATAAACCCTATGTACATTTTGGCCGAGCCATTATGTATTGTTTGTCACTCAGTAAGAAAAATTTTAACAGATATGTGTGCGTGGTGTATAACAATAAATATAGTATGTACTAAACAGCTTTAATGATAGGGATGTTGTACGTATATTATAGCCTGTTTTTTTAATTATGTACCGTATGCAAAATAAATAAAAATTTTGTACTTATGTAATTAGAATCGTTATTTCCAATAAAATGTAAAAATGATATGATTGAAAATAACAACGTACTCATTCTTTAGTTTTTTACCGTCTTTCTTCTACAGGTAGTTTCAATTTTTTTCTTTACTTTGAAATATTATATTTAATAGATAAAACATTTATAAATCAGGGTATTTTATTAAAAAAGATGACCATTATAATTTAAACTTTAATTATTTTAGATTGAAAAAAAATATTTTTATGAAATTTTTACGAAATTCATATTTTGAAAGTCAATTATTATCGTTGCCCTAGTACACTTTGCCGCGGGACTCAATCTGAAATTACTTTCTCAGGGATATGCCCTAGTACACAATAATTATTTTATTTATATATGATGTACAAATTAAATAGAACTATTGCATATTTTGCTCTAAAACATTATATTTGTGTTTTGGGGATAATTTGGATTAAGTAAAAAAATTTGACTAACATAACCTCTTGAAATTTTAACACAATATTGTACTCGATAAGCCTCGATAAGTGTAGTAAGTGGTAAAAATTTTGAGTCAATCAATCGAATATTCTTTTTAAAAATGTAAATATAAGAAATTTATAAAAAAATTTTAACCTCAAATATCTTTGGGTACAACGGTCAGATTTTTTCGGCAAAGAACTGGATCCTTAGATATAAAAAAGCTAATTATTTGCCAAATTTCAAAACGATTCATTGACTTTTACTCCTGATATCGTTAACGAAAGAAAGCGCACTTGTTTTCAAAAATAATTTTTTTCTCGGAAACAAATCAACATAACCTCTTGAAATGTTAACACAATGTTGTACTCGATAAGTGTAATAAGTGGTAAAAATTTTGAGTGGAAAAATGAAAAAGTTTTTGAGATATTAATTAAAGAAATATAAACCATATTTTCATTAATAACAAATGACAGGCTAGAGATAATTTAAATAAAAAAAAAAAAGAAATTGTAGGTAATTTAAAAATCTTTTAATAAAAATTTAGTTTATTAAGTAATACTGGCTGAAACAAATTAAAAAGTCAAAAAAACGAAAAATTCAAAATCGTTTTTTGGTTATAAAAAAAAAATCGGTAAAATCAAAAAGTAGGTTATGCTCTCTCTATTCTCCTCCGAAACGAAGAGAATAAGTCTTTTCCGATGTAAATCGGTTGATCGATTCAAAAGTTATCGCCTGTATACACACACATACACACACACACACACACACACACACACACACACACACACACACACACACACACACAGACACGAAAATTTGTTTTATCATAAACAACGGATTTTAACGCCAAAAGTCTTAAAACATGTTTTTGAACATTTTTTCTTTCAAAAATTTTTTTCACCGTTACAAAACTTCCTCTTTGAGGAAGCAAAATTATATATGATTATATATAATCATATATGATTGTATCTGACTATATAATAATATACTCAATATATAATATATACTATATAATATATACTCAATATATAATTGTATATGATCACATATGTTTATATAAGGTCAAATTCAATATCTAACTTATTTTACCCGGAACTTTTTAGTCTCACATCCTTCAATTACAGGATGTTTCGCAGTAATTTAAATATAACAATGAAAATAACAAACAACAATGAATTTCCGTCCAGATATAAAATATCGACATGTTTATAATATACAATGTACCAACAAATCACATTATATAATTCAGTTATTATGATTAGATTATCAATTTAGCTCAAGTATTAAACCAATTAACTTAAAAACATGAAAAATGCGAGAGGTACTGGGCGCATTTTTTTTGTATTTGTAGTATTTGTACTAGCCAAGTGAAGAAAGGCTATAAGAATTTTATTTTATATTTTGATTATAAACTACAATTAATTAATCTCGATACGTAGATTGACTTCGCAGCAAGTCAAATGCATGCTGAATTCATTTCAGTGCACATCACCATATTAATCGGCTAACGAGATTGCTTAGGCATTAGAATTGACTAATTAACAAGATTAGCAGAGAACAATCAGACCAAAAGAGAAAGATAATGAACGCATACCCGATGATTACACTTTCTAACAATGAAAAAAAAAATGAATTTGAGTAAAATAAAGAATTAATTATTTTATTTTCAAACTGCTTTAATTTTGAATACTCTTGACGGTATACCTAAGTAACGATACATTAAAAAAACATTAAAAATTAAATTTATTGACATTTAGTAGATTACATGAACAACTGAATAATTGATTACTTTGTGTTATCGAGCAATATTGAACAAAGAACACCAGAAATTATATCAAGGGTCAAAAAATTCAAGAGCAGGGTTTCAAAAAATACAGTTTACTCTATCCTGTATATCCTCGTTTGAGCCATAAAGGGGCCAGAAAGAGTGGAAATAATGGCGAGGAGTACGGAAGCAGGGGGGGATGAGCGAAAGAACGAGTGAAATAAAGGGTGGAATTACGCTCACCGGTGAGCGCGCGTGGTTATCTTGGCCGGGCGCAAGAATTGTCATAAATTTCTCACGGCGGCGAAAAGGGATTTCCCCCGGTTGACAAACGAGCGCAGTATGGACGCGACCCCATGCAAAACCGACTCGTACCCATCCCCTTCTCTCTCTCTCCCTCTCTCTCTCTCTCTCGGTCTCTCTCTTGCCTACCCTTTTTACCAAGGCCAGTCGCGAGCAGTATCTGAGTACTTTGTCTCTCGCTCTCTCCCTCTTTCTCTCTCTTTCTCTAGCTCTCTCTCTCTTTCTCTTGGTCCGTTCTTGTTGAGTATTTAGTCGATAAAACAGTCCGTGCTTTTTAGCCCTGCTTAAAAGATCGCGAACTTTGCATCTTGTTTTTCAAGTGTAAAATACGGCGCACTGGAGTTAAGAAAAAACTAAGAGGGTTGCAAAAACATAGGAAATTTATATTTTGGATATTAAACTGTCACACCCAGCTTTTGGTTGCTTATTTACTTGTATTTTCTTTTACTTTTTATATTTTTTGTATAATTTGCTGCAAAATTAATTATTGTTAATGTTAAAATTATAAGTATAAATATAATTTTAAAACATTACAGTAAAAATACAAAACTCTGCCAATTTAGTACCACTCGGCTTCTCAAACTTAATTTGCTGTTCATTATGTTATTAAACTCGTTAAACTTGAAAAAAATAACTTTATATCAAGCATCTCCGAAAAATGGAAAATAAGAATTAAACATAAAAGTTTCTATTTCATATATGAACTATCGATAATAGTTGGTCGTTGATTCTTCAAAAATATATATTTTTATACTATAAGAAAATAAATATCTTTTAAACACATGTAATAAACAATAATCTTGAATAATGTTAGTGCAACGTATATATTTAAATAGACATGCGCTCCCGTTCCCGAAAGGGAATGTCAAAATAAAAATAAAAGAACTTCAAATAAACAAAAAGGCCAAACAAGATGCTGAGCTATAAAATACCTTTCTTCTCTGCAAAACCATCCCACAGTTTTTCGAACTCACGAAAACCTCACGTATTCATCTTGCGTATATATCTCTCGCCAGTCCAGCGTAAGCTGTAATTCTTACCTCGTGGCGCGTGCGCGCGCGTAATTGAGATTAATTTCGTCCGTCCGCGATATGATTGTTATTTTCGAGTGAAGTGGGCTTGCGCGCGGGGGCGATCGTTATCGCCAGCTTTTGCCTCGCTAATATCTTGGGGATTATAAATTGAACTCGTTTGCGCAATTAAAAGGAATCTCACGTCTGCGCTTGCCCCGCGCAGAATTATTTGTCGTGTACAAATTTGAAGCTGCGGGCGTTTTGTCAAGGGCCGCCGCGCGCCACGCCGGTAATCTGTGCGTTGAGGTTCGGCGATGAATCATCATGTCGTGAAAAATAAATAGTAAGGGATTTAGCGGGAACGCGGGGTAAGACGAGGATAAAGGCGGTTGTGCTGCTGCTGTGAAAAAATAGACTATGTAAATGATTTGGATCATTAAATTCATATTTCATTTGATATTGCGAATTATTTTCTAGTTTAGAACTATTATAGTCTAAAAAATATTTATTCTAAACAAGAGTTGACTTTTTTGGTTAAAAAGACAGATGCGCGTAGAGAAACCTATTGAATATGGATTTCTTGATCAACTAATCCTCTAGAAACTGTCGATAATGTATTCTTGTTTTAAATTCTATTGCATTTTACATATGGTCGCGTGGTACGAAAAAAAGCCAACTTCTAAGTTTCGCGTGAAGAAAAGCCAAAAAGCGCCCAAATTTGGCTTTTCTTCGCTCGAGAACTTATGTTGACTTTTTTTCGTACCGCGCGACGATATATGGTTGATTCTTCAAATAAGTGGACAAATAACTTCAGAGACTTTTTTTACCTAAATAATCAAGATGGTTGGAATTCTATTTTTTCTATCTAGTATTTGAGTTGTAGAATAAGAATCGATAAGTAGTTGAGCTTAATCATTACTAGAACGTAGTTTCTTCAAAGGTTAATGTGTAAAAAAGTCGACGGAGTTACATAATTATTATTAGATCAAAATGAAGGATTTAAGGTATAGCTATCTAATTAAAATACGCGATACATTTTATATAGTTTTGTCTATATAATATCTTATTATTTGTCATCTTATTAATTTTGAACTTACTATATCTGATGCAATAATACTTTTCAATGGCAAACAAGTACCGTTTTTGTCTCTTACGTGTTTTTTTAATATATATAGAAATGCCTATTTATAAAACTCGGTCGACATTTTTTGCTTGCGGGAGAACGATGTTTGGCTATATGTTTAAGTATCAAGATAATTATTTGAATCTTTGGTAATTTATAATATGTTTCTCTATAATAAAACAAGTATCAAAAAATTTGAGTATTCGACTCACTGTACGAGATGTATCAGCTATACAAATTTCCGTTTTTGGTATGGGGAAGTAGACGGAGTTACGTTTTCAGCTCTTTTATCATTTTTATTTGCAATAAAGAGAGAATATTTTTAGTTTTTCGAAGTAGTTTTATAGAAAAAGGGGTTTGAACTATCAGGTAAAATTTTTGTTTTATTCAAAAACTGCAAATTTAAATGTGATATGCAGCTGAGAATGATATTTCCTTGTATTTGAAGAATCAACCATATAGGTGTTTCTGTCATGGAAAAAATATTTTCCAAGTTATTTTCAGAAAAATACTTCTGTTTTTGTTGCATTTTAATAGTTTTTAAAAATTTATAACATGCTTTACAACAAATAATTCGGTATTAAACTAATAAAAAAACTATAACATATTTTGTACATGTCAACAGTTAACTAAAGAGATTGTTTAGGGATGCCTTTTTCAGCCCTAATACACTAGCTACTTGGGCGAACTGGGGTCGTTCTCTTATTTAACGTCGTCGCGCACCTCTTATTTCCGCAGTGCGTTAATTTGATTGTGCGAAGGCGACTCCGAAGTACGTGCCACCACGTCGAGCGAAATTAAATTACAAAAACGTAAAAGGATCTGCGAAAACGTGTGCATCTCGTGAGAGTTCTTTCTTACCTTTACCTATTTAATATCTTCCTTTCCTTTGAAGTTATTATCCAAGTATTTTTGAGCAAGAAAAAATGAATAGCGGTTTGTATTGTAATATAATGATGTTATGAAATTACGTAACAAAATGTATATTTATCAATATTTATTTCCGTAGTTCAATTGAAAAGAAATTTTAATTGACAAATAAAATTACACACAGAGACGCGCGCGCGCACAAGCATAACAAGGTGCATATTTTGATTGCATAAAATTGTTATTTATCTAACCATTATAAACTACACTAAAAAATCTTTGAATTTAGAGTAAATTTAATTAAAAACTACCTTGATAAAATTTTGCATATACAACAGAAATTAATTTATTTTAAAAAGTTTAAAAGTCAAAACAAAATAAAATTGATAATTCCATCTCTACCACCTCTTCAATCTTAACAGTTCCGACAGAATAAAAAAGCTTTAGAACACCTTTCATGTATATATGTATACTATTAACCAACACAGACCCGGCCAATTTCTGCGCGCGCTCGATTTTTCCCGCCTTCTTCGTCTCGTCGCATATAAGCACATAATCTCGCTTGTGCTCTCTCTCTCTCTCTCTCTCTCTCTCTCTCTCTCTCTCGCTCTCTTTCTCTCTTTCGCAAGTAAGTTAACTCGAACGATAACGGCCTGCGTCAAGTCTCGCGAAAGCCTCATATAGGAATTCGGTATTACCTTGACAAGTCATTCAAAGTTTTGAGCGCTGCGCGCGAGCGGAAGACACGACGAAATTTACGCGCGCACGAGAGAGAGAGGGGGGAGGTATATCCTATTTGTACTGGCTCGAACTACTGCGAGTGTCGCTCGGCGGGTGGAGCTTGGTGAAAATTTATCGGCGAAATTCCAGGAAAGAACAGTGTGGGTTTGCTTAGCGTGTTTTAATCGCGGACATGAGCTCAGCGGCGCTCGGGAAGGATTTACAATAGACAGAATGCCCGATGAGTTGAAGTTCTTGCTGATTTTCAGCGTAGCTGTTGATAAATGAGAATATCTATCGTTGAAACGTTTTCTGTTTTAAGTGAGTAATATAATGCGCGGGAATTTAAGAGGGGTTTTGTTTTGAGCAATATTCGCGAAACGCCCACTTGTATACCATTACGATAATATAAACACGAATAATATGTATTGGAAAACAAAATTTATGCTAAAATTACTTTGTTAAAACGTCAACTTTTAAAGGAATTTTTGATTATATACGTTAAAATATAATAAAATAACAATACCTAAATGAAATGGTATTAATAATTGTGACGTTATTTGTGAAACTATATAAATATAATATTATGGTAAATTAAATTCCCTAATTTTCAAACATCAACATTGTTTTCTTCTAAATATTTTCAAAAATTTTAATAATTCTAATTTGTAACTAAAAATTAGTTTTCTAACTTTCTAAAGGAATATTTATTCCAAGTTTCGCAATATACCGCGTACTACCAATATGATGAGAATCTTAAACTACATATTCATACTCGTGAAGGCATACTTGAATTGAATACTAAACTTACTTAGCACATTGAATTTTGTTCAAGACGCATTAAATTTGCAAATCACGTTATAAATCCTCTGTCTCGTGATACATATGCTATGCCATTGTTCCCTGTTTTGTTTCATTAAAAAAAAACTTTTTAAACTGTATTTTGAAAGTTATTGTATAAGAAAGTTCTCTAATTTCCGTATGATGAGTTTAATTGAAACGTTTTAAGAAAAATAAATAAATAAATCTGAAAAACCGAAAATCGTCTTTGCTTTTTGGATCCTATACTATAAGCTACTTCGCACGACTTAAATTTTTTAATTTTATTCTCAAACGCAAGTGTCCAACTCTCAAGCATTTTTGTCTCTCGAGAATTTTCTTAGGCGCGGCTTATTTACGCCCGGTGCGTCACCAGAGGAAGCATCGCGACTAATTTTCGCTTATTTTTTCGAGCGTACCCTAGACACAGCTAAGAGCCTTTCGCGAGTGTACAAACTGTGTCGCTAATCTCAAATTAAACTGGAAAGTTCGTTGAATTACAAGTACACGTTAAGCTTTTCACTGTCGGTCGTGTATTTATGCTCAAAGAGCCTATTTGATGCGTCGATGCATCTTGTAAGATCTGGTGTTAAGTCGGTTGATTTCGTAACATATATTTAAGTGGTTTAAAAATCTATTACAAGTAGTAGTACTTACAAGGAAAGCTTCTCACCTCGGAATCATGAATTTGGCTAACTTCATGATGCCATTTTCTGAACCCCGGTTTCAGAATTTTGTATATTGGTCTCTAGGGACAAAGATTGGGCAGGTTTCCGGAATATCTAGGGGAAATAGATGTCCACGGAGACTGTCAGAATAATCCTGCGCAACTAAAGAGAAGTTATAGGCTATCAAAGACAGCGTAAGACAATGGTTAGAAATATCACTCATAAAATCTTTAGAAAGAAGGACAATTTTTAACAATTTTCTTACTTTGTCTTTGACAGCTTATACCTTTCTGCGGAATAAATATTTTTAAACGGGTCAAAGCTTAAATTAAAGCTATTTCTTGCTACTTTCTCTTTAGTTGTACGGGATTCTTCTCACAGTCTTATCTATCAACTTATTCAGGTTTCCGTGGATACCTAATTATTCTTGATATTTTGAAAAACTGTTCTGTCTTTGTTCTCAAAGCCCAATGGACAAAATTCTAAAAGAGGGGTTCAATTTTGGCTTAAATAATGATTTTCTAAAGGTTTAGCTAATACGATGATCTGGAGATAAAATCTTTCCTAATCAGTACAGGAACAAATTTTAATTAATCATCTGAATACTTTCACCATTTAGCAAACAGGCCATTTTTTCTAAATATCATATATAATATTATAAATAACAGGCCATGTTTCATAGATTGCACTTTGGAATTAAATAAGGTCGGCCTCACCATTCTCTTTTCATAAACATTTATATTATATTTAAAATTAATAGCAATACATATTAATTTATTCTTAATGTTAATTACTATTTTAATTACGAGTATATTACGTATTAATTATTATTTAATAAACAGTAGTATCATTAATAAATTACACATTATAATTATCAAATAGAATTTCATGATCTTATTTCAAACAAAAATCATTTTTATAATTACAGATGCAAAAAATTATTTAATTACTCTTTTGTTTTCCGCTAAAACAAAGACTCGCCCTTTCTCGTAAAAGCCGTCAATGCTTGGCGTGCTCGTACGTAGCGGGGCGAACAAAACGAACAGTCTCCCTGAAATAACCTTCCCGGCGCCTAAATCGATCAATTCACAATTAACGTGAGTCCACGCCTTTTTTCGGTTAATCAATTAAGTGATTCGATTAGCGCCTGCTGATCCGGCGCCGGGAGAAATCAGGCCAAGGAGGAAATCGATTTCTCCTCCCGTTCTGTGGAGGAAGGAGCTGTGGAAAAAGAGAAAGAGAGACAGAGAGAGAGAGAGAGAGGGAGAGAGCGCGAGAGACTACCTTAAGTACTTTTTACATTCGACTAAATAAACGATTTACGGGCGGAATTGCGTGAAAGGGCGACGAAAAACTCGCCTTTATGCGTACACAAGCTGTTTTCTCGCACTGAACGAGCGTGCGCACTTTCTTCGTTCTTTTTGTTTGTGTTCGTCGCACTTGTGTTCTTTTGTTTCGAATAGAGAAAACCTGAACAAAATGAAATAAAATAAAATTGGGTAAAAAAGCCACATCTAAAATGTTTTCATATTTTTTCACAATAATATATAATAAGTTATAATATAACTGCGACTACCAGGAGAAGCTATCCTCAAAGCGAATTGCGGTCCCTGTTGGAAAAACCGAGAAGATTAATATTTAGTTAAAAGTTTTTTCGTTTACAAATAAACATATTTATACAACAAATGAACATTGATACTAAGGGTTTGAAGATCGGTCTGATACCATTCAACTTCCTCGAAAGATTTTTTCATTCATTATTCTTAAAACTTCAAATATAATCAAAAATTAAGGGATAGTATAGAATAAATCATAGGATACAAAGAATGACATAAAATCATTCGATCGAGCCCTAGAAAATGTAATAACTCAGCTAAGCGCGTAACGACATATCTCAACTGAGGGCTTAAAACTGTTATAATTCATGCGCTCCATTTTTTCATTTGAAGTTTATTTCTCTATTTTCATCTCAGTTAAAATATTTTTTGACTAATGGAATGGATATTTACAATCCTCTAAATAAAATAAAAAGATTTATTTTTTAATTTAGTGGATTGCGATGGAATTAATGGTTCTCAACTTATCGTCGATAAAAAAATGGAGCGCATGAATGGCAACGTTTTTCAGTGCTCGGCTGAGTTATTACGTATTTACGCGCTCAGCCGAGTTAGCGGGGGTGGGTAGATATCCCGATAGGGGAAATCACAGACAGGGAAAATCCCGATAGATGATTTTAGCGACAGGTATATTTTGAGATAGTAAGTTCAGCCGATCAAGGAAGATCTCAATAAGCAATATTACCGACAATTAAATCTTCAGAAAGAATTTTCACCGAGCGGGGAAAATGACGAAAGTATAATTATAGAAAGGGAATATGCCGAAAATGTTTTTAACGAATACCCAAAATATCGAAAGTGAAATTTCAGAAATGAAAATTATCGAAATGAAAAATACCGACGATGATAACATCCATGGGGAAAAATGCCAAAACTTAGTTTCCATAATAGGTATAATGCCGAAATTCAATTCCCATACAGGCGAAAATACCAAAATCTTATAATATAAAATATAAGTATCTCATACTCGAAAAAACACTGTAAAATCTCGTAAAAGTACGCTGAATATTAACAATAATTCAGTCGGTATGTCAGTGAACTGAAAAGAAAAAATATGCTTATTGAAATTCAAGTATACATCTTGAAATTCGCCAAATATAAAAAATATCTTTTTTGTTTTTTTATTTATGTATCCTATACAAACAATTAATTATTGTTATAAAAAATTTTAAAGAAATGCATTAGTTTGAGAAAGAAAAGTATGTATTGGCAATATCTAATAAATATTTGTTTTGAACAGGTATTTAATTACTATCCTGCTCGACTTAGTGGTGTAAAGTTAATCCATTATTGTAACAATCATACAAATATAATAACTAAGTTATACTTCTTAACAAAAGATAACGAATCGTTTTGAAATTTAACAGATAGGTAGTTTTTTCATATTTAAGAATCGATATTTTTATGAAATATTTTTATGAAATTTTTACGAAATTCATATTTTGAAAGTCAATTATTATTATCGTTGCCCTAGTACACGTTGCCGCGGGACTCAATCTCAAATTATTTTCTCGAGGATATGCCGTAGTACACAATAATTATTTTATTTATATATGATGTACAAATTAAATAGAACTATTGCATATTTTGCTCTAAAACTTTATAAGTGTGTTTTGGGGCTAATTTGGAATGAGTTAAAGAATTTTAACCAACACAACCTCTTGAAATTTTAACACAATGTTGTACTCGATAAGTGTAATAAGTGGTAAAAATTTTGAGTCAATCGAACATTCTTTTTAAAAATGCAAATAAAAAATTCAGATTTTTTTCGGCAAAGAACTGAATCCTTAGATATAAAAAAGCTAATTCTTTGCCAAATTTCAAAACGAATCATTGACTTTTACTCCTGATATCGTTAACGAAAGAAAACGCACTTGTTTTCAAAAATAATTTTTTTCTCGTAAACAAATCAACATAACCTCTTGAAATTTTAACACAATGTTGTACTCGAAAAGTGGAATAAGTGGTAAAAATTTTGAGTGGAAAAATTTTTTGAGATATTAATTCAAGAAATATAAACCATATTTTCATTAATAACAAATGACAGGCTAGAAATAATTTAAATAAAAAAAGAAATTGTAGGTAATTTAAAGACCTTTTAATAAAAATTTAGTTTATTAAGTAATACTGGCTGAAACAAATTAAAAAATCAAAAATCAAAAATTTTTGGTTATAAAAAAAAAATCGGTAAAATCAAAAAGTAGGGTAATGCTCTCTCTATTCTCTTCCGAAACGAAGAGAATAAGCCTTTTCCGATGCAAATCGGTCGATCGGTTCAAAAGTTCTCGCCTGTACACACACACACATACACACACACACACACACACACACACACACACACACAAATTGCTTCCTGTTCCACAACATATCAAAGATAATCCTACACACAATTTTGATTGGGCTAACACATTAATATTAGATAGGGAAAGTAACAGAGAAAAACGTCGTATTTCTGAAATGCTGCACATCAATTTTATTGATAACACAATCAACAGACAGGAAGACACACAATTTTTAAATAGTCAGTACAACAGAATTTTTAATAAATTTGATTTGAATTCTCATCGTTTTATATAATTATAATGTTTGTTGATTCGTATTTATGTATTGATTGTTTTGATTACGGATGAAAATGCGAGAGCGATTTATTTATATATAAACGTGAGTTTGTCGGTTGGCGATGTAGCTTGTGTAATAGGACGTAGAGCTTCTGGCTCTTAAAAATACCTACGATGATAATAACTATATTGTATGTATTTTTTAGTATTCTCTCTTTGTGATTACAACCAAAATAACCATGTTTAAGATTCTATTGTGTCTTTGTTTTTATAGTTAAATAAATGATTACCTGATGAGGCTAGAAAACTAACTAGCGAAACGTTGTGGTTTTGAAAATGGAAAGTTAAAGTGTTTTTTTGTGTACCTGGGTTGATCCTCACCATCGTTTCTTATCATTGATTTTATTTCGACTATTCGACCTTTCGGATATTTCATTTTTGTTACTATGACCCATTGTCAAAATTATTTACGAAACTTTTGACCACTGTCAAAATTATTTTCGGATCTATTGACCATTCAAAACTTTCTCGTAGGAATTTTTCCTATTAGATTAGAACCTTATTCCGATGATTTAGCTATCGGTTAAATTACCTATCGGGATTTTCGCTATCGGAATTTCTGACCATTGTAATTCTTAACCCCCCCCCCCCTAGAAAATATATCTATTTTACCCATAAAATATTTTCAAATTGTTCAAAAGAACCTTTTTGGATTTTCCATTTTTTATAAAATGGCCAAGGGAATCCGAGATTTCAATTCTTAGCTTTTCTTCGTCCGGGAGGATGCAAGCTGGCTTTTCTTCGCCTTAGACGCATTTTTGGCTTTTCTTCGCCTGTAACTTCCAAGTTGGCTTTTCTTCGTGCCGCACGACGAACTAGAGTAAAATTGTTTTAATTCCTTTGAAATTTTGTAGAGATGTAGAGTTTGTATATTATTTATTATACGAGTTCTTATGGTAAAAGAATTGATTTATGCATTTCGGAGATATTTGAGGCTAAAACTGTTTTAGTCCTCTTTTCAAATCATAATTTTTCGGGAACGGCTTTATGTATAAACATGAAATTTATAGACAATTTTGTGGCTGGTATAGGCAATATAGGTATGTGTGAAATTTCACAAAGAAAATATAACTATCAATATCCGCCAAACTCTGTACCAAAAAATTTAATGAGAAATTTAACAACACAATTTTTGTACAGACCTTTTATTTCTTCGAATCTCATCTATTCAATAAGCACTCTCTGCAAATGGTAATAATTTTTTTCATGACTGTACCAATAATAATATTGTTAATATAAAACTTTCTACGAAAGTATAAAATAAGGCAAGTATAGATGTTTTTTCTGTATAATCTAAAAAATAATAATATTTATGATTTTTTAAAGAAATCAAATAAATACTAGTGAAAAAGTCTTTTACTTCTTTGAGTCATTGTATGCTGAACAAATTATATGTTAGTAAGTACATTCAAATTGTTCACTGCAAATCAAACAAATGAAAGTTGTGAAATCAATTATCGATAGTCAAGTAATGAAACAACTCTCGGAAACAACTGTGTGACTGTTCTCAGAAATGTATTAAAATTTGTTCATCCTTCTATACAAATTAGACACAAGAAAGAACTGAAATCAATTTATTGTAGTCAAGTACCTATAAGTTAACTTGACTGAATAATACAACTTTTCGTACCTACTCAAAAATATTCAGTCAGCGGGCATAAAGTACTACTTAACGCCCAAGAGGCGTAATAGCTCCCATACTCCTACAAAACTTTATAGACGCACTTTACACTCGTGTGGGCAAAAATTATTTCAATTGTATAATATGTAAGTACATTCAAATTGTTCATTGTAAATCAAACAAACGAAAGTTGTGAAATCAATTACCGATAGTCAAGTAATGCAGACAACTCTCCGAAACAACTGTATGACTGTTCTCAGAAATGTATTCAAATTTTGTTCATTCTTCTATACAAATTAAACACAAGAAAGTACTGAAATCAATTTATTGTAGTCAAGTAACCATAGGTTAACTTGACGGACATAATAGAACTTTTAGTACCTTGCGTGTAAAATTACATTTACGCCCACGTTGTAACTTCAAAAATATTCAGCCAGCGGGCATAAAGTACTACTTAACGCCTAACAAGCGCAATAGCTTACATACACCTACAAAACTTTATAGAACCTACGCACTTACGCCCGTGTGGGCAAAAATTATTTTAATTATATAACTATTATGCCTTCCTTTTATTTCTAAAATTCATAAGAATTTTATCATATATTTATGAAAAGTCAAAGCCTATATAAAAAAATTACATAGTTACCACCACATCCCCATTTTTCATTATTCTTTCTCAATTTTGAAATTTCTATAATATCTTGGGAAGACAATAGAAGTCTATAGAGCTGCTCTAGCAGTGGTGGACCTCCAATCTCCCATACATACTTGGCGGGCCCGCCAAGTATGTATGGGAGATTGGAGGTCCACCACTGCTAGAGCAGCTCTATAGACTTCTATTGTCTTCCCAAGATATTATAGAAATTTCAAAATTGAGAAAGAATAATGAAAAATGGGGATGTGGTGGTAACTATGTAATTTTTTTATATAGGCTTTGACTTTTCATAAATATATGATAAAATTCTTATGAATTTTAGAAATAAAAGGAAGGCATAATAGTTATATAATTAAAATAATTTTCGCCCACACGGGCGTAAAGTGCGTAGGTTCTATAAAGTTTTGTAGGTGTATGTAAGCTATTGCGCTTGTTAGGCGTTAAGTAGTACTTTATGCCCGCTGGCTGAATATTTTTGAAGTTACAACGTGGGCGTAAAATGTAATTTTACACGCAAGGTACTAAAAGTTCTATTATGTCCGTCAAGTTAACCTATGGTTACTTGACTACAATAAATTGATTTCAGTACTTTCTTGTGTTTAATTTGTATAGAAGAATGAACAAAATTTGAATACATTTCTGAGAACAGTCATACAGTTGTTTCGGAGAGTTGTCTGCATTACTTGACTATCGGTAATTGATTTCACAACTTTCGTTTGTTTGATTTACAATGAACAATTTGAATGTACTTACATATTATACAATTGAAATAATTTTTGCCCACACGAGTGTAAAGTGCGTCTATAAAGTTTTGTAGGAGTATGGGAGCTATTACGCCTCTTGGGCGTTAAGTAGTACTTTATGCCCGCTGACTGAATATTTTTGAGTAGGTACGAAAAGTTGTATTATTCAGTCAAGTTAACTTATAGGTACTTGACTACAATAAATTGATTTCAGTTCTTTCTTGTGTCTAATTTGTATAGAAGGATGAACAAATTTTAATACATTTCTGAGAACAGTCACACAGTTGTTTCCGAGAGTTGTTTCATTACTTGACTATCGATAATTGATTTCACAACTTTCATTTGTTTGATTTGCAGTGAACAATTTGAATGTACTTACTAACATATAATTTGTTCAGCATACAATGACTCAAAGAAGTAAAAGACTTTTTCACTAGTATTTATTTGATTTCTTTAAAAAATCATAAATATTATTATTTTTTAGATTATACAGAAAAACATCTATACTTGCCTTATTTTATACTTTCGTAGAAAGTTTTATATTAACAATATTATTATTGGTACAGTCATGAAAAAAATTATTACCATTTGCAGAGAGTGCTTATTGAATAGATGAGATTCGAAGAAATAAAAGGTCTGTACAAAAATTGTGTTGTTAAATTTCTCATTAAATTTTTTGGTACAGAGTTTGGCGGATATTGATAGATAGGGAGAGAGGAAGAGAGAGAGAGGACGGGAGGAGAAATAGTGGGCGAGAGAGGGCGGGGGAAGAGAGGGAGGGAGAGTAAATTATAAAGAAAAAATTTCTATAATTGCCTTATTTTATACTTTCGTAGAAAGTTTTATATTAACAATATTATTATTTGTATATATTTTTTTAAAATAAAATTTAGATGTAGGTGCTGTTCATGTTATTTTGAATTTTGAAAATATGAATAAATATTTAAAAAAATAAATACATATATATAAATATTTTAATACACATGCTTTGTTTATATTTTGTAGTAAATAATCCTAGTTTCAATATAAACTTAAAATTAGTTTTCATAAATTTTATCATTAATCTACTGTTTACACAGTAACAATTTTATTTGAATGTCATTTCAAAGTTTAGTAAGTAATATTTATTTAGATGGATTTCTATGTTATTTTGAATAACCTGTTACTTTAGCATTGTTATTATTTTGTATTTTAGGTAAACTTAAGAAAAAAGATGTCATCCGCTTCAGCAGCACACATAGAAAAAGGTTTAGATCTAACTAATGCAAATCGTGGTATTTGGTTGGTTAAAGTACCAAAGTATATCGAAAAAATAAATGGCAAAAAGCACCTGGTCATATCAAAGTGGCAAAACTTAAGATAGTAAAGTAAGTTTTTTTCTAAAAATTTTACATTATAGTACATTACGATTATACGGGTGTGGAAGGTGATTATTTACTGTATGAGACGTTTTTCCCACAAGCGAAGCGAGTGACAAAATGTCGAATAAGGTAATAATCACCTTATGCACCAGTGTTGTTTAGTATTTTATACCACAAGAGCCGAACAATCATATTAAAGTTATGATTTTGAGGTTAAAGTGGTATAAAAACAATAAAGAAAATTTAAATATAAAATGACATTTTTTAGACTTTGTTAATTTTGTAATTATTACCACTTAAATATGTTCATTTTAGACACTTTAAACAAAAAGCAGAGGTCACACTTGGACTTTCAGAGGCAGCCTTAGCTCTCAAAGAACCTGTAAAACATGACATTCCAAAAGAACGCAAACTTGATGTGGGCAGGTTTGGTTGTCGGGCAGCAACTTTGTTTATTGGGGCAGTTATACTACACCAGACATTAGGAATTTTTTCTGATATTCCAGGTAAAAAACATACTCTTTAACGTAATTAGGTAATAAACTATAAATTTACATTCGTTAATAAAGTTTTTATCTTTTAGCATCAAATAATTCTGATGCTGTTGTACTAGAAACAGACAAATTGTCTATGGAAAGTAAAATTGTTCAGAAACTTGAGTGCCGACCTAATGGTAAGACTTTGTACTTAAATAACAATTTTAATTTTACATACAAATTATAGAAATATCATTATTTCAATATTAAAATACTTTTTAGCTGACACGACTTACATGAAGTTAAAACGTGCAAGTATAAAGAAAGCTTCCATACCCCAAAGTCAAGTTCAACAGTTACAAAGTGCTGTTCAAAACTTTAAATCTGTTTTGGATCATAAACACAATGTGAGAAATATTTAGTTTTTACTAATGAGATTAAAATAAATTATGTACAAATATAATTTAACAGAACTTTGTATAGTTTAATAAAAATTATTTTTTTTCATAATATTGTATTTTATATTATTTATGAATACACACTTGAGCTACTCTCAAAATATTTGAAACTCAAATTTAAAAAGTAAAAGTTAAATTAAGTTGATTTTATTTATTATTTTTTATTTTATTTTTTTATTTATTTAAATTGTTGATTATAAACACTGATTTAATTTCATGTAATACATCATACTGGTACTTTATTTTGTTTAACACAAAACAATGATTAGATATCACTTTTTGACAATACAATAATACATTTGTATCGGGAAGATCACTATTTATTTTTGGTTATAACACTGTTTATTTACACTACTTATTTAAATTGTTAATTATAAATACTGATTTTATTTCATCATGTAACACATCATACTAGTACTTTGTTTAATTTAACGCAAAACACTGATTAGATGTCACTTTTTGACAATAATACACTTGTACCAGGCAGATCACTACGTTCTTTTTTTGAGTTTGTTATCAGTGAGTTTCCAATCCCTCAAAAAAAGCACACTATTTTCACCTAGATTTTCAACTAGATAATCTATTAAAACTAAATTCTCCAAAGATTTCTGTAATAGATCCTGTTTCTATTCCACCTCCTAAAAATCTGTCTAATTGTATTACTTGCAGCCTATGAAGACTTTGCCGATGTAATGAGAAGTTACTGGTATTACTACTGGTGCTGCTCCTTTGATAAGAATCTGTTCCAGAGGTCAAAGTCTGTGAGAAAATTCTATAATCTGAAAATGAAAAAAATTTTCACAAAGTATCTATTTTTTTTTTTTTAAGTTATATTTATTTTTCCGGCTAAAACCATGTAGAATTTTAATGCCTTCAAGAGATCTACTAGTCAGAAACATAACAAACAATAAACAAAGCAACAATTCTCTTGAAAAAAGAACAGTTTAAAAACGAAAAGAAACGTTTAAACTTATCTGATATATAATCGCTTTCCATAAAAAGTACTTTGCACGGACATTGACTAAATTTCTTGAAGTAGATGAAAATACTAGATCTAATAATCATACTACTGCATCACAATCAACTAGCAAATTAAAATATTGGTTGCAGATTCAAAAAGTAGCCATTAGAGTAAAATTTATATTATAGTTTCATGGACTATATATTCACAGAACAGATGTCTTCTCTGAAACATTTGGCGCCCCTCACCATAAGCCAATCATTAATTATATTATTTTGAAATTAATTATATTATTGCAAAATTAAAAACAAAAGTTTGTGAACTCAGAATCATTGAGAGAAAAAAGCTTTCTCGACATTCTTTTATAGTAGAAAATATAAAACATCTTGATATTTCTATACCTTGTAAATGGGAAGTTGTGAACCTATCATATCGTTCTTTCTAGACCTTCTCAAACTGTGTCTTCGCCTTCTTAGCATTTTTACACAGTTGTAAGATCATCCTTGTCAACATCTGTCAGATTATCCGATAACGAAGAATAATCTATTGTATTACGGCTTTTTCTTTTGTATGGTTTTTGGGTACTAACACTGGAATCATTATTCATCACCAGCAATGCCTTCCATACATATTACCCCGAATCATTGGAATGTGGTGATATCTTCCATCTAAAATTAGTATAACATTTTTCATTAACAATACTATTAATTGTGAAGTCATATATGAAAATAATTCTTTTTATTTTTATATATTCCAGGAAAAACTTATACTTGCCTTATTTTATACTTTCTTATATTTTATAAAATAAATTTCACGAACTCGTGTTCCAGCTTTTTTTTCATATTGATTCTGGATTCATAGATTAGCTTTGTATTATTAAGTTGATAATAAAAAATTTCACTAGAATGCATCCTGGTTTTACTTTACATTATTTTTTAATGACTTCAAAAAGTCATAAAATCTGTAACTGTAATAAAAAAAATCACACAAAGTATCACTTTTTTTTAAATGATTATAGTCACTTAACAAATTTATTAAAATACTTATCTAATGTAAAAAACCCTGATGATGTAGATAGATAAAAATTCTTCTTCTTAGATTGCTGAGAATAAGTTCTTAACCTAAACAATCTAGCAACTTCTTGAGATCTTTGAAATATGTTATTAACTATCTCACGATTATGATAACAACATTTGTATATAAAAAATATAAATATACTGACATGTTATATATAAGGTTAGGTCGATCACATATGTGTGTGTATATATATATATATATATATATATATATGTTATTAACTATCTCACGATTATGATAACAACATTTGTATATAAAAAATATAAATATACTGACATGTTATATATAAGGTTAGGTCGATCACATATGTGTGTGTATATATATAAATATCACACATACGGGTGTGTATATATAGATATACAAGCGTAAGATAGACGACAACCGGAAGTGTCGTAAGAAGCTGCAAAACCGGATATCTTAAAACCATGGAGAAAAGTTCGGAAAGGAAAAAGCACACAAAAAAATTCAGCTCTCTATATCTTTTGAACGAGATAATCTCTTTAAATAAAATCTTTTGATTTGAGTAGAGCAATGAAATGGCTTTCGATTAAGAGGGATATGTTATATAGTAAAAACTAACGCAATATACGTAAAAGCGCATTGAATTTTTCGTACACCCATTTCAATGTATATGTAGCACGGGTCGCTCCTTTAGGCTTCTTCTATACTTGCCTTCGGAGCGCTCCCGCGCTCCTTGATTTGAAGTAAACGTTATTAGGAATTTTATTTGTTTTTCACACGTAATTTAAAAAATAAATCATACCTATTATTATTCATATTTTATACATAATTTAAAAAATTAATACTTTTTAATATTCATAAATTAATTTAATTAGAATTATATCATAAATTGTTGAAAAAATTATAAATTTTGTTATTAATAATTAAAGGAATCAACAAATTAAGTTTGAGGAAGCCACGGGGCCAATGAATTGGCAGCGGTTTTTCTTTTAGAGCGAAAAAGACGATAATGTGATGAATAAAAGACATATGCTGTTGAAGGCCGCGCGACACGATGACGAAAAATGGTACAAATTTTTAACAACAATACATAGACTACTGAAATTTTCTTGTCGTGCGACCGTCGTAACACGTATAGCGTGGCGCGTGGCCTTCAATAGTATTTATCGTAACAATCACGAAAAATTCTATTTAGCAACAATACATAGAGAAAAATTAGGAAATTCGTTACACAATTTTTGCATTTGAAAATGCAGGTTTAAAATAGAAAAAAAAATGTGATAAAATTTTCTATTTGGTTCAATAACAATCTTTAT
Source organism: Torymus aiolomorphi (assembly GCA_036365515.1). NCBI lineage: Eukaryota > Metazoa > Arthropoda > Insecta > Hymenoptera > Torymidae > Torymus > Torymus aiolomorphi. The sequence goes on along the minus strand of CM070875.1, from coordinate 196,108,384 downwards.
TATTGCACTATGGTTTATAATATTCCTAATACTACAAAATTTATTGTATAAAATGTTTTGAAGGAAATATTTGATTAGAACGAAGTTCTGGCGAGTTGAACAGAAAATTACATTAAACTTTTTTTATCAAAAAAAAAAATAGTTTATTGGGATTTTTAATAAAACTAATAAAGATGAAAATTTAATTTCTTCATATAAAAATACGCATTTCAATTCTTTACATGCCTGTTCTTTAAAAATCGCGATTTGCTCAATTTTCAAATTTGATACTTTTTCTGCAAAATCGCGGTATTGATTAAAAACTACCTATAATTAAGTATGTGAATTTAATCGACGAGTTTCGGCGATATCGTACACAAGTATTTTGTAAAATGCTACACAAATAAAGTCTATGCAGAGAATTTCGGCCCACAAACTATTTATCGAGATAAATTGTGCACAGTTATAATCTACATTAATATGATCTACACATGATGTACATTTTAATCGTTTAATCTATCTCAGTGTAGACTACATATGTGTACATTTTTTCTTAATATTATTTGTGTAGAACTTAGCCGTGCTATAAAAGTTCTGTATAGGGGCTTTGTGTAGATACTAAATGTGTTCAATATCGTTTATAGTATCGAATACAACCCAATGCGTAATTTATTTTTTAGTTGCGTAATTTTATTTATTTGACTCACCAATGTTTTATGTATATGTTTTTATAGCTTATTGGTAATCAGATTATTGACTTAATCAACTTATATTTTGATTAATCAATTGTACTAACGCATCTAGCGCAAACGTTTATCTTTATATACGTTTTAAGAAGTGTTTTATTAGTTTTCGAAATTTCGGCCTGTTTAACCACCGATTTTCGGAATGTGTACCTATCTGTGATATAACCGTTGATAGTTTTTATTTCGACAATTTGAACTTTCGGATATTTCATTTTCGTTACCATGAACCATTGTCAAAATTATTTACGAAACTTTTGACCACTGTCAAAATTATTTTCGGAACTATTGACCATTTATAACTTTCTCGTAGGAATTTTTCCTATTACATTAGAACCTTATTCCGATGATTTAGCTATCGGTTAAATTACCTATCGGGATTTTCGCTATCGGAATTTCTGACCATTGTAATTCTTAAACCCCCTAGAAAATACATCTATTTTATCCATAAAATATTTTCAAATTGTTCAAAAGAACTTTCCATTTTTTATAAAATGGTCAAGGGAATCCGAGATTTCAATTCTTAAGAACATCTCTTTCCTCACTTTTGTTGTAACATATTGTTTTCTTGATTTTTTCATAAAAATGCGTAAAGTTACAAATGGCCTTGGCATCAGTAAAATGATACCTATTATGGAGTCGTTCGCGTCACCCCCCCCTCCCCGCGAGCGCCAAATCATGCTAGTTATAACTCGTGTCTGCGATACTAAAATGTACTATTAAAAAATGTACATTCAGCGTTTTAGACGTACCTTTTCTTAGCTTTTTTATTGTGATATTTGTTTTTTGTAAATTTTGCGTTTTAACTTTAAAAATGTTGGCAATATGTCTCTGCGCAGGTGCACAGAGAAAAGAAAATCTTAACTGTTAATGAACGGACATTTTGATATGGACAAATGGAATGTTCATTTAAAATTAGACAAATTCGTTAACAGTTAAGTCACGAATCGTTTGAGTAAACAAATCTAACTTAATTCTTAACGAAATCATCTAACTATAAATGACCATTCCATTTGTCCATATCCAATCGTCCGTTCGTTAACAGTTAAGATTTTTTGCTTTCTCAAAGAGAAAGCTTATTAACGGTCAAATTTTTCGACCCCGAGATTTCGATGATTTTTTATATTTCTGAGATCCCTGAGTCGAAATATGCGTTTTCTTGAAGATTTCTGTGCATATGTATCTGTGTGTGTGCTGGTGTCTGTGTGTGTGTCTGTGTGTATGTGTGTGTGAAGGGGGGGAGGGTCTGTGGGTGTGTGGGTGTGTGTGTGTGTGTGTGTGTGTGTGTGTTTGTGTGTGTGTTATAAATTTGTCCGCAGCATAAATTGAAACTGGTCAGAGATATCAAGTTTATTTTTGGCACGTATTTAAAGCTTATTTGGAGTTGTGCAAGTTCAATTATATAGTTGATCGGATAATATTAAGTCGGGTAAAAAAAATAAAGCAAAATATCGAAAAATCGAAATTTTTTTTTTCGTCACCGAATGTGGATATTGGTGGGAAGTAGGTCCATTTTCTGAAAGGTCTTGATATGACTTATCAATTCACATTTTTATCGGCCGAATCGGATGTTATTGTTAAGTAAAATAAAGTTTAATGTAATTTTCTGTTCAACTCGCCAGAACTTCGTTCTGATCAAATATTTCCTTCAAAAAAGGACCCCGCACACAATGTATGGAAAATAATCATTCGGTCAAATTGGATCAAACTTGGGGAAAAGATAGATCTTGAGGTCCTGAACAAAAGTTCTCATGGGCAAAACCTCCCAAAATTTGACCGAATGATTTTTTCCCATACATTGTGTGCGGGGTCCTTTTACACAATAAATTTTGTAGTATTAGGAATAGATCTCAGGGTGCATCTAATACATGGTCCAGGTGTTCGGGATAGTCGATGAGGTGCGCACCGTAGCTTTTTGCATTTATATGTCAGGGCGTATTTTACAGGAAGTCCAGGTGTTCCAGGTAGCCGATGACGATGTCTAGGTGGTGCGCTCCGTAGTTTTTTGCATTTAGATGTCAGGGCGAATGTAATAGGAGGTCCAGGTGTTCGAGGTAGCCGATGACGATGTCTAGGTATTGCGCTCCGTAGTTTTTTGCATTTAGATGTCAGGGCGCATGTAATAGTAGGTCCAGGTGTTCGAGGTAGCCTTTGACGAGGTCTAGGTGGTGCGCTCCATAGTAGGTTCATTTTCTTCGACAGTGGTTATTACATGCAAGATCAGAAGTATATTTGTACTTTGAAATGAAAATATAAATATTCAAATAAGTAGCAAACTTTTATATAGTAGAAAACTGTTATTAATATAATAATAAGTATTGTTACTTTGTGAAATTTTGTTTTTATTTTTACAGAGTATCAGAACTTATGAATCATATGGATAAGAAGATCTTGATTGAACAGTTTATAAGTAGAACTGTTAACAAATACATAAATTACACGTCTGTCAAATTTAAAGAAGCCACAAGACATTCTATAGAAAAAGAAGCTTAAAAGAACATTCGAATTTAAAACTTTGATAATACCAATACTACTATTTAATAATGACTTCGAACCTCATCTATTCAATAAGCACTCTCTGCAAATGGTAATAATTTTTTCATGACTGTACCAATAATAATATTGTTAATATAAAACTTTCTACGAAAGTATAAAATAAGGCAAGTATAGACGTTTTTTCTAAAACTGCAAATCAAACAAATGAAAGTTGTGAAATCAATTATCAATAGTCAAGTAATGCAAACAACTCTCGGAAACTACTGTATGACTGTTCTCAGAAATGTATTAAAATTTGTTCATCTTTCTATACAAATTAAACACGAGAAAGTACTGAAATAATATAAAACTTTCTACGAAAGTATAAAAAAGGCAAGTATAGACGTTTTTTCTGTATAATCTATAAAATAATAATATTTATGATTTTTTAAAAGGAATCAAATAAATACCAGTGAAAAAGTCTTTTACTTCTTTGAGTCATTGTATGCTGAACAAATTATATGTCAGTAAGTACATTCAAATTGTTCACTGCAAATCAAACAAATCAAAGTTGTGAAATCAATTATCGATAGTCAAGTAATGAAAAAACTCTCGGAATCAACTGTATGATTGTCTCAAAAATGTATTCAAATTTGTGCATTCTTCTATACAAATTAAACACAAGAAAGTACTGAAATCAATTTATTGTAGTCAAGTAACCGTAAGTTAACTTGACTGACATATTTGTGCATTCTCCTATACAAATTAAACACAAGAAAGTACTGAAATCAATTTATTGTAGTCAAGTAACCGTAAGTTAACTTGACTGACATAATAGAACTTTTAGTACCTTTTGTGTAAAATTACATTTTACGCCCACGTTGTAACTTCAAAAATATTTAGCCAGCGGGCATAAAGTACTACTTAACGCCTAACAAGCGCAATAGCTCACATACTCCTACAAAACTTTATAGAACCTACGCACTTTACGCCCGTGTGGGTGAAAATTATTTTAATTATATAACTATTATGCCTTCCTTTTATTTTTAAAATTCATAAGAATTTTATCAGATATTTACGAAAAGTTAAAGCCTATATAAAAAATTACATAGTTACCAACACATCCCCATTTTTCATTATTCTTTCTCAATTTTGAAATTTCTATAATATTACGCATCTTGGGAGGACAATAGAAGTCTATATAGAGCTGCTCTAGCAGTGGTGGTTCTCCAATCTCCCATACATACTTGGCGGGCCCGACGGTTTGCAGTTTAAGGAGTAGACATGGTCATTTTCATATAAATATTCTATGAATATGTTTAAGGTCAGATAAAATATATAAATGGGTTGCTTCTACATATTAAATACTGATCCGTATTGAATTTATTACTCTGTTTTTAAATAGAAAGTGCAAACACGCATGATAATATCATATGAGATCTCATGAGAATATCGGACATCAGATCTCGTATGAGAATATCGGACATCAGATCTCTTACGAGATTTCATTTGAGATCCCGTAATAAGTAAAATTGCAGATGACATTAATATATGATATCTCATATGCGATCTGATGTCTGAAATACTCATATGAGATCTCGTATGATATTTACACACGGTAAAAGGATGAAAATTAAAATAGGTGGCTTACAAAATGGTTAATAAAATCTAAAGCACTTTTGAGTAAACTATAAATTTATATGCATTTTTTATCTCATTCCCGCTTAAAAAAGACGGACACAAGGAAAAATATTTAGGGTAATGAAAGTAAATCATGAGATTATGCACTTGTATAGGGATATTATAATATTTAAGCGGTATCAATTAAAAATTAGAGCCAATGTTATTATTTATAGTGGGCTTATAGGTATAAACATTGTTAATCAATTTATGCAAAAATTTAGTAAGTATTCTACATTTGTAAATGTAGAATACTACAAAGCCCACCGGTAAACTGCAAACCGTCGGGCCCGCCAAGTATGTATGGGAGATTGGAGGACCACCACTGCTAGAGCAGCTCTATATAGACTTCTATTGTCCTCCCAAGATGCGTAATATTATAGAAATTTCAAAATTGAGAAAGAATAATGAAAAATGGGGATGTGTTGGTAACTATGTAATTTTTTTATATAGGCTTTAACTTTTCGTAAATATCTGATAAAATTCTTATGAATTTTAAAAATAAAAGGAAGGCATAATAGTTATATAATTAAAATAATTTTCACCCACACGGGCGTAAAGTGCGTAGGTTCTATAAAGTTTTGTAGGAGTATGTGAGCTATTGCGCTTGTTAGGCGTTAAGTAGTACTTTATGCCCGCTGGCTAAATATTTTTGAAGTTACAACGTGGGCGTAAAATGTAATTTTACACAAAAGGTACTAAAAGTTCTATTATGTCAGTCAAGTTAACTTACGGTTACTTGACTACAATAAATTGATTTCAGTACTTTCTTGTGTTTAATTTGTATAGGAGAATGCACAAATATGTCAGTCAAGTTAACTTACGGTTACTTGACTACAATAAATTGATTTCAGTACTTTCTTGTGTTTAATTTGTATAGAAGAATGCACAAATTTGAATACATTTTTGAGACAATCATACAGTTGATTCCGAGAGTTTTTTCATTACTTGACTATCGATAATTGATTTCACAACTTTGATTTGTTTGATTTGCAGTGAACAATTTGAATGTACTTACTGACATATAATTTGTTCAGCATACAATGACTCAAAGAAGTAAAAGACTTTTTCACTGGTATTTATTTGATTCCTTTTAAAAAATCATAAATATTATTATTTTATAGATTATACAGAAAAAACGTCTATACTTGCCTTTTTTTTATACTTTCGTAGAAAGTTTTATATTATTTCAGTACTTTCTCGTGTTTAATTTGTATAGAAAGATGAACAAATTTTAATACATTTCTGAGAACAGTCATACAGTAGTTTCCGAGAGTTGTTTGCATTACTTGACTATTGATAATTGATTTCACAACTTTCATTTGTTTGATTTGCAGTTTTAGAAAAAACGTCTATACTTGCCTTATTTTATACTTTCGTAGAAAGTTTTATATTAACAATATTATTATTGGTACAGTCATGAAAAAATTATTACCATTTGCAGAGAGTGCTTATTGAATAGATGAGGTTCGAAGTCATTATTAAATAGTAGTATTGGTATTATCAAAGTTTTAAATTCGAATGTTCTTTTAAGCTTCTTTTTCTATAGAATGTCTTGTGGCTTCTTTAAATTTGACAGACGTGTAATTTATGTATTTGTTAACAGTTCTACTTATAAACTGTTCAATCAAGATCTTCTTATCCATATGATTCATAAGTTCTGATACTCTGTAAAAATAAAAACAAAATTTCACAAAGTAACAATACTTATTATTATATTAATAACAGTTTTCTACTATATAAAAGTTTGCTACTTATTTGAATATTTATATTTTCATTTCAAAGTACAAATATACTTCTGATCTTGCATGTAATAACCACTGTCGAAGAAAATGAACCTACTATGGAGCGCACCACCTAGACCTCGTCAAAGGCTACCTCGAACACCTGGACCTACTATTACATGCGCCCTGACATCTAAATGCAAAAAACTACGGAGCGCAATACCTAGACATCGTCATCGGCTACCTCGAACACCTGGACCTCCTATTACATTCGCCCTGACATCTAAATGCAGAAAACTACGGAGCGCACCACCTAGACATCGTCATCGGCTACCTGGAACACCTGGACTTCCTGTAAAATACGCCCTGACATATAAATGCAAAAAGCTACGGTGCGCACCTCATCGACTATCCCGAACACCTGGACCATGTATTAGATGCACCCTGAGATCTAATCGCAAAAAATTACGGAGCGCACAACCTAGACTCCATTATCGGCCACCCCAAAGACCTAGACCACGCATTCGATGCGTTCCAATACCTAGAGGTAAAAAACTACGAAGCGCACCACCTAGACATCGTCATCGGCTACCTCGAACACCTAGAATTCCTGTACAATGCGCACTGACATATAAATGCAAAAAGCTACGGTGCGCACCACTTAGACATCATCCTCGGCTACTCCGAACACCTGGACTTCCTGTAAAATGCGCGCTGACATATAAATGCAAAAAACTACGGTGCGCACCACCTAGACATCATCCTCGGCTACCCCGAACACCTGGACCTCCTATTAGATGCGCCGTGACATCTAAATGCAAAAAACTACGGAGCGCACCACCTAGACATCATCATCGGCTACCCCGAACACCTGGACCACGTATTAGATGCACCCTGAGATCTAATCGCAAAAACCTACGGAGCGCACAACTTAGACTCCATCATCGGCCACCCCAAAGACCTAGACCACGGATTCGATGCGTTCCAATACCTAGAGGTAAAAAACTACGAAGCGCACCACCTAGACATCGTCATCGGCTACCTCGAACACCTAGACTTCCTGTAAAATGCGCGCTGACATATAAATGCAAAAAACTACGGTGCTCACCACCTAGACATCATCCTCGGCTACCCCGAACACCTGGACCTCCTATTAGATGCGCCGTGACATCTAAATGCAAAAAACTACGGAGCGCACAACCTAGACTCCGTCATCGGCCACCCCAAAGACCTAGACCACGCATTCGATGCGTTCCAATACCTAGAGATAAAAAACTACGAAGCGCACCACCTAGACATCGTCATCGGCTACCTCGAACACCTAGACTTCCTGTAAAATGCGTGCTGACATATAAATGCAAAAAACTACGGTGCGCACCACGTAGACATCATGCTCGGCTACCCCGAACACCTGGACCTCCTATTAGATGCGCCGTGAGATCTAAATGCAAAAAACTACGGAGCGTACCACCTAGACATCGTCATGGGCTACCTCGAATACCTGGACCTCCTATTACATTCGCCCTGACATCTAAATGCAAGAAACTACGGAGCGCACCACCTAGACATCGTCATCGGCTACCTCGAACACCTGGACTTCCTGTAAAATGCGCCCTGACATATAAATGCAAAGGCTACGGTGCGCACCACCTAGACATCATCATCGGCTACCACGAACACCTGGACCACGTATTAGATACACCCTGAGATCTAATCGCAAAAAACTACGGAGCGCACAACCTAGACTCCATAATCGGCCACCCCAAAGACCTAGACCACGCATTCGATGCGTTCCAATACCTAGAGGTAAAAAACTACGAAGCGCACCACCTAGACGTCATCATCGGTTACCCCGAACCCCTGGACCACGTATTAGATGCACCCTGAGATCTAATCACAAAAAACTACGGAGCGCACTACCTAGACTCCATCATCGGCCACCTCAAAGACCTAGACCACGCATTCGATGCGTTCCAATACCTAGAGGTAAAACGCTACGGAGCGCACCACCTAGACATAATCTCGGCTACCCCAAAGGCTTTACCTCGAGTTCCTCGGGTACAGTTCGGATGAGCCTCGAATTCGCGTGAAGCTAACCGCGGGTGTGCCTCGGATTAGCCTCGGCAGCACCTCGGCTGTACCTCGGCTCGAGCCGCGGCAAATCCGCGGCTGGAGCCGAGGTCCGAGCCGAGATAAAGCCGAGGTCCGAGCCGAGGTCCCAGCCGAGGTAAAGCCGAGGTCCGAGCCGAGTTTTAGCCGAGGCTCGACCGAGGTCCGAGCCGAGTACTCTATACTTTTGTAAAAGTCTACATTGTTATGACTCATCTCGTGCAATTCGATCTTACATGTGAAGTGTCATGACAGAAATTTAAAAACGTCGATTTCTCGAAAACACGTACAAGTGAGTTAGGTCGTTATTCCGGGAAGCCACAGATATTATGTTCATAATATATGTAAATACATATATAGAGATATATACATAGAGAGAGGTTATGTACTAATAAACATATATATTGTATACAATAAAAAATATACATATGTTTATGTCTCTTCTTCTCTCCCTCTCTCTCTATCTATATTTTTATCTTTCTCTTTCTTTTGTCTTTCTTTATTATTATACGGCCATTATCACTGCTTAACTCTTCATGGCCATTAATTCCTGGTGATTGTATGTGTGTATATATATACATAACATATATGACGTCACAGGAAGTCGGGAAAAACCGGATACGAGGCTGAATACCATGGAGAAAGTTAAGAAATCGGAAAGCCGACAAAAAAAAATTCAGTCCCTTATATCTTTTGAATGAGATAATCTTTTTAAATAAAATCTTTTGATTTGAGTAGAGCAATGAAATGGCTTTCGATTAAGAGGGATATGTTATATAGTTAAAACTAGCGCAATAGGTGTATAAGCTCATAGAATTTCTCGTACATCCATTTCAATGTATATCATCACGCGGTCGTCCTAAGGCTCTTCTATACTTGCCTTCGGAACGCTCCCGCGTTCCTTGATATTATAAACGATAGTGCAATAGTAAAGATTGTTATTGAACCAAATAGCAAATTTTATAACAATTTCTTTCGCTATTTTAAACCTGCATTTTCAAATGCAAAAGTTGTTGCTAAATAGAATTTTTCGTGATTGTTACGATAAATGCTGTTGAAGGCCACGCGCCACGCTATATGTGTTACGACGGTCGCACGACACGAAAATTTCAGTAGTCTATGTATTGTTGTTAAAAATTTGTACCATTGTTTGTGATCGTGTCGTACGCTTGTCGTAATAGTGTACCGCGGCGCGCGGCTTTCTACAGCATTTATCGTAACAATCACAAAAAATTCTATTTAGCAACAATACATGGAGCAAAATTCGAAAATTCGTTACACAACTTTTGCATTTGAAAATGCAGGTTTAAAATAGCGAAAAAAATTGTTATAAAATTCGCTGTTTGGTTCAATAACAATATCTATTATTGCGCTATGGATTATAATATTCCTATAATACTGCAAAATTTATTGGGTAAAAATTTCTGAATGAAATATTTGATCTGAACGAAGTTCTGGCGAGTTGAACAGAAAATTATATTAAACTTTTTTTTCCAAAAAAAAAAAAAAAAACAGTTTATTTGGATTTTTAATAAAACTAATAAAGATGAAAATTTGATTTCTTCACATAAAAATGCGCATTTCAATTCTTTACATGCCTGTTTTTTAAAAATCGCGATTTGCTCAATTTTCAAATTCGATACATTTTCTGCAAAATCTCGGGATGTTCCTTTTCGGGGCCCTCAATTGAGATCAAATTTTATGTAATTGATTAAAAATTACCTATAATTAAGTATGTAAATTTAATCGACGACTTGCGGCGATATTGTACACAAGTATTTTCTAAAATGCTACACAAATAAATTCTACACAGAGAATTTCGGCACCCAAACTATTTATCGAGATAAATTGTGCACAGTTAAAATCTACATTAATATGATCTACACATGATGTACAGTTTAATCGTGTAATCTATCTCAGTGTAGACTATATATGTGTACATTTTTTCTTAATATTATTTGTGTAGAACTTAGCCGTGCTAAAAAAGTCCTGTGTAGGTGCTTTGTGTAGATACTAAATATCCTCAATATCACTAGTATCGAATACAACCCAATGCGTAATTTGTTTTTTAGTTGCGTAATTTTATTTATTTAGCTAGCCAATGCTTTATGTATATTTTTGCTTCCTCAAATTGGAAGCTTTATAACGGTGAAAAAAATTTTTGAACCAAAAATGTTCAAGAACATGTTTTAAGACTTTTGGCGCTAAAATCCGTTGTTTTTGATAAAAAATGTTCGTGTCGTGTGTGTGCATGCGTGCGTGCGCGCGCGTGTGTGTGTGTTTCTGTCTATACAGGCGAGAACTTTTGAACTGATCGACCGATTTGCATCGGAAAAGGCTTATTCTCTTCGTTTCGGAAGAGAATAGAGAGAGCATACCCTACTTTTTGATTTTACCGATTTTCTTTTTTTATAACCAAAAAATGATTTTGAATTTTTCGTTTTTTTGATTTTTTAATTTGTTTTAACCAGTATTACTTAATAAACTAAATTTTTATTAAAAGGTCTTTAAATTACTTACAATTTCTTTTGCTTCCTCCTAGAGGAAGCTTTGTTATAGTAAATTTTTCAACTTCGTTAAAACTCTCTATAAACATCATTAGAGGTGTTAGAAGTTTGTTTCACATGATTTTAGAAAATGTCTGTATGGATGTGTGGGTGTGTGTGTGCGTGTGTGTGTATGTATACCGCTTTATCTCCGGATCTACGCGGTCGATTTTAACCATCAGGTTCTCATTTTTTTTGTTTTTTTATTCTGAATTCGGGAAGAAAATAATTTTTGATGATTTACTGATTCGTTTTTGTTTTATTTCAAATTTTTGATTTTCGAAAAATTTATTTTTGATTTTTTTTAATGATCGGATTTAAATTTTTGAATCAAATGGGTCGCATTCGAAAGAGCATAAAAAAACCTATAATTAAAAAAAAAAATTATCTAGCTATCACGGTCCTCTTGTTATTAACAAAAACGTGTTTTTTTTTAAAAGCTAATAACTCCTAAAGTAAACGGTCAATTTTTTAGAGAAAATTCACGATAATGCAGAATATAAATTGCTATAATCTGTGAAAATTTTAATCCATTCTGTTGGTTAGTTTTTGAGAAAAAAATTAAAAAACGGAAAAAATGTGTTCTCTATGTCACACGTTTTATGGAGTAAACCTGTTATTTGTTATTAATAAAAACGTAAACATAGAAAAATGAAAAAAAATGAGTTTAGTATGTCTAACCATTGCGGGAGTAAAAATTGACTTAATCGCTTCAAAATTCCTCGTAGAGGTGGATTTTGTATAGTTTTCGATCGAGTTATTTGGGCAAAATGATTGGTCCATAGCTTTAAGAGATATTTGAAGTTAAAATATTTTTAACCTTTTTTCAAATCGTAATTTTCGAGAATAGCTCTATGTATTCGAAGGGAATGGGCAGCATTCGAAATAGAATTAAAATAGCTATATTTCCTAAAAAAAAAATTTTCTTTTATAGGGTGTTCTGTTATTATAAAAAAAAAAAACGTAAGCATTGAAAAATGAAAAAATAAAAAAAAATGAGTTTTGTATGTGCAACGATTGCTGGAATAAAATTGACTTATTCGCTTCAAAATTTCTTGTAGAGGTGTATTTTTTAGATTTTTATGTCGATTTCTTGGGGCAAAATGATTGGTCCATAAATTTCAGATATTTGAGGTTAAAATATTTTTAGTAAAATTAATAAATGAAAAAATTGAGCTTTGTATGTCTGGCGATTTTGGAAGTAAAATTGACTTAATCGCTTCTTTAAATCATTTATTAGATGCAATTAATAATGTGTCAATACAAAAGTATTTATGTTAAGATATAAATAATACAAAATAACCTACCTACTTGGAACGCAACTAATACACATTCAATTCACGATATATAAAAACCCTTTTCATAATTAATATTACCTCCAAATTATTTTACTATGATCAAGATTATATGGCTACTTTTTAAAATATTTGATATTTAACATTATGGTATTTCTGAAAATGGCTTTCTCGGTTGCACAATAACTAGAGTAAAATTGTTTTAATTTCTTTGAAATTTTGTAGATATGTTGAGTTTGTATATTATTTATTATATTAGTTCTTATGGTAATAAAAGAATTCGTTTATGAATTTGAGAGATATTTTAGGCTAAAATTGTTTTAGCCATCTTTTCATATCGAAATTTTTCGAAAACGGCTTTATGTATATGTTACTAAAAAGTGGAAATGACGCGCGATACGCACGCGTGTTGTTTACTTGCTTTTTCTAATTTAATAAGCTATTAGGTTCATTATTTAAAAATATTGCAACGAGGTATAATGAAGGTAGGTTAATGAAATTGTCTATCAATCAAAAAACATGTATTTTTTTATGAATAACTAAAGACGGTATTATTTAAATAAAATTAAAAATATACCCCTACAGCGAGTTTTCAATCATTGTGAAAGCAGATAAGATTATGAAAATAAACAATTTATTAAAATAATACAGATCTTTGTTATTTCTTAAAGAACTAATTATTTTGAAATATTTTCCACTTATTACACTTATTACACTTATTAAAAACTATATTTGGTTAAAATTTCAATACATTTTCTTCATTTGTTTTTGAGAAAAATTATTTTATAAAAGTATAAAAAAAGGAATTGATAAATTAGTTTGAGAAAGCTAAGTGCCAATGAATTGGCAGCGGTTTTTTTATTTAAATTATCTCTAGCCTGTCATTTGTTATTAATGAAAATATGGTTTATATTTCTTGAATTAATATCTCAAAAAAATTTTCCACTCAAAATTTTTACCACTTATTACACTTATCGAGTACAACATTGTGTTAAAATTTCAAGAGGTTATGTTGATTTGTTTACGAGAAAAAAATAATTTTTGAAAACAAGTGCGTTTTCTTTCGTTAACGATATCAGGAGTAAAAGTCAATGAATCGTTTTGAAATTTGGCAAAGAATTAGCTTTTTTATATCTAAGGATTCAGTTCTTTGCCGAAAAAAATCTGACCGTTGTGATCAAAGATATTTGAGGTTAAAATTTGTTTATAAATTTCTTATATTTGCATTTTTAAAAAGAATATTCGATTGATGGACTCAAAATTTTTACCACTTATTACACTTATCGAGTACAACATTGTGTTAAAATTTCAAGAGGTTGTGTTGGTTAAAATTCTTTAACTCATTCCAAATTAGCCCCAAAACACACATATAAAGTTTTAGAGCAAAATATGCAATAGTTCTATTTAATTTGTACATCATATATAAATAAAATAATTATTGTTTACTGGCATATCCCCGAGAAAGTAATTTCAGATTGAGTCCCGCGGCAACGTGTACTAGGGCAACGATAATAATTGACTTTCAAAATATGAATTTCGTAAAAATTTCATAAAAATATTTCATAAAAATATCGATTCTTAAATATGAAAAAAACTACCTCTCTGTTAAATTTCAAAACGATTCGTTATCTTTTGTTAAGAAGTATAACTTAGTTATTATATTTGTATGATTGTTACAATAATGGATTAACTTTAAACCACTAAGTCGAGCAGGATAGTAATTAAATACCTGTTTCAAAACAAATATTTATTAGATATTGCCAATACATACTTTTCTTTCGCAAACTAATGTATTTCTTTAAAATTTTTTATAACAATAATTAATTGTTTGTATAGGATACATAAATAAAAAAACAAAAAAGATATTTTTTATATTCGGCGAATTTGAAGATGTATACTTAAATTTCAATAACCATATTTTTTCTTTTCAGTTCACTGACATACCAACTGAATTATTGTTAATATTCAGCGTATTTTTACGAGATTTTACAGTGTTTTTTCGAGTATGAGATACTTATATTTTATATTATAAGATTTTGGTATTTTCGCCTGTATGGGAATTGAATTTCGGCATTATACCTATTATGGAAACTAAGTTTCGGCATTTTCCCCATGGATGTTATCATCGTCGGTATTTTTCATTTCGATAATTTTCATTTCTGAAATTTCACTTTCGATATTTTGGGTATTCGTTAAAAACATTTTCGGCATATTCCCTTTCTATAATTATACTTTCGTCGTTTTCCCCGCTCGGTGAAAGTTCTTTCTGAAGATTTAATTGTCGGTAATATTGCTTATTGAGATTTTCCTTGATCGGCTGAACTTACTATCTCAAAATATACCTGTCGCTAAAATCACCTATCGGGATTTTCCCTGTCTGTGATTTCCCCTATCGGGATATCTACCCACCCCCGAGTTAGCACGTTTTTTATCGCCAATCGGAATTATTATCTTATTTTTCCAGTCAGGTATCAGGCGAAATACAATTATACATATAAAAAGTGGTTATGCAGGGCTACTACTGATAGATAAAAGTAAACGTATAATTATGTACTTTCAAAACGTTTTTGATAGGGAGGGGTGGGGACAAGGGAGGCCAGTACAGCCAGAGAGTATTCAACATACCGTATAAATAATCCGATTTCTACGTTCACTTCAGGGAAACTGAGGGAGGGATGGGGGTAGAGTGTACGAGTGTGTGTGTACTGTGTGTGTGCATGTCTGTGCAGCTTCCATTGTTTCGTTCAAATCTGCTACCTGCATTCCTGATACTCTTCTTGTAAGTAGTATAATGTTAGTATTTTATCATTGTGGATAAAGAAAACAAATAATGCATTTATTGTATTTTTCTTGAACACAGCGACAAAATTATTTGTTCAAAACTACCTTTTACTGTTATATTATGTATTTTATATACGATCCATTTCATTTATGTGCAATTGTTGTTAATTAATTACAAAAGAAAATGTGAATTTCCATTTGATGTAGATTAATAGAAATAAGGTGACAAATTTTTCAGAAATAAAAATATGTAAGGTAAAAGTACTAGTAACTGGACGCTTAAGGAATGATACCATCCAATACCTTGACGCCATATAAATACGGGTTAAACAACGTCTAGGTATTGGGACTGTCCCAACTCTTAACGTGTCTAGTCATTGCTTTTACCTTACGTGAATTTTTTATTAGATGCTGCATTTTTAAATTGTAAAAAAAGGACATCATAACATTTGTATGCACATTTAAATGGTGGAAATGTAGACTGTTTCATATTTCAGTAGTGACGCTCTTCCTTTCTCTCATTTCATCCTTCATTCAAAAGGAAAAAAAAATGAAAAAACACAAAGGACTCATAGTTTTGAACATTTCTATGATTTCATTTTTAAATTCAGCGCACATTGCTAGGGAAAGAAGAAAGTACGCAATTGAAAAAATATCGTCACGAGTCTCTAAATATTGTATCACAGCTACTTCATGTATTTCGACCTGTCATCCGACTGAAAAGAAATTCTTGATCCCCCGTCCGCCACACCTACAGCGCGCTCGCTTGCATACTCTCTGCGCG
Organism: Torymus aiolomorphi; assembly: GCA_036365515.1. Lineage (NCBI taxonomy): Eukaryota > Metazoa > Arthropoda > Insecta > Hymenoptera > Torymidae > Torymus > Torymus aiolomorphi. The sequence continues at coordinate 196,092,268 of CM070875.1, read as the reverse complement.
TGCTTTTATGTTTTTTTTTTCGCCCCAAGCTGCGCGTATAACGCGCGTCACGTGTTATTTTTCCACTCCTAGCGAGAACGGCGCATTTTTTATTGTTCCTTCCTTTTTATTAAATTTTGCACGCGCATACGGGCCGCGCCCGCTTTTGCGTGTACGCAGTGAGAGGCAGAGAGCGAGTGGGCGGGCGTGAAAAGTGTTATTTATACGTGTAATGCGCTGAACACGTGAGCACGCGGGCTGTGATGAAATCTCGTAATCGCGTAGGCGCGGGCGCGCGCACCGGGTGTCGACAGAGTGATAGAGAGAAAGGGTGAAAAGAGACGACGAGAGGGGAAATAGGCGCGAGCACGCAGATGGATAGAGATTTCAACCAGTCATTTTCAAACATTTTGAATGGATGTTTTTGCGTCCGTGGGCGTATTCAGGGTAAGTGAAACGCTTTTCACGTTGCCGTGTATTTAAAATAGCTAAAAATAGTAGCAATAAGTTGAATAAAAAAGAATTGGTTCATACTAGAAAATAAATTAAGTCGTTAAATTATCATATGATGAAAAAATGTTATACTAACGCATATTCTGTCATTTTGATAAAAAAGAAGAAAATAATATTCACGAATACGTATTTTGCGTTTCATATTATATCTGAATTCATCAAAAACATTTTAAATAGTTTTCAGTGAGAATATTGTTCTTTGTTCAGCAGTAAGTTATATCTTCGGAAAAATAATTCTTTCTACTTTGGTTTAAAGTTATTTTAATTAAAACTCTTTCTTTAATTTTATGTGAAGTCTTTATAGATCAAACTACAATTAAATCTGCACCGGATCTTACAATTAATTAACGCGAAGTTATGCGGTAACAGTATCAAAAAGAATAATAAAGTGCATTGAACAGGTGCAGCACACTTTTACTTTGAAGTCGAGAATAGATTAGTGGACATTGAATATTTTCCTTTACTTAGAGATTGCAATTGACATGGGGTGGGTATCATTATGTCTTATTAATCAAACAGTGATTTTCAACAGTTTCCTTGGGTTTGATTGGTATCAACTACTAAGTTTCGACTGACTTCCCTTAAAAGTTAACAAAGACTTCTTAATTCATGCATATATTTAAATTTAGGTAAATCTGTAACTTTAGGAGTAATAAATATATATCACCCCCAGAGACTCCGCTTTTGTATAAAGTAAGCAGAATGCACGAAAAATAATAAAGCTAATCTAACTTGTTTCCACCAGTGAAATCAACTGGTTAAGAAAAAAGTAAAATTAGCTTTATTTATAATAAGAATAATTTTATATTTAAAATTAGAAGGTCGGTTCCACATTGATAAAAGGAAGATTCTACTTTTTTAATGTTATTTCGATCAATGTCGTTTTGAGTAGAAGTATGTAGTCATTTTCAAGTTAAATCAACTGTGTGAAAAGTAGAATTAACTATTTATTTTTTTCCGCATGGGAAAATCTTCTTACCTTGTTAATTTTTTTCTGAAAAATGAAAAATTTAAGCAATTCTGGGAATGAAGTTAACATTAAGTAACATTTTTTTTCAAAAGTCAACTACTACCCACCAATATTTAAAGTATTTATCATTAGTCCTCAGTAGGTTCAAATGAGCAATGAGCAGATATTTTCAATAAAGCATAAGAGCAATCTAAAATTAATTGAAAATGTATCAAAGGGCGTGGCAGTGCCCTGCTTGGCGAGTTATAATACTCTTGTTATTGACCAATTAATCTGAAAATTCAATGCAACTAACGAGTATATTATTGCACTTTCAGACTTCAAGTACTAAAATGAAATCTAAGTAAATACATTACTTATAGGACTATGAAATTTCTAAAGGTACTTTGTTTATATAAAAGAAGCAATATCTTCGGTTATTCTTGACTACTTATAGTTAGCACAAGATCAAAATCGCGAGGAAAACAAAGACAGAGAGGAAGAAAGTCAACGTCGGCTATCAATTACCGAAATAAATATATACACGCAAGAGAAAGAGCGGAAAGAACTCGATGAAATTTCCCCGCCCCTTGACCTCGTAGATAATTAATTCCGGCATGCGCGCAGCAGGAAAAACTGGGTCTGTATACCCAACGTATATTAATGTACGCAATCAATGATCCCGAAAACGCAATAAATGCACGACGCGGCGGCCGATGTTATGAATCAGAGAGAGAGAGGGAGAGGGGGAGAGAGAGAGAGAGAGAAAGAGAGAGAGAGGGAGAGAGAGAAAAAGGGAAGGTCGGGTGTATCGATTCGCGAAACAATTATCTCCGCCCCCGACGCACGCGCGAATGTATTATGCGAGGGCTTGATTTGTGGTCTGTAATTGATGAAATCGATATCTCGTGCGGGAAATGGCAATTTGTCGGGATAGTTTTGCGGGATCGCGCTGGATTTCCTTGCGTTTTGGGAGTCAGTTGGGATTATTCGGGGAAATTGGTTGGATTTTTGGTAAAAAGTTCTGTAATTTTGGATTTGAGTTATGTAGTCTTTAATGAATAGATGATTCCGTGATTGAAACATATATGTATAAAGATAATAGGAAAAAGTTTTTAGATTACTGTAATTATATATGTGCAAATCCGCGGACTACAGACAACAACTGGGGTACAAAAACGGAAAAAATTTTTTTTGAGGGCACACCTACCACACAAGGTTTTTTCGATTTTTTCGGTTCTTTGGGGGTCCCCCAACATGAAAATACTCGTGAACACTCATTATCCGTTGCCAAACTTTTTTGCCAACGAAATCAATTTTTCTTATAGAAATTTGACATGGGAAAAATGGACGAAAAGTAGTCATTGATGATTAACCAATAGCAAACTATTGAAGAGGCCAAACCAAACTCCACAAAAAAGCGATTAAAGTTGAATAGAGCTTCAATTTGAGATGAAAATCGTTAAAATCGTTCAATTCTGTGCAAAGCTACGTGAAGTTGAAAATGGCGAAAAATGACAAAAATTTGAAGAATTACGTGGCTTTGAAAAAAATCGCTCATTTTTGTCATTATTCGCCATTTTCAAATTCACCTAGCTTTGCACAGAATCAACCGATTTTAACGATTCTCATCTCAAATTAAAGCTCTATTCTTCAACTTTAATCGCTTTTTTGTGGAATTTGGTTTGGTCTCTTCAATAGTTTGCTATTGGTTAATCCTCAATGACTACTTTTCGTCCATTTTTCCCATGTTAAATTTCCATAAGAAAAATTGATTTCGTCAGCAAAAAAGTTTGGCAACGGATAATGAGTGTTCACGAGTATTTTCATGTTGGGGGACTCCCAAAGAACCGAAAAAACCTTATGTGGTAGGTGTGCCCTCAAAAAAAATTTTGTCCGTTTTTGTACCCCAGTTGTTGTCTGTAGTCCGCGGATTTGCACATGTACGTACGGTTATAAAGATTGATCGTTGTTACTTTTTAATGTGTAATATTTTAATAGTAATTCAAGTATTTTTTAAAACTGAAAATCTAGTATTATCTTTAGAATAAGAGAATTTGCAATAATTGCATAATTTAATATAAATTAAGTAGTATTATAATGAGATTTTAAATGACTTTGGATAGGCTCTAGTGCTCGGAATACCCGCACACTCGCCAACTCGCCCGTATTAATAAAATGCAGGTTTAACCCGTTCATAACACACAGGTACCCGTATGATACGAGTATTCGTATTTATTCATTTAAAAATTAAAAAATTAAATTATTATTATGAAAATAATACTTAATTATTATTATTTTATTATTACAGGTACCCGTATTTTATTCATACATACGGGTATTGGGTACCCGTTCAATTAATACCGGTATCGGGTACCCGTTCAATTAATGCAGGTATCGGGTACCCGTTCAATTAATACGGTTCGAACCCGTATTTAGACCCGCAGGTACGGGTAACGAATACTTGAAAATATAAAAACCCGCAAAATTTCCTAGCACTACTACATTCCTTATTACCTATTGCTTATAGGCATAATGATGGTCAGGCTGAACGATTTAGTAAAAATTCCATCACCGTTACATTCGTTTGCAGCTTCTTACCCGATAACATATAGATGTCCATGCAACCAATTGTATGGGCCGCCAGTTCAACAAAATCCGCTAGTATAAGAATACAGTGAGCGAACCATTTTTCCAACAGCTTTCACATCCACACACACACACACACACACACACACACACGCGCGCGCGCGCGCGCACACACGCGCACACAGCCACGCGCAACACACGCACACACACGCACACAGACACGCGCAACACACGCACGCACGCACATCACAGCATGCAGCACCCAAGATAAATCCTCGAACGTACCAGCCGTACTAACTAACGAGATTTTTTGAAAATATAACGCGCGTCTGCGGTGTCGTATCTGCCTATATTTTCAACGCTCATGTTAAGGAGGTTGGTTACCGTTGCTCCTGCGGGGCAGGGTTCCCTCGCACCGCGTGCGCGGTTCCGCTCACAGCGCACCCCCTTTCGCAGCCAACGAACTCGATTGTTTGTTTACGCTTTGCCGCAGTACTCAGAATTTGTGTTGTACGTCGTTTTCAGATTTCGTATACACATTTTCCTGTATATTTTTTATATTGCCAGTAGTTTTTTGGTTCGCTGTTACGTTTTTTAAAGAATCGCATCCTAAGTGTATTGTGTTTTTACTAAGGTTATGGTTTTACTTCCATAAGAACCCGTATATAAGAGTTGAACTTTGAAGTTGAATTATTCCATAACCGAGTTGACAAACGATCTGAAATTTCGCACACTTACAGGAAATGAATCGAAGAATAACAATATTAAGTTTTTGGAGTGATGTAACTATTTTCATTTGGGTATAGCCAACGTCCTTAAGTCCGCCGAAAATATTCCGCCCACTGCTTTTGAGGCTTTCGCTTTTCTTAGCGTTTTCACTCGGTTTCCACTCTTTCTCGCGCGTCTGCCATGCCGTGCTAGTTTTTCCGACCGTAGTTTGTACGGGGGGTCCAGAGTTAGACGATTCACTTTAAAATTGAAGTCAACTATAGACGTTTTTCAGTTCGACATATGAATTTTCAGATTAATACAGATTGTTCTTAATTTAGAAATTCTAAATTACGAAAATCATATTTTCGAATCTAACAATTCACCTACTGTCCAAAACATCGAATTTGATCAATACGATCTCAAAGCAAATATAACCTGTTTCTAATGATTTATTTCGAAATATCTTCATTGTATCCTTATTAAAATTCTATTAATGAAATTCGATGTTTTGGACAGTAGGTGAATTGTTACATTCGAAAATATGATTTTCGTAATTTAGAATTTCGAAATTAAGAACAATCTGTACTAGCATATGTCGAACTGAAAATAGTATATTTCGACACGGGTGGGGAAGTCGATTATTTAGCTGGTGTGACTTTTTGCACGAGCGAAGCGAGTGCGAAAAAGTCACACCACCTAAATAATCGACTTACGTACTAGTTTCGAACGGTATTTTATACCACGAGCGCCGAAAAATCATATCAAAGTTGTGATTTTGAGGTTAGAGTGGTATAAATGTCTAGGGTCCCGGACTCTGTGCCAGACGGACAATGTGCCAGAAGCGGTGAAAGGCGCGTTCGCATGAACGGGTGGCGCGCGTAGCGACGTGCGCAGTGTTACCACCGTTGACGAGCGCACGGCGGAAGATTTGAATATCGCGAAATAAATAGCGCTATTATTTGAAAAAAAGTCAAAGTTTAATCGACAAACAAAAAATTTCAAATATACCACATGAGGCAAATTTAATTTTCACATAAAAACATACCACAGCATCGCACCCAACGAAAAAGCATTAACAACAACATAACCGGAAAAGGCAAATAATATACTATAGAAAAATATTGCATAAAAATCAATAGTTTATTAAGAAATTAAATCTAGGAATAAATGTAATACTTTTTTATTTTATGTTATAAGTATAGTATTGTTTCGTTGTTACTGCTTTCTATTGCACGTCTACGTAACTCCCTTACACGCGTTGACCTCACATCCCCCGGGTGCTTGGATTGAAAAATTATTTAAATAATCTTCTTGCTTAGTGTCACACGTTTATGTAACTCCCTTATACGCGTGGCTCTGGCGTCCTTTGGCTACTTGGCTTTAAAAATTATTTAAATAATAGTCTTGCCTAGTATCGCTCGCCTACGTAACTATCTTACACGCGTTGACTTCGCATCCCCAGGGTACTTGGGTTTAAAAATTTTTTAAATAAACGTCTGGCTCACTATCATACGTCTACGTAACTCCCTTATACGTGTGTCCCTCTTGTCCCCCAGCTATTTGTTTGTAAAATTATTTAAATAATCGTCTTGCTTAGTGTCACATCCCTACGTAATATCTTTATAATTATTTTACAACATATTTTAAATAAACTAAGATTTATTTTTGACGTCTTTATAAAACATTCTGCATGCGTAATCTATCGATCCTAGACTGTGTGTGGAAAATTTGGAGAATTTTTCCGATTTGTAGGTGAAGGTAGGGCTTTTTACATTTATTTTACAACTTATTTTGCAAATAATCTATTGATTTTCGTATTTTTTTTAACGACTTCCTACATACGTATTCCATTATCACATTAAACTATGTATGCAAAATTTGGAGCATTTTTCCGATTTGTAGGTGAAGGTAGGGCTTTTTACATTTATTTTACAACTTATTTTGCAAATAATCTATTGATTTTCGTATTTTTTTAACGACTACCTGCATACGTATTCCATTATCGCATTAGACTATGTATGCAAAATTTGGAGAATTTTTCCGATTTGTAGGTGAAGGTAGGGCTTTTTACATTTATTTTACAACTTATTTTGCAAATAAACTATTGATTTTCGTATTTTTTGTAATGACTTCCTGCATATGTATTCCATTAGACTGTGTATGTAAAATTTGTAGCATTATTCCTAATTTGTAGGTGAAGTAGGGCTTTTTACATTTATTCCTAGATTTAATTTCTTAATAAACTATTGATTTTTATGCAATATTTTTCTATAGAATATTATTTGCCTTTTCCGGATATGTCGTTGTTAATGCTTTTTCGTTGGGTGCGATGCTCTGGTATGTATTTACGTGAAAATTAAATTTCCCTCATGTGGTATGTTTGAAATTTTTTGTTTATTTATGAAACTTTGACTTTTTTTCAAATCATAGCGTTATTTATTTCGCGATATTCAAATCTTCCGCCGTGCGCTCGTCAACGGTGGTAACACTGCGCATGTCGCTACGCGCGCCACCCGTTCATGCGAACGCGCCTTTCACCGCTTCTGGCACATTGTCCGTCTGGCACAGAGTCCGGGACCCAATGTCTATAGTTGACTTCAATTTTTAAGTGAATCGTCTAAACTTTGGACCTCCCCCCGTTTGTACCACCCGAGCTATCAATAATGATTGTAGGTGCATTAGTATATTACGCATCTAGGAAAGAAAAAACTTGGATTTACAGCCCGTGGAAATTGCCACCCGAGCCGAAGGCGAAGGTGGCAAATACGAGATGTGGGCTGGCCAATTTTTTTCGCGTGATGAGTATACTATTTCTCGCACCATACCCGGGCGGAAAATACCACACTCGCGTTTTTGAGCCGGGAGCGAAAGTAGTACTTTCGGCCAGGGTATGGTGAAAGTTATTCTTTAATGTTCGTATCCAAGGTTATTGTACAATTTAGCTCTATGTTTTAAATAATGGAACTAAAATTTGACATTTTGAATTACATATGAAATACTCCCTGCTAGAAATTGTCCATTTTTCTCTTATTTGTGAAACGATTTTTCGAACATTTTCTAACCATTTTATGGATATTTTGGTCTACTCGCCAGAAAATGGCTAGAAAATGTTCGAAAAATCGTTTCACTAATGGGAGAAAATGAACGATTCCCAGCAGGGCTATAGAAACTATTGATTTGATATTTTTCTCAAGAAGAGAACATTTTATGAATATACATTCATGTCTCACATTCATTAGTTCACCCTTCTGTACTTTGCATTCGGAATGTTTGTGTAAGTAAACATCCACGTGCAGGATTCAGAGATGAGGTGACCCACTCGGATTTCTGTACCAATTGTTTGAAATTTAACCAATTAATTCCTGAATTATAAAATATTTTACAGTGACTTTAAGCTCACGAATTTTTATAAAATCGTAATGCAGTTTTACTTCCGATCAACTTTTGTAGATATTTTTTCGGACCCGCCCTTACACGATGCAACCACTTAGAAAAGTAAAAACTATCAATTTTCATTGTTTTTTTGACAAATTTACATAAAAAAACATGTTTTTAAGCAATTTTTTCCTAGAAAACGATCGATTTTGTGCAAAGATAATAGCTTTTCATACTAAGAATAACACCGAATGCATTATTAATACTTGCATTATGAAAATATCGAGGTAGTTTTTTAAAAATTTTTTTCTGAAAAATATCAGACATTAAAAAACAACAACAATTATCTTTCGTGCAGACATTAGCAAAGTCGTTTACTTTAATGCTAACTCTTATGATGTTCTATTATTCATAAAAATGTATATTCAGGGGTTTCTGAGGTCGCCCATTACAAATCTTTTGTCAGATTTTTGAAATGCAAAATGGCGCATTCAATATAACAGATAAAATTTTAAGAAATTTTGAAGGTTTCAGGAAAAAATAGGTATACCTATAGGTGTTTTTTTTTAGGGAGAGAGGGGGGGGGGGAGGTCACTGATTACAAATCTTCTGTCATCCTATTTCTGAAATTTGAAATTGTAAATTCGATATTATGCCCAAAAATATTAGAATCTTAAGAAATCCAGTGAAAATTCCTATATTCTTGTTTTTTGGATTGCTGTGAACTAATCTATCGTAAGTTTGGTGACAAATAGTTCTCACGTTATATATCTATTTTTTCCTAAAAAATTGGAATTTTTTCAAATTTTTATCCACCATATGCAATCTGAGAGAAGATTCGCAATCAGCACCGGCAGAAACCCCTCAACATACATTTTTATGAATCCGTTTTATTTTTACAAAACGTATTATACTTTTGATATTATTTATGTTGTAATTGTATTTTTAGTTGAATAGTGATAATAGTCACATGCACAAATTTATTTTGCAGTGCTTTTAAATGTAATTTAAATGTTTTTGTTTCGTTATCAATAAAGTCACTAAATCTTTTTATTATTTATGCATTTTACGGTATATATACAATAATTTTCAGTTCAATAACATATATTTAATACTTAATCTATATCTTTAATATTTCCTTGTCGACTTCGTTTTTCTTTAGACTCTATCAAATCAGTATTAATTCTTGTTTTTAACCTTTAGGCTGCCGAAAAGCCTAAATATAGGCTCTACGTGTGATCGGAACATTGTATAGGTTATATCTAAGATTTAGTAACATGGTTTGGGCATTTTCTAAGGGGATTAAAGCCCTTCAAATTCCGGCAGTCTAAAGGTTAAAAATTTACAATATATTCTATCCCTAAGAACTATACTAAAGTATATTCTGTCATCGTCACCTATCCCGCACGCCAAAATCTTCTCTACTGCGCGTGCACCTTGTTTCTCTGAATTTTCCATAAACTGATTCTCGAATAATAGTCCATGTACAAATAATGACTCCTACCTATCCCCTTTAGCTTTTTAATTTTCTCTAATTTCCAATTATTTTTAACATTTATTAAATTTTTTCTTTTCTGCATTCGTGACCTAATGTATTAATTTCCTATTTGTAAGATAAGGTTACATAAATGAAATGTGTAATAAGAAACTTATTCTATTTATTTTTTTTATTTTTTAGCTAATAAAAATGTTAAGATATGTCGCTTATACTTAGAAAAATAATTAGGTATCAAATTCTATCTGGTTTTCGAGAAATATAATAACGACTAACTTTTCCCGTTCCTTGTTGTTCTCTCTCCTCCTCTATCCTCCTCCTCTATTAAGATATCGAGAAGAATGCGTGTGATCTTATTCAGAAAGGACCCGGTCGCAATGCAGCGTATTACAAGCAACGACTACGTCGAGCGGTGTTTGCCTGCGCGTTTGATAACCGCGGTAAATCTTGGCAGGGGGAGAAGAGAGAGAAACGAAGTTGGCAAAAAACTTTTCGACGGTGAGAAATCGCCTCTTCGCGCGCGCGCACTTAAAGCTCCGTCTAGTCCGCCCGTCTCTTATCTTCGCGGCGTTTCTCCCGCGGCGGCGAGACGGCAGTCGCGGATTTGCGGCGAGAAAGCGAGACATGCGGTTTCAGGTCTCTTTCCGTGGGCGTGGTGAAGCTTGAAGATAGAGAAGAGGTAAAGGATTTTGAAAAAGAATTTCAATTTTAATATCACGGAATATGCTAAACAATATCAATGCACAAACCTGTGACACTCAGTCAGTCAGTCACTGATCATGAAGCTATCTTCAGCTATTTATTTACCGCTAGGATTTGTCACTTGCGTTTGTATATATCTGAATGTCGGTAAACCAATCGAGATTTTGTGTTAAAATAAAGTTATTTTGAATGAAATTCTGAAAATTTTGGTTATTTAAACTAGATTAAACTCCGGTTCTAACGAACATTTTTCAACTTTCAACCTCACATTTTGAAGAGAGAATAATATTCTATTAAGCTACTTCATAATTATTATCTATAATTTAGTTTACATAATTATTTAAACCTTTTTAATTAAAAATTTCAGTAAAAAATGTCAATTTAATTTGTTTATAAGACTTTTTTCACTATTTGCACTAATTTTCTCAAAATTTTTCTATTGCAAAGTTGTTTGTTTTTCATTTACAAATACGCTAAATTTTGAATTTTTAAGAAAACTTAATTAGAAAGAAAAGGTATCACAAATTGAGTGCAAAAAAGTCCCGGTGTAGCTAAGCGCGATAATTCTTTTACTTCTTCTGGCAAAAATTTGTTAATTTTCAGCTAAACATAAAATATTATTAAATTAATTTATAGTTATTATCTATAATTTAGTATAAAAAAAATTAAGCGCCACAATTTTATACTTCAAGTAAATAATATTGATTTATTTAATGTACACGCATAAATAAAAATGACATTGATATTTTATCAAATAATCTATTATTCGTTTTTCAACGTATTTCCACATCTCAAGTTTAATCTGAAAATTAATGTAACAAAACCAAAATATGCCAAATGTAAAATTTAAAATATTATTTATATGTTTGAATTTGAATTACTGCATTATATGCGATGCGCGGGCGCAGCGCTCATAAATACAATGATTAAATTAATATAATTTAGAGTTCTTAATTACATATTTTTATGAAGTTTTATTAAAAAAAATCTTAGTAAAATATGTGTATTGATTTTATTAAAATATTTTAATTTCATTTAACAAATAAAATCGACATTTTTTACAGAAATTTTTCGGTTGAAGCGCTGAAATAATTATTTAAACTAAATTATAGATAATTATTATAAAGTAGCTTCATAGAATATTATTCTCTCTTCAAAGTGCGAGGTTGAAAGTTGAAAAATTTTCATTATAACCGGAGATACAAGCGAAAGAGTGGCCGCGCTTAGCTACAACGGGACTTTTTTGCACTCAATTTGCAATACCTTTTTTTCTAATTAAGTTTTCTTAAAAATTCAAAATCTAGCGTATTTGTAAATGAAAAACAAACAACTTTGCAATAGAAAAATTTTGAGAAAATTAGTGCAAATAGTGAAAAAAGTCTTATAAACAAATTAAATTGACATTTTTTACTGACATTTTTAATTAAAAACGTTTAAATAATTATGTAAATTAAATTATAGTTAATCTATAAAAAACAACACATAATTTGTCTAGTCCTTTTATTTCTTCGAATCTCATCTATTCAATAAGCACTCTCTATAAATGGTAATAATTTTTTTCATAACCGTACAAAATGCTGAACAAATTATATGTGAGTAAGTACATTCAAACTGTTCACTCCCAATCAAACAAACGAAAGTTGTGAAATCAATTATCAAATAGTCAAGTAATGCAAACAACTGTCGGAAACTACTGTATGACTGTTCTTAGAAATGTATTCAAATTTGTTCATCTTTCTATAGAAATTAAACACAAGAAAGTACTGAAATGATATAAAACTTTCTACGAAAGTATAAAATAAGGCAAGTATAGACGTTTTCTTTGTATAATCTATAATATTACGCATCTTGGGAGGACACGAGAAGTCTAGAGCTGCTCTAGCAGGGGTGGTCGTCCAATCTTCCATACATACTTGGCGGGCCCGACGGTTTGCAGTTTAAGGTGTAGACATTGTCATTTTCATATGAATATTCATACGTTTAAAGATCAGATAAAATGTATAAATCAATTGCTTCTAGATATTAAATACTGATCCGTGAATATATTACTCTTTTTAAATAGAAAAGTCCAAACACAGATGAAAATTTCATATGAGATCTCATATGAGAATATCGGACATCAGATCCCATATGAGATCACATATGAGGTCCCATAATATATAAAATTGCAGATGACATAACATATATGAGTCTTATCTGATGTCATGTCCGAAATACTCATAACATGATGTCTTATCTGATCTGATGTCCGAAATACTCATATAAGATCTCATATGATATTTACACGCGGGAAAAGGATAAAAATAGGTGGCTCATAAAATAGTTAGTAAAATTTAAAGCTCTTTTGAATAGACTATGAATTTATATGTATCTTTTTATTTCATTCCCATATAAAAAAGACGAACACAAGGAAAAATATTTTAGGTAATAAAAGTAAATCATGATTATGCACACAGTACATGTAGGGATATTATATTTAAACGGTATTTATGGTGGACTTATAGGTATATGCAAAAATCTAGTATTCTACATTTACAAAGCTCACCGGTAAACTGCAAACCGTCGGGCCCGCCAAGTATGTATGGAAGATTGGACGACCACCCCTGCTAGAGCAGCTCTAGACTTCTCGTGTCCTCCCAAGATGCGTAATATTATAGAAATTTCAAAATTGAGAAAAAATAATGAAAAATGGGGATGTGTTGGTAACTATGTAATTTTTTTATATAGGCATTGACTTCGTAAATATCTGATAAAATTCTTATTAATTTTAGAAATAAAAAGAAGGCATAATAGTAATTAATTAATAATTTTCGTCTACCCGGGAGTAAAGTGCGTAGGTTCTATAAAGTGTTGTAGGAATATGTGAGCTATTCCGCTTATTAGGCGTTAAGTAGTACTTTATGCCTGCTGGGTGAATATTTTTGAAGTTACAACGTGGGCGTGAAATGTAATTTTACACGCAAGGTACTAAAAGTTCTATTATCTCAGTCAAGTTAACTTATGGGTATACTTGACTACAATAAATTGATTTCAGTACTTTCTTGTGTTTAATTTGTATAGAAGAATGAACAAATTAGAATAATATATTTCTGAGATCAGTCATACAGTTGTTTCGGAGAGTTGTTTGCATTACTTGACTATCGGTAATTGATTTCACAACTTCGTTTGTTTGATTTGCAATGAAGAATTTGAATCTACATACATATAATTTGTTCAGTATACATTTACTCGACGAAGTAAAAGATAGTTATATATAATTTAAATAATTTTTGCCCACACGGACGTAAAGTGCGTAGGTTCTATAAAGTTTTGTAGGAGTATGAGAGCTATTACGCCTCTTGGGTGTTAAATAGTACTTCATGCCCGCTAGCTGAATATTTTTGAGTAGGTACGAAAAGTTGTATTATGTCAGTCAAGTTAAGTTATGGGTACTTGACTACAATATAATTGATTTCAGTACTTTCTTGTGTTTAATTAACGCACGTAACGTACTTAAGGAATTATTTTTTTTTTAAACATGTTGATTGTATTAAACAAAAATATTTAAGCTGTGATTAAAGTTTTTGGTACAGAGTTTGACGGATGTTAAGAGAGAGAGAGGAAGAAAGGGGAGGGGGAGAGAGGGTGAGAGAGGGCGGGGGAAGAGAGAGAGGAAGAGTATATTATACAGAAAAAACGTCTATACTTGCCTTATTTTATACTTTCGTAGAAAGTTTTATATTTAGATTATACATAGATTATACAGAAAAAACTTCTATACTTGCCTTATTTTACACTTTCGTAGAAAGTTTTAAATATCAACACTATTATTATTAGTACAGTCATGAAAAAAATTATTACCATTTGTAGAGAGTGCTTATTGAATAGATGAGACTAGAAAAAATAAAAAGACTAGACAAATTGTGTTGTTACATTAATAATACTATTTGTTTTGCTGATTGTTTTAAAAAAATATTTAGGTTTTCATTAAAGTTCTTGGTTCAGAGTGTGACAGATGTTGATTGTATGTTGCGCTTCCTCCTCCAAGATCAATCACGTAGTACCCCTCCCTTGCCCCCAGATACCACACATTCAAAGCTAAAAATCTAGCGATCCCAGCGCCACGGCCCGCTACACGCCGCGGTGGATGGCTATACTAGTCATTCTTTTCCTTTGTGTCAAAGATAACGCACGTTCATAGCGTGGCTCTACAGGAAGTGTGAATAAACCAACAATGAAGAGAGCGAGGAAGAGGTACAGACATCGGAGTCACTCTTCAGATGAAGACGAAAGAAGATTAACTAAGAGACTGGCGAGGTTTGTTGGTAAAGAACTAAAGCGAAAGAGGAAAAAGACGCGCCGCCATCGCCGTTCCAGTTCAACGTCGTCAAGCAGCTCAGACGGGTCCTATGGGTCGGGAAAAACGAGGAGCTATTCTCCGTCTGAGAGAAAGATGCGATACGAAATCGATAAGTCATCAAACCTTTCACGCTCGTCATCAAATGATGGTAAGAAATATACGGTTTCACATTGTAAAAACGCTCATGCGAAAACCAAGCTGGCGCACGAAGATTTTTCAAGCACGCGTGATTGGGCACTCGCATGACCTATTCAGCGAGAGAGAATTTCTTGAATTCTCGGTACTGCCAACATTTTTTGTCACGGCTCTAACCGTGGCAAGGCGCATGTCTAACTGCGTACATATCTTGCTTAATTCAGACAGGCACTAACCTGTTGTGTTTAGTTATTTTCTTATTATATATTTCCGATACTGCATTGTATTGAAATACACTATTCCGTATGGTTTTTTCCTTGAACATTATAGTAATAGATCTGAAATATATTTAGGTCATGATGCACGCTCTAGAGAGAGACATGGAATTTCTCCCAAGCTCATTGACAAGGCCGCAGATCGAGGGGTCGAGGCAGCGGCGGTTGCAGCGGGGACAGCGGCAACGGCCGGGCAGTCGTCAGACACGCTGGCGTTAGATGGCGCGCACGTTACTGCGAGCACGGCCACTCATTCTCGTATCGTTGCGGAGACGGAAGAGCCGGCTGATGCATCGCCGCCGCGTACCGACCCTGTATCTCCAAGTGCGGGGCAGCAAGAACAGGAGAAGACTACCAAAACCGCGCATAATGAAGAACATAACCAAGAAACTTCAAAAGACATTCCGGTGTTATTGGAGAAAAGTCTGAAAGATCACATTGTAAATGTTATTGGTCAACCTTTGAGGAAAGAACGCCAGGTAGCGCCACCGATGCATTCTATGTTTGTAGAGCGCTGGGCAGAAGTTTTACGATTGGGCTTGCCGAAAGATGAGAGAGTGGAGCTCATAAAGAAATTTCCTCCTCCAGAGAATTGCGGGTTTTTGCAGCCCCCAAAACTGAATAAGGAAATAAGTTTGTCATTGAACGAGATATGTAAAAATAGAGATCAACGTATTGTTGCAAAACAAGAAAAGATGCAGGCTTGCATAGGTGGATTAGCGCAGATCTTAACCTCACTCCTTCTGCGAGATCTGGAGTCAGATTTACCAATGATTGAGACATTGTGTGGCGTTGTAAGATTGGTTATCGACGCGATGCACGATGAGACCGCTATTCGTCGGAGTTTAATTTTAGCGAATACCAATGTGGCAGTAAAAGATACTCTCAGTGCTACAGAGGCAGACGAATTACTCTTCGGTAAAAATCTGTCTGAAAACCTCAAGCAAGCGAAGGTTACTGGACAAGATGTGCGAATTCTGGCGAAAAAGCCGCCGGCTCAGACGCCAAAAAACCAGAAACCCCCGCCACGTCATCAGAGCGGATCGCAGACTTCGGCACCCAGGGGGCATCAGCGATCGGAGTCAAAGAACCAGACGAACCAGCGCTCCCGTCAAGGGGATCGGACACAATCGACCGAGCAGACCCCGCACAAGAGCTTCTCCAAGAAACACTATCCGAAGAGGCACCATTAAACGAGGATGTAAGTGTTGTTGCAGGTCGATTGCGACTATTCATTGACAGCTGGAAGCAGATCACTTCGGACTCTGTAATTTTATCATGGGTAAAAGGTATTAAAATACCTTTTCGAACGACCCCGTGCCAATCTGTACCTATTTCAGATAAAAATTTTTCTCGTAGAGACAAAACGATTTTTATACCATTAATAACAAAATTGTTAAATAAAGGGGCTATTGTAGAGTGCAAGCATGTCGAAGGTCAATTTCTGTCTAGTTTCTTCTTCTTACTGAAAACAGATAAATCTTATAGATTTATTTTGAATCTGAAGCGACTAAATAATTTTATTGACACTGATCATTTTAAACTAGAGAATCACAAGACAGCGATAAACCTTTTGGAGAGAAATTATTTCATGACAAGTATTGACCTTCGTGATGCATATTACTTAGTGCCAATAGATTTAGCGTATAGGAAATATTTACGTTTTCGATTTGATGGAAACTTATATGAATTTACTTGCTTGCCCTTTGGGTTAAATATAGCGCCCTACATTTTCACGAAATTACTCAGACCTATTCTGGGATTATTGAGAAGCACGGGTTATATCTCAGTAGTATACCTCGATGACATCCTGCTTATGGGTGATTCTTATCAATCTTGTAAAGAAAACTTTGTACGGACGCGAAACTTACTTGTGGCATTGGGTTTTATTATTCATGATGGGAAATCACAACCGATCCCTCGAAAGTGGTGCAAATGGTTAGGTCTGATTTTCGACTCGCGAAAGATGACATTGGAACTGCCGATAGAAAGAAGACGAGAAATGAAAGCACTGATTAATAAATTTAGCGTTTTACGACGATGTAAGATAAGAGATTTTGCTCGATTTATTGGCTCGATTATATCATGCTGTGTAGCTATTGAATTTAGCTGGTTGTATACCAAAGACTTTGAGAAATTTAAGATTTTGGCTTTAGAAGCAAATCATAATAACTATGATTCTTACATGGAATTAGTTCCAGGTCATTCAGATTTTAATTGGTGGAAAAATAAAATAATGATCGCTTCAAAGAACATAGACCACCAACCGTTTATTTTTGAGATTTTTACCGACGCATCACTAACGGGATGGGGCGCAGTTTGTGTAGATAGAAAAGTTCATGGTTTCTGGACTGAAAAAGAACGTGAAAATAATATTAATTTCTTAGAATTGATGGCCGCCTATTTTGGCTTGAAATGTTTAGCAAAAGACGCAAAAGATTGCAGTATTTTAATGCGTATAGATAATACGACAGCTATATGCTATATTAATAGAATGGGCGGCACTCAATTCGATTACTTAAATAATATCACTAAAGACATTTGGTGTTGGTGTGAGGAACGAAATATTATTATTGTAGCTTCATACGTTAGTTCTAGAGATAATGCCGAAGCAGATACAGAATCGCGTAGATTGGAACCAGAGACCGAATTCGAACTAGCGGATTATGCATTGAAGATGGTCGTTCACCGCTTCGGCGCACCAGAGATTGATCTTTTCGCGAGCAGGTCAAATCGCAAATGCAAGCGTTATGTCTCGTGGAGAAAAGATCCGGAATCTGAGGCGGTAGATGCCTTCACGTTATCGTGGACGCATCTTTTCTTTTACGCGTTTCCGCCGTTTAGTATAATTCTTAGAGTTTTGCGAAAAATTAAGAAGGACGGGGCTGAGGGAATCTTGGTGGTACCAGATTGGCCATGCCAGCCATGGTACCCACTGTTTCGTTCCTTACTATGTTCAGACCCAATTATATTATCACCTAATCAAAGACTTTTAATTTCTTGTAGCAACGAACCGCATCCATTATGGAGGTCTCTTTCCCTGGTAGCTGCAAAGTTATCAGCGAGGCGTTCTTAAGGCAAGGTGTCCCAGTGCAGTCGATCGATACGAGTTTAGCTTCGATTGGAATATCAACGAAGAAGAGTTATGACACTGCGATTAAAAGATGGTGGTTTTTTTGTAAAGAGCGTGAAATACCGATGTTTCACCCATCAGCACCTCAGGTTATAGAATTCTTACAAAAAGAATTTGATCGCGGTCAATCTCACAGTTCGCTGAATATCATTAGATCTGCAATATCCTTGATCGCCGGAACGGATATTTCAAACGACACCCGAATGAGGCGTTTTTTTAAGGGAATTTCCAAATTGAGACCTTCTATTCCAAAATATAATTATACTTGGAATCCCAAGATCATTCTGGACTATTTCTCAGAGAAACCAGAAAATGCGGGTTTAAATGTTAAGGATCTATCATATAAGCTAATCACACTTTTAGCCTTAGTAACGGGACAGCGTATTCAGACGCTTAGCCTTATTAAGATTAACAATATAAAGATCTCAAATTCGGAAATACTGATTTTGATTCCAGATCAGATTAAAAATTCCAAACGCGGAGTTTGTCAACCGTTACTAAAGGTACCTTTTTACAGCACTAATTTAAAGGTATGTCCTGCATCGACTTTAGTGCATTACTTAGATGTAACTGCCTCCAAGAGGGGTTCTATTAAGGCTTTATTTTTGTCATTAAATAAAAACGTTTGTAAAGCTGTTTGTAAACAGACTCTTAGCAACTGGGTGAAGAATGTTTTACTAGATGCAGGTATAGATACGGGAGTTTTTACGGCACACAGTACGCGCCATGCCGCAAACTCAGCTGCTAAGAGGCTGGGTGTCAATGTCGATGTAATTTTAAGGACTGCAGGCTGGGCGGAAGGCTCATCAACATTTGCGAGATTCTATGATAGACCCTTAATTAATAATACGACAGAGTTTGCGTTGTCAATTTTAAATCAATAAAAATTGCTTTTTAATTATTGACGAGAAGATTATACGAGTGTATAAAATGGCATAAAAATTGAAATATAAATAAATTTACAAGTTGCTTGCAATGTAAGACGTGAAATATAATTCACACTTCCACGACCGTAGATTACTTTAAACATCTACGTGATTGATCTTGGAGGAGGAAGCGCAACATACAATTGAACAATTGAAAGAACTTGTGAAGTTCAATTACAATTGTATTAGCGCTTCCTCCGAAAAGATCAATTTCCCACCCATAACGTTTCCCAAAATTATTAAAATTTATTCCCGTTTAAATCTACGGTAGAGCTTTCAACAAAATGACTAGTATAGCCATCCACCGCGGCGTGTAGCGGGCCGTGGCACTGGGATCGCTAGATTTTTAGCTTTGAATGTGTGGTATCTGGGGGCAAGGGAGGGGTACTACGTGATTGATCTTTTCGGAGGAAGCGCTAATACAATTGTAATTGAACTTCACAAGTTCTTTCAATTGTTCAATTAATTATACAGAGAAAACTCATACATTTGCCTTAGCCACTATTTGTTTTACTGATTGTTTAAAAAAAAATATTTAGGCTCTCATTAAAGTTTTTGGTACAGAGTTTGACATATGTTGAGGGAGAGAAAGAGAGGGGAGCGGGAGAGAGTTATAAAATAAATACATTGTAACTAGCCACACTACTGCAACACAATCCGCTAGCAAATTAAAATATTGGTTGCAGATAAAAAAGTAGCCATTACAGTAATTTATATATTATGGTTTCATATACGGTAATTCACAGAACAGATAGCTACTCTGAAACATTTGGCGCCCATCACGATAAGCCAATCACTATATAATAATTACATTATATTTTCAACTCTTAGATTCGTTGAAATTTTAACTAGAAACCAGTTGAATTAATAACCAATCAGACACATCTTGCAAAATTAAACACAAAAGTTTATGAACTAAGAATCATTGAGAGAAAAAAGCTTTCTCCATTCTTTTAAAATATAAAACATCTTGAAACATCTTGAATTTCTGATAATAAAAGCTTCCGTAACATTCTTGTATACTTTTTGAAATAATTATCTGAATCTTGTGTAGAAAAATATTTACTGAGAACTCCTCTGAAACATTTTGACGTCTCCCACCGTGAGAAAATTATAAAATTAGATTAACTGAGCACTTTTATCCGTAGACATTTTCACAATATTTACTGAGAACTCTTCTGAAACATTTTGACGTCTCCCACCATGAGAAAATTATAAAATTAGATTAACTGAGCACTTTTATTCACAACAATAACACATCATTTTTTCTTTTTTCTCTATTTTATTGTTCACTTAACATAATCTTTTAATTGATGTTTAAGTAAATAAATATGCACAGCGCCAATATCAACAAAGTTTCTTGAAGTATAGACAAAAAATGTTTTTTTTTTTAACCAAGGCTCTGACCAATATTTTAAATTCTGATTTTAAGTAGAGGTTAGAAATTTGTTATCAACACTTCATTTAACACATCATACCGATACTTTATTTTATTTATAGGCACCCATTGCCATAAGCCAATCACTATATAATTACATTATATTCGACACTTAGATTCGTTTAAATTTTAACTAGAAACCACTTGAATTAATAAGCAATCAGATACATCTTGCAAAATCTTATATATCACTATTTCCGGGTTTTAATAATGCTAGTTTACCTTTAGAAATCATAGGGCCAGTAAAGCATATCCACAATTAAAACACCATAAAGTAGAACGAGGCTTGATCTGCTAGAGCGAATATTATCAGCAACAGTATTTCTATTTTTTCTACTACAGGAGGTTGCATGCTTTGACAGACTTGAACATAATTAATCTTTTGGTGGCCTTAAAATACAAAATAATAATTTTGAACTCTTCTATGTTACATACTATTTAAAGATGATCTACTTGTCAATTATCCTTGTTCTGATATCTCTGTAATAACAAAAAAAAAATATTTCACAAAGTAACAATAATTATATTAATAACATTATTTTTTTTATTTTATAATGATAGTTTGCTACTTATCTGAAAATATATCTGAGATATACCAAGTCCATTTAATATCTATCGAATTTCAATGATGTAAAAAGTCTTGAATATAACTTGTATATAAATGATGATTGTATATGGACCAATGCGTAATATTGAAAGTTTTATGTATACATAAAATAATAAGGTTAGGTTGGTTGACCAGATATATATATATACCATATACGGATTCTCTCTCTCTCTCTCTCTCCGTCGCTCTTCTCTTTCCCTCTCTCTCTCTCTCTCTCTCCGTCGCTCTTCTCTTTCCCTCTCTCTCTCTCTCTCCGTCGCTCTTCTCTTTCCTCTCTCTCTCTCTCACTCTACCCACTCACTCACTCTCTCTCTCTCTTTGCCCAGGCGGTCGGACAAAAATGCTATACTATGTACCGGTCGGACAAAAATGTATAGTTTGTGCGTACTGAAGAATATGGAGATTCGGAGATTCGGAAATAGTACATAAAAATATTCAGATCTCTAAATCTTTTGAATGAGACAATCTTTTTAAATGAAACCTTTCGATTTGAGTAGAGCAATGAAATGGCTTTCGATTAATAGGGATATGTTATATAGTTAAAACTAACGCAATAGGTATATAATCGCATTGAATTTCTCGTACATCCATTTCAAAGTATATAATCACGCGGTCGTCCTAAGGCTCTTCTATACTTGCCTTCGGAACGCTCCCGCGTTCCTTGATAAAATAATAGTATTTATGATTTTTTAACATAAATCAAATAAATACCAGTCAAAAAGTCTTTCACTTCTTTGAGTCATTGTATGCTGAACAAATTATATGTAAATATTCAAATTGTTCACTGCAAATCAAACAAACGAAAGTTGTGAAATCAATTATCGATATAGTCAAGTAATGCACACATATCTCGGAAACAACTGTAGACTGTTTTCAGAAATGTATTCTAATATGTTCATCCTTCTATACAAATTAAACACAAGAAAGTACTGAAATCAATTTATTGTAGTCAAGTTCCCATAAGATAACTTGACTGACATAATAGAACTTTTCGTACCTTGCGTGTAAAATTACATTTTATGCCGACGTTATAACTTCAAAAATATTCAGCCAGTGGGCATAAAGTATTACATAACGCCTAAGAGACGCAATAGCTCACATACTCCTGTAAAAAACCTTATTGAACCTATACGCACTTTACGCCCGTGTGGGTGAAAATTATTTTATATCTATTATGCATTCTTTTCACTTCTAAAATTCATAAGAATTTTTTCAGATATTTACGAAAAGTCAAAGTTTTGAACTTTCTATAATATTACGCATCTTGGGAGGACAAGAGAAGTCTAGAGCTGCTCTAGCAGGGGTGGTTCTCCAATCTCCCACACATACTTGGCGGGCCCGACGGTTTGCAGTTCAAGGTGTAGACATGGTCATTTCCATATATAAAGATCAGATAAAATGTATAAATGGGTTGCATTTACATATTAAATACTGATCCATGAATGTATCACTCTGTTTTTAAATAGAAATTGCAAACCCGCGTGAAAATATCATATGAGATCTCATATATGTGAATATGGGACATCAGATATCATGAGATTTCATATGAGATCCCACTCTGGTAGCATGTCCATTGCAATTTTGATGCAATTCTGCCGCAATTTACAGAAATTTAACGGAAATTGCATCAGACTATGTGTGATCTGTTACCTATTTCGTGCATATTTCTGCATTTTCAGTAAATTGCGGAAAAGTTACAACAGAATTGCAACATGTCGCAGCAGAATTGCAACAGAATTGCGCAAGCCGCGCGAGGCAGATTGTGTTTCCAGGGCATAATATATAAAATTGCAGATAACTATATATATAATATATATGAGATCTCATATGAGATCCTGATGGCTAAAATACACACATGAGATCTTATATGATATTTACTCGCGGGAAAAATACGTGGCTTATAAAATGGTTAGCTATTCCTAAATAATCCTTTTTTAATTTAAATAATCCATACTCATTGCAAAAATAAAAAAAAAGGATTATTCATGAATTAAACGTAAGCTCATTAGACAAAATTTCAAATTTTATTCATATTCCCGCATGAGTTTCAATGATATGACTTTGTGGCGCCCCTCGTCTACAGTCATGAACTATGAGCGTAGACTTTTGGATAAACCAACGCTGGACTAATAAATGCTTTGCCCCCTTTCCAAAGGTATATTTTGAAGTAAATTGTTAATAAATTGCGATTTAAGTTTCTTAAACTTAGTTTGTCAACTTAGAATGCCAATAATGAAAATTTTAATAGCAACATTTTAATGAAAATATCATCATGTTTTTTAAATATTTTTTATCACAAAATTATTGAAAAAAGGAACCAAATATTCAATTATATAACATTTGATTCAACCTTCATTTTTTTTAATTTAAAATTAGTTTTTTATTTCGAGTAAAAAATACTTCACGTTGCAATTTTTCAACATACGAATAACCAAGATCCGAATTTGAAAATTGAGCAAATCTCATTTTTTAAAGTACAGGCATGTAAAGAATTGAAATGCGCATTTTTCTGTGAAGAAATCAAATTTTCATCTTTATTATTTTTATTAAAAATCCCAATAAACTGCTTTTTTTTGCTAAAAAAAATTTTAATGTAATTTCAACTCGCCGGAACTTCGTTCAAATCAACTATTTCTTTCAGAAATTTTTACACAATAAATTTTGAAGTATTAGGAATATTATAAACCATAGCGGAATAATAGAGATTGTTATTGAACCAAATAGCGAATTTTAAAACAAATTTTTTCGCTATTTTAAACCTGTATTTTCAAATGCAAAAGTTGTGTAACGAATTTTCGAATTTTGCGATTTGATTCGAACTACTATCCTATCCTACCTTAAAAAAATGATGGATTTGTTATATCAATTTACAAAAAAAGTGGCGGGAAGGCTTGCTAAAATTACGGCGCGCGAAGCGCACTTAGAGATGGCTAGTATTCTTAAACGTCTAAGGAAGTTTTCTTGAAAAATTTTAGTATTCTATGCATTGTTGCTAAATAGAATTTTTCGTAATTGTTACGATAAATGCTATTGAAGGCCGCGCTCTACGGTACACGTGTTACGACGTGCACACGACACAATCACGAAAAATTGTGCACCAATACATAGACTACTGAAATTTTCGTGACGTGCGCACGTCGTAATACGTGTACCGTGGAGCGTGGCCTTCAACAGCATTTATTGTAACAATCATAAAATAACCAAGCTAATGATAACACGAAAGAGATAGTTGACTCCAAACCTTGTTTTTATTTTATTTTTAATTTATAATTCTATTAATGATCATTATTGATAAGATCAGTGTATATAAGGAAGATTTTTTTTTTCATTTTCACTTATTGCAGTCATGAAGGTTTTGTGTATTTTGTTGTGCGTCGCTTTCGCGAGCGGCTTCTATATAGGTAAAAGAGATTTTAAATAGCATTTTTGTGGATTAAAATAAATTTTTCAATTTCATATTATATTTCAATTTCTAATAGATAACAATGAAACACATGAAGGTAAAATTGTTGGAGGACATAACGTTAGAATAGAAGATTTACCATATCAGGTAAATAAATATCAACTAAATTTTGTAACATTCATTCCTTTGCAGCAATTTCTCTAATGTAACTGGTTAACAAATTAATAGATTATGTAATAGATTTATTAATAGATTTATTTATTAATAGATTGTTGAATAAAATAGTCCATGAACGATATTAATAGCCGTACTTGCTTTATCGCATTATGTATTGAATAAATTTCATACAAAACAGTTTATAGAAATTTAAAAGTTTTTTAAAATAATTCAAGAAAATGTTGAATCTGATTAAAGCTCCTTATATCTTGTATATCAACATAATAATTTCAATATAAATCTTTAATCCCATAGCTCTCAGGATGAAAGTATTTAAATTTGTTTTTAGGCTAGCTTGCTTCAGTTCAGAATAGATAAATTCTGCGGTGCAACTATTATAGCTGGATCTTGGATTATAACTGCTTCACACTGTGTCGCGTAAGATTTCATTTAATTTTTATAATTACATTAAGTATTTCTATATAATAGAACTTCTTACAAAAAATTAAATTAATCTCTTCATTGCAAAATAGAAATAATCAATCGCATATATCAGTACGAACTGGCAGTGGACGCAGCCAAACATCAGGTAAAGTACACAGAATTGAGAGAATTATAATGCATGAGGATTATGACACCAACACATATAACAACGACATTGCTTTAATCAAGGTAATTAAATTATATGTTTATTTTACCTGTAAATTACTTAGAAAGAATTTAGTATAGATAAAATATCACTATTCATGATAATGTTAGTATTCCAATGTGTGTAATAATAGTTTTATACAACTTCGAAACTTGTTAAATAAATTTCAGTACAAATTTAAATTTTTCATTAAGAACTAAGAACTTGTGACTAACACGAATATTTTCATTATATTTTTCATCCAGCTTGCAAAGCTTATTCAATTTAATAATAAACAACGACCTATAGAACTTGCAAAGCCACACGATATTCCCAGAGTAGGTGAATTGATGCAGATTTCTGGTTTTGGACAGATAGGGGTAAGTTCTTATCCCTCACAGAGAAAGGTTTTCGTTTTTTTCTAGAATTTCTTTAGTTAGTTTAATTAAATATTTTTAGAAAAATATGAGAAACTCTAATTTTCTGAAGGCTGCATACATACCTGTAAGGAGTCAAGCACATTGTCAAAGAGCTTACGGGTCCTTTCTCATAACCAATAATATGTTTTGTGCGGGCAATGGACACGCTGATGCGTGCTATGGTGATTCTGGTGGACCTGGTGTTATTCGTTATAAATTATTTGGAATCATTTCCACTGGTATAAATTGTACATCGACAATATATCCTGGACTGTTCACTAGGATGCACAAATACTATGATTGGATTCAAGAAAAAACTGGAATCAGATTCCACAATTTGTAAACCTAACTTAGTATAAAAAATACTTGTTTTACGTGATAAAATTAAAATTTTGAACATAAAGAAAAAAAATCACGGCCAATTCATTGGCCCGTGGCTTCCTCAAACTTAATTTGCTTATTCCTTTAATGAATTTTTAATAACAAAATTTATAATTTTTGTAACAATTTATGACATAATTATAATTAAATTCATTTATGAAGATTAAAAAGTATTAATTTTTAAATTATGTATAAAATATGAAGAAAATAATAGGTATGATTTTTTTTTAAATTATGTGTAAAAAATAAATAAAATAATTGATTGTAATATTATCGTCAAAACCTTTTAAAATTCCTAAATAACCTTTACTTCAAATTATATTTTCTTTGTGAAATTTCACACATAGGGTACGTGTCTCTAGTAGTATGCTGTCCATATTTGTGTGCTCTTTCTGCAATTTCCGATCTAAGAAAAAGGTTCTAACCTTAAAAATAATAAATTGCTATTATAAAACAAAAGCAGGTATACAACACGCGCGCATCGACGCAAAGCGCATAGCGCATGTCATTTCCATGTTCTAGTATACATAAATACGTCCCGAATAATTACGATTTTAAAAGAGGGCTAAAATAGTTTTAACCTCAAATATCTGTGAAATTCATATTTCAAAGATATTCTTTTACCCTAAGAACTCTTCTAATAAATAATATACAAACTCTATATCTCCACCAAATTTCAAAGAAATTAAAACAATTTTAATGTAATTATATTGTGCTACAACAAAGAAAATCATTTTCAAAAATATAAACATTTTAAATATCAAACATCTCAAAAAATAACCATATAATCTGGATGAAATTTTACACAGGTATTTCCTATATCGCATACAAAATAGTCTATAAATTTCGAGCTGGTGTATGAAGTTGTCATTGAGAAATTACGATTTTGAAAAAAAAAAAACCGTAAAAAAATTTTAACCTTAAATATCTCAAAAAATCATGAGACAATTCTTTTATCTAAAGGAATTATACGATAATATATCGACTCTACATTTCCACAAAATTTCATCATGATTAAACCAATTTTTGTGTTCTCTAGTTATCATGCGACAAAGAAAATAACTTTGTAGAATACCAAAATTTTCAAAATCAAATATCTCAAAAAGTAATCGTACGATCTTGAAATATTTCTGAAATTTCTGGACTAATCAATTTGTCCAAAGAACTCGACCGAGAGCTATTCAAAACCTATCTTTACAAGGAATTTCAAAGTGATTAAGTCAATTTTACTCTCATAATCGTTGGACATACAAAACTCATTTTTTTCACATTTCAATTTTTTTCCCAAAAACTAGTCGACAAAATGAATTCAAATTTTTATAGATTATAGCTATTTATATTCTGCATTATCATTATTTTTCTCAAGAAAATTGACCGTTTAGTTTAGGAGTTATAAACTTATAAAAAAAAGACACGTTTTTGTTAATAACAAAAGAACCGTGATAACTAGAGAATTTTTTTTTTTAAGAAAATATAGGTATTTTAATGCTCTTTCGAATGCTATCCATTCGATTCAAATATCTCGATCTTATCATTAAAAAAAAGCAAAAATCAATTTTGACAAAATTAAAAATTCGAAATAAAACAAAAACGCATCGGCGAATCAAAAAATGAGTTTTGGACCCGCTATCACACAAAGAAAACAAAAAATATATCTCGATCTTATCATTAAAAAAAAGCAAAAATCAATTTTAAGAAAATCGAAAATTCGAAATAAAACAAAAACGCATTGGCGAATCAAAACACGAATTTTTGACCCGTCATTACATAAAAAAAGCAAAAAAATGAGGCCCGTCCGGTTACATGCACACATACACTAATACCGCAGAAAGGAGAAAAAAACCGAAAAAAAAATCAATTTACATTGACGCATTCGGCAACGGCAATCTGGCATTGCGCTGCGTGCATGAGTACTACTGCATTTGCAGTAGCCGTAATAGTCTAGGCGCAGGCTATGATTTCGTAGCCGATTGAGTGCCATTGCTCTACTCAATGTTTTTATACGTATTTTTTCGTCCTGATTACGAATTTTGAGGGTAGAAGTCCTGAAAGTGGCCAGATAAATTTTTATTAACAATTTAATTGTTTAAATCGTTATATCTTTAATTCTTTGATAGATATCAAAATTTTGCTTTTGCAAAATTGTTGGTTTTTAATTTAGAAATATGTTCGATTTTGAATTTTTAAGAAAACTTAATTAGAAAAAAGTTATAGCAAATTTAGTGCAAAAAAGTCCTGATGTACCTTCGCACGGCCACTCTTTCGCTTGTATCTCCGGTTCTAACGAACATTTTTCAACTTTCAACCTCACATTTTGAAGAGAGAATAATATTCTATTAAGCTACTTCATAATTATTATCTATAATTTAGTTTACATAATTATTTAAACCTTTTTAATTAAAAATTTCAGTAAAAAATGTCAATTTAATTTGTTTATAAGACTTTTTTCACTATTTGCACTAATTTTCTCAAAATTTTTCTATTGCAAAGTTGTTTGTTTTTCATTTACAAATACGCTAAATTTTGAATTTTTAAGAAAACTTAATTAGAAAGAAAAGGTATCACAAATTGAGTGCAAAAAAGTCCCGGTGTAGCTAAGCGCGATAATTCTTTTACTTCTTCTGGCAAAAATTTGTTAATTTTCAGCTAAACATAAAATATTATTAAATTAATTTATAGTTATTATCTATAATTTAGTATAAAAAAAATTAAGCGCCACAATTTTATACTTCAAGTAAATAATATTGATTTATTTGATGTACACGCATAAATAAAAATGACATTGATATTTTATCAAATAATCTATTATTCGTTTTTCAACGTATTTCCACATCTCAAGTTTAATTTGAAAATTAATGTAACAAAACCAAAATATGCCAAATGTAAAATTTAAAATATTATTTATATGTTTGAATTTGCATTACTGCATTATATGCGATGCGCGGGCGCAGCGCTCATAAATACAATGATTAAATTAATATAATTTAGAGTTCTTAATTACATATTTTTATGAAGTTTTATTAAAGAAAATCTTAGTAAAATATGTGTATTGATTTTATTAAAATATTTTAATTTCATTTAACAAATAAAATCGACATTTTTTACAGAAATTTTTCGGTTGAAGCGCTGAAATAATTATTTAAACTAAATTATAGATAATTATTATAAAGTAGCTTCATAGAATATTATTCTCTCTTCAAAGTGCGAGGTTGAAAGTTGAAAAATTTTCATTATAACCGGAGATACAAGCGAAAGAGTGGCCGCGCTTAGCTACAACGGGACTTTTTTGCACTCAATTTGCAATACCTTTTTTTCTAATTAAGTTTTCTTAAAAATTCAAAATCTAGCGTATTTGTAAATGAAAAACAAACAACTTTGCAATAGAAAAATTTTGAGAAAATTAGTGCAAATAGTGAAAAAAGTCTTATAAACAAATTAAATTGATATTTTTTACTGACATTTTTAATTAAAAACGTTTAAATAATTATGTAAACTAAATTATAGTTAATCTATAAAAAACAACACATAATTTGTCTAGTCCTTTTATTTCTTCGAATCTCATCTATTCAATAAGCACTCTCTATAAATGGTAATAATTTTTTTCATAACCGTACAAAATGCTGAACAAATTATATGTAAGTAAGTATATTCAAACTGTTCACTCCCAATCAAACAAACGAAAGTTGTGAAATCAATTATCAAATAGTCAAGTAATGCAAACAACTGTCGGAAACTACTGTATGACTGTTCTTAGAAATGTATTCAAATTTGTTCATCTTTCTATAGAAATTAAACACAAGAAAGTACTGAAATGATATAAAACTTTCTACGAAAGTATAAAATAAGGCAAGTATAGACGTTTTCTTTGTATAATCTATAAAATAATAGTATTTATGATTTTTTAACATAAATCAAATAAATACCAGTCAAAAAGTCTTTCACTTCTTTGAGTCATTGTATGCTGAACAAATTATATGTAAATATTCAAATTGTTCACTGCAAATCAAACAAACGAAAGTTGTGAAATCAATTATCGATATAGTCAAGTAATGCACACATATCTCGGAAACAACTGTAGACTGTTTTCAGAAATGTATTCTAATATGTTCATTCTTCTATACAAATTAAACACAAGAAAGTACTGAAATCAATTTATTGTAGTCAAGTTCCCATAAGATAACTTGACTGATATAATAGAACTTTTCGTACCTTGCGTGTAAAATTACATTTTATGCCGACGTTATAACTTCAAAAATATTCAGCCAGTGGGCATAAAGTATTACATAACGCCTAAGAGACGCAATAGCTCACATACTCCTGTACAAAACCTTATTGAACCTATACGCACTTTACGCCCGTGTGGGTGAAAATTATTTTATATCTATTATGCATTCTTTTCACTTCTAAAATTCATAAGAATTTTTTCAGATATTTACGAAAAGTCAAAGTTTTGAACTTTCTATAATATTACGCATCTTGGGAGGACAAGAGAAGTCTAGAGCTGCTCTAGCAGGGGTGGTTCTCCAATCTCCCACACATACTTGGCGGGCCCGACGGTTTGCAGTTCAAGGTGTAGACATGGTCATTTCCATATATAAAGATCAGATAAAATGTATAAATGGGTTGCATTTACATATTAAATACTGATCCATGAATGTATCACTCTGTTTTTAAATAGAAATTGCAAACCCGCGTGAAAATATCATATGAGATCTCATATATGTGAATATGGGACATCAGATATCATGAGATTTCATATGAGATCCCACTCTGGTAGCATGTCCATTGCAATTTTGATGCAATTCTGCCGCAATTTACAGAAATTTAACGGAAATTGCATCAGACTATGTGTGATCTGTTACCTATTTCGTGCATATTTCTGCATTTTCAGTAAATTGCGGAAAAGTTACAACAGAATTGCAACATGTCGCAGCAGAATTGCAACAGAATTGCGCAAGCCGCGCGAGGCAGATTGTGTTTCCAGGGCATAATATATAAAATTGCAGATAACTATATATATAATATATATGAGATCTCATATGAGATCCTGATGGCTAAAATACACACATGAGATCTTATATGATATTTACTCGCGGGAAAAATACGTGGCTTATAAAATGGTTAGTAAAATCTAAAGTACTTTTGAGTAGATTTTTTAGTACAATTTATATACATTTTTATTTCATTCCTGTTTAAAATCGACGGACACAAGGAAAAATATTTTGGGTAATGTAAGTAAATCATGAAATTCTGCACATATGTAGGGATTATATATTTGAAAAGTATCAATTAAAAATTAGAGTCATTGTAATTATTTATTAATTATGGTGGACTTATAGGTATAAACATTTTTAATGAATTTATGCAAAAATTTAGCACATTTAGCTACATTTGCAAAGCCCACCGGTAAACTGCAAACCGTCGGGCCCGCCAAGTATGTGTGGGAGATTGGAGAACCACCCCTGCTAGAGCAGCTCTAGACTTCTCTTGTCCTCCCAAGATGCGTAATATTATAGAAAGTTCAAAACTTTGACTTTTCGTAAATATCTGAAAAAATTCTTATGAATTTTAGAAGTGAAAAGAATTCATAATAGATATAAAATAATTTTCACCCACACGGGCGTAAAGTGCGTATAGGTTCAATAAGGTTTTGTACAGGAGTATGTGAGCTATTGCGTCTCTTAGGCGTTAAGTAATACTTTATGCCCACTGGCTGAATATTTTTGAAGTTATAACGTCGGCATAAAATGTAATTTTACACGCAAGGTACGAAAAGTTCTATTATGTCAGTCAAGTTATCTTATGGGAACTTGACTACAATAAATTGATTTCAGTACTTTCTTGTGTTTAATTTGTATAGAAGGATGAACATATTAGAATACATTTCTGAAAACAGTCTACAGTTGTTTCCGAGATATGTGTGCATTACTTGACTATATCGATAATTGATTTCACAACTTTCGTTTGTTTGATTTGCAGTGAACAATTTGAATATTTACATATAATTTGTTCAGCATACAATGACTCAAAGAAGTGAAAGACTTTTTGACTGGTATTTATTTGATTTATGTTAAAAAATCATAAATACTATTATTTTATCAAGGAGCGCGGGAGCGCTCCGAAGGCAAGTATCTGTCCAATGTAGAAGAAGCCTGAGGGACGACCGCGCTACATATACTTTGAAATGGGTGTGCGAGAATTTCACTTATTTTTTACGACTTTGTGTTATGTTTTATCTTATATTTAAATATATCACTGGATAGCTTTTTTGATATACTACATGTATAAAAAATTTCAATTAAAAATATTATGTCGTTTTGATGTATATCTAGTTTATATATTCCGAGGGCTGTTTTTCTTATCCTCCAAAATTTTTCTTCTTCTTCTTTTCTCTCCTCGATCAGCTGTTTTGTTCCGACCACTGCTCTGTAACTATATATATATATATAGATAACAGCAACAAAACTGCGACTCTACAATAGCCTCAAAATATCGTATGTCGTATATGATATTTTTAATTTTTAAATATAAACATAATACGTATTTTTTAAATATACTACGTAATTAGGTTAAAAAAAAAAGATATGAATTTCAATCAGCTGATGGCATGAGCATACTTTTATACATAGATAAGTATTATATAATAATAATTATAACTTGAAAAAAATAAAGTAAAGAATAGATACTTTGTAAAAAATTTTTTCATTTGCAGATTATAGAATTTTTCACAGACTTTGAGCTCTGGAACAGATTTTTATCGAAGGAGCAGCACCAGGAGTAATGCCAGCAACTTCTCATTACATTGACAAAGTCTTCATAGACTACAAGTAATACAATTATTAGATAGACTTTTAGAAGATGGAATAGATAGATAAAAACACACTAAAAAATGATGAAGTTCATTGCATATCAATGCATCAAAGAATGACCAAGAATTTTAATAATATAAACAATCAAGAAAGAAGATGTAAAAAAAGTGTAAAAAAACCATGGAAATGTTTTTAGTATACAGAAACTAAAAGATTATGTCAAATGGGAAAAGCGAAAAGGATGTGTTAAAACTGACTCTACAATAGCCTCAAAATATCTTATGTTGTATATGATATTTTTAATTTTTAAATATAAACATAATACGTATTTTAAATATACTACGTAATTAGGTTAAAAAAAAAAAAATATGAATTTCAATCAGCTGATGGCATAAGCATACTTTTATACATAGATAAGTATTATATTTATAATATAACTTGAAAAAAAATAAAGATAAAGAATAGATACTTTGTAAAAATTTTTTTCATTTGCAGATTATAGAATTTTTTCACAGCCTTTGAGCTCTGGAACAGATTTTTATCGAAGGAGCAGCACCAGGAGTAATGCCAGTAACTTCTCATTACATTTTGACTAAGTCTTCATAGACTACAAGTAATACAATTATTAGATAGACTTTTAGAAGATGGAATAGATAGATAAAAACACACTAAAAAATGATGAAGTTCATTGCATATCAATGCATCAAAGAATGACCAAGAATTTTAATAATATAAACAATGAACAAAGAAGATGTAAAAAAAGTGTTAAAAACAATGGAAATTTTTTTAGTATACAGAAACTAAAAGATTATGTCAAATGAGAAAAGCGAAAAGGATGTGTTATATTATGAAAATTTCAAAAAATAAAAGTGCTCAGTTATTCTCGTGTTTGATTTTCCCAGGGTGGAAGACGTCAAAAGTTTGATCTATACAAGAATATCAAGAAAGCTTTTAGTGATTCTCAGTTCATAAACTGGTTGTATGATATACAAACAATGAAGAAAGAAAATGTAAAAAAAGTGTAAAATAAACAATGGAAATTTTTTTAGTATACAGAAACTAAGAGATTATGTCAAATGGGAAAAGCGAAAAGCGAAAAGGATGTGTTATATTGTGAAAATTTCAAAAAATAAAAGTGCTCAGTTATTCTCGTGTATGATTTTCCCAGGGTGGAAGACGTCAAGAGTTTGATCTATTCAAGAATATCAAGAAAGCTTTTAGTGATTCTCAGTTCATAAACTGGTTGTATGATATACAAACAATGAAGAAAGAAGATGTAAAAAAAGTGTAAAATAAACAATGGAAATTTTTTTAGTATACAGAAACTAAGAGATTATGTCAAATGGGAAAAGCGAAAAGCGAAAAGGATGTGTTATATTGTGAAAATTTCAAAAAATAAAAGTGCTCAGTTATTCTCGTGTATGATTTTCCCAGGGTGGAAGACGTCAAGAGTTTGATCTATTCAAGAATATCAAGAAAGCTTTTAGTGATTCTCAGTTCATAAACTGGTTGTATGATATACAAACAATGAAGAAAGAAGATGTAAAAAAGTGTAAAATAAACAATGGAAATTTTTTTAGTATACAGAAACTAAGAGATTATGTCAAATGGGAAAAGCGAAAAGCGAAAAGGATGTGTTATATTGTGAAAATTTCAAAAAATAAAAGTGCTCAGTTATTCTCGTGTATGATTTTCCCAGGGTGGAAGACGTCAAGAGTTTGATCTATTCAAGAATATCAAGAAAGCTTTTAGTGATTCTCAGTTCATAAACTGGTTGTATGATATACAAACAATGAAGAAAGAAGATGTAAAAAAGTGTAAAATAAACAATGGAAATTTTTTTAGTATACAGAAACTAAAAGATTATATCAAATGGGAAAAGCGAAAAGGATGTGTTATATTGTGAAAATTTCAAAAAATAAAAGTGCTCAGTTATTCTCGTGTATGATTTTCCCAGGGTGGAAGACGTCAAGAGTTTGATCTATTCAAGAATATCAAGAAAGTTTTTAGTGATTCTCAGTTCATAAACTGATTGTATAATATACAAACAATGAAAAAGAAGATGTAAAAAAGTGAAAAATAAACAATGGAAATTTTTTTAGTATACAGAAACTAAAAGATTATATCAAATGGGAAAAGCGAAAAGGATGTGTTATATTGTGAAAATTTCAAAAAATAAAAGTGCTCAGTTATTCTCGTGTATGATTTTCCCAGGGTGGAAGACGTCAAAAGTTTGATCCATACAAGAATATCAAGAAAGTTTTTAGTGATTGTCAGTTCATAAACTGGTTGTATAATATACAAACAATGAAGAAAGAAGATATAAGAAAAGTGTAAAATAAACAATGGAAATTTTTTAGTATACAGATTACAGATAGAAGGAAATATCGGCTATGTATGAAATGACTTGTTTTTGTAATATAAAAGCCATGAGGTTTTTCAGTGAAATATATTTGTCGACTTTTATGGAAGTAAAAGTATATTATAGACTATTTTGACTAATTAAAGAAAACAAAAGAAGTGATTTCAAAATTAATTTATGTGTCATATAAACAGTATATCAGTAGACGAATATCTTGAAAGCTCCTATTTTGCAAGGAATAGATTGTGCAATATTATGAATGTAAGGAATAAAGTACCAAAAACTTTAATGAGAGCTTAAATATTTTTTTAAAACAATCAACACGTTTTTTAAAAGCTAATTTTTTAAGTACGTTCTAAGAACAATTTGTCTAGTCCTTCTAATTATTCTAGTCTCATCTATTCAATAAGCACTCTGTACAAATGGTCACAATTTTTTTCATAACTGTACAAATAAATAATACCATTTAAAATAATGATATTAAAAATATACTATAATAAACTCTCGTAACGTTATCACACTATGTAATTATTATTTTCTCTTCAAAAATTGTGAAATCTATCTAAAAAGCTTTTTACAAAAGTTTAAACTAAGGCAAGTATTAGTCTCTCTCTCCCTCCCCCTCTCTCCCTCCTTTTCTCTCTCTCCCTCCCTCTCTTTCTCCCCTGTCTCTCTCGACCTCTCTCTCTTTCCCTCCCCTCTCTCTCCCTCGCGCCCATAACATCTGCCAAACTGAGTAACAAAAACTTTAATGAGAGCTTAAATATTTTGTTAAAACAATGAACACGTTTTTTAAAAGCTATTTTTTAAGTACGTTTTAATAACAATTTGTCTAGTCCTTTTAATTCTTCTAGTCTCATCTATTCAATAAGCACTCTCTACAAATGGTAATAATTTTTTCATGACTGTACAAATAATCTTAATAACTGAAAACTTTCTTTTCGAAAAAATTAATTACAAAAAAAAAAAACAAGAAGAAAAATGAAAAGTTCATGCAAAACTTATATGCTAACAAAACTAAATTATTTTTACTATTTCTCTAAACCACTGTTAAGTTGCTTTGTAAAAAAATCCCCACCCCTATCTCTCTCGTCTATTTTTACTTAACAACTATGTATAATAACTCCATGAAAAATGTTGAATATTTTTTTAAAACAGCCCTCAAGACATTCTGTACAAGAATAATACAATAACAAACTTTATTTTGAAATATCTACGGAATCTTCGAAAAATGTTTTCTTTAAAAAGAAAGCATTAATATTTTTCCTCGAAAGTATTTAATTTATAAATTTCTTTAAATTAAAGTAGAAATAACTTTAATGAGAGCTTAAATATTTTTTTAAAACAATCGACACGTTTTTTAAAATCTAATTTCTTAAGTACGTTTTAACAATACAATTTTTCTAGTCCTTTTAATTCTTCTAGTCTAATCTATTCAATAAGCTCTCTATACAAATGATAATAATTTTTTTCATGACTACAAATAATAATTTTTGTTAGTATAAAACTTTCTACGAAAGTATAAAATAAGGCAAGTATAAACATTTTTCCTTTATAATCTACTCTCCCTCCCACTCTTCGCCCGCCCTCTCTCGCCCTCTACCCCCCCCTCTCCCCCTCTCTCTCTCTCTCTCTCTCTCTCTCTCTCTCTCCCCTCTCTCTCAATATCCGTCAAACTCTGTATCAAAAACTTTAATGAGAGCTTAAATATTTTTTAATACAATTAACACGTTTAAAAAAAATTCTTTTTAAGTACGTTTTAACAACACAATTTTTGTTTAGTCTTTTTATTTCTTCCAATCTCATCTATTCAATAAGCACTCTCTGCAAATGATAATAATTTTTTCATGACTGTACAAATAATAATATTGTTAATATAAAACTTTCTACGAAAGTATAAAATAAGGCAAGTATAGACGTTTTTTCTGTATAATATCTATTAAATAATAATATTTATGATTTTGTAAAAGAAATAAAAAAAATACCAGTGAAAAAGTCTTTTACTTCTTTGAGTCATTGTATAATGAACAAATTATATGTAAGTAAGTACATTCAAATTGTTCACTGCAAATCAGACAAATGAAAGTTGTGAAATCAATTATCGATAGTCAAGTAATGCAAACCACTCTCGGAAACTACTGTATGACTGTTCTCAGAAATGTATTCAAATTTGTTAATCTTTCTGTACAAATTAAACACAAGAAAGTACTGAAATCAATTTATTGTAGTCAAGTACCCATAAGTTAACTTGACTGACATAATACAACTTTTCGTACCTACTCATCAAACATATTCAGCCAGCGAGCATAAATTACTACTTAACGCCCAAGGGGCGTAATAGCTCATATATACAGCTCTTACAAAACTTTATAGAACCTACGCACTTTACGTCCATGTGGGAAAAATTATTTGAATTGTATAATATTATATATAAGTACATTCAAATTATTCATTGTAAATCAAACAAACGAAAGTTGTGAAATCAATTACCGATAGTCAAGTAATGCAAACAACTCTGCGAAACAATTGTATAACTGTTCTCAGAAATGTATTCAAATTTGTTCATTCTTCTATACAAATTAAACACAAGGAAGTTCTGGAATCAGTTTATTGTAGTCAAGTACCCATAGGTTAACTTGACTGACATAATACAACTTTTAGTACCTACTCATCAAACATATTCAGCCAGCGAGGATAAAGTACTACTTAACGCTTAACAGGCGCAATAGCTCACATACTCCTACAAAACTTTATAGAACCTACGCACTTTACGCCCATATGGGCGAAAATTATTTTAATCATATAACTACTATGCCTTCTTTTTATTTCTAAAATTCATAAGAATTCAGATATTTACGAAAAGTCAAAGCCTATATAAAAAAATTACATAGTTACCACCATATCACCATTTTTCATTATTCTTTCTCAATTTTGAAATTTCTATAATATTACGCATCTTGGGAGGGCAATAGAAGTCTATAGAGCTGCTCTAGCAGGGGTGGTCTTCCAATCTCCCATACATACTTGGCGGGCCCGACGGTTTGCAGTTTACCGGTGGGCTTTGTAAATGTAGAATACTATATTATTGCATAAATTCATTAACAATGTTTATACTTATAAGTCCACTATAAATAATTACATTGGCTCTAATTTTGAATTGATACCGTTTAAATATAATATCCCTACATGTGCAAAATCTCATGATGTACTTCCATTACCCAAAATATTTTTCCTTGTGTCCGTTTTTTTTAAGCGGGAATCTGATATAAAAAATACATCAAATTTATAGTCTACTCAAAAGTGCTTTAGATTTTACTAATCATTGTATAAGCCACTAATTTTTTATCCTTTTCCAACGTGTAAATATCATGTGAGATTTTATATGAGTATTTCAGACATCAGATCTCATATGAGGTATGATATATGTGATGTCATCTGCAATTTTATATATTATGGGATCTCATGAGATCTTATATGAGATCTCATATGATATTTTCATGCGGGTTTGCACTTTCTATTTAAAAACAGAGTAATACATTCAATACGTATTAGTATTTAATATGTAGAAGCAACCTATTTATTCATTTTATCTGATCTGTAAACATATGAATATTTATATGAAAATGATCATGTCTACACCTTAAACTGCAAACCGTCGGGCCCGCCAAGTATGTATGGGAGATTGGAAGACCACCCCTGCTAGAGCAGCTCTATAGACTTCTATTGCCCTCCCAAGATGCGTAATATTATAGAAATTTCAAAATTGAGAAAGAATAATGAAAAATGGTGATATGGTGGTAACTATGTAATTTTTTTATATAGGCTTTGACTTTTCGTAAATATCTGAATTCTTATGAATTTTAGAAATAAAAAGAAGGCATAGTAGTTATATGATTAAAATAATTTTCGCCCATATGGGCGTAAAGTGCGTAGGTTCTATAAAGTTTTGTAGGAGTATGTGAGCTATTGCGCCTGTTAAGCGTTAAGTAGTACTTTATCCTCGCTGGCTGAATATGTTTGATGAGTAGGTACTAAAAGTTGTATTATGTCAGTCAAGTTAACCTATGGGTACTTGACTACAATAAACTGATTCCAGAACTTCCTTGTGTTTAATTTGTATAGAAGAATGAACAAATTTGAATACATTTCTGAGAACAGTTATACAATTGTTTCGCAGAGTTGTTTGCATTACTTGACTATCGGTAATTGATTTCACAACTTTCGTTTGTTTGATTTACAATGAATAATTTGAATGTACTTATATATAATATTATACAATTCAAATAATTTTTCCCACATGGACGTAAAGTGCGTAGGTTCTATAAAGTTTTGTAAGAGCTGTATATATGAGCTATTACGCCCCTTGGGCGTTAAGTAGTAATTTATGCTCGCTGGCTGAATATGTTTGATGAGTAGGTACGAAAAGTTGTATTATGTCAGTCAAGTTAACTTATGGGTACTTGACTACAATAAATTGATTTCAGTACTTTCTTGTGTTTAATTTGTACAGAAAGATTAACAAATTTGAATACATTTCTGAGAACAGTCATACAGTAGTTTCCGAGAGTGGTTTGCATTACTTGACTATCGATAATTGATTTCACAACTTTCATTTGTCTGATTTGCAGTGAACAATTTGAATGTACTTACTTACATATAATTTGTTCATTATACAATGACTCAAAGAAGTAAAAGACTTTTTCACTGGTATTTTTTTATTTCTTTTACAAAATCATAAATATTATTATTTAATAGATATTATACAGAAAAAACGTCTATACTTGCCTTATTTTATACTTTCGTAGAAAGTTTTATATTAACAATATTATTATTTGTACAGTCATGAAAAAATTATTATCATTTGCAGAGAGTGCTTATTGAATAGATGAGATTGGAAGAAATAAAAAGACTAAACAAAAATTGTGTTGTTAAAACGTACTTAAAAAAGAATTTTTTTTAAACGTGTTAATTGTATTAAAAAAATATTTAAGCTCTCATTAAAGTTTTTGATACAGAGTTTGACGGATATTGAGAGAGAGGGGGAGAGAGAGAGAGAGAGAGAGAGGGAGAGAGAGAGAGAGAGGGGGGGGCGTAGAGGGCGAGAGAGGGCGGGCGAAGAGTGGGAGGGAGAGTAGATTATAAAGGAAAAATGTTTATACTTGCCTTATTTTATACTTTCGTAGAAAGTTTTATACTAACAAAAATTATAGATTATACAAAGAAAACGTCTATACTTGCCTTATTTTATACTTTCGTAGAAAGTTTTATATCATTTCAGTACT
This sequence comes from Torymus aiolomorphi, assembly GCA_036365515.1. NCBI lineage: Eukaryota > Metazoa > Arthropoda > Insecta > Hymenoptera > Torymidae > Torymus > Torymus aiolomorphi. The sequence goes on along the minus strand of CM070875.1, from coordinate 196,051,662 downwards.
TTCTTGTGTTTAATTTCTATAGAAAGATGAACAAATTTGAATACATTTCTAAGAACAGTCATACAGTAGTTTCCGACAGTTGTTTGCATTACTTGACTATTTGATAATTGATTTCACAACTTTCGTTTGTTTGATTGGGAGTGAACAGTTTGAATGTACTTACTTACATATAATTTGTTCAGCATTTTGTACGGTTATGAAAAAAATTATTACCATTTATAGAGAGTGCTTATTGAATAGATGAGATTCGAAGAAATAAAAGGACTAGACAAATTATGTGTTGTTTTTTATAGATTATCCAGAAAAAACGTCTATACTTGCCTTATTTTATACTTTCGTAGAAAGTTTATTATATTAGCAAATATTATTATTTGTACAGTCATGAAAAAAATTATTCCCATTTGTAAAGAGTACTTATTGAATAGAAGAGACTAGAAGAATTAAAAGGAGTATAGACAAATTGTGCTGTTAGAACGTACTTAAAAAATTAGCTTTTAAAAAACGTCTTGATTGTTATAAAAAAATATTTAAGCTCTCATTAATTATTTGTACAGTCATGAAATAATTATTACCATTTGTAGAGAGTGCTTATTGATTTAAAAATACTTTTCTTATGTTATATCTACTACTACTATATCTACTATATCTAAAATATCATAATAGAATATACTGTCATTATGTTAACAAAATATTGTAATCATTTTTTAAAAATTATAATTCATTTTAGCACATCAAGTTAATATGTGAAATATTTGTTGAACATCCTTTATTGAATTTAAAAAAAAACGACTACTTAGGCTGTTCATAAATTTTTACACAAATCTTAAAATATTTTTGTTTCTACTTTTCAAATTTATGTTTATCAAAATGTTTTTATTACCTTACAGAAAATTGATGCAAGAATCTTCAGAATGTTAAAAAACTTTCAACAATATTTTCACGAAGTTCACAAATACTATAAATACTATATATATAAAAAATAAATTTATAAATTAGAAATATAATTAAAAACTTGGATTCTGATCGAAACACACACGTTTTAGGGACATCATATACACTTTCTATACGAAGTTGGTAAGAGATGATACTTAAAGGGTTATCTCACAGTGTAAACAAGACGATCGTTTTATAACGGGCTGCAGGGCTTTCCACATTGATATCATGAGTGATTCGTACACTGCCTGCAGTGTGCTCTAGACAAACCCGTATACACCTGAGAGATAATGAGAAAACGGAGGAACATATACAGACAATCGCCGTCAATTGTCAGGAGGCCGTTCGACAGCGTTCAAAAATATGAATGACTATCGAACTACTTACACGACACGCTGTCAAATGACAAAGGCTTCCACGATTCGGTCCCAAGGGCATGAGGTCGCAGTTCCATGAGTTCCATGACTGAACGGAAACCCGGAACGGCAAAAACATGATGTAAAAAAGGTATGTACACTCGAGGGAAGTTGATTCTTTCCGAACGTGCCGGGTAAATTTAAAAATCCTGCAATCCCATTGCACAATTCAAGCGTAAACATTTGGAACCGTCCAATGAGATTACAGGATTTTAAAATTGACCAGGCACCTTCGGAAAGAATCAACTTTTCTCTGGTGTATACTTCTTTACATCATGAGCAAAAGCTGGAATGACGGCGGCCAATCGCGAGCTGATAACAGTAACCAACAAAACCGGAATGTCTTTGACTGGCTGCTGCTTGCTATTCCAGATTTCATCATTCCGGATTTTCGTTCTGCCATGGGACCGTCACTCACGGTCCGTGAGATGACATAACACATCATGAAGCATACATTTTAGACGTAGCTGACCTTAACAAAAACCTATCATGTGAATGCCTAAAATATATATGTATGTATAACACGCACGTACAGGAACCGCGACTTCTCATTTCATTTGAAACGGTCGGCCTACCCAAAAGAAAACCCACCCATCTGAATCCACTTTTATCAGATTAACAGTTTTACCTCATCACTAAGAAATCATTGTAAGTATAAAAAACAATAAATTATATTCGCAACTTTCTATACTATTCTATTTATTATTAATCTATCTATATATTTATGTCAAGCTAAAAATGAATCAACAACCAATCTTGCAGTTTGGCGAAGTTGATAATAACATGATGATGGACGATATGGAGGTTGATCGAGAAATCGCTAATCTGGCTCTAAATAATCAGAATGGTATGTAAAAATAACTACATGTTGCTTTGCTGTAAAGACTAAAATAATAATATATAAAATATATGCTAACGATGAAATATTTGTGTGTGTGTGTGTGTGTGTGTGTGTGTGTGTGTGTGTGTGTGTGTGTGTGTGTGTATATATATATATATATATATATATATATATAAAACCGGAAATTCCACTTGTAGAACAGCATGTTCCTGAGGAAAATCGAGGAATTGATCAGCATCCACCACAATTACCTATTCAACAACGAGGTCATAACCACAACAATAATTTACAAAATAGTAAGTAATTACTACTATCTGACTCAATCAATAAGTATGTATTATATTATATATTTATAACTTTATATGAAATGATTATTATAATGACAACAATTTTTATCTTGCATGTCAAGTAAAAATAGTTTAACAGCTAAAGCAATTTAATATTCTAAATTTATAATAAAAAATTTTGTCTAAAACAATGATATCGAATGCAGATATACCACACAACAATTCAACAACAATCAACAGCAGAATGAGATTCATCCTCAGCAGCATCAACGTCATCCAAATGATGGTAATCAAATGTTTAATGAATTAAACCAAGGCCAAATCGCAACAGGACGTGCACATGTGAACAATGAAAATGGTAAATAAAATATAATATAATAAATATCTTATGGTATATAATAATAATATATAATAAATAATATAATTCTATTAAAAAATTGTCTAAAACAATGATATAAAATGCAGGTAGACCACTACAACAAGGCAACCAGATTCATCCTCCTCAGCAGCGTCAACGTCAGCCAAATGCTGGTAATCAAAGGTTAAATGAAAACCAAGGCCAAATCGCAGCTGGACCTGCAGCTGTAAACAATGATAATGGTAAATAAAAAAATAAGATATAGATAATATATGTATATATATATATATATATAACATATAACTATTTATTTGGAGTTAGATATTAATAATTTTTTCTTGAACTATAAATTTTAGGTCATCAACCACGTGGTACGCGAGGTGGAAATAAAAATAAAAGAAACTATTATAGGCAAAAATATAATCCTTACCTCCGTAACCTTCAAAATCTGGCATTTTATCACGCATCGTTAGTGACTTCTTCAATTCAGCAAACTCAGATGATTGAGGACGACAAACGAAAAGCTCGAGGTAATAAAGCTGTCGAAAATAATGTGGCTCCTGACGACAATAATGTGGCTCCTGACGACAATAATGTTTAAAGTTTTAAATACGTTCTTTAGTACTTATTTCTTCACACTTTTATTTTATAAGCATTTCTTTTTAAATTACGTTAATAATAATGTAAGTTTCAAATTTATTCTAATAAAAAATGTAATTAATATTTTAGAAAAATAATAAATTGTTTATGGTAATAGATCTTTATTTATTTAGTTATTTATTACATTTGAATATTTATTTGAATGTATAACAATGTAAGAAAATTTTATAGCAGCAGCTGATATTTATTCTTTAAGTTTTAGGAAATTTGAAATGTTGAAATTCTTTACGAGAAAGTATTGCTGCTTGTACTTTTTATTGCTTAAAAGGCATGATAAGTATACTCCGTACATTCTTCATACATACTTGGTTCTAAGCTGGGCATGTTCCCAGTCTACTCATTTTTTTGGATATAATTAGTATGTAAAAGTTTTTAAATGATGTTAGACAACATTTTGATAAGTTTGAAAACATTAGATTAAAATAATTTAATTATTAGTTAATTTTTTTTTAGTGAATTTTTATGTTCAGTCATATAAAAGTGAAGTACAAAAACCATGTTTTGAGATTTTTGGAAGTAATTATTCTTCTCACAGTTGTTTTGTTTTATAATTGTGCTAACTAAATCACATATGTATATGTTCACTATATGTATTATTTGACATCATACACTATTTTATATTGACCTCAAAGAGCCAGCTGTCAATACTGCTTCAGCACGATATCAAGCACTGCACCCACATCCGCAGTTTATGTGTGCCTGTTTGTGTGTGTGAATTGTGTTGTTAGTGTTGTGCATGTGTACACTGAGAAGAATATTGTTATAGTTAACATATTTATCTATTTATTAGAACTGCAATATTGTAACTGTTACAATCAATATTGTAACTGAATAGGACGGTCAAAGCCAATATAGTAACTGTTACAATATCAATGTTTACCAGTAACATATGGTATGTTAACTGTTACAATGCCTATATTTGGTCATATTTAAACATACGCATGTTAACAGTTACAATGCCATGTTAACAGTAAACAAATCCTTCTCTCAGTGTACCTATTTCAAGTATGCATGTTATATAACTATAAGTTCATGCTCCAGAAAAAATCACATAAAGTTCAATATTTATGATGGAGCAATCAAGCACTACCTCCCTTAAACATAATAATTTTTATTTTGATCTGTTATTCGCATCAGTCCAGATATGATTGCCATTTGTACATGTCCGTTGAGTGTACATAAAATCACAATTCTTGAGAAAATTATTCAGTTGTGAGCCCTATAGAAAACTTTTGCATAGATCTTTTACCATCTTTTATTCTATCACTAGTGGGAAATTTTTTTTTATTAAATTTGGAATTAGTTCACTAAGTACATTTGGAGTTTCATTATTTTGATGCTAATACATACTCTCAAAATATTTCAAACTGATTTTAAGTAGAAGTTGTAAAATTTGATTATAAAACACTTCATGTGTCACATCATACCGGTAATTTATTTTATTTATTACACGAAACACTGATTAGATATCACTTTTTAACAATAATATATAGCAGATCACTACGTTATTTGTTATCAGTACAATATCTAAAACATCTTAGTCGTTGCTTCCTAACAGCTGCTTTTGGCACATTTTGAGAATCTATTCGATCTTGTATACACATTGAAGAATCAAATCAGGATATTTCTTGGTTATTTTCTTGTGCTTGTAGATTTCCATTTCTTCAAGCAGTTGTTTATATTATGCAAAAGTATGTTTTTCTACTGACAACATATGTTTGTACAAACAGTGTTAGCGTAAAATCCAAATACCATCAACTATTTTAGAATCTATTTTCTATATTTTCTGTAGGTCATATAGACAAATGGTAAAATGTGTTTTACTTGGAAATAAAAATGAGATTCCATGTTATATACGAAATCTTCTTGTAAATATGAAAAAATATCTAATAAAAAATTCACACAAAGTATCAATTTTTTTTAAATGAATTTTTAACATTTTCCAATTCTATATGTACTTATCTAAAATAAAGGTATTTTCCCCGTTGATACACATATAGATACAAATTTTTCTCATCTATTGACTTCTTGAGATATTTGAATTTGAAAATACCCATAAGTATTAAAAAAATTGAGAGATATGTAAGGTTAGGTCCACCAGATATCTTTCTTCTCTCTCTCTTTCTTTCACAGAGCTGTGGACTGTAAAGAATCAGATAAATAATATATATATATATATATATATATATATATATATATATATATATATACACTTAATAGGATATTTTTTCTCTCTCTCTTTCACATAGCTGTGGACTGTAGATAGAGAAGCAGAAGATATACCATAACGGCAACTAATACAAAGTTTTTTCATAAAATACTCATCCCATCCATTAACTCTTGTATTTTCAAAAATTTGAGAAGTTCTTAATGCAGGCATGTTAATTGTCAGAGTAAGTCCTAGGTATTTCTTTTTCATATATGTCAAGTTGCTCCCTGCAACAATCGCTTTCTCTTGTCACAAGTATACTTATATTATTTGTATCTGCTTGACAATACTAAAATCACCCTTGACTGTTCGATGTGCCACTTCACCTACAATTTCTCCATTTCTTCTTTTAATTTGATGACTTTGACTTATAATTTGATCTCATTGACTTTTTCCATCCATACCTGCGAGATCAGATTTAAGTTTTGTCACGCAGTTCCCTATCACAGAGTTCCCTAAAAAACAAATATACATATTAATGTTGAAACATTCAAATTATAAATTTTTGTATTATTAAAGTGGTACTATAATTTACCTGTAGCCTTCTATTGCACATTCTAAAGCTGGAATTACTAAGTAAATTAGGAGTTTCATTATTTTCGTATCCAGATATTTCTTTTTTATAATATGTATCAAGCTGATTTACAAATCTAGACAATCTGTCATGCGAGTTATTTGTATCTATGTAGTGACTTTTTCGTTGCTTCATGATCTTGTTTAATACCTTCCAATTTCCTTTGACCTGATTCTAACCTTAAATAACCTTCTTCAGCTTGTTCAAATAATTCAACTAATTTCTCGTTTAAGCCCTAATTCTTATAGAACCGTCACCAATTCCGATTGACTCATGTTCAGCTATTTTTGACAAAACTTCAGCTTTGGTCATTTTCAATTGACAAAATTTCTTGCTCCACATTTTTAGTTATAGTACGTTCCAATCTAGAAATCAATTTAAAAACGTAAATATTTATGATAAATTATTTAATTAATTAAGAGAAAATAAAATAAAATTATTTGTTACTTACGTTGTAAAGTTACCATCTGTTCCTCTAACAATATAATTTCCCTTAGACAGATTCTCTTAATAATGTTATCAGCTCAATCTAAAAATGAAAAAGAAAAATTACACAAAGTATCTATTTTTATTTTATTTAACATGATAAATGTAGTATAAAAAAAATCTAGTATATATATATATACTTATCTATATCTATATACGCGCTCCTTAATATAAATCTATATATATTAAATATAAATCTATAATATACTAATAACTAATATATATATATAACCACCATACGATATTTGGAGGATATTTTAGATCAGTAGCCCGTATCTAGATTCTGACATCATAGCACTGGCTTTTATCAAAAGCTGAGTTTGGTGGTCAGAGTTGTATGCACGGGCAGTTGGAACATTATCAAGTACACTGATGTTATATGTTTCAGCTACATCAATTAATCTTTCAGATCTGTAAGTACCTTCGGCATCAATGTATACACGGAGAGAAATTTTAGAGTAAAAATTACCAAGGTGCCTTGGTAGTGCATGGATAGACTGTCAAAAGCCGTGATATTCCCAGGTTTCTAATACAATTTATAAGTTTCCCAGGAAAAACTACCATAACCACTTAAAAAAAATACCAAATTATCGGAATAAAAATTACCAGACACACTGGTAAAAATTGAGATCTAGTCATTTTTACAGGGTAACCTAAGAATTTTTACTAAGAAAACTGATAAATTTTGGCAAATAACCTGGTATTTATGTATTCGCGCATGCGCACTGCGCATTATTGTGTTTCAGAAGATTGATACTAGAGGCGTGCGCGACGTTAAAATGAAAACAATACACATATTTTCAGTAAGTAATAACGGCGATTCAAATGACTGTTGGTAAGAGCTTCCGTGGCGCAGTCGGTAGAACGTCGGACTCTCAACCCAAAGATCGTCGGATCGAATCCCGCTTCCGTAAAAATTTTTTTTCAGTTTAATTATTTAAAAATTTTACCAAGGCACTTTGGTAAAAAGTTTGAAATTGTCAGTCTGTCCATCCATTACCATAGAAACTGGTAATTTTGCCTCGAATATTTGTAATTTTCACTACAAAATTTCTCTCCGTGTATGGACTTAGCCTCTGGACCTCCCATATCAACATGTAGTTGGCAGTTAACGGCTAAAGTGTAAAAGCTGTGATTTTCCAGTTCTAAATTCTCCAAAGATTTCTGTAATCCTGTTTCTATTCCACCTCCTGAAAGTTTGTGAAAAAATTCTATAATCTGAAAATGAAAAAAATTTTCACAAAGTATCTATTCTTTATTTTTTTTTAAGTTGTATATCTCTTTAAGTTATATCAATTTTTTATAAAATACTTATCTAATATGTATAAAAGTATGCTCATATACCATCAGCTGATTGAAATTCATATTTTTATACCTAATAATTATATACGTATATTCTAAAAATACCATACGACATAAGATATTTTGAGGCTGTCGTATAGAGTCACAGTTTTGTTTATGTTCTCCCCTCTCTCTCTCTCACTCACTCACTCTCTCTCTCTCTCTCTCTCTCTCTCTCTCTCTCTTCGAGTTACATTATGTGTATATATTATATTATGGGAGCTTGTTGTTGACCAATCATAACAGAGCAGAGGTCGGAACAAAACAGCTGATCGAGGAGAGAAAAGAAGAAGAAGAAAAATTTTAGAGAATCAGAAAACAACCCTCCGGAATATATAAACTAGATATAAATCAAAACGACATAATATTTTTAATTGAAATTTTTTATACATGTAGTATATCAAAAACGCTATCCACTGATATATTTAAATATAAGATAAAACATAATGCAAAGTCGTAAAAAAAAAGTGAAATTCTCGCACACCCATTTCAAAGTATATGAACCGCGGTCGTCCTCCCTCAGGCTTCTTCTACATTTGAACAGTTACTTGCCTTCGGAGCGCTCCCGCGCTCCTTCATAGTCTACAAGAAGAATACTATCAAGTTGTGAGATCTTTTGTTGGAGCTAAGATCACTCTCTAAATTTTTTCAGTGCAAAGATGGGCACTGTTAGAGAATAGTGAATATACACAATTTTTTTAATGTATATACACTAACTTTTTAGCGAAAGTCCGATTTGACTATTTTAAAAGCATATATACATAAAAGTGTATATTCACTATTATGTGCCAGTGCCCAACTTGGCACTGAAAAAAATTTAGAGAGCATGTATAACATTATTTTTATACGTTATATTATTAAACCATTTCATAATATTAATTTTACAAATTTATTTTTACTTTTGTATCAGCAGTAATTGTTGTTACTAATTAAATACTTAATTAAATAAATCATTAAGGTGGTCTTATACCTATAGTGGCTCCTGAGGCCAAAATTACCCGAAAAAATGAATTAAAATATAATTACTATAAGATAGAGGACATGTATCACAAATATAACTTATTTCTAATACAAAATCCCAAGAGATAGGTCTCTTAATCTACTTTATGCAGAATTATGTTATTTTAGAATAATGAACTGGTGAGCAAGTTTTCTTGGCAATCACTTGATGGATTTTGACGAGAGAAGCCGCAAATTACTTGGAAAACATGTACCTATGGCATGAAGCTTTGGAATTAAAAAATATTGTGACTAAGTATTTTTTTAATTGAAAAAACTACTTCTTTTATTTTAATTTTATCAATTTTTATGAATTTTTATCGTTTTTTTAATTAAAAAAGTGCTTATTCTCGATATTTTTTAATTCCATAGCTTCATGCCATAGGTACATGATTTATAAGTAATTTGCGACTTCTCTCGTCAAAATCCATCGAGTGATTGCCAAGAAAACTTGCTCACCAGTTGATTTTTCTAAAATGACATAATTCTGCATAAAGTGGATTAAGACCCCTATCTCTTGGGATTTTGTATTAGAAATAAGTTATATTAGTGATACATATACTTTATTTTATAGTAATTATATTTTAATTCATTTTTTCAGGTAATCTTGGCCCCAGGAGCCATTAGGTATAAGACCATCTTAAAGTCGTAAAATGTTATTACATTGACATGCTTTGTTGTTAGAAATAAATTTTAATTGAGATTTTATTAAAATAAAATTGACTCAATCTCGCATCGATGTTATAAAATATGAAATTTATTCACCGAGTTTTACATATCATTTTACATAACAATTAGTATTTATAAAATTATTTGTTAGAAATCTTCATTATTAATTTTAGAAATTCATAATAGAAAAAAACAAAATAAGAGAAACTCATTCAGAACCACGATAATGTTTCAAATGTAAATATTAATTTTCGAGTACTTACGCCTATACACATTCACTCGCTATTTATTCACCGAATACTTCGTCGGCATCCACTGCGCTCCAAAAAGGAAAATTTTCATAAAATTAATTTTGCACGTCGAAATTGGGTCTTCAGCTAGCGGCGCCTCGCAAAAGAAAAAAAAATAATAATTACGCTACCGGCTCACAAAAAACAATTTCGAGACCGAGCTACCACACCGCAAAAAGAGAAGCACGCGTACGAAACCCTCGAAGCGGAAAACGCGCGCTCGCGCTAAATCTCGCGCTTCTCTCTCGCGCAAAAATTGAAACCGACAGATTTGCACGCGGCGCGCGATGAGCTCTCGTTTCACGGTTGCGGCGTTTTAATCTCCCTTCTCGCGCTCTTTGCTTTTCGGCCTCTTTCTTCCGCCCTGCGCTCTTCGAGTCACGCGCCCTCGTTGCTTTTTTCCGGGTACGAGGTTGGTGAGTGCGCTTTGAGAGAAGGATGTACGCTGAATGGCGATTATGGTTGGCTGGAATTGTCTATGAAGAGTGTGAAATTGTGCTTTTCTTAATTTACCTAGGTTTTTAGAATTTAATATTTCACTTTTTCTGATAATTTAAAAGCTTGAGATTATAAAGCGGAAATTTGAATGGAAGAATTATTCATAAATCAATTGTAGCTACAAAGCTGATGTATGAATAAAATTAACGATTGGACCAAGAAATTAGATTTTCACATGTGTATATGTATAGTGTATTCTATCATGAAAAACATTCCCTAATGTAAAGTAAACAAGTTTGCAACGAAATTGCTATGAAATTGCATTTTTCGGGAGAATAATTTTTGTGTGAAAAATAAATAAATGAAAAATGTAGTAGCAGGATGACATTTTATTCTTTTCAGAATAATGTTGCTGAAATCAGGTTACTAATAAAATATGTTATTATTCACAACGTAAATTGTTCTTCAAGTAGAAATGTTGTGAAAGACTAATAATTTGTTGCTTTTCCTAAATATCGACAATAAACTTATTTATTTCAACCCGTTACTCGGTTTGATCCAGCTTTTTGCGTATTTATTGAACGTGCGTTCATCAAATCTTTCGTTCGATTGACAGTGACCTATTGGAAAAATGACGGTTGATTTAATAGTCACTGTGATTAATTTCTAGGATGAATTGTTGGTTGACACGCTCTCATCTATCATTTACCTTTCCACAGTTTCGTATGTATACACTGGCAGAAAACATTTGGAAACGCAAAATATAAATATATTTATATGTATGGAAGTTTTCTGACAGTGTAGTTATTTTAAATATTGAAAATTCTTCTAAATTCTAAATACGTTTGGAGTATATTGTTCTAATACTGAATAACTAAGTTATCAAGTGTTTCTGCTACAAAGCAGCAGAGTGACCACCAGTTGCCAACTGGTGGCCATGTAAATGACGTCACGTTCTTTGAGACTAAGTAAGACAAAGAATCATCACCTGGTCACCCTGCAAAGCAGTGCTGTATCCCATCTCTGCTTGAAGAAAGGTCTAATATTTTTTTTACTATTAGATTGCGATTCTTACATAAGTAGAAAATCATAAAAAACTTTCTTACCTTCTTTATAGAAAATCACAAATACAATGCGTCTAAATTAGTTTTAATACTTTTGATTATTACTTATGCTGATAACATTTTCTATTTTTTTATATTTACAAAATTAACTTTGACGACTTTCAAAAAAGCTCTTACATATGACTAATTTTTCATCATATTTAAATAAATCAATTATTTCCCTAAATATTAACTCTGATCGATTTATTATTTAAATTTAAATTGCTGATTTTTTAGAAAATGATTGCTTAACGATAACTGAAAGTCCTCGTTTTTCACGCGATTTGACTTACAAAGCAGGTATTACAAAGTAAAACCACTATTCGACTGCACCCAAGCTTAAAAAATCACCACGAAGGATCGAATATCAGGGAAATTGCACGTACAACATGCGCCGTCACAATTTTCTCCCGCGGAAAAAAGACAAGTGTCTCCTCGATATTGCATTATTATTGTGGAGACATTGGGGCCACGCTATCGATCGGAATTAATAAGAATCCTCTCCTGAAAAAAGGAACATGACAGGAAGATAAAAAGAATTCATCCGTGTTATACCGCCGTAGAGCAGTTTTTTTGCTCATCGCTCATGCAAATGTCTCTGAGGCGCGTGTAAGCGCGTTTTAATTCATGCGACGCAAGGCCTCCTTAACGAGTGCGCACGTTTTAATGTCGCCGTCGGAGCGGCTAAATTGCAGAAAGAGCGACTGCGCACAGAATGCCAAAGTGACAGAGCGCGTCGAATGCATCCCTTTCTCTCCTACCTCTTTTCCTCTTTGCAATTTGCTGCGCCAGTGACGGGCAGCTCTATCTCTTTCTGTATTTTTTTCTCGCAGCAGGAGTCGTTGATTGGCTCTAATGCGTATACTTACGGATGCCGCACCTTCACACTGATACGCGCTGGGTTTTAAGGTTTGTTCAGTGGATGAGCATTTAGGAGGTTCTATTGGTATTATATATAGGTCTCAAATATAAAATATTTTCCAATGAATCGTTTTTATGTTACACGGTGAGCAACGATATAGTATGGTGGTATATTAAACATTTTCAATAATGACAACATTTTTTTTAACAAAATTTCAACACTACAGTGTGAAAAAACGTGTTGGCGGTGGTTACTATATTGCATAGTAAAATCGAATACAGGTGTTCATACCATCTTCTCCGGTAGAATAATCTATTCAAATTATAGTAAACGCAATATTGTCAAGCAAACAATATTTTATAGTGAATTTAACATTACATATCACAATTTCGCATATATTATATGAAAAAATTTTAAAATATGGTATTCAATAGCATTTTTTATAGGCATCTTTATCATATAGTCTCCTTTGCGTACAATACTATAAAATAAGGTTGTAGTCAAATCAATAATACTATACTGTATAGTACTTATATGAGTATGACTACCATATCTTTTTCTCAGTGTAATATAGTAGATATCACCAACTTAAAACATGATTCAACAAACCATTTTAATTTTTCATTTTGCTTGAATTTTAATTTGGAAAGGTACATTTCTATCTCTTTCAGATTTCATTAGGAGGTATCGCGAGTCAAATTAAAAAATTTTGAAGACCTGAAAAATTACAGGGGATTGTTTATCAGGTTTTGTATGAATTCATATCAGATTGGCCTGGAAAGTTGCAGGCAATTATCGTTCATCAAGTTTTGTACGAATCCATATTAGGTTCGCACAAAACTTGATAGACAATGGTCTGTAACTTTGCACGATACCCCATAATGAAATCTTATAAAGATGAAAATGAGTCATTCTAAATTAAAATTAGAGCGAAAATAAAAAGGATTGATATGATTTGTTGAATAATTTTTTAAGATGATTGTATCTACTTTATTAGTACTAAATGTTCTTAAAAAAATTTGTCTCCATTACTTGAAATACTTGTCCATGATACTATATCGTTTCTCACCTTGTAATATGAGAACCAGTCCTTGGCAAATATTTCATATTTGAGACAAAAGTATATGTCCCTAGAAAAGCGTTAATAATTAAGGTCCAATTAGTTAGTTATTGGATACTGTTTGAATAGGAGCAAGGCTTTCAAAGAGGAAATAATAAAATAGTTGGTTCCATAATTAATGCATGCAATATTAATAGAAGAGTGTTCCTGATACATGGACAACTGAATTGTTGGCTTTCTCAACATCTGCTATAGATTCTATGTTTACCTTAGTTCTTCACCACCTAGGTAAAATATAGAAAGTATTTGTATCGAGCAAGATAAAGATCACGCCACACAATACTGTCAAACAATACTGGATTTAATGTTTTGGTGATGACTAATGGTGGCAGGCATGCTGAGATGATAAGCTTGGAGGCATGCCTACTGGAATATATACTGTTCTTACTATAGTTTTCATAGGAAAATGAATCTCTATTATAAACCAGAGTATCTCTAAATTGGTTTAGAGTGTTTTAAATTGAATCTTTCAAGTTGATTTTCTATTAATTCTGTTTAAATCTCGATTTCAGTTCACGGCCTTAAGTTTAAAAACTACTCTGTGGATAAAATGTCTCCCAATTTTGAGAGAGCATTCCTGAATACCATAATTCTTGTGTGAATGAGGAGTTTTTTACTGGTTAAACAATTTTCATGCCCTGAAAACTGATTCATTTGTTAAAATTAAAAAATACCATCAAAATGTTATTTTTTAGTTGTGTGAAAAATCCCCCATTCATGTAAGAATTATGGTACTCAGGCGTGCTCTTTCAAAAATAGCCATTTCATCAGCACGATAATTTTTAATCTTACGAATAGTTGGACATGTTTTTCAAAATTATTTATTTAAAGTTAGATCCAACAAAATTAATATGTGAGTTGAATAATACCATTTGCAGGAAACATTTGTAGGATAATACAAAATTTTTTTTCTGCTAAATATATATTTTTCATGTTCGTAATTTCTCCCGTTTTCTGCGACCTATGCATCTTGCATTCACACATTTTACGTACTTTTCGTCAGCAAAAAGTGTTAATAATTTGCTCGTGTACCTCGAGCGTGGTGCACTGTTCGAATTTAATAACGGACTTTCGCGGCTTTTGAATATTGCACCGCGCTCGCATTTGGCATCATGGGAAGAGAGGAGCAGAAAGGGGAGCGAGGGAGAGAAAGAGAGAGAGATAGAGAAAGAGAGTGAGTGAGAAAGGGAGAGAGGCAGGCGGCAAAGGGGTTACGCACAGCTGCACGCTTTTAATTTCAGTTAACGCTTTTCCTCGCCTCTTTCTTCACTTCTAATATTGTGCGCGCTTTATTGTTTGCCGTTCTCTAAATCACTGCTTTATCATTTTCTGTATCTCAGAGGTTCGAACACTGTTTGACAGTGAAAGAAGTTAAAGAAAAACTGATTCTAAGCTGTAGTATTAGTATAGAAATGCTTATAAATAATTAAAAGAAGATAACAAATAGTGAATCTTTTTTGTAAAATTAATGACAAACCTTAGTTAATATTCTTTTTTGCAATAACATTGAAACTGACTTATAGAGTTCACAAAAACTACAAAATAAAGCACCGCTTATATTCCCATGATAATAGTACAAGCAATAATAAAATCTTTTCTATCCCATCTTCATCTTTACGCCCCTCTACTGTTGTCTTGCTTTTCTCCTTCGTGTACCAGGAACGCATTTTCTCCCGATCCTCTCGCTCAAGCACGGCACCTAAATTTTTACAATTTCCTCCTCTTCCTCTCTTCTATTCTTAAAACATCCTTTATCCCTACGCTTATTTTTTCCCGTATTTATTTTCCACTTCGCATTTCATTGTGCCGCTCTAACGGTCGGGCCTCTGCCTCGACCTGCATTTCCTCCGCTCGCTCGTCACTTTCTTTCGAGTTTCGATTGTTTTTTGCTCGAGTATCCCAGTTTCCTTTAAGTGAATCCGTTTGTGTTTGCACACAGTTGTTTTTTATCCATACATACCAAGCAACGAGCTGCTTTTTATTTGTATGGGCTTGTCTTCTCTTTTTTAGGGATGCGAGAAAAAGTAGAAAAAGAGGGGGGAGAAGTGATCAACTACGTACGGGTAGTTGTTAAGGTTTCAGTAGGATCGCTTTGGTCTTGAAGTACCGGAAGATAATATCGCATTTTTCTGTAAAAGTTTTAATAAATTTCCGTAATAGAAGTAAGAACAAATTTGTTTAGGAAAGCTTAGGATTAGAAATAAAGTGCTGATTACAGTATTTTACAAGCAAATTAATGTAAGATTTTTTTAGTTTGTAATTAATTATTTATTATTATTAGCTTTTTCCTAAATTTTGAGAGTTTACGCACAAACTTATTATCTAATCACAGGACAATTTTACGATAGATCTGTTAAAAAATAAAGACGAAATTTGAAAAACCGTCAGATGTGATATTTTTGAGTTATCATCATATTATGTGAGTTTAAGATGTTTTCAATTTCATCTTTTTTATTTTTCAATAAATTTATCGGTATGACGGATCTCCTTAATAGTAAACTTAAAAATAAATATCTCATTATATTAACTATTTATTTATAAAAACTATATATCAAGAAATTGAAAAATAAAATTCATTCTCATTACATTATGTCTGACGGACGCGTAGCATATGTGACAATAAAATGACGAAGCATTAATATTGATGAATTTACTGAGTTTATCAAGGATCCAATAAAAAAAAATCCATTGTACGAAATAACTGAAATTAATAATACGTTACCCGTTACGGTAAAGAGACGAATAGCAATCTGTGATTTTAATTTATAATCCAGCAAAATTGATACTCATAAAAAAAATGCGTCCTCAAAATATTCTTAGCCCTATTCGTTATTCACTGCACACGTGGGCCGGGTGCGTAACATCCAATTTCGCGTGCCTGCGCACAGCCGACACAACCGCAACGCGGAAAAAATGCGGGCGCAGCACGCGCGAGAGAGAAAGAAGTCGCTCACGCACCCCCGAAATATCCCAGCTTGGTATACCGCTACCGGTGCAGGGGGTACCGCAAAAAGATAATTGTATTTTATGAATTCGAGATAAGCCAAAAAGCAAGAGAGAGAGAGAGAGAGCAGCAGAAAAGTTAGAAAGTAAATGAGAGAGAGAGTCGATGTCGCATAACATCAACATAATTTTGAGGAGAGAGCCGCGAGGCCGCATTTCCATAATGCGATGCATCGAAAGCCGTGGGGACGCGATACTCTCTCTCTCTCTCTCTCTCCATCTCTCTCTCCCTTCTCTATCTCTTTCCTCGACCTCTTTTATACGGACGCGCACGCGCGCTTGTATGAATACATATATATGCGTATATAGAGATTGGTGGTTCTCGCCGGACGCGTGTATTATGTATATATTTCCAGAAATAAGCCGGGGGGATTCGATGATTCGTTTTCGCGCCGAGGGATGGGACGCGCACGGCCGGCAGAGCGTCACACGTGTGTGGGTATGCGAGCCCGCGCGCGCCTTAGAGTTTTGCCGACGGGGAGAAAGTGTGGCTATGTTAATACGAGGGGAGACTCGAGAGCTTTGCGGAAGGAAGAGTCGTGTAATTTGAATATTTGTGGTTTTGTTTTGGGCGTGGTTCTAATTTTCGAGGATTGGTTTAATAAAACTCAGCTAGGAGAGAACGAGGCTTTTCATGGTTGCGGTGCTAATAAGTTTTGATTTAGAGGCGTCTCAACTTGATTGCCTCTTGGGGAGTCGTGGAAGAATTTTGAATTTTAGATCCAGCAGTAAAAGTCAGGGTCAAGTCAGGCGAACCGTAATAGTGTCAGATTTCTGTTATGTTTTAGCATATAAACTTCATTTCATCGAAAATCTATTAACGTAATACATTGTGAAAGCCTTTATTATTTTTACAGGTATAAATTATTTACGTATTGGTGAGTTTCATATAAAATGGGAAGTATAAAACCTGTATAATATCGTTTCGAATGAAATAATACTTATATTACTTATACGGAAACCTTATATTTTATTTTCATTCGATCTTTTAATTCATTATATTATATTATATTACACGAACGAAAATAAGTTTAATCATTATTCATAGGTTTAATTTGATTTATCCCCGTACAATAACGTAAATGAAAAATTATAAAGAAAAATAAATATATTTATTATTCATAATTCTCGCACGCTATCTCCCACCATCACCCATGTCAATTAAGTTTGTTAGAACAAAAAGAAATTTTTCAATATATAAGAAAAGTCCTCCTCTCCAAACTCGTGAAAATAATTCACAAAATTGTGCATAAAAAAGTAATGAAATCAAATATGAAGTGGACAAGTATTTTTATTCCTAGTTTAATTATTCAATTCGATGTTTCATTAAACATTATTATTATAAAATATTTTTATATCTTTATATTTCGTGATATCAATTGAGT
This sequence comes from Torymus aiolomorphi, assembly GCA_036365515.1. NCBI lineage: Eukaryota > Metazoa > Arthropoda > Insecta > Hymenoptera > Torymidae > Torymus > Torymus aiolomorphi. The sequence continues at coordinate 196,033,688 of CM070875.1, read as the reverse complement.
TTAACGAACCATTGATTGAAACGCAAATACATTAACAAAAACATTACGTAAATGTTCTCTAGATCGTGTGTAGTCCTCAAATATTCCTGTATTTAATACTCTAACCACCTTCTCAAAACAAGTTTATTTTTTGTGAAAGATAAATCGAGAAATGTTACTTTTTACATACTTTTCTGTCCCTTCATATTTTATTTTGTAGGTGAAAAGAATCTTCGTTTTCAAAGTTTATTTACTTACAAGGCGAGTGCGTTACCTTTGGATCACAGATTTGTACCAAATTGAAAGATCGTGTTTTAGAGTAAAAAATATTGAACCCCTATTCCAGGATTGATTCTCATAGGCTGAGTTTGTTAAAAAAATGATGTCTCTTCTATTGTATGTAATTTTGCAAGTATTCCCGTTACGAAAATGAGCGAAAAAAATTGTAAAAGTAGGCAGAACAAGCTTTATTTTGAGCACTGTTTGTCTAAAAATATCGATTTTTCAGAAAGCTATGAGAAATCAAAGATAGTGTAAAAAATGATTGAAAATTTCTCCCTTTTTAAAGGATTTTAAGGGTGCTATTTTCCTATTTTCAATGATTTTTTACGCTATCTTTGATTTCTCATATCTTTCTGAAAAATCAATTTTTATACATGAAACAGTGCTCAAAATAAAGCTTGTTCTGCCTGCATTTACAATTTTTTTCGCTCATTTTCGTAACGGGAATACTTGAAAAGTTACATACAATAGAAGAGACATTATTTTTTAACAAAATAACGCATTTTTAAGATAAAATGGCACATATCTCGAGTAAAAGGGCATATGAGAATAAATCCTGGAACAGGGGTTCAATATTTTTACTCTAAAACACGATCTTTGAATTTGGTACAAATCCGTGACACAAAGGTTACGCACTCTCCTTGTTAGTAAATAAAAGTTAACTGTACAAATAATTTCATTATTTTATTTATCTAAATTACGTTATTATCATATAATTAAAACTGATTGAAACAAACTTTTAAACTAACTAACTTGATCTAACTAACTAACTTGATCATGATCACGAGAAGCGCGTGGAATGTAGCTAGTTAAACTAAAATATCCAGCGAAACGAAATATTGATGAATACGATACAGTTTATTGTTACAAAATCTGATGATCCTATACACATGCATGTATATTTTTACCTTTAATACAAAACCTACTTCAATTTCAAGATATACCTAATTTCTTTCTCAAGCAATTTCGTTTGCAGCGACGATATCACCTCTCGCCTTCAATTATTCTGATCAAGGCCACTGTTCCGTAGAATTCAGTCGGCAGTGCGCGGCGTCTCCGAAAAGCTCATCTCGCGCGGATCTCTCCCTCCGGTTCTCGCTCTTTACGCACCCTCTACTCCCCTTTCAAAAGGGTTAATTTTCAGCGTGATTTCGGCCTCGGAAATGTACAGCGAGCAGCAGCAGTAGAGCGCGCGCCAGGTGCTATCAATATCCTTGCGCCTCTTCCTAGTTCATTAGATACCGCTGTCGCGTGGTTTCTCCCGGGTTTAATAAGAAATTGAGCGCCGCCGCGGGAGACATTTGATCTCCACGTTCCCTTGGAATTTCGAGTATGAGCGCGTGCTAGCGCGGCCCTTACATTTTGCAAAGGGTATTACCACAGTTCCGGCGATGAAGTTGCGAGCGTACGCTTTGATTTTCGAAGAGGAAGTGCCAGGTGGGAAAGGTAATCTTCGGTAATGGAGTGCGCGAAAGTGGAAGTCTATCGTAGTTCTTAAGCGCGTCTGTGTCGTCTCTCTCTTGTTTAGAATTTTGTCTTATCTTTGATGAGATTGCTTGATGGCGCGGCGGGGGAGGGAAAAGTTTGTGTCATTTGCAGTTTTCGATCGATTGCTGCTGTTCTTGGGTATAGAAATTAATTGGACTTTAGTATTAAAAATAGTACTGATTTTATGTAATAGGTGGGTGAAATTTCTGAAAAAAATAGAAATATCATTAATCTGAAAAATGTAAATAAATCAAGGGTTTTGTTTAATATAAACATGAATTGAAACTACATACTTATCTTACTAGTAAGATTCACGCGCGTTTGGCATACTTTATCTTTCTGTTCAGAACGTTTTAAAATCAAAATTTAAAACTACAAGCTTTTATGTTTATTAAAAAGTATCAACTTCTTATATTTCGATTTTTTGAGTAAATTATAAGGTTACATTTTCAAAAAAAAATACAAGATAAAATTTTAAATTTCTAATTTCCGCGTTATATCACCATCTTGTATACCAATCAAATCAGTCTTATTGTGATGACAGATTTCATCCATCACTTTTTAAAGAGAGAATAATATATTACTATATACGAATAAAATATACATATATATATTATTCGCATATACCAGATAACGGAGGGAACCTTCCTTATCGCAGTAATGTAAGTTTCATAGTCTCTTTAAATTAGTCTCTTCATATTTAGAACTTATGCATGTAGGGAGTTTTCTAGAGATCGAAATAAGTAAATGTGTGGAAAGATAGAAAAAACATTTGTATTTTTTACCTAAATAACTAGCAAAATATTTTTTTAATTTTTGGAGAGAAAGAGGTTATTTAAGTAACGCTACTTTATTTCCTGAGAGAAATTTTATTCAGTTATCAGAGAGAATTTAATTGATATAAAAATTGATTAAATGGGAAAAAGTTTTGTATTATTATAATCTAAAACTTTTGTATTTAACATTTTAGTGTAAAATCAAATCCTGTCAAGTTATAGTCAAAAATCGTCCATTTTATGTATATTTATGCGTTTAAAATCGTTTTTATAAGTGTAACTCATCAGGAGTTGATTTTATATGAAAATATTAAATGGGAAAAAGTTTTGTATTATTATAATCTACAACTTTTGTATTTAACATTTTCGTGTAAAATCAAATCCTGTCAAGTTATAGTAAAAAATCGTCCATTTTTGACCTTTTTTACCGTTTTTCGCAGTTATCTTGGTAAATATTGCTCTTAGAGAAAAGTCTTCAACAGAAAAAATGTGTATTTTAATTAGTTTTAGCAGATAGACCTGTAGATATTAGTTTAAAATTAATTTTTCTAGACATTAGGCTAAAAAATCGATTTTTTGAGATATTTCTTTGTGCTCGCATTTGAACAATTTTACATCGATCTTTCTGGTTAAGGGACCAGCACTTAGGTATAATTAGAGGAGTATTTTCCCGCAATCCCGATGAAATCCATCGAAAATTCGCTGAGATAATCCATAAACTTGATTACATACGAATGTACATACATACATACATAATAGAAAACGCCTAAAATGAACTATTTCTGGGCGGAAAATAGTTTTTATAAAGTAAATTGCTAGTTTTCGGGGAGTTACAATTTTCACTCTGGTGAAAATATAAGGCTCTCCCGAGTAGCGATCGTGCCTAAAAATGTTAATAACTTTACTTTATTAAAGCGTTGGGACCTGCTATTGTGGCTTCTTCAATGTTTTCCCATCTTAAAACATATCTTAAATTTTGAATCTAATCTCTAATGTGGAAGCTTGACACCAATATTTATTTTTGTAACGTTCAGAACTTTTGTTTAAAGACTTTTTATATTTTGCAAAATACCTTTTTCTACTGTCAGAATTGTATAGTTATTACTTAAATTTAAATCCATAGGATCGATTTAAAAGCTGGGAGCTCCCTTAATCCCATAATTCTCCAGGCTTGTCAAAAACCATTGCCCCACTTGTTCGTAATTTCCACAATACGTGGCAACATGAAACACACTTTTGCTCATGCCAAATATGTTCATTCGCATAAAACTGTTATAGAGCCCCCTCCTTCCCCCTATACTCGAAGCGCGTTATGCCGAGTAATTGACGAATCTCGTTCAGGCACGCGCATAATCCGATTATTAATATCGGTGCGTTTAATCTCATAAACAAAACGTCGAGGCAGACGTGCATACATGTGCCTTTCGCGGTGGTTAGTGTGCGTGTAGTGCGCGGGCCCCTACAGGATAATTGTGGTATTTCGTTTGTAAATACGGAAGCCGAGCCATTAAACGTTTGCTGCTATTTTAAACGGATTCGTTCGGGCGTCGACGCGGTCGTCATCTCTCCCTCCTCCCTCCCACTCTTGCGTAATTGAGAGACGTCGCTAGCGAAATCGCGAGGCTCCGCGGTAGCAAGCTACTCGTTTCTGGTCCGGAGTCTTCGTGCTCGTGCTTCCGCGCTTACTCATTTTCTCAGTGTGATGGTGGGCTTGAAGAGAATGTCCCGGGGCTCGTTGATCGAATTCGTTGGAAAAGGAATATTTTTCAGTTCAAAGAGGTAATTACATATTTTGACGGAAGCTTGTATTTGTTAGGTGTATTAAAATGACAAAACATATTGTGTTTGAAACAATACTAAAACAAAAACTCAATTTAAATATTAAAAAGAATGTGAAGTTAAGTAAAAAAAGACATGATACCCTAATCCATTATTTAGAGACTAAAACGATGGAATTAAAAAGAAATGACCAGTTTCTCATTTTTTTATTGCTTGTGTGTGTGTGTGTATGTGTGCGTGTGTGCGTGCGTGCGTGCGTGTGTGCATACGTGCGTGCGTGTGTGTGTGTGTGTGTGTATTTTTGCTTCCTCCAAGAGGAAGCTTTGTGATAGTAAAAAAAAGTTTTGGAGAAAATGTGTTAAGAATGTTGTTTAGCACATTTGGAATCGAAATTCACTATTTTTATATTCATTTTGTGTGTGTGTGTGTGTGTGTGTGTGTGTGTGTGTGTGTGTGTGTGTGTGTGTGTGTGTGTGTGTGTGTGTGTGTGTGTGTGTGTGTGTGTGTGTGTGTGTGTGTGAACCGATCGACCGATTTACATCGGAAAAGGCTTATTCTCTTCGTTTCGGAGGAGAATAGAGAAAGCATAACCTACTTTTTGATTTTACCGATTTCTTTTTTCTTTTATAACCAAAAAACGATTTTGAATTTTTCGTTTTTTTATTTTTTAATTTGTTTCAGCCAGTATTACTTAATAAACTAAATTTTTATTAAAAGGTCTTTAAATTACCTCCAATTTCTTTTTTTTAAATTTAAATTAGCTCTAGCCTGTTATTTGTTATTAATGAAAATATGGTTTATATTTCTTTAATTAATATCTCAAAAACTTTTTCATTTTTCCACTCAAAATTTTTACCACTTATTACACTTATCGAGTACAACATTGTGTTAAAATTTCAAGAGGTTATGTTGCTCAAAATTTTTTACTCATTCCAAATTAGCCCAAAACACAAATATAAAGGTTTAGAGCAAATATGCAATAGTTCTATTTAATTTGTACATCATATATAAATAAAATAATTCTTGTATACTAGGGCATATCCCCGAGAAAGTAATTTCAGATTGAGTCCCACGGCAACGTGTACTAGGGCAACGATAATAATTGACTTTCAAAATATGAATTTCGTAAAAATTTCATAAAAATATTTCATAAAAATATCGATTCTTAAATATGAAGCGCATATTTATGTGCAAATATGTGCGCATGGACACCCCACAGAGGCGAGCCGTAGAGTAGCACCGATTGCACCACAGTCGCCAGATGTGCTCGGCTGCCTTGCTTAGGTCCTCCCACAATGGGCATCAGCTGTTGTAGCACTGTGACTACATTCCCTGCTTTGGTCGATGTTCGCCTGATGTGGTCTTTGAAGTTCCAGTGTCTGTTGATCCATAAGCTCAGATGCTATCCTGGAACTGTATCATGTGGCCATCTAGTTCGAGTTTGGGGTGCTTGAACTTTCATCTCTTTGTTACGAGAACAGACTCGCTCTTCTTCTAGGCTAGTTTGAGGCCGTGTGCTTTCATCCAGCGGCTGATTATTTCTAGAGTCTCGTTGCATTTCCACTAGTTCTTCTATAATTGTAGCTACTGTCACCATAGCCACGTCGTCCGCGTATCTTACTAGAACTATGTTTTTGGGTAGTTTGAGCTGCAGCAACCCGTCGTAATGTATGTTCCATATCGTAGGGCCACCTACCGATCCTTGAGCGACTCCTGCCGTGATCTCGACTTCTGTGATGCCACTGTCAGTTTCCACCATCACGGCCCTACTCTCTAGATAGCTGCTAGCGACCTTCATTAGATATTCAGGGAGTCTCCTGTTAAGGGCTTGATATATATGTTCCCAGTTGGCCGTGTTAAAGGCGTTTTTCACATCAAGTGTTACCATGGCACAGAAGCCTCCCGGCTTCAGTTTCATGGAGAATGCTTTGCCTACTCTTTTCTGAACTTCCTGCACCGCGTGCAGAGTGCTCCTTCCTGCACGGAATCCGTATTGCATCTCCGGTAGCTCTTCGTTCTCCGGGTCGTCCAGTTCGCTCTGCACGTGGTTAGGAATCATTCTCTCGTATAGCTTGCCCCTAGAGACGAGCATGCATAACGGCCTCCAAGATGATGGTGCTTTGGGAACCTTGTTTTTGCAATTTTGTAAAATTTCTTGTGTATAATTTTACACAACATTTGTGTAAAATTTACACAACCGCGTGTAAAATTTCAATTTACACAAATTTTGTGTAAAATGTTCAATTTCCACAAATTTTGTGTAAAATGTTCAATTTACACAAATTTTGTGTAAAATGTTCAATTTACACAAATTTTGTGTAAAATTTAAAATTTCAAAACAGTGATTACACCTCGGATTTTACACAAATATTTGTGTAAAATGGCAATTGTACACAATTTGTGTGAAATAGGGAAATTCATATTTTACACACATTTTGTGTAAAATAGGGATAACATTTTTAAGAGTGTATGAGGACCAGTTTTTGGCGTTTCCATTGTTTCGGGAAATGGCCTCTTTCCAGACACGTGTTGAATAGATCTAGGATGAGTTGAGGTTTTTCCTGAATAGTCGCTCTCAGAACTTCGTTGGGCATCCCGTCGGGTCCCGGAGCCTTTCCAGAGTCCAGCCTCTTTGCAGCCAGCTTTAGTTCGCTTATCTGGAACAGAGGTACCTGTAGAGCTACGTCGCTCGGGTAGCTGTCTCTGGGCGGTCCCTTTGGGAAGAGCGCGTCTACAATCTTGAGTACCGTCGGTTCATCTCTTGGTGCACCCAATCCTTGAGTCGTCTGAAGCTTCCGCATCACTAGGCGATAGAACGTGCCCCATGGGTCTCGGTCGACATCGGCGTACAGAGCTTTCCAACATTGCCTCTTACTTCGCTTTATGGCGTTTTGGAGCGCCTTTCTGGCGTGCCTGTATCTATCCTCTTCCTCTTCTTGTTCTGGGCGTCTACTTTTTCACGCTCTCTGAGCTTTCCTCCGTTGTTTTTTTACAGAAGTTCCTCAGTGCTGAGATTTCTGAGTTCCACCAGAAAGCAGGCCTTTGATTCTTACACTGATTCCTGCGAGGGATGGATGCATCGCATGCACGGCTCATTTCAGTTGTGGACTATCGCGTCATGTCATCCGTCGTCCCAGTGTCGTCCAGTCCTGGTGTCTCCGAGATGCATTCTGCAAAGGTGTCCTTGTCAAATTTCTTAACAGCCCATCCGCTGGGTTTGTCTCGCGGAGGATCGCGTTTTCGGCTCTTCAACTCGAAGCAGACATAATGATGGTCGCTGAGTAACTCTTCTTCCAAAATTGTCAACTCGCGTAGGTGTCTCCTTAGAGTTTGTCAAAGGAAAGTTAGATCTAATACCGATGACGACGCTCTTCTTTGGAATGTTGCTATCCCCGGCTGATTGATCACTATCAGGTCGAGTGAGGCCATCATTTCGTCTAAAAGTTGTCCTCTTTTGTCTTTCGGACCTCCAATCCATGACCTAGATTTGGCATTGAAGTCTCCTGCTATAATGATGGGTCCAGGCCATTGTTTTGCGCTCCCCTCCAATTTCTAAGTCTACCTGAAATGTCTCAAGCGATAAGTTCGAGGAGTAGTAGCAGGTATAATTTCTCATGGGTCCACTGGTACATCGCGACGTCGCTAGTCAATAATATCGCACCAACACTTTAGCGCGATGCTTTCCATCTTTCGCAAATAAAGGAAAGGAATAGATAAGAAAAAACCGAGATCTGGTGCGTGGTTTTTCCGAATTCGAGGAGCACAGCTTTTCGCGCAATAAACGTGTGCGCGAGCTGTCTCCACGCGGTGAATCCATATCTCTGACTCAAAGATTAAAAAGAATCGGTGAAAACGTTAGTCTCACGTCTCTGTCTACGGACAGAGTATTATGACATAACTCTTTGGTTTCTAAATAACATTGCGCAAAGTCGCAACAACCGCAGATATAATTTACTCTCCAAATTCGAATACGTGGTTTTTTTTTCGGATTTGAGGAGCGTCATGTTTGGTGCCAGCAACGCATGCGCGAGCTGTGGCCCCCCGATAAATCGGCTTTTTAGACTTGTTTATCAAAGACTACTTACTTTGAAAATGTAAATTATATCTGTGGTTGTTGCGATTTGGCGTCACGTTATTTAGAAACCAAAGTATTGCGTGATAAGACTTTCTCAGTAGACAGAGACATGAGACTAACGTTTTCTCCGATACTCTAACATGCTCTCGCAAGCGTTTTTTATGCGAAAAGCTGTGCTTGTTGAATTTGGAAAAACCACGTTTCTCTCGTTTTTATTCCTCGAATAGGAAAAGCTGATTTGCCGTGCGGTTATATAGCTCGCGCACGCGTTTCCGGCGTCTAACGCGGCATTCCTCGAATTCGAAAAAACCTCTTAACGCACCTCCGTTGCGCCACGTTATTTAAAAACCAAAGCTTTGCGTGATAAGATTCAGTTTTTAATAGTTATTCTATGGACTACGTCTCTGTTGGTCACGGCTATTTCCTGGACAACGTACATAAGCGCCGCGCTGTGCTGCGTCGTAGCCTTCTGCCGTGCCGTTTCGTTCATATATTCTATTTCGATTGGAGTTTTATACCAATAAATAGGTAAGATAGAGGTATGAATATGCTCTCTAAAAATGAATGTGAAAAATCGTTTACTCACACAAATAAGTGAAAAAATTGAGTAATTATTTAGTGAATATTAACTAAAGAATTAATACATTTTTTTAATTATTCGTACCAGTGAACGACTTTTCACATTCATTTTTAGAGAGTACGAACGAACGACACGACCTGAGCAGGCACATCGCGGCGCGACGTAGACACAGCGCGGCGCTTATGTTTACATATACATTGTCCCTCAAAGGGGAGCGAACTTTCCAGTGGTCTGGGATAATGTTTGTGCGCGCGCACTGTTTTCCGCGAACTAAACTGGATGGCGACCTCCGCGCGGCCACTAATTCTCGGTATTGCGTCGCTATATTTTTATTATTCGATGTGATGAAAAACGGAAAATGACTAAGAATTGAATTTATAAAAAAACAACACAACAATTTTTTAAATTTTTTCATCATACTCACCATTAAATTTTCCTTTATTTTCGTGCAGATTGACGTAGTGGCCCTCGAAGTTGAATCCACACTTTATGTGTGATGCTTTCGTGATTCGTCTTTGCATCAGATTCTGCCATAATCCTGGCTTAAAGCATCTGTATTTTCTCTCACTACGTTTTTTTTTGTTTATCCTCGCCGAACATTTGGCAATATTCGTTTGTATAATTGCTTCAAACCCTTCTCCATTAATAAATATGTCAAATATTGTTTTGTTGGCTGACATATCAAAACTATAATCCACTTCCGATAAAGATGTCGCGGCTGAAACTTCATTTTCACCTATAGTGTATTCATCTTCAACGTTCAGTTGCAGCAACTTATTTCTTATAAAATATTTATTTGTCATTACTATCGTATATAGTGATGATGGAGAGAGTTTATTTTCTATCACCTTAGAAATTTCGAACCAGATTCTATGAGTTTTTGAAACAATTTTCGAATCTTTCACAGTCTCATTTTCATATCGTAACACTGCATCAGTAAATGTTTCTTTATCTACCAAAAATGGTCGACCAAAAGGCTTCGACATATTTTTGTTTTTATAAGAACTAATGTCACTTTTTTATACCACACACGAAACACTGTAATCACAACTATCTTATCTTCTCTACAAATGTCTTACCATACCTACGATCTCTTTGCGATTGTTAGCCACAGAAAAACAACGTCTTTATGAACATGTTCTCATCGGCGACGACGTTATCAAGGGCATAAGGTGCTTTGCCACCCATACACAAGCTCTTTCGTACGTTCTCCCCACTCCTTGTGGCAAGGGGCGCGTTTGTAGCTCGGCGCGGCGTCGCTGTGAGATGGAACTGTAGCGCGTGCGCAGTAGAGACTTGCACCTATTAAACTGTGTCTACACGAGTACGCGAGCGCATACGTTTGTGTACACCGTATATCTATTCATAATACATATATAGATATACGATGTATACAAACGTATGCGCACGTGCACCCGTGTAATAGACACAGCCTTAGTAACTCGAGGAGCGCGCGTACGATCCGGCCGTGAGCGAACAAGAGCGGTGAGAGCTACCACAACAAATACCAAACGTATTTGGGTTTTTTGATTTTAAGTAAAATATATTTATTTTTACGAATATGCAGAATAACAAGAGGCAATAGTACAAATTATATTATGACAACGATTAGCAGAAAGCCGAGCGGTGGTGACCGTTGCTACCTTGTAGTTTGTCTGACTCGCGAGTCCACGGCTCTGGGTCAAACGCGGGTCCGTCACGTTTTATTATTAAAAAGTTACGAGAGTTCATTCGTAATAGCATATTACGCACCTAGGGAGGAAAAACCTTGGATAGTTCACAGCTCGTGTAAATTGCCACCCGAGCCTTCGGCTCGGGTGGGGGGGTCCAACGTTTAGGCGATCCACTTTAGAATTGAAGTCACCTCTAGATGTTCTCCATTCCGACATAAGCTACTGCAGATTGTGCAAAATTTCGAAATTCTAAATTACGAAAACCATGTTTTCGAATGTAACAATTCACCTACTGTCCAAAAAATCGAATTTTATCAATATTATATTAAAACGAATATAACTTGTTTCTAATGATTTATTTCGAAATATCTTTATTGTATCCCTATTAACATTCTATAAATGAAATTCGATGTTTTGGCCAGTAGGTGAATTGTTAGATTTGAAAATATGATTTTCCTAATTTAGAATTTCGAAATTTTGCACAATCTGCAGTAGCTTATGTCGGAATGGAGAACGTCTAGAGTTGACTTCAATTTTCAAGTGAGTCGTCTAAACTTTGGACCCCCCCCCAATACTAACTTAATTTACAGGTAGTATATTTCATTCAAATATATCTAATGATTTAAAAGAAAACTTAAAAAATTTTTAACCTCAAATGTCGCTGAAATTTATGGACCAATCACTTTACCCAAAAAGTTCGACCGAGAGCTATCCAAAATCTACCCCTACAAGAAATTTTAAAGCGATTAAGCCAATTTTACTCCAGTTATTGTGCGACATACAAGACTCATTTTTTCGGTTTTCAACTTCTTTGTCAAAAATTAATCTACAGAATGGATTCAAATTTGTGCAGATTATAGCCATTTATATTCTGCATTATCATGATCTTCTTCAAAAAAACTAACCATTTCGTTTGAGAGTTATAAGGTTTAAAAAAAAAACCGTTTTTGTTAAAAAAAAAGAACCGTGATAGCTAGAGAATTTTCTTTTTTTTAGAAAATATAGGTATTTTAAGGCCATGTGAAACCGTGAATTTCAATATTTTTTAAATCAACATTCAAACGTTTATTCGGAAAACAAATTTTGTCAAGCGCTCCGTACACATAAACACTATATTCAGGAATTTTTTTGAGTGATTCTATTAGCATTTTCGTTAGATATACTCGTTTGAAAAGTCGGTCAATTGCAAATTCCTACTTATCGACAGTACGGTTTTTATTTAATTAAATAAATTCTCATTTTTTTTTTGGAAAAACACGTTTGTCAAGCGCTCCGTATATGTTAATACTATACTCAGATTTTTTTTTTGGATGATTCTATTGGTATTTTCATGAGATGTACTCGTTTGAAAATTATGTCGGTATTTCACATCACCTTAATGCTCTTTCAAATGCTTCCCATCCGAGTCAAATATCTCAATGTTATCATTAAAAAAAATGAAAATTGTTTTTTATAAAGTTAAAAATCGATATAAAAAAAATATTATCCAAAAAACTACATAATATTATTTTCCAAAAATTTTGAAAAAAAAAGTAAAATTTTAAGGACTGACCGAAAACGATTGGATAAAAATTAAAAAAGTTTCAGCGTTATACGCACACATACACACACACACACACACACACACAATGACTCAAAACATCTTTCTAACATGTTATCTTGAAAACTTTTTTTTCAGCGCCACAAAGGTTCCTAGGAAAGGAGGAGGCTTTCTTTGCTATGAGGAAGCAAAAGGGGAAATTTTCAATAATTTTTTTACACTATAATAGTCATATTTGACTCAAAGGTCACGAAAAAATTGGCTCGCAAATGCATCGGCCATTTGCCCCAAACGATTCTTTCTATCAGTGTGTGCAGTAGGTGCGTGGCCCCATGACTGCACTTTAGCTGCCCCAAGTCTGACGCAATTCTGCTGCAAAGTGCGTACTGTAAGTCTGTCTTTGCAATTCTGCAGCACGCGCACGTGCAGTACGTGGGCCATACGATTGCACTTTAGCTACCGTAAGTCTGACGCAATTCTGTTGCAATGTGCCTGCTGCAAGTTTCTCTTCGCAATTCTGCTGCAGTTTTGTTGCATGCGCACGTGCGATACGCGGGCCCTACTTGAGTGCGCTTTAGCTACCGCAAGTTTAATGCAATTCTGCTACAAAGTAACTGATGCTATGGCCTGCCAGCAAAAATATAATAAAAGTCGAAAGCAGACCACGCATGGTCTGCTGTAATTTCTCTGAAATTCCAAGCGCGTGCAGCAGAATTGTGTCAGAAGTGCAATGGGTTTACTACCAAGGTCGGCAGTCGTTATAAATTATTGCTAGTGATAATTAAAAATGAGCTAAAAATGATAGGATGTCTGTTTTTTGATTACTCTGACTTTGCTATTGCAGTTTGATAGACCCGATTTTGTTGATATTTTCGCGAAAATTTCAGCGACCTTCATCAGCTTGAGAATGCTGGCGAAAGTCGCATTTTGGTCCTTTTTCCTGACCAGTATTGCGTCTGGTTTCGCTTTCGTTCTCACAGTAGGGTATTTAGATTCACCCCTCCCATCCTCTGGAACTGGTACTGCATAGTCGCTCCTTGGTCCTCTCTCCGCCTCTTGGTTGTTTCTTCGGTTGAGGGCGACCTTTCCTTCCTCTTTCCTTCTGACGCTGTAGTCTATACGGAGACGTTTGAGGTCTGTGGGTTTTGGACACTGTTCAGCAGTATTAACGCGAAGCTCGACTTGGTCTTGCTAGTCACTTCTTTTGCGCTGCTTAGTCGTCTCATCAAGGACATTACTTTCTGCAGATCCTCCTTGACGCACTTGTGAATGTTACTTGCCTCACCGACCACTGAGTCTATCTTGTCTAGATTCGACTGAATCTTTCCCAGTAGTTCATCTTCCTTCTTCTCTGCTATTTCTATCAGGGTATGGTTACAGGAGTAAAATTGTCTTAATCGCTTTGAAATATTTTTTACCGATAGATTTTGGATATCTTTCGGCTGAGATCTTTGGGCAAAAGGATTGGTCGATAAATTTCAGAGATATTTGAGGTTAAAATTTTTTTGCACAACCTTTTTTCAAATCGTAATTTCTCGAGAACGGCTCGATGTATCAGCTTGAAATTTATAGACAATTTTGTATGTGATATAGGCAATGTGTGTATGAATTTTCATCAAGATTATATGATTACTTTTTGAGATATTTGATATTTAAAATTTTGGTATTTTATAAAGTAATTTTCTTTGTTGTACTATAATTGAAGTAAAATTGGTTTAATCCCCTTAAAATTTTGTGGAGATGTAGAGTTTATATATTTATCGTGTAAGTTCTTTAGGTAAAAGAATTGGCTCATGATTTTTAGAGATATTTAAGGTTATAATTTTTTTAGGTTTTTTCAACATTGTAATTTCTTAATGACGGCTTCGTGTTTAGTTTGTAACTAAAAATTTTCGTGAAATATTTTTAGAAGGATATTGATAGGAAAAATTATTAAATCATAAGAAATTTTTTGGGGTATTATTTATCTTTTATTTATTTTAAATCATCGATAACAGATTTTACATAACTTGAATTATTGATAATAATTACAATTTTATGTATTTAATGGTTAGATCTATTTATATTACAATCCGTATACGAATTTGTCAGTGTATAAGTCGGGAAAAAAGTTATTTTTGTAAATTTTTACTACCGAATTTTGCATGTCGATTTTTCTACTTATTTTAACTTCACCCTTATTTTAGTTGATTGTCAGTAACTGTTGTTTCAGAATGATTATATCTATTTTCTGATTTCTTCAAATTTGTTACGAGTATCAAGAGATATTAGGTCATATTAAACTAGCGTGAAATCGCTCGCTCGCTTACGCGGGTTCGAATTATATATTATGTAATTACATGAAAACTACTTATTATATATTTATTTTATTTTATTTTAAAATTGAACCTCGTTGTAATGTTGTATTATGTTTGTATTTGTTTTGTCTTATAAATGTTGTATCATGTTTAAATAATTAGATCTTAAAGCGAGAAAGAGGGAGGTGGAAGAAAGTGAAACTGTGAGGAAAATGAGAAAATTCAATATCAATAATAGATAATTGTATAGATCTGCAAGCAATACTTATAGGAAACGTTCTATCAAACAGTTGACTTTAAAATATTGAATCCAACTCGAATTTTCAAGTTTAATTAATTATAGTTTCGCAATGATATCTAAAGAAAAATTTTACAGAATCAACTAAACTGAACCGCATTTCTTTTGAATAGTCTTTTTTTCACTTTAAACTGTCAAAGGAGCACGACATTCGAGCAGCAGGCTTATCTGCAACCATCAAGCGGATCCAACCCACTCTTCTCCTGAAAAAAGCCTACTTTCAAAAAAAAGGAAAGTGAGAAACTTCAGAAGAACCCAAAGAACGTGGCTGGCAAAGGACGTCATCGGGCTGCAGGACAGCCAGAGAATTACGGAGGAGAGAGACTTTTCTCTTTAAATCCGCCGGTAAATAAAGAACGGAGTCCTTTGCGCGCGAATTGACCTCACCTAAGAACGACGGCTTTCGCTGGGTTTGGCAAAGGCGACGGATAATCGTGAGGAGTAATTACGTTTGGGACCGCGACGTGAAACTTTGATCTCCTATTCTTGGCCTGTGGCCTGTGCCTCGCTAGTCCGTTACTAAGTTCTGGATATTCACTCGTTTTTTTCAACCCTGAAATTCGATCGAGGAGGTAGGATCTTGCAAGCTTCCAAATTATTATAGCGTAGTCCACGTTTGATTATACAATAGTATAAAACATTTTTTTCTACAATCCTAATTAAACATCTTAGTATTATATAAAAGTCATATATTATTTATTAGAACTATTACAGTTATTACATAAATGTTTACGCAAAATATCGTTTTCAGCTGAAGCGTCCTTGAAGGTAGTTAAGAATAAAATTGTAATTATAATATTTTATTTATTTATGGAACTAATAGTTAACATTGTAAGTCATCAAATTAAGTATGAGTCAACTAAGTTTTAATGAATAAGCAGCAGTTTTTCTAGGATTACTTGAATTAATATTTATTGTTATCTACCATGTAGATAGTAATTGCATGTAGAAGTTTCTACATACGTATATGTTTAAAATCTCCTTTACTTCTTTTTTGTTCCTCAGTCAGGATATCCACTTCTTTCTTTCAAAAAAAGGATGTTCTTTGCTATGTTTTCAAGGTCTTAGGTTTATCCGTTAAATGACGGACACTTTACTTTTGTACACTTTCGATCGTAACGTAATGCAATTTATAATTTTCGCACTTTTGAGATTTTGGATGCTCATTAGTTGCAAATAAATTGACCATGGTCAATAAAACTTAGTTGACTCATACTTAATTTGATGACTTACAACGTTAACTATGTAGAACATAGCCTCATTCTCCCGTACATTATTTTGTTTAAAACAGAACTTAAAAACATGATTGTTATTGGAAAAACATTAAAAATTCAAATTATAAAACTGCAAATGACTATTTTTGTATAATATTTTTCGTTACTGAATTTTTTATTAAAAAGGAAATAGCAAAAAATTCCTCCTTCACGAACATTAGCTCAGATTGATTATGTACAATCTCCAAAAAGAAAAAATAATAATTGGACATAACTTAAGTAGTATATTTCTAATTTTATTAATTAATTCTATGAGATGTAATAAAGGCTAAGCTATACGTTCTGTTAAAATAAGTCAAAGCTTTTTTATATTATAAGAGGTACATACGCGCGCGCACATCACACACATACTCGCGGACCAAAGTTTTCCCAAAATTGGCGGATTTATGACAACAATAAAAAAAAATATTGTTCAACGTTTTCTGTCCAAAAAATTTTATTCGCCGTTACAAAAACTCCCCTTTTTTAGCAAAAGTAAATATTAATTAAACGCTAATGTATTCAATATAAGAGTAAAGAGATTAACAGTAACCCTATTAGTTCTGGTCTTACTAAATCTTGATATCCCCCGCGAAAAAATTGAAAGTATGGGCAATATATTTCATATATGTTGGATATACAAATTAGCAATATATTACAAATATACTGGTTATGCGATTGCCAATATATTAGTAACATATCTGCGATTGTACATCCTCCAATATATTACTCATATATTGTCAGTACAAAATGTACATGAATAAATTTCAAAACGTATTACGAATAAGTATAGCCGGAATAGAGTGTCGCTACTTCAATAAGTTTTTTTTATATAATACAAAATCAAAATTATTTCACGGAAATATTGCGGAAATTTTTGAGACCCTATTGTACATTAGTACAAGAGGGGATAACAAAAACAAGGCAAGTCTTGTATTTCGAACTCTTCGTAAAGAGTCGTTCGAACGGATGAATTACACGGCTTATATACTCTCGGCCTTCCAATGCGTTTAAAGGAGCCACTGCCGGCGCGCCGCATAGCGGTGGCAAACGGGAACTTTTGATGGGCGGCGCTCGATAAGCAAGCTTCAACTATTTATCCGCTATGCGGCGCGCTGGTAGTGACTTCTTTAAACGCATTGGAAGGCCGAGAGTATATAAGCCGTGTAATTCACCCGTTCGAACGACTCTTTACGAAGAGTTCAAAATACAAAGCTTGCCTTGTTTTTGTTATCCCCTCTTGTACTAATGTACAATAGAGTCTCAAAAATTTCCGCAATATTTGCGTGAAATAATTTTGATTTTGTATTATATAAAAAGAAACTTATTGAAGTAGCGACACTCTATTCCGGCTATACTTATTCGTAATACGTTTTGAAATTTATTCATGTACATTTTATACTGCCAATATATGAGTAATATGTTGGAGGATGTACAATCGCAGATATGTTACTAATATATTGGTAATCGCATAGCCAGTATATTTGTAATATATTGCTAATTTGTATATCCAACATATATGAAATATATTGCCCATACTTTCAATTTTTTCGCGGGGGCCTCTACTTATTTTTTCCTTTACTTCATCATGTTATTAGCGATATTTATACCACAAAGGTTAAAATATTAGGTATAGAATATTTTCTTCAATTTGTATAACTTCTACACGAAAGCACTGTCTTTAAACATTTATTTTCCAGGATCTTTATTGCGCTCTAAATATACACAAATGAATTTTACGCAATAAGCAACCATAAAAATTACATGAAACCACGCTGAACAGCTCTTTTCATAGCTCCCCTGCAACTATCTGCCTTCATTAAAAGTTCCATAAACGCAGAAATCCCTCACCTCAGCCCGGCATTTGCACATCGCGGCTAAGATAAAACTGGGCTCCTGCATCTACCTCGAGATCCTCCTCCGCACTTTCGGTTATTTTTCGTCGTTGCCACCGCCGACGTCGTCGTCCTCGTCCCGCGAGATATTACAGCGCGCGTGCGTTTGCCAATCTCTTAACACCTCTCGTGCTTTCGCGCGCGTACTCTCGTAAATTTCGCGAAACATTTCGCGGTGAGAAAAAGCAGTGCTGCCGCGCCGGTGATAAACACCCCGCATCCGCGGCTGCGAGCGCGGTTGGAGACCGACGTACCGCTTTTGCGCGTCCTAATGGCTGAGACGCAAGCTGAGGGTTTCTTTGCTCCGCTGATTCTCATTCTCATACAGCTTGATTTTTCTCCTCAGAACCTCTTGTCTTTTCATTGTGTCGTTTCTAAATGCTCCTAGTGTTGTATTTATTCGCCTTTAATGTTGGTGAAATACAGGGAAGATACACTTCGGTAATTTCAATATTTATTTGAGCTTTGTAAGCTTCAATGGTCAAATACTTTAACCTTTAACAGTATGGATTTTGTATAAAACGGACACATTTTTTCATCAATTCAACACCCATTCAGGGATTTTTGAGGTTGCTCTGGTAAATGTAGTTGAGGAATTTCCGGAGAAAGCATTTTGAAAAAAAAAATTATTTTGAAAGAGGACATTTTTGTGTGTATAGGATTTCCAGTATTGAAAGAGATACCAATCACACACGTTTGTACACACATTTTTTTCACGATCCACATTTTTATCTGTTGTTTTCTATAACAATCGCGATGCGCGTTCTTGTACTCATCAAGGTTGTATTGGCTATACCAAAATTAGTTTGAAGATACGGTACTGTTTTAAATACAATTACAAAATATCTTAGAACATAAGATTTTTGAAAATCAAAATATTTAAAAAATTTGTATCCGATATTTTAAATTGGGGCTTTTAGTGCTTATTTGATTTATCTCCATAAACGTATATAATAAGAAAGTAACAAATATTTATATTTAGTTATTAATAATTGTTAGTAATACTGATATACGACGCGGATAGTATATAAACCCATGCAACCTTAACAACTGCCAACCTTAAATCTGCTCCTGATAGAAATCATACAAAAACTAGCTTACTTTTGCTTAGAAATTAAAAAAGAAATACTCTAAAATTTAATTTTCTGTAAAACGTATTTCTCAATTCTTTTCTGCAAAATTTTGCATTACAAACGTGTCTGTAATTCAAGAGTTTATTTAAACTGTTTATTTAATAGTAAGGATTAATTTCTAATACTAAATAATTTATTTATGATACAGTATACAACGACAAGGCAATCAACTTTTCACACACTTACACTTTGTGCACACTTAAATTACACGTCTCGACTCACACAGTGAAAATCTCCTTGATTTTCTTCTTCCTCCGCCTCCACTTTCTCCTCCGCCTATCAAGTACATGCGCACGGAATACCCCCACCATCGGACTGTTCTTGCTATCCGCGAGCCGGAGATTAGATGCAAAAAAGGCATTTTCTTGCCTGTGCTCTTGCGAAAGGCTGGCAGCGGCGCAGAGGGAGCAAAAAGTCGCCAGGGAAAATTTTCCGCGGCACGTCGCCGAAGCTGCTTATAACTGCCGCAATTAGAGGCGTGCGAGCGTTCACGCCCCCAGAGGTTTACCTTGGCTAACCGAGGAGAGAATTGGCGTGGATGTTTCTCTCTCACTTCCTCTTGTTATTATTGCGTTTTTATTTTTGTGTTTACGAATGAAATCGTTCTACATTATTTTATGATCGAGTTTTTTTTCCTTTACGCAGTGAAGGTAATTTGGAATTTTATGCGTTTTACTTTTTCCGTTTTCTCCGCCGGTATTTTGTTTTTGATATATACGGTGTATATGAAATTCTAGTTTCAGTAAGCGGAGAATTTAATATTTCAGTGGTGACAGATTTGTCGTACGCGAAGTGAATGTACGTTATTCCAGCAGAAAAATCATATCGTGCCATATAGTTCGTGAGTTACAGAGAAATTCTTGTAATAGAAAATATTCATTGCTAACTATTGTATTGGTAGTAAAGATCGACCTTATCAATATATTAAATTAATAGATAGTTTTTAATATAGTTAACTTTGTCACAAATAATAAACATGATGGCTTATAGCTTTTGATGTTATGGGTCAAAATTAAAATAAAAAAAAGGAAATGATCCTTGGAAGTCCCCCTATAAAGAGGCGGATTAAATTTTTTGGATTATTAAATACATTAATAAGAAGTTACTTGAAATAATAAACACGATTTTTCACGATTCCCAAAAAGTGATCCCTGGTTCTGCTGACTTTAAATTTTCACGGAATCTTAAGTTGTAACAATTCTTAATCCACAACAATGAACATCAAAATGTTTTAAAAGTATGCTAGAATATCGCCACTAATTATTACAACGTTTTCTAATTATTCTTATAACGAAAAATGTTAAAATGATAAAATTAAATTATATACATTACGTAATTGTTAAACATAGCAATCAAATTTAAATATCAATTTACATTAACAGAAATTAGAAAAAAATAAGATTTATTATTTTAGTTGGCATCAACACTCGACATATGCCCATATGTAATACATGGCCAGAACTTTAATCAACCCGAGGACACGTTCATTTATTGCTGAATGTTTAAAGAAGAAATAGAAATTTCGAGCATGACTTCTTTCCCAGAAAGTGTCGAGAGTCGACGTACCCCGCGAGCTTCGCGGAGAAGCTCGCGTCACAACTCGACCGGCGAGCCGCACCATTGAACCGCGGAGAGGGGACCGAGCGGTTTGCAACCCCAGCGGCAGCCTATCTACCGGTCTTTTTCCACCGCCTTGCGGCAACTAATCTGCGAGTGCAAACGCTCACCCTTGCCGAGGTATTTTGTTTGACTCCGATTTTTCGGAGCGCACTCGCTGTCCCCGCTCCGTCGGAGACGAGCCTCCTCTCGCCAGGCTCTCGCGTCAGGTAGCCTCGCTTGCACCCCCGCCAACGGCGACTCAGTCGCCATAGGAAACGGAGTGCCCTAACTCTCGCCAAGTGCGGATGAACGCTCCACTCAGGCATACAGGGAGTGACACATGCCGAGCCCTTCTTGATGTCACTTGGACAAGGAAGGAACACCATGGGAGGGTCTCGCTGAACCGCAAAACGCGAACGCGACCGCGTATTGGCTCTCTCTTTATTATTTTAATTCATTAGTTCTTTTTTTTTAATAATCTTGCTCTACCGCACTTAGAAATGTTTTTCTTTTTTATTTTAAATTTAATTTTTCTTCGCATTTTATTCTAAACCTTTTACCTTTAATCCTGATCCTCTCATGGGCATAACTGCCACTCTCTCCTAAATACTGCTATAACTATGTAGGTACGTGCTTTTAATGAATTATCTCTGCATTAACGTTCATATTGTTACATGTATACTACAATTATTGTTCAAATATACAGTGTATAAGAAGCGAACAGAAAAAAAAATGTTTAATTACCTATAACATTTGCCGGCAATTTCGCAGTAATCTCGTAATTTGCTAATCCATGCAGTTTCGCTCAACAATATGAGGATTCGGAAACAATCGATTGTTATACAGACACTCGTATATAAACCACACGCGAAAAGCACTCAATTACTTGAGCGCATTACCGTACAGCCCCCCCTCTCTCTCTCTCTCTCTTTCCCTCTCTCTTTCCCTCTTTCCCTCTCGCAGTGAATTTACGCGAACGATGCGCGCGAGCAACGAACATATGCGCGCGAGTGGTGCAGAACTAGTCGAGCGCGCTCGTAAAATTGCGCCGGAAATTTTGAAGCGCAGACACGCGCCGCGTGCGCTAGTTCTGATTTAATTAAATTGACTAACTCGACCCTGGAGATTGTCGAGTGTGTAGTCGCCGACGCGCGTTCGTCATGCCGCTTATTTCACGTCATGTACGCGCGCGAGCGAGAGGAGTGAGAGGCGATTGCGTGTATGGGTGCGCCTTTAAAGGGATTCCTACAATTTTTGATTTTATGCAGAGAAAAGTTTCACGTGAAATTGTACATTCGCCACATGCACGAGGAAGAGACCTTTTGTAAGGTCTATTTGTCGTTTCACCACTTCTATGTAAACAATATTTTGGTGGGATACCGTAGTGGTTCAATATTTTATCATTTTTCCAAGTCAATACAAGAATCGTAGAAAATATTCACAGTTTGATATACAACCAGGTGAAAACGAGCTTTTGCTCGTTATATTAGTACCATTCTCAAATTAATCGAAGCCATATATTTAAACCGCATGTTGCCCATATTTTCGATTCTTCTGCAAGTAGAAAATGACTACAGTTTTAAACATTTCCTCGCTTATATTAATTTATAAAAGAAATTGGGCTCGTAAGCGTTGTGCATCGCGGGTGAGAAGGCATTTACAAAGAAATATCCCAAGACTATAGATCAATTCGAGTAATCATTCATAGGTCATTAGCAGCGCATATCATGACGCCGCATTCATAATTTTCCTTCACGCAGATAGCACCGATACATCAGCGCGAGGGAGCCAGAGACAAAGACGCACGTGCTTGGAAGACAGAGAAAGATAATGATAAAGGTAAACAGAGAGCGGGAGATAGATCGAAGCAGAGCAAGACGGCGATAGAGGGAGAAATATAGATACGGTAGGAGTCGGTGAGAACAGAGAGAGGGGAGGCGGGGGGATAGACCGTGGACAGCACAATTCGCGAATTACCATTATGGGCACGTAGTTTCGAGTCTCGGAGAAATTTCGCTGACAGTTCTCCCTCTTCCCCAGACATTTCTATCTCTGTTTCTCTCTTCTTCTCTCTGTCTCATCCTCCCTCCCTCCCTCTCTCTCTCTCCATGATGCATTCGACATCGCTTGTTAGTTTGTCGAGCGGAGAGTATAGCGAGGGGATCGAGTCGGGGATCTTATCAAAGGAAAATACGAGCCCGGGGTGTGTTACGTGTTGCATCGGCCTTTGGACTTATTTCGGTGTCCAACAGTCGCTGAATTTTCACGAGCAAAATTTATTAATACAACGTGTCTGCGCGGCCGCGCGCGTGTACAGTACGCCCCGAAGTGTGTATAACTCGATTCGCGGTGGTGGTACGTGCGCGCGATCGTTCGTTGTTCTATCTCGTTATGGTGATTTACGAGTGTTGCCGCAAAGTGGAGTCGGAGTAATTATCGGCTCTCTGTAATCGAGTTTTATTATTTATAATTATATCTGACCGCTGGAACACTTATGGTGGTAACTGGATTTATTAAGAAAAAATACCTCGAGTTTTTATTTTTATTATTTATCCATAACAACATTAAAGACGGTAACTTTCAATGACAATGATCGATTATTCAAGGATCTCGTATGTACATTAATATGTATGGTATTTGCATACGTTTAATAAAAATAAATATAAAAAAGAGAAAATTCATATTTTTTTTAACATTAATAGAATTTAGATGATATTTGTTTGTGTTTATTTTTGATAAACTATCTTTTTTGGTTATTTTGGTTTTATTAATTCTCACACAGTTGTAATCTCGAATTAAGCTATAAATCTCGAATTAAAATTTAATAGCATGATTAGATTTCAATTCGCACTCTAACATTCATAAAAAAAGCAACGCGATAAATCTCGATTCGTACATAATGCTTTTACTCGCGCTCTAATTGGTTAATTAAAAAAAAATGTAATTTGCTTTATTACCTAGTTTGTTTATAAATTTATACGAGGCTAAAGTTTAGAACACGTAGAGCCACGCGTGATCAGCGTTTATTTGTTTTTAAATTTAAATCAAGTCAAACTAGAAACATAGCTGTAAAATCTGTTAGTTTTTACTAAAATTCATTTACATATTTGGGGTACTATACACCCTCAGCAAATTAGATTCATAGTATAATAAACGTTAAAATGCAAATTAAATGATAACAAATATATGATAACACAAAGAGTTTCATACTAAACTATTTTTCGAAAATTAGTATGTACTTTACTATTTGCAGTTTTTAAATTTTCAGAGCTTTTAACATTGTACTTAAATCATAAATCGTCGAGAGTTTGTAAATGGGTTAACAATGTTGTTAACTAATTATTATACCTAAATAAGCCTGATGAAGTCAGCGCTCCATAATGCTGACGAAATGACGCTTTGATAAAAAGAAGCAAAATTAGAGTTTTTTTTCAACACCTAGCTCATCTGGCCCTACAAGATCGAAAAAAATCTACAAATAACAATAAAACCTGGAGGGCGATAAGAACGATCTAAGAAATTAAAAACATTATCGTCATCAAATTATTTCTATAGAATAAACAATTTATACATAATCTGAACAATTTCGTATGAAATAGTTTCGAACTTTTGAGTAGTACTCACCATGTAACTTCTAATCTGAAAATAACATACATCTCACGTACCTCTTGACTCACTGAAAGAATCTTTATGGCTAGCAAAGTATTAATTTCAACAAGCACTTTATATTTGTCAAATTATATAAAAAAAATATATTAAATATAAAAAAGTCAATATAAATCGTATAAGTCATATAAATACGTCAATGCTTGATCTCGTATGACAGCTAAAAGTCCCATATTTTTTCCCACAGAATATTTAAAAAGTACGATATAAACCACTGTAGAGTTAAATTTATTCAAAAACTGAAATTTTTTAAATCGCTCCATCAATAAAAGTTTATTTTAGACTTTTTCATTTCGTTCACTATTTTTTTTTACACGAGGCACAAATTGCTTTAAAGTTTAAAGTAATTGCAGCTTCCAAATTTCACACAAACTCGCCCCCGACTTCAAACGCATTTATTAATTCACAGCGACGTTAATCAAAAAGTTGCTTTGAAAAAGTACAAGATTTTCTCGTTCTCCCTTCCCCTTCATCCCGGTTAATTTCATTACACAGTTACGCCCTTCCTCCGCAGTCGTTTCACTCGGCAAAAGCGCCACTTCCGCGCAGCGACCCAAGTGTTGTGCGCTTGTGTGCTCAGGTGTACACATCGGAAGCCAAGCGGCGCGGCCCACTCGAACGAGAGGAGAAGAAAGCCCTTGACACGTTTTTTTCTCCCCCGCACAGCTACATACAGACACACGTACGTGTTTACGCGCAGGGGTCATAATCGCGCGGTACGTTTATTTCACTCCAGTTGCGCCGCTCGCTCTTTGATCGCGCCGGATGAATTTTAATTATCCGGGTTACTGGGATACGATGAGGATGAGTTTTGTAAAGGAGGCGAAAGAAGGGGAGGGCGACTTTTTCAGCGACCTGAAGCAATTTAAAATTGTCGGAGGGATGTGGGTGACTGAAGTGCGTGCACGACGCGGTTCTTCAATGATTCCTTCGTTTCGAGAGAGGACGCAAGTATAAAGATATTAAATAACAGTTAAGTGATATAATAACTAAATTTTATCAACAGATGAGAATTTTTCCATCGATCTTACAGTCTTATAAATTAAATTAAAATAATTAATATTTATGGCAGTCAGATTGCCCTTGTTTATAATCACCCTCGCAGAATCTGAAATAAAAACTTAATTAAAACCTGGAAAAAAAACTGTATTAGCAAAGGACTATCTGACTGCCCCCACCACTAAATTACCCAATTGCCCAACGTTTTTTAGATATTAGAGTCATTAGAGTTAATAATAATAGAGTGAAATTAGATTGGTATAGAAAACCTACATGGTCAGGTAGATTTTTAAATTTTGATTCTCACCACCAATTCGGAAACAAGACAGGTGCGATCAAAGGTGTTATTGACAGAGCGATTAAATTGTCACATAAAGATTTTAGGAAAAAGAATTTAAATTTAGTTCGAGAAACATTTATTATAAGAATAGTTATCCGGTAAAATTTATTGATAAAATGATTGATGAGAAAGTGTGGGAAATTTATAATGGTGGATTGAAGAAGCGGGCAGATAATCCAGCAAGCAATAGAAATGGAAAGAACGCATATTTTAGTTTGCCATATGTTAGAGGTTTGTCGGAAAGGATTAGAAGGGGTTTTAGTAAACATAATATTCAAGTTTTCTTTAGAAACGATAATAATTTAGAAAGGTTATTTAGTAATTGTAAAGACAAGGATGATAAAGGTTTAAAATCGGGAGTAGTTTATAAAATTAATTGTAGGGATTGTAATGGATGTTACATAGGTCAAACGGGTAGATATTTGAAGAAGAGAATATGTGAACATCAATATAGTTTACGTAGTACAAATTTTACATCGGGTTTGAAAGAACATTGGTTAAATAGTTTGCATTCTTTCGATTTTGGGAGTGTGGATATTTTGGAACAGGGGATTAAGAATAAATATAAGAGGAAAAGCCTTGAAAGTATTCACATTCTAAGGAATCGGAATAATGTAAATTTAATGGTAGAGTCAAGTAAATTAGGTAACATTTATCATTCTTTATTAATTTAAGTGAGAATGGAAAGTTGGAGAGGGGAAGGTGGGTGGTGGTGGGGGTAAGAGAAAATAAGTGGGTATGGGTATATAAGGAGGTGTATCACGGGTTTCATTTCAGTCCCTGAGGAGGAGCCGGAGCGGGCTCGAAACGTTGGGCAATTGGGCAATTTGGTGGTGGGAGGCAGTCAGATAGTCCTTTGCTAATAAAGTTTTTTTTTTCCAGGTTTTAATTAAGTTTTTATTTCAGATTCTGCAGGGGTGATTATAAACAAGGGCAATCTGACTGCCATAAATATTAATTATTTTAATTTAATTTATAAGACTGTAAGACCGATGGAAAAATTCTCATCTGTTGATAGTAAGTTGCAGTCGACATAAGTAATATTTTTAATGATGAAATAAATTTTATTTCAAACAATATTTCCCTTGCATGGGAAAACTGCTATTTTATAAAAAATGGCAAGTTACTGATATTAAGGGAATATTTTTTGTATTTTTTCATGACGAGGTGTAAACTGATAGTGTTCGAATTCTTTTTAATAATATTATGTAGATAATAAGAACCAGCAAAAATGCTAATGTTGAAGCTCGAGTAGTTTTATTCCATCGATCTCAATTAAATTTGTCCGCCAAAAAAACGAATTTCAAATTAAAAATCTAACGAATTTAAATCAAAGTAAGTGAAAGCAGCAAACGTCCGTAGTAAAATACACACTCGCAAAGCAAACGCGCCTTTTTGTATAATTTTCAACATTACTCCAAACTTTCGGGTGCTGCTAAATGAATTAACAGTTTCTCGCGCTCGAAGGTAAATACGTTATCCATTCAAAGGTGCGCACGCGCGCGCGCTCTAGTCGCATCAATATTTCAAACGGCATGGCAACGGCAGAGCACATGATTTTAGGCTCTGCGCCCGCTGGTGTTACTGCCAAAGTTGGAATATTTGATGCATAGCCGGGAGTCATCGTCTTTGCGGTATAGCTTGCGGGAGTGTAACTTGTGCACAGAGCCGTTCTCGCGCGTTCTTCGACGCCAAATTTACAAGACGAGCTGCGACTAATTTCTCGAGTGCCAAGACAGAGATAGAGAAAGGGGAAGATGATAGCCAGACGCACCTTTGATCAGTCGTCTCGCGACTATGCGTGGCTCACTTTCACGCCGCGTTTGCATCGTAATTATTGTCGCGCTTGGATACATATATGTCAATCTTAACCTTATTTGCACCATTGAAGCCAGCCGTACTTTCAACTGTTTTCTTGATAAATGCAAGAGGTGCTTTTCGCACCTTTTAATTGTATAACAGTTTGAAAGTAATGAAGTAATTGTTATTGTTCGATATGAGTAGCACTATTGATTATTAAACAAAACTTTTTGTGATTCTATATTTTTATTTTCACTCGTATAATATTTCGTTAATTGTACGCAATGTCGGTTTTCAACAATAGAACTACAGTATATAATTGTCTAAAGCAACTGATCAATTTTTTATTTTCTATATGTGTGTCACCATTTTGCAATATTATTCTTATTTTACATTTTTTTAAACGTATAAATTTTATGCATTTTACACAAACGGAAAGTGAGTAGGGCTTCCTTCAAGTAAATGTAGGGGCTTTCGTAGGTTCGCCGCATGGACCCTTAGCAAGATTGATATAGGGCGTTTAGCTTTGCCTGGCAGTTGCTCGACAAAAATATTGGTAATAAATCTTGAAGCTACACTTAGGCCTTGATATTGTAATTACGCAGTTGCATTAAATCGGTTGAATTGTATTTTCTTTTAATTGTTAAATTTATGTTATTATTTGTGCAATATGTCTGTGGTAATTGCAAGAAACTTAGTTAAATATTCCAGATACATTATAGACTGCAAATGTGGTAAATTGTTCAAAGCAGTAAATTAACAAACAGTAAAAGATACATGCCCAGCAGACAACAGGTGCGCCCTGTAAGTCGCCTATAGTGAGTGGCCTAGGCGAGGTGCTTCTATAGGATCTTGTGATTTTTGTAAGGCATCAGACAAAAACGCCAATCCAATCTACAGAATAAATAACATAGCAACCAGTAGCTTTGTTATATTTTTTATGCATCATTGTTGTGAAATAAATATAAATAAATGAAAAAGAGAATATTCCGCTTGTGTCTATGCTCAAACCAGAAGGATTTCGATAAACCAAATATTGAAAATAAGACAAGACTGTTTTAAACAATTATTGTTGCAACAAATTAAAAAGAAATATTTTCTTTTACTTTTATAGGTTCTTTTAGGGTCATGCCCTACATCGAATAGTTACTTTTGCTCTACATATTCTGGGTAAAGCATAGGCATTAATGAGTTGACACTAAGGACGTTTAAGCATTTGCAGAAAAAATTAGGTCTCGCGTAATGTATAAGTTTTCATCATAAGCTTGCAAATCGTGTTAGTTTTCACCGCAGTTTATCAAATATACTATTCTTGTGGTACTAATCTTCTCACGGAGTATCGATTTTAAGATAGATTACGAGAACTAATAATCGATCAAGGGGCAAGCCTTAGTTAGATGCTGAAAAAATAAGACTTCCTTTAATTATTCAGTATCTTCTTTTATGTACACATTAAAAACAATATTACCTATTAAAAATACACATAAAAATCAATATTTTAAGCCCTGAAAGACTCCTCCATCTTGATTTGCAAGTTTGTAATAGCCACTTAATTATAACACTATTTTTGCATATTAGCTGAGGTCTCACAGATTTTCTCTGTAACCCGTCGACCAAATGAGCTGAAATTTCTTGGAGATTTTTATAATATGTTTTCTTCACAAACTGTGGGTGACAGATTTCCGAAAAGGTGAATATTTATAATAATTTCACAACATTAAGATTTTCCATTATAACTCAATCTTTTCCTCTTAAGGTGGCTTCAGTGACTTTTTATAAATTCAAAAACATTTCTGAAACTTCACAAAAATATTCTTTCAACATTAAACTTTTCATTTATGCCAAGAAAATGCAAGGTCAACGACCAAATTTTAGAGAAAACTAGGTTTATAAAATGTTTCTTTTAACATGTGACCTTATGGGGAAAAAACATAAGTAATAAAAATGGCGATTTTTTTGATTTTTTATCGTGGGCCTCGATATGATACGGCATCAAGCGCCGAAGCCACCTTAAATACGTGAGATAAGTATTATAAGAATCTTTATATGATTTGTAAAAATCATAAATTACAAAGTTAATTTTAAAAATATTTACAGTTATTCTTACCAATTAACAAAATGTACTTCTAGCGAATTGAAATGTACTTGTGAACCATTCAATATAGACCATCTAAAACTTTGCACTTCTGGTTCTCCCCAGAAGTCTCCGCCACTCGACCAGCACTGCACTATTCAAAGTGTACGCACGCAGCCCGGTAAAGGTCCTAGAGCACAAAAAGTAAAGTGCTTTATACATAAACGACTATTACTAAACGGCTAGTCGTCGAAGGCACCGGTAAGCTGCGAAGTTTGTTCCCTCAAAGAAGGCGCCTAAGTTTCGAGGGGAAACGCAAAGTGGCCAAGCTATCGTCTCTCTCTTTCTCTTTTCCTCTCTCCCTCTCCCTCTCTTTTCCTCTTTGTTTTCGAATTAACTTGAGAGCTTAAGGTGGTTCTATGATGCATTATAGTTTATGCGCTCAGTGAGAACATAAACTATACCATACGGCGGGCATGCGCGTGGTTCTGTCTTTCTCGCTCTCGTGCACGTCGTCTGCTATTTGTGTTTATAATCATTAATATCTCAAAATTTTTCGTGGCTCCATGCATTTTTGAAGTGATCATTGCAAAGCTTAAGTTTTAAACTTTAACCACCTCTTTTTCTTAACTTCCTCCGCATTCGACTTCTATATTTATTTTGGAAGTTTCTACTCAAAACACATGATTCTATTGACACGGCAATGAATTCCCATGTAAAAGTATACATTTTCAAGAATTTTTTACTCAAAAATTTTCGTGGCAACCTGTATTGAAAAAAAATACTAAAAAATTTGTCAGCATCTGTAGAATAATAATATATTTTTTTTGTAAATGTCCGCATTCAATGACATTTTCATAGAACCACCTTAATCGAGAACGATGGTGAAGGCGAATCGTACGGCTGGGAGGTCACGCCACTGGGAGCTTTTATCTCCACTTTCACCTCGTCAGTTTTCATTTTTCCTGTGCTCGACTTGAGTGAAAGGTTTTACATTTAATTGTCAAACATCTGGCCCATAGACGGAATGTGAGGATCTGCATAATAATTCGATAACACTTTTATAATTAAAATTTTTCTATTTTTATAAATGAATTATCATCTTTACACAAAAATAAGTGACTTATTGAGATTCAAAATATTGTGCCTTCGTAAAATTTGTAAAATAAATCACAGCGTACTATTTGTACCCTGTTCTCAAGTACTCAAATGCTTTTACCAACATTTTAGACAACTTCCTCTTTGATGAAAGCACCAATTCCATTCATCAAGTGCACTTACTTTCACGTTACTCAAAACGTTTTGTAAAGAGAAACAACAAATACTCTATTGAAGCTTTTGAAAGATTCATCACGATTGAAAAAAAAACCTGCAAAATTACGAAAAAACCAACATTTTTACCCTCTATACCAAAGCTCAAGCTTGCATTGGCGAATGATCGACCGACCGCAGTGGCCGTTCCTTTGCGAAGCGCAAAAACACATTCTTCACTGGTACGCGCTCGAAAGCGAATTCATTGTCTCATCATTCTTCCCCTTCCTTCTTCTTGTATGTATTCGCTAACGCGAGTGAGCCACGAAGAAAAATATGTTTTCAATTTTCCCATCGATGACGCGTCTCTCTCTCTCTCTCACTCTCCTTTTTTCCCTCTCGCTCACGTGTAATAAAAAAGAACGCGCCTGCAGATAAAAGAGCAGAGGAGAGAAAATAATAGATAATGTTTCTTGATGAAATTTGACAAATAGATTGCCTATACCACACACAAAATTGTCTATAAATTGCATGTTTCCGTTTATAAAAAAGAGAACGCGATTGATATCAAAGTGCAGCTAAAATTATTGTTAAGGTGGCTCATGCGTTTGGTGCCGTATCAAGTCGGGGATCCGCAAGGGGCTTCTTTATTATCGCCAAATTAAGTTAACGTATTTTACGTAAATTTATTGTAAATAACTTCTAAATGTTCAAACAAAAAAAAGATTTTATAAATAAATAAAAACTTTGCTAATTTGTCGCTACATTTATATGACTGGTCGCAGTGCGCATGCGCAGTAGCACATTTGTAACGTTTATTGTTAATATCTTTTTTGTTTGGTCGTTAACCTATAATTCTGATGATATCATTAGATTCTTCACAAAAAAATCTTTAATTTCATATATTGTACATTAAAAACTGCTTTTTTACAAGTTACTACGAAGCAATAAACTGTTCATTCCCATAAGGTTATGTGTTAAACGTACCTATTTATAAACTCAGTTTTTTCGATAATTTGGTCGTTGACCTACAATTTTCTTAGTACAGATCGAAAGTTTAATGTCTAAAGAACATATTTGTTAAGTTTAAGATGTATCTGCTTTTTTATAAGAAATCGCATGAGCCACCTTAAACGTATTTCTCGGCCTCTAATTAGCCAGCGTATCTAGCTAATTTCATGTATCGGTGAAGAGCGCTGTAAATTAACCTCAATAAAAAACAAAAGCAAGTAAACAACACGCGCACGTAGCACGCGTTATTTCCATTTTCTAGTATAGGGGAGGGCGGGGCACGTGTGACACCCTAACTTTGATTAAAAATAACAACTAAACCGTGTATTATTTCAAAATGTACAAAAACGGAATAATTAGATCAGAAAAAAAAATAAACTATTAACTTTTTTTTCATTTTCTTTTAATTATTGATAAAATACGGAAAAGAAATTCTGAAAAAAATGCTCTACGTGCCCCACCGGCGGGTGGATTGTGGCACCCGACGGGGCACGCATGGCACGGTCAAATTTAATATTTTACTTTAGGTATTTTTCAATTCTTCTTTCTAGTAATTAATACTTTAATAATTATGCCATAATAAAATTTTCAAAAATCAAATAATTAATCAGTCTATTGAAAATTAAAAATTTTATTTTTATTAAGGAATATAACAATTTTTATTTTAAAATAAATTATTACATTTTAATAAATGATTTTATATTATAAATTCCTTCTTATAAAATATGATCACAACATAATACTTTAGTTTGATTAACAAATTATCATTATTATTACAATAAGTTTAAATTTAAAGATTTCGCATCATTTTCATCTATGTAGCATATTTGAACTACCTGACCATTGAAAAAGGCAGTTTGAGTATCTACAATTGATTCTTCAGGTATTAACTTCTCTAAAGTAATTTTCATTATTTACGGAAGCTGAATTATTATTAACAATGGATAAATCAAGCTGATTTGTGTTTAAGTCTTCAAGTGGCTTTTTTCTACTCTAAATATAACTTAATACGCAGTCGAAATAATCGTTATTTACTTATTAATTTAATAATTGAAACTAAGAACTAGTTAAAACTAAATTATTGCACTGCGTAATTGTTAACCCATCTTGCTCCGTTTTTGGTTTGTAGGTTACATTACTTCGCTCGGCGGCCGCCGCGGCGCACTGATACGCCCGAGTGTGCCACGCGTGCCCCGCCAGGGTGCCACGGCATGCCCCATTTTAATACCATTTTCATTTTTTAATTATATTATTTATAAAGATTTTCTGAAAATAACAAAAACAGGGCTTGA
Organism: Torymus aiolomorphi; assembly: GCA_036365515.1. Taxonomy (NCBI): domain Eukaryota; kingdom Metazoa; phylum Arthropoda; class Insecta; order Hymenoptera; family Torymidae; genus Torymus; species Torymus aiolomorphi. The sequence continues at coordinate 196,000,608 of CM070875.1, read as the reverse complement.
AAGATAAAAGTTGAAACTATCAAATAGGTTTGGTCTCATTTAGAAAAAAAATCATTTTCTCGTTGCTCCAAGCGACTTAAAAATGAAGTCAACCTTGTTTCTAAGCACCGATTTTCAATCTTATTAAATTAAATGATAAACATTATCTATAATCTCAAAAGTATAGAGGAAAATTCTAAAAGCATATCTAATTAGGTTTACGTAAAAATTACATTTTTTGCATTCATTAATATTAAAAATATGAGGCTGCCAAACTTACCTACCTGACACGTCATGCCCCGCCTTCCCCTACATAAAGCCGTTCGCGTTCCCGAAAAATTACGTTCTGAAAAGAGGGCTAAATCAGTTTTAACTTCAAATATCTCTGAAATTCATAAACGAATTCTTTTACCCTAAGAACATATATAAATAATATAAAAACTCTACATCTCCACCAAATTTTAAAGAAATTAAAACAAATTTTTTCTACTTATCATGTGGCAAAGAAAATGACTATGTAAAATAAGTAAATTTTGAATATCAAATATCTCAAAAAGTAATCGTACGACCTTGATGAAAATTCACATACATAATGTCTATATCACACACAAAATTTTCTATAAATCTGCAGCTGATTCATCAAGCCGTTCTCGAGAAATTACGATTTTAAAAAAAGTTTAATAAAAAAATTTTAACCTCAAATATCTCTGAAATTTATGGACCAATCATTTTGCCCACAGAACTCGACTGAGAGCTATCCACAATCTACCTATACAAGGAATTTTGAAGCGATTAAGTCAATTTTACTCATATAATCGTTGGACATACAAAACTCATTTTTTCCATTTTTTCATTTTTACGTTTTTGTTAATACCAAAAGAATCGTGATAGCTAGAAATTTTTTTAGAAAATATAGTTATTTTAATTCCCTTTTGAATGTTACCCATGCGATTCAAAAATTTAAATTCGATCATTAAAAAAATTCAAAAATAAGTTTTTCGAAAAACAAAAACGAATCAGTGAATCATAAAAAATTATTTTCTTCCCCCATTCGGAATAAAAAAAAACAAAAAAAATGAGAACCATCCGGTTAAAATCGACCGCGTAGATCCGGAGATAAAGCGGCACACACACACATACACACACACACACACACACACACACACGCGCTCACCAGCGCTGCGCGCTCACACACGCTTACACACGCTCACACACATCCATACAGACATTTTCTAAAATCATGTGATTCAAACTTCTAACACCTCTAATCGTGTTTCTAGAGAGATTTGATGAAACTTAAAATTTTACTATTACAAAGCTTCCTCTAGGAGGAAGCAAAAAGCGGTTCCGAGGCTGGATGAAAATAATAACCAAACAAAACGAAACAAGGCCGAAAAAAAAAAATATATATATAGGTAGATAAATGCCTACAGCGGTGACCGTGGGAAAAAATAGAAGGAAAAGGTGGAAACGAGAAAAACTGACAATCCAATTTTCGTTTTACATTGCACCGTGCCATCAGCCTGTTTCGCGATATCGCCGCCGATCTATCTGTACACCGGGCCTGGCTATATACACACTCGCCGATGCGCACGTGCGTGTATATATACATTGGTGGGATGTATACTATAGGTGGAGAGGAAAATATAGGCCAGGGGATAACGACGCGACGACGAGGAGGAGGGCAACGAAAGCGAGACGACGAGGCGAAGGCGAGCGACGACGGTGGCATCGTCTGAATGCTAAGCTGCAGCCTCGGCCCGTGGATTAATTAATATTAATGAATCCCCTGTGTTATCCGGCGCACAGGTGAGGACGTGTCTCGCCGGCAGGAGAGATGGTTTATCTTATCTCGATATGCAAATAGAGCGAGTAAGAGAGAGAGAAGGGAGAGAGAGAGAGAGAGAGAGAGAGAGAGAGAGAGAGAGAGAGAGAGAGAGAGAGAGAGAGAGCCATGCAAGCACACGCGCGCCTGCTGTAAGGATCTGTCGTTGGTCGATTTCGGCGTTATAGCGTTGTATACGTTGGCTGAACTGGTTTATCGGCGTACTCGTGAAAGTTAAAGGGGTGCAAAAGTCGTGTACTGCATTGTATTGCATTTATCGGTGAAAATCGGTTCATTTGGAATGGGTTTGAATTGAAGAAGAGCAGTTTGGAAATAGTTCGATACTTTAAGGAATGTTTAATATAATGTTTTACAGTTAAAGTTAAATTCTGCTGATATTTAGAAATTAATGTAGATTTAATGTGGAAGTTGCTGTGTCCTTACCAATTCTGCGTCCTATCATTTACATAAGGCACGATAACTAAGGCATAGTAATAAATAGCTGTGTTCTTATGGAATATTAGTAACTGACGCACGCAGGACCCAAAGTTTGTATTGTGTTACGAGTGAGCTATCGCAACTTTTAATAATAAAAAGTGACGGACCCTGGAATTGAACCAGAGCCGCCGACTCGCGAGTCAGAAACACTACCAACAAGCCACGGCCGCCAACGCTCGGCTTTCTGTTAATCGGCGTCATATCGTAATCGGATCCCTTGCTTATTTTGTTTTTTTCATATTCGTGTGTGTTTATGTTTAATCAGTCTTTATGACCTCTGCTGATGTACAAGATACGTGTTCGAATTAACGAAATGTGTAATGATATAAAATGATTAATATATTCTGACATTATAAAGACAACAGAGTGATTCTGTGGTATAAATAAATGCAACTATACATAATTGCACAGGTTCAAATAGAACTTTGTGTGCCCGTGTTTGACAGCCAAATTTCGTAAGATATTGATTGATACTAATCAAGATTGTAACGGATAGGCCAAATATGACAAGCGTTCATTATGCACGAATTTAACTCAATCTACTAATGATGCGAATGAACGCACGGTCAATTTCCTTAACCACTGAATCAATCTGTGGATAATTAAGTTATCAATGGTTATCGGTATTTCAAGCATATATTGTTATCAGATTCTGCAGGTAGTCATCAGATTTAGCCATCCAACCAAAAAATGACTTGTTGTGTATTAATGTCATTTTGAAATACGCGCTTATCATGTTTAGTTCTGTCCGATAGAGGTCGCGTGTTCAAGTTTCCTTTTCCGATTAGGTTAGGTAGATCAGATCAGTCATGGCGAGCGTACAAAGAACGTGTGATCAAAGAGACAGTTATCTTTTCCAGGTAAACTCGATGTAAAATAACTAAGTATATTAATAAACAGTTTTGATATTACGCTTACTCTCTCCATATATAACAAAAATTGGTGTGAGAATGGTACGATTCCACGCTGACTACACACAACGGGATTTTCGCGCTGCGAGAGAAGTGCTGTAAGTCGGGCATCACTAGGACAAGCGAGTTCAAGACTAAACCATGCCTAACGACGACGAAACGAGAGCGAGCTCGCCTGCGGTAGTGCCTACCGCACTGCTCGAGGCGATGACGAGTCTGCTCACCAATGCACTCAAGGCTTCGATCACCGGAGCTACCGCCGCTGTCAGCAACGACACGGCCGCCTCTCACGAACAGCAAAACAGTCGCAAACCGCCGCCATTTTCTATCAAAGAATTTCGCTCATCGGATGGCATCACGGTCGAAGATTACTTCAAACGGTTTGATTGGGCATTAGATCTGAGTAAAGTTCCAGAAACTCAGCACGCCAATTACGCACGTGTTCATATGGGTATAGAGTTGAATAACGCTTTTAAATTTCTTGTCGCTCCTCTCGGACCAGAAACGCTCACATATGAACAAATACGCAAACCGCTAATTGATCATTTCGATGCCGCCAGGAACAAATATGCGGCAAGTGTCAAGTTTCGGCACATTAAGCAACAAAGAGGAGAGTCAGTCGCATGCTTCGCTCTACGCTTAAAACAAGGAACTGCACACTGTGAATACGGAACATTCCTAGATAGGATGCTTATCGAGCAGTTCTTACACGGCCTTATTAATCAAGATATGTGTGATGAAATAATTTCAAAAAAACCCGAAACGTTCAAGAACGCATACGAAATTGCTCATGCGTTCGAGGCAACTCGCCACACAGCAGACGCGGTCAAATCAACAGGGCCGTCACCGCTTGGCGAATCAACGCACACGCTTATATCGACTCCGCTGCAAGTAAAAAAAGGAAAGAATTTTTCTCGCGGTCGCTCTGCATCAAGAGGCCGGAATTGGAATTCGTCGTCTCGCAGTGCATCGCAAAAGCGCGGAAAAGATGATGGGAAGAAGCCGTCCGCTTGCAACGGTTGCGGGGTCGATCACTATCGGAAGCATTGTCCATTTCGCGATGCCGAGTGTTTACACTGCAAAAGAAAAGGACACATCGCAAAGGTCTGCCGCTCAAATAATAAACCAAGCACAACAAATGCAGTCAAACAAGTAGAGCAGCCTGCGGAAATAGTGGATACCATAGTCCATTTTAACAAGTTCGAAGACATAAACACACTCAAAGCGTGTAGTAAGCAGGTACTCTGCGTACAGATAGATGGAAAAAAAATCGAAATGGAGCTCAACACCGGCGCACCGTGTGGCATTGTGAGTCACCACACACTACGTAAAATAAAGCCCGAGTATACCTTGCAGCCAACGAACAGGCAGTTCTTAAGTTACTCGCATCATCGCCTTGTTTGCAGTGGTTACGTTCCAGTAAATGTCACGATGGGGACAACAACACGCAAACTTGATTTATACGTCATCGAAGGTGATTATGACTCCTTATTTGGATGCGAGTGGATTGCATCGTTTGTTCATGAAATAAACTGGGTTCAGATGTTCAAACCCCTAGAAGTACATAACCTCACCGCAAGTCCACCCCGGCTAACGTCAGAACAAAGTACACGACTTGCTGCGATTCTAGACAAATACATTGATGTGTTCAGTGAAGTAGCAGGCAAACTTACCGGACCTCCAATACAAATGCATCTCAAGGCCGAAGCAACACCTGTTTTCGCTCGAGCTCGTGAAATACCGTTTGTGCTACGGGACAAATACGCTAAGGCGATTGACGCTAAAATCGCCTCAGGCCACTACGAGCGAGTCGAATATTCAGAATGGGCTTCCACTACTCATGCAGTCATGAAGAAAAATGGTCAAATCCGTATCACAGGAAATTACAAACCAACGCTGAATCCACGAATAATCATCGACGAGTACCCGATTGCTAAAAAGGAATAACTCTTTAGTGGCCTAGAGGGAGCCGCTATTTTTGGTCACCTAGACGTAACGGATGCATATACACACCTAGTTGTAGATGAAGCTTTCAGTCACGCTCTAACACTCAATACGCCGACTCATGGGTTAATTCGCCCCAAACGTGCCGTGTACGGCGCAGCTAACATACCGGCAATTTGGCAACGACGGCTAGCAGCCGTCCTTCAAGGTATAAAAGGAATTATCTTCTACTTTGATGATATACTTATTTTTGCAGCAAATTTTGAAGAATTCTTGGTCAAGCTCGAGGTACTACTAGACAGACTGAGACTACACGGCCTACGACTTAATCGTACAAAATGTGTTTTCGCCGCCACCGCCGTTGAATTTTGGGGACACAAAATCGACGCTCAAGGCATACATAAGTCAGACAAACATATCGAGGCAATTCGTGACGCCCCTAAGCCCTCAACATTCGAGGAGCTTGACTTATTTATGGGAAAAGCAACTTATTATAATGCAATTATTCCAGATTTGGCAACGAAAGCTCGTCCGCTCCGAGATATGTTACTCATCGAAAAATTTAAGTGGACTCCAGATGCGGACCGTGCATACAAAGAACTCAAGAACATACTTATATCACCTCAAGTTCTTATGCCATACGATCCATCACTACCTCTACTTCTGGCTACAGATGCGAGCAAAACGGGACTAGGAGCAGTCCTTTCACATCGCCTAAGTAACGGACTCGAACGTCCTATCGCCTATGCAAGTCGAACAATGACGGCAACAGAGCAGCGATATTCGCAGATCGATAAAGAAGCGTTAGCCATCGTGTGCAGCACAAAAATTTTTCTTGTATATTTATGCACGCCGATTTACACTCATCACGGACCATAAGCCGTTAACACAAATTCTACATCCAGAAAAGTCACTTCCAGTGCTGTGTATCAGTCGCATGGCAAACTACGCTGACTTTCTTGCGCATTTCAACTACGATGTGACGTTCAAATCGACAAAAGCGAATGCAAATGCAGACTACTGCTCTCGAGCACCATTACCTACAACCGCAGACACCATTAGTAGAATCTCCTTAGAAGAGGGAAGAATGATAGAAGAAAATGACGGATTCGATCAATTCATGTTGTGCCAAATCAATCAGCTCCCAATCCGTGCAGAACACATAGCTCGAGAAACAAGAAAAGATGCTGAACTTGGAAAAATACTACAAATCTTAGAAGCAGGGCAAACCCTTACTCGTGCCGGCTACAAGGCACCTGAGCTCAACTACAGTCTAACCTCCAATTGCCTTATTTACGAACACAGAGTTGTCGTACCATCTTCACTAAGACAGGCTATCCTTAATGACTTACATGCAGCACACATCGGCATTGTGAAGATGAAGGGACTGGCTCGCTCATTTGTGTACTGGCCAGGCATAGACGCCGACATAGAGCGAATCGCTAAGTCGTGCCCAGAGTGCGCCAGATATGCGCACGCTCCACCTAAATTTAATCAACATCATTGGGAGTATCCTAAAGGTCCATGGGAACGTGTACACATAGACTACGCAGGTCCAGTTGAAGGTACAATGTTTTTAGTGATTGTAGATGCTTATAGCAAATGGATCGAAGCGAAAACAACTAACGTGACAACAAGTGCAGCAACAATTGCAATTCTAGATGAATTATTCGCTGTATATGGAACCCCTGTCACCATAGTCTCAGACAATGCTGCGCAGTTTACGTCTGTCGAGTTCAAAACATTTCTCCAGACAAGCGGCGTTAAGTATCACAAGCTGTCTGCTCCATATCACCCTGCAACCAATGGACAAGCTGAGCGATAAGTTCAGACAGTCAAAAATGCTATTTACAAGATGCAATCTACAAAAGGCTCATTACAGCGAAATTTAAACGAATTTCTGAGACAATATAGAAAAGCACCACAGTCCACAACCGGATTGCCACCTGCACAACTATTCTTAGGACATAATATACGCACACGCCTAGATCTCGTACGACCAGATACGACGCAAACAAAAATCACTGAAAAACAACAAGCTGAATTTGTTCACGAGTATCGCACACTGAAGCCAAAACAATCAGTGTATTTCCTATCGGGTAATCCACGCATGGACAAATGGATTAAAGGTACCATCATAACACGCCTTGGAGACTTACACTACGAAATCGATTATTCTGGGAAACCCTTTAAGCGATACATCGATCAGATAAGAGCCACTATACCTAGAGTGGAAGATCCTCCTGTCGATGCTCATCAATCTGCATCAGCAACGACTCAGGGAAGTCCGGAACTACCTACTAGAAATACGTTTCTACGAACACGACGTAGCACCTGCGCTAGCACCAGGTGCACCAGCTAATGCTCATCAACAATAACGAATCAACGAGAGACCGGCGCTTGCAGCGCCTACACCACCACCACGAGTACATGCCCCACAAGGTCAACAACAGCCGCCTGCATTAGTCGCCGTTCCACTTCAACTGCCCCAACGATCTACATGCAATAGAAGACCAACCCAACTGTTCTCGCCTAGCTAGATTAGTAGTTAAAATTAAAGGGGGGAGGAATGTTGTGTATTAATGTCATTTTGAAATACGCGCTTATCATGTTTAGTTCTGTCCGATAGAGGTCGCGTGTTCAAACTTCCTTTTCCGATTAGGTTAGGTAGATCAGATCAGTCATGGCGAGCGTACAAAGAACGTGTGATCAAAGAGATAGTTATCTTTTCCAGGTAAACTCGATGTAAAATAACTAAGTATATTAATAAACAGTTTTGATATTACGCTTACTCTCTCCATATATAACATGACTACTTTGTTCAAAAATTATTGCCAACGAATTTCAAAGTTTCCTAAACGTCAAAATAAATTAAAAAGAGCAAATTGAATCATGTTGGAGCCGTCTAATCTACACCGAGGCAATTACACTCCGACGCCTGGTCGCCTCCTCCTTATCCGCGTCAATCACAAAGCATCCGATAATGGGTCAATCGCGCAGGCGCGCTCCATCCACCCTCGTCCCCGGAATTTTAACGACTCCTTGCTCTTCCTCGTCTGCGCCGTCGTATCTTGATCAACGATCGCCGACGCCAAGATTAACCGTGTCTCGACGCCCACGGCACTCTTATATGACGTGACTGCTTGCGGCCAATCGATATATGTATATATATTTACATTGCCTCTCCGCTGAGCTTTCGTATCAATTTGTTTCGATCGCACCGCCAGCGGGCATACACGCACACGGCCGCGGGACTCGAAAATTCCATCAATCCAGCAGCAGCGTATACGTCCGACTAATATTGCCGGCCCGCGGGCGCGGCTCGCCCGTATAACTATATACTTCTCGCTCTGCTCTTTTTTTTATTAATTCGTTTCCCGGACCGCTTTTCCCTCGCCTGCTCTATTCGTCCATAGTCTTCTTTGTTTCAGCTGCCGATATCTGGCGAACTGTTGTTTGTTCGGCTTCTTTTCCTTGATTGTTTGATTGGATACTAAACTGCAAATATTGGAGATTGAATGAGGATAGGGGTATTAATGCATTTTCAGGTGTGTACAGATTATTCAATAATATTTTATTTTGTTGTTTGTACTGTTGTTAGGTTAATCATAACGTTTTTCAATTACCATATTTGCTAGTATACGAGTCTATATAATTTTCTGATCAAACGAACTTAGTATCGCATAGTTCATTGGACTAAGAACTCTCGGTACATTATAACATTTACAGTGTTATATTAAGTTTTCAGTGCACCTTATAATTTTACCTAAGACTTTTTCTCAGTGCAGCGAACCAGTTCCCGACTCTCCTCTTTTTGCGACTTTTTAAAGTCTAGATTTATCGTAACAAAATTAAACAATTATTAAAATGATTAGTTTTAATTACAATATTAAATTCACATTATGATTATTTAAAAGAAGTTTTGGAATTCGCTTTTGTAAAAAACATTATAAAATATATACTGGATTATGTAATAAAGCTCAAACGCTTTCCTCGTCAGTTTTTAAAATCAATATCACCATAAATTATAGTATAAAACACTCAACAGCCTTAACGCTTAACGACGTTCTTATCATACTTATCATCCTCAGAATCTACAGGCATAATCTCTCCTCTTTCGGTTCAGTATTCCCTGGGAGTGGGATCCACTAAACAGTCCCGAAAGAATCTCGAAATGAAAAAGCAATTCTCGCGCGTACGGATCGTACTCTCGAATTCCGATCCCCATCTAACCCTTCTCCCCTACCCTTGCACATCGCCACCGCCCAGCCCCCTTCATTCTTTTGCTGCGGCGCAGTATTCTACGTGCTCTATCATGCAGATATTCTTCTTGCAGCGGCGACGACGACGACGTCGACGACGCGGGTATGCTAATATTATGCGCCGCTTTCATAACGCCGCTGCCAACGTCGGCGCGCGCGCGCGCGCTCGTGTTTTACTTTCATGAAGTTCTTCGTCCGCGCTTAATACTTTTGACAAAAGAAATAAAAGGAAAAAGAGAGCGCCGATGCGAGCGCACTTTCTCTCTTTCTCTCTGCCTATCTCCTTCTCTCCTGTCTAACGAGAAACTGCTTTTCCGAGCCAGTAAACATTCGAGAAATCTTTTATGGCGCATAAATGAATCGCGGCGTGCGCGCACCTTTGTGGATGCGTATTATATATACGCGCGCGTCATCCCTTCTCCGAGGCAATTTCGCTTGCCTCTTTTCTTTCTTCGACGTGCCTCTCTCTCTCTCTCTCTCTCTCTCTCTGCCTTTTCGATAGAGCAATTTCAATGAAAGAAGAGCGCGCCAGTATTCGAACCCGGGGGCAATGCGTGAGCGCGCCTCTTCGGCGGGAGAAAAAATCCCGATGCCGTTAGACGTAATTGAGATAGGAATTTGAGTTTGAACACGCGGCAAAGCTGGAAGAGATAGAATCTTTTGCCTCTTGCACGTGATTTCCCTTTGACGACGGAGTATTTAGTTAGCGCCGCGGCGCGCGTCAAAGACTCGAGCGATCTGCACGGGGGGTTATTACAGAAATTTCATTTAGCCGGGTTGTTTTGATTGATGTAGCGTTAATTATTTAAAGGGAGAAAATTTGATGTCACAACGTGATCATCTGTAAATGTAGCTTATAAAGAGTGCTTTTAACGTCTACTTTGAGCCGATCTAAAACCTAACAATTTTCAAAAAACGAGCTTAAGGGGCTAGACGTCTTCAAAATTATCAAAACCTTAATTTTCTTTCTATTCTTTATTTTTATAATAAAACATCTATAGAGTATGCTTTAAAATATTTTAAAGCGCCGATTTTTTTTTTTCGTTTTAAACATAGACAAATATTGACAATGGTTTAAATTGATTGTTCAATCTGCGCTTTTTCCCTCGAATTTATATTACCGTATCAATTGCTAGTACTTGCTTCCTCTTAAAGCACCCAGAGAAAATTCTTGTAACCGTTACTTTAAAAATATCAGACATTAACCTGACTATGAAAAATAGTAAGTGATAATATATTTTTAACTATATTTATAAATTAGAATAAAAATACCATACATTTTTTGTAAAAATTACCAGAGTATCTTGGTTTTCAAGTATTAGAGACTTGCCATAACAGATTGTATTTAAAACCAAAATCTTATAGTTATCTTTTAAATATTATAGTGTAAGTTGCTCAAAAACACTGTAAATTTAATAATCTTTCTATTTACTATGTCCAATAGTTATTTCTACCGTATGTTTTTCTCTCACTCAGTGACCAAGCTTTATAGTTGTAGAATTTTGGGTTTTGTTAAAAATGCATTAGAAATGTGTTTTTGGAGTGAAAATGCATGTTTTCTTTTTAAACGGTTGTATAGATTTGAGCGTGCGTATCTGTATAGATACACCGAGATTTCAGCTTCTATTGAACCTATTTTAATGAAGCAAAGATCACTCTTTTTTTTGTTGATGCGTTTTTGTTTTATGTTGATTTTTCAGTTTTGGTAATCGACTTATTTTTTTTTTTTCAATAATAGGGTTCTTTCTCTCATTTAACTCTATCAGTCATGAGTAGAAGTGTTGCTGCCAGAAGCCTTTTTTGCAGTATTTGGCCATAGCCGTACTGGCTTGATAACATGCAATTAGGATTTTGGATTTCTCTATACATTTCACATGTACCTCAGTATATAATCATCAAATATGTGTGAGAAAGTTGATTAAAATGGATGGATACATAAGCACAAAAGGAAGTTCACGTTGGACCACCAAACAATAATGAGTTGACTGATGTGTCAATGCGGTGGCTATTGCCATTATGTTATCATCTTATGGGCTAAAAATGAAGAAAATTTTTTTTTGATACTTTGAGGGAAAAATTTTGAGTTAAATTGGTAAGGATGCCTCGAGATCTTTTCGTAAAAAGTAATGGCTCTTTCCATACACTTAAGCAATTCTACAGAAAATATCAGACAAGTCAGTACCAAAAATAAATAAAAAATTTGTTGCTGGGCACACCTATTAGACCAGGTCTTTTTGGTTCCATCGACCATCCTGAATATAAAAAAAAACCTCAACACGGTAGATCGGGTGGCTAGGTTTTTTGTCGACAATACCTTTTTTTGGTATATCAGAAAATGCTTAAAATGACCCTTTTTCAAAGAGAAAACATTTCATTAAAGAGAATCGCATCTGCGTTTAAAAAAAAGAAACCAGAATAGAAAATGCGAACTTTTATTTGCTTTTTATAGAATTAATAAATATTGATTCCTTCAAAACCTACATAAATTGAAAGATGGTCGTAAAATACACTGGTCTTCGAAAATACATTAAAAAAATGGCAAAAATCGGCTCTATTGCATTTTCACAGTTGTCGTCGACAGGTTTCAAATTATGTAAAAAATATTCTAAATATAAATTGTACAATTGTAGGAGAAAAAGGAAGAAAAAACAAATCGTGACGCTAGTAGAGTCGGGATAAGAAATGCGTTGGCCAAGCTTGCGGTGCAGTTTAGCTGTCCAACTAGGAATAATTTCAATTATCCCAAGGTTGTTCTCTCCGTTTGTGGAAGCTTGCTCCTAGCTGTGTGGGTCGATGTGGACGAATTATCTCAGATTATTTCTGAATCTTTTTGGCTACCACAAAGCTAAGGCTTATGCCCTAATTTTAAAATTATTCTTCTTTCTTTTTTTTCTCTTTTTCTATTGTATAGTTTCAATGTTTATAAAAAAAATGAAGTTACATAAAATAGAAGGGAAGGCGTACCGATTGACAAGATAAAAATTGATTTTTTTCTTAAATCTGAGGTCAACATTTTACTTTTATCATTTAAGTATTTTGCATATTTTACGCTTATTTTGGTATTTATGTAATGTTTGAAGAAATCAACACTTTTTCATTCTGTAAAAAGCAAGTTAAATTATTGTCAGCAAAAAAGATTGTCATCCGAGCGACTATCTTTCCGATTTTTGTATATGAGGTGTTTCACGTCAGCTCTCCAGGCGCGGCGCGCGAGCGCGAAATCATGTTGTTTTCAGCTTGTGTTTGAAGGGCTAAGATGTATCTAAAAAAATAATCCCCAAGTGATTTCGATGTATTTTTTCCTCAGCTTTCCGATGGTGCTATTAGTTTCTCAAAATTTTTCAATTCTATCTATTTCTTGAATAATATCTCGAAAAAATAAAAAAACCCCTATGTAGAAAAAGGCTATATCCATGTAAAAGTTCCTCCTCTTTCGATCTAGCAGGTAAAAAAAAATATTAAAAATATAGTTTTTGAGATATAACACGTTTTATGTTTTTTTGAGGTTAGAATTGAAAAATTTTAAGAGACTAATAGCACCATCGTAAAACTGAGGAAAAAATACATCGAAATCACTTGGGGATTATTTTTTTTAAATACATCTTAGCCCTTCAAACACAAGCTGAAAACAGCATGATTTCGCGCTCGCGCGCCGCGCCTGGAGAGCTGACGTGAAACGCCTCATATTCAGGATGGTCTAGACAACTAAAAAAATCTGATTTGGTAGGTATGCCCCTCAAAAATACTTATTTATTTTTGTATTCGATTGTTTGATATTTCCCATAGAATTTCTCATATATTGTTTAGATTTACGTAGTATTTTAAATGAGGTTGTCGTAAATTCTATTAAAATTAAATTTATACAGTAATAAAACCATGTTTTAATTACTTTCTACTATTATCAATGATTTTTAAACAGAGCACTCAGAGTTCAGATTCCCTCTTATAAATTTTAAAGCTGTTATCTCGCTTCATTAATTTTGCGTGTTTTTCGTAAATTCTCATTCCCCGAGCAGTCTCTCTCTGTCTCTCTTCCCCTCTCTGTCTCTCTCGCGCACCTTTCTCTCCATTCACGCCTACGCAATCGACGTAACGACGAACGGCCGGGGAACAAAACGAGACCTGCAAAACGATAAAAACGCAAAAACAATGGGCCTATTCGGTCCGCGTCACGCGTGGTAAGGGGATGGGACAAAAAAAGAATCAGTCGACCGTTTATATTGTGGACTTCGAGTAATGCGCTTTGGGATCGAGCGCGCAGTTCGTTCGCGTTAGTCACGCGAGGCGTTAATGCAAATGAAATTAATACCCCGCTGCGGCGTTGGGCAACCCCCATGCGGGCGGCTGAGGAGTATAGAGGTAGGGATAAATGTAACGAAAATTAGTATATATACGCGGCGGTGCTCTCGATCCAATTAGCGTCCGATGAATATAACATAAACATAGTGAACCGTGAGGGGGGGGGGATTATTCGGTGTGCATCGTTCGCAGAAATTTACCGCTCTTGGTCTCTGTAGATCTCTCGCCGATCTCTCGACGTGCGCTCGTCTTCCGTTCGATCTGGTTCGTAAACAAACGATTTATAAACGGCAATGAGAAAGGGTTGAGTAAAAGGATTATTACGTGGTCATGTTTAGAGAGTTTTATGTAAGCAAAAACCCCTGGAAACTTAATTATAGCGAAAGATACCCATGAAATAAATAACTTAGAATGTTACGTCCTAGCTGTAACACAGAGCAAGAGTTCAAAAACATAAAATAAAGAATTTCTTGCCTATTTGTTCTTTTAATGATACAAACAATCGAAAACAAAGACCTTTCACTCAAATACGAAAGACTAGCACTTAAACTCGCCAAGTGTCTGGAAATTGATGACGGACCCCATTTTATGAGACACTTCTGCACTCGGTGCTCAATTCACACACATAGCCCAACAATTTCTCTTAAAACAAAGACTTTATTAACAGATGTATCAACCAATGACAATGCATCATTTCACATTCTTCATTCCCGTCTGATAAACATTTTCTGCAAGGTATAAGTATAGTTCTTTAATTTTATGTAGTTCTATAATTTTATTAAAATTTTAGATAAGAATCATCTGTAAAAATAAAAAAATTGCACCTTCTTTTACACTTTTATAATGAATATTCCATTGAAACAATTGACGCTGTACGTTCGTCACTTGAGTTTTTGGTTGAATGAGCTGTCCAAGTTTCGATTAACCATACCCCTAATATCTGCTTTGTTGTGGCTTGCACTGCTGCTTAACCAAACCCTTATTCGTAGATTCCAAATTCGCGACTGATTGCAAATCGAAGTTGAGTTCAACCACTTCCAACTTAGCGATTCCGGATTAAATGTATTAGAGATGCTTTACAAAGTAAAATATTAAGTTGGAATTTTATAAATAATTTATTAAATCTTTTCTCTTGGGTTTGAACTATATTTGTTTGGTATACTTTGATACCGCTGTCAAGTTCAAAATTAAGAAACAAAACGTAGATAATAAATTATTCATATTTTAAATGATGTGGTAACTTTTTACGCAGATTATACAACTTGTTCTGAAAATGTATGCGTCTGTAAACATAATCCTGCAGAGCGCAAAATTCTAAGAAAGAAGTTCCTTTACCATTTTTTCATATGACTAGTACTTTTTTAGTACTTTAGTAGTAGTAGTTTACTGATGTGTTTAAATTGTTTGTTTTTAATAGAAAATGTATACCTATGTTTATAAGATGATATCTATAAATATACAATTCCTATTAAAAACAAACAATTTAAACACATCAGTTACTAAAAAAGTACTAGTCATATAAAAAAATCGTAAAGGAACTTTTTCCTTAGAATTTTGCGCTCTACACGATTATGTTTACAGACGCATACATTTTCGGAACAGGTTGTATAGCCAATACAACCTTAAGTCGTGTGATACATGCGTTATACTATGTCTATCTTTGTCTCTGATTGATTTTCCAATAACTGACATTCATTGCTCTGGACCCTAGACAAGATACCTTGAAACACTCTTTAACTATAAGACCAGAAAAGAGTAGAAAAAGGTGTAATATTTTTATTTTTAAAAGTAATCCATACCTAATATGTTAATAAAATTATAGGATTACATAGAATTAAAGAATCTAATCAGGATTTTGATGTTTTTAAAAAATTTTTTACCTATTATTACTAGAGTTTTTAATTTTTTTATCCTTCAGAGGACCTTGAAAAAATCTGGAAAAATCAGAAGCATTTCTTATTGTATTCTCAACATATAGAAATTATCTAACATGTACATTATATTATTAGTAAGTTATAGGTCAAAATAACCTAAAAATAGCTGTTTTTGCGATTTTAACGACGGCTCACCTTTAGAAAGTTCGTTTTATCGAAGAAGATTATTAAAAAATATTATAAATACGTGTTAAAGAAGAAAAAATTTGATGTACAATATATATTTTGTTTTTAAAGTTATGAGGATTTCAAATTTTGAAGATTTTTTTACCTTGAAGGTAAAGTTAGATGGTTTATGGCTAGTTTCTCTAAAAGCACGAATTTTTTCAAATTTTCCCCGCGTAGCATTTTTGAGATAAAAATTAAAATCTAGAAAAATAGGGTTTTTGACTCTGTAGGGGCGGTGGAGGGGAAAGGGCTCGGACCCAGAACTTATTTTTTTTTGTAAACAAACTAGTCTCAATAGGTTATTTTCGAAAACCAGAACAAGGGTAATTCGTCCATCTTAATGGGGCAGACCATTTATAATAATAAATTCGTTAATACAGCTTTAATGTGTCAATAACCTTACGTTGATAGCATTAGGACATAGAAGATCACATACCTCAAGGAGAATTTCCAATATTTCCATGCAATTGCGTAGAATCTTATGTGTATACAGAAGGTAAAACAAAGAAGAGCGGTCATTTACTAAGTTTATTTTTGTTATAATCACTATCGAAAAAAGTAAAAACTTCACTTATTCATAGTTGAGAATTTTGAGAAGAACTGCTATAAAACGTAAAAATTCTACTTATTTGCATGTGAAGAGTTGTTAACTTATGGAAAAAATAAAAGTCACTTATTTGGAAGTAAAAAACTTATTTAATAAATGATAAAAGTGTTCACTTGTAAAATGAGTGAAATTTTCTGACTTGACAGCAAATAATGTTTGATGTTCTGATGGTCGATGCTGCTCTTATCAGAAATATGGATGTTAAGATAATGTGTACTTACCGACAAATTTTAGAACATATATATCTTTTGCAAATAATAATAGAATTACTAAAAAAAAAATTGAGTATAGTATTTATATATACGGAGCGCCTGACAGAGCTGTTTTTCCAAAAATCTACTCAGAATTTATTTAATTAAATAAAAGCCGCAATGTCGATAAGTAGGGATCTGTAATACTTCGAATTTTGCCAGTTTTAAAACGAGCGTATCTCATGGAAATGCTGATAGAATCGCACAAAAAAAAATCTGAGCATAGTATTTACATACACGGAGCGCCTGACAGAATTGTTTTTCCAAATAAACGTTCGAATGTTTATTAATTAAATAATGAAATTGGGTTGATTTTGAGGTTCACATCGCCTTAAACAAAAGTGGTTTGGATTGACATTTTATGGGTTTACCGCATTCAGTAATAGCCATGTAAAGCAACGAATTAAGGGGATACTTTACTTGTATAGTCTGTTCATGCTTACCGACATTTATTGATTTTTCAAATATCTATCTCAATTTTCATATTTTTGCTTATATTGAAGCTAACGCACATTCTTTGAATTATATAGATTGTGCGTGTGCTTCAATAATTTTGATAATGTGAAAATTAGTTGAAAAATTTGAAAAATCAAGTGCAGAAATCTGCAGTTAGGTAAGGCTTTCCCTTAAGTGACTTGTGTTATGCCTTTAGTTTTGAAAATGGCGGCATTTACTATCAAAACTATACGAAATACAAATAGTAGTTTTCGGTACTACGCGGTAAAGTAACATTTTATGGTCGAGTAACGAACATTATTTTTTCTTATACGTGTTCGTAAAGTATACGACTTTACGGACACCTATGACAAAATAGTACTTTTCGACACAGGTGTCGAACTACGTACTAGTCTCGAACCGTATTTTATACCACGAGCGCCGAAAAATCATATCAATGTTGTGATTTTGAGATTATAGTGATGTAAAAAATTTGTTATTCTCCTTTGGCTCAGAGAGATCGACGTATTTTTAAACGAATAAAAGAAGTTTTAATATTTTAAAATTGCTAAAAAGCCATTTTCAACACAAAATACAGCCGGTTCCCTGGTAGAAAATTAACGATATTTTATAGTTAATGTGTTAATCAAATAGAAACATTTTTAACAAAAATGAATATGTAACAATAACACCATTTATCTAAAGGTATTACTAGTAGTTAAAATGTCAATATTGTGAAATGAAAATGCCAAAAGTTACTTGAAATTTGTACATAATTATCAAATAAAAACAGTACATTGTTCTTAACCATGAATTTATGCTAAAAAATAGGTAATTCATGGTTAACATTTCTACCAGCGAATTCCCGAATAGAAAACTATGACAAGTAAAACTCCAATGACCATGATCGATTACTTTGGCTGCTAAATTTTTTAGTGCCGACAGTAAAAATTATAGGCCACAAAAAAATCCCGTGTGCTATTATCTCTCATCCCTGGAAGAGGCTTAAAACCCCAAAGCGCTATTTCCCTAAAAGAGCCGAAAAAAGAAACGCCGTTCGCCCGTTCTGCGATACAGCTGGGAAAATTTATCGCGCCATCCAGATTAAGACTACCTTATACTCGCCTGCGTATAACTGTACACGCGCATAGCTATATATTATATGAAGGAATTCATGTGCTCGCGAGACAGATATGGAGTGCGCGTCCAGTATCTGCGTCGAAAAGCCACCGAAACTGTGCGGTCCCGTTATTTTTTATCCGCGGCCATTCGGGAAATGAACTAAGAGTCTAAGACAATGGGAAAGAAAGAAAGACGGAGACGCGTTCGCGAAGAGCATTCCAAATGCGGCTGTCGTCGTCTTGGCCGACAGAGTGGGAGAGGGAGAAGAAATTGCGACGTGACAGGAGACTCGCCATTTTCTTGGCAAAACACGAGCTCCGTTTCTTTCTCCACGTTTTATTTCCGGGCGGTGCTTTCATTTTTTCCTTCCCATCCAGCCTCTCATTTATATCGCTCCGCTCTCCTAATTTTTCTCCCGCGCGTCTTGCGCTTAAGGTTTCTCATTCCCTCTTTCTCTTTACCTGTCGCTATGTTGGCGACGGTTGATGGAAACGTTTCTGTTGGCGGCGCCAGCGTAAAGATATCCCGAAAAGAGAGGGAGAGGAGAAGAACCCACGCGGTTCTGGCTTCCTTTTAGCGGAAATTACGCAAAGGGTACGAGCGTAAAAATTAAAATGGAGTCGGAAGTGGAGCGAGTTTCCGCGGGAATGTAACTCGCGGGAGCGACCGCGAGGTTTTAGCTTACGAGCGATTTAAGTGAAATTCGTCTAGCGGTTTTAGGTTTTGTGAAGAGCTTGTAATTGAACGCTTTTACATTCGGGTAAATTGCATGTTTTCTGCTATTACTTTTGAAGTTTTCTTTTTAAGAGTACAGACAAATTGTGGGAATATTTTTGAAAATGTGCAAAATTATTACAATCTCTTGTTAAATAAGATTTTATTGCTGGAAAACTATTTGATTATATCATTTTGTAAAAATCGTAGACAGAAAAAATGGTTTGTTATCCTAACCGGTTGCTTATAAAAAGCATAACATATAACAAACAACTATTTTTATATTGTTACGCTAATTATGAACCTGTCGTTATTTAATTCTACCAATAAAAATAGTTACGATTACAGTTTTAATAATATTTTTTAAATAATATTTTTCCGTAAGCAATCTCGATAGTTGGTTTAACCAACAAAATTGGTTTTTCCACGAGTAAAAGTAGCCAATGTTACTATACATTTAGATGTTGTTATTAATTTTCAATACTTATTGCTATCAATTATTTGTAGCAAAAGCCCAACCAATAAAATGGTTACAACTATGTACTTTTTTTACCAATCACATTGGTTATACTATCACTTTTGGTTCTGGGTGTCTGACCAATTTGAATTTTACTAATTTACTTATAAATTTGTAGTTTCTTTTAGATATGTAACCAAGTGCCAATAGAAAGTAACATTTCGCATCTCAAATACAAATTTAATATAAATCATATTAAATTTATACACTTTACTTTTGTCTGCAAAACAATTTCTTTTGAACAAATTATTTAAGAATATTTCGATTAGAATATATACATGTTTAATATTATATTTCGTATTAAATAAGGAAAACATAAAAAAATGTACAGCTTTATCAAATTATTTTTCAGCCAACTTTGTATTGAGGTCAAAGAAGTTTTACGTGAAACGATGCACTCGAATGGAAGAGCGTTATAATACCTATCATCAACTGAAATATCGCTTCGAATTTAAATTTAAAAATACGATACATTCTAATTTTCCTTTCAGACATCCGCCTCGGCCCCTAAAGTCATAAATAATTCGGCTCTCGTGAATCAGCAATTGAAATTTTCCTTTGCCGGCGATGCGCAAAAACGTTCCTCAAAAGCCCTCGCGGCGTATTTTTTGAAACGACGTTACTCTGTGGGAGACAAAATTGTCTGTGTCTTTCTCCCTCGCTCTCTCGACTTCAGCGTGAATTAACAGCCAGTTACTCTGACAAGAACAAAGCTCAAAGAAAGAAGTACCTCCGCTCTATCTATACATCTCCCTTTTTCTAGAAAATATATATCTCCAGCGAGACACCCAATTCTCATATCGTTCGTCCGTCGGAACTCGTCTCTCACCCATTGTCGGCGCGCTGTACTTCTTTATCTTCTTCTCGTGGCCATCATCTTCACAGCAAGAGAGAGAGAGAGAGAGAGGAGGGAGAAAAAGCGAGACAGGAAAAGGGATCCATGTCAGTCAGCGTCTCGCGTGTCCAACGTTACATTACCCGCGCCATCGTTATATCGCACGAGATGCCGTTGCTTCTTGCCGACTGGCCGAGATCGATGGCCCTTCCATCGTTTCTCTTTCTTACAACGCCAAAGGATGTATTGATGTGGAGAAAAATGCGCGGTGTTTGGAGCGCTGATTAAAGGGCGTGTTCTGTGCAATATATATATATAGTGCAAAGAGCTAATTTTAGGGGGGAGGGAAAGTATAAGAAGTACGGAGAATTGATGAATCGATTGGGGGATGGAATTAATCTCTGCGTGGACGATCGCTGATCGCCGCTCTGACCAAAGAGAACGAATTATTCGTGAGCGTATATGGGCAAGAGTGATACCAGGTCAGGTGTGGATATTTTATATTGTTCGGCATAATATTATTTTTGGAAAAGTATACCTAAGTAAACCTACAAAAATCTAACTTTCTATAAGTTGGAAATGCTAAAATATGTTTTTGAAGGTAATCTGTTACACTTTTTGAACGGACCAACATTTTTTAATTTCAAGAGAATGCGAATTAAAGCTTCTTTGTTCTACTTTTATTTCCTTGCTCAAAAATTCATATAAAATTATTATTGACTGAATGATTCACGTTTGAAGTAAGCATATGCGTGTGTATATGAGGAAATTCACAAAAAATTTACACTTTTGCGGAGCTCAAAATGCGTTAAAATTTTTTTTGAAGGTACACTTCCGAGCGTGGTTTTTTTTCTTTCTTATATCACAAAGTATACGGGAAACTCGTGTACAATTAAAATAGTATATTCTGCAACTAGTATGTGAAGTAAACTTTCTTTCGCATTATCGCTCAAGGGGAAATAATCACGCACGAGTTTCATACGCTATATTTTGATCGACTTTGCGTGGAGTCCGTGCATGAGGTAAAATAATCCGTGTGTGAAGTGAATATTATATCACACTGCGCGTGAAGGTTGCCGTCAGATGTAACCCAATCCGCCTCGTCATATGACACAAAGAAGCTTTAATTTTTTTTCGAGATAACAATGGCTCTCTCTCTCTCGCTCCGAATCGCACTGTACGAGAGCTCTGCAAGGCAAAAAATGGCTCTTTTCAAAATTTACGGAATATACTATTTTCAAGTATATTTTGTGTGATTTGATGTTAAATTTTAATCATACAGATTTTATTGCAGTTTTATTTTCTATTTTTGATAGTGTTATCTACAACAGCTTTATGTATTTGTTTTCGTGATTAAATGATTCACGTTTTAGCTTTTATAAACATTCTTTGATGATAATTTATGTCAAAAATTCTATGTCGCCAATTTTTTTCAATACAAAATTGGATATTTTTTCGATATGGTATACAGAAGCAGAAAAGTTAATTCTTAGAGAGCCGGAAAGAAATTACCATCAATTTCAGCTTACGGAATTTTATTAAATTTGTGTGGATTTGCTCACATAAGTTTATATGTATATGAATTTTATTCATTTTATCTATAACCATATACAACCAATGTTGAACAAATCTATACAAAATACTTTTAGTGTGTTATTTCTTTAGTTTTTAATAAAATCCTTCACAAAACTCTGCGAAGTTGTTTTATACAACCAGTAGCGTTGTTGAAAAATATTTTGAAATGTTTGCCTAGGTTTCATTTACACTTTTTGAGAAAAAAGCGTTTCTAAAAAATATTGACATTTTTTTCCTACAAAATTTTTTCTACAAAATTTGTTTCGACTTTTCCCTTGATTCATAGACTACATATATTTTTTCTAATTTCACGTACAGTTAGCTAAAATTTAAACAGTAGTTTCAAACGTTTACCTATCAATATTATATACGCTCTTCTGGATGTCATCCTGTGTCTATAGTATTTTGGGTGTAATAGTTCTCGCTTCCGTAAAGTATCTATAGTCAGCGGTCCTATATACAGTTTCAAATTGATTCCCAATCTTCAAAATAATTTCTCGCAAGAATTGTTGGATAGTATCGGTTTTGTAAAATGATACATTATTGATAAAATTTTTAAATATAAAATAACTCTTGTTAAAATTCACATTGAATTTATACTCTTTCAAAATAGTCATGAAATGGACATTCGACATCAAAATCTGCATTATCTACTGCACCTTTCGAAGATTTTTATGAGTTGTGAACTGATATATGCCTAATAGAAAAAAAGCAAAAGGTTTCCCCGGCCAACTTCAGCCATCAAACGAGCTGTCGCTCAATCAAAACACTCGATGCCCAACGTGCGCTGCCGAATCGTAACCCCGAAATTCAACCGCCTCGCGCGCACGTCGCGCGAAAAATCGATATCCAGGATGGCCCCAACAGGCTAACGGTGTCCGTCGACTCATAGAGAAGGAAAAAGGATGAAGCGAGGCGGGGAGAGCGCGTGCCCTCACCAGGACTGTCCGCCCGTAGAGACGCGCTTGCCTTACGACGAGCTCGGTCACGAGGTCAACGGCAACCTGCTGCTGGTCAGAGTGGCTAAGGATGCCGGAAAGATAAGACCAGTGCAAGGTTTCGGCGGTGATGACGGGCCGACAGTTCGCGCGGATTGCGAGGATGGGCGAGGTGAGGGGTTATTAAAGTTTGCTTAACAGCAGAGATAGGCGATTTAAAAAACTATTGTGAGTTGGTACTCGTATCAAAGTGTGCCGTATTATATCGTGTTGATCTAGAAATTACCACATTCTGGGCAATATTAAATTTTACAGAGGCGTATTTTCCAAAATATTAATTAAAAGATAATTAAAACATTTTTCTCAGTGATCAATTCTCCGAAAACTTTGAAGGATTTTTAATAAAATTTAATAAATTCAATTCGTAGAAATTTTAGTTCAAAGGAATGTTTATTAACATATAATTTAATTTTTTCTTTTTCCAAGTGCCGTAGCACTCTGCTGATTTCATTTGAAAATGTATTGCTGTTCATACAAAACAGTACAAAATAAAGAAAATCTTATTATACTTATTTATCATTTCGCTATATCAACCACAAAGTTTCATTATCACAATCGAAATTTTCACAAACATACACTCAGACCTCTATCAAAACATACCCCATCACTTGACGAAATTTCCACTTCTCCTCAAGTCAACTCCCCGGTTTCCTCTTCCCTCGCCTAAACCAGATTACCAAAAACAACGTCCCAACAAGCAGCCGTTCGAAACACAAAAGGCAAACACACTCGCCCACAGACAAACAGTCGCACACGCGCGCACACGTATACAGAGACATATACACAGAGTAGTAAAAGCCTGCCGTTGTCGGGGGTGGAGGCCAGAACACGAGACGTCCATCGGCGCTGTGGCGAATTAATCATGCGACCTTCGACGCGCAGGCAACAAGTGCAGAGCCGGCTGCGCGCGTCTGCGTGTGATCCCGAACAAAGCGCCCCCGGCGAAGCGCCCTGACGAGGAGATGCTCCTGCTGCGCGCCACCCGGCAAATACTCACCGGCGACGAGATGCGGAACAGTCTAGAGATCGAGCTGAGGACGCCGCGGAATTACGAGCCGCTCGGGGCGCCGCTGCCGGACGGACCCTCGGAACAAGACAAGTGCGCCGCTCGACAGAAGTAAATTGAATCGGGCGCGGCCTTTCTTTGTCATGCTCCAAAGATATGGTTAGGCGTACAGATAAATCAGCAGTGAGTGTATTTACAAATTGGTGCTTTTAAAGAATCATCTTGACGTAATAATTAAATACTCTTCTAATGAAAGGCATAGTTTCTCTTTACATCTAGTGTTAGACTAATATTTTCAAATTCAAATTTATCTATTTGAATGATGCCAGTACAAAGTAATAAAAAATGTAAACTATATTGGTAATATTTATTCATCAACCTGAAAATTATAAACAGCTACATTTTGAAAAGTATATTGTAATGATACACTACTATATAGAAATCAATAATATTAATTAACAGAGAACTTCGTTCAAAACGTACTGATTAAAACTGAGACGAAGTTTAGAGAAAATTACAAAAAGTTTTGTAAAAATTACCATACACTGTCAGAAAACTTCGATATTTATAGATATATTGTGTTTCTATTTTACGTTTCTAAATGTTCACATTGTATACCTATATTTATGGAAGTTTTCTAACAGTAATACTATCTCACAAAACTACCAGAGATAATAAAAATCCAAAACTTTGACAGATATACAAGAAAATTTACGATACTGTATTGCAAAATTTCTTATAAAGTATGATAATTTTTTGGGTTGGTAGAGTCTGTGGCATCTTTACCAGATAGTGTGCTAGTTTTTACAAAACTTTTTGTAAGCTCTTTTTCAGTATAACAATGACTTGTTAATTATATTATTTTAATTAAACACCAGATGCACTTACTAGAGTGACAGCGACACATATATTATTTCGTGTATATTTTATGTAGAGAGACTGAATAAATCTTGTCAGTTGTAAGCGCTTTATAATTACTGTTATCTCTACGTATTAGGGTAAGCCTGCAATTTCTGGAATAGGTCAATGTTTAAACTACGAGATATTTAAAGCAAGACATTACTTATATTATAAGAATAAATATTCTACTGATTTAGAATATTAATGCCAATTTGACATGCTTAAATAATATTAAATAGATATGTAGAAAAACGGCAGCTGGTCGTTAGTTTTTATTTATTTATAATTCATATAATATTGAATTTTAGCAAAATTGAAAACTCTTAGACGAATAATTCTCATAGGAATAATTTTAACCTTTTTAAAAAATTCTCCCACGCTCAATATCTGTGTGGATCAAGTAAAAATAAAACTTAAAATTTTTCAAATGGAGGCATTCTTTTATTTTTAAATTCACTCGCGTAACTCGTGCAATCCATTAAAAAAGGGAAGCCGTTGCACGTGTGCGCGCAAAGTAAAATATATCACACCTGCGTACGCGCGCGTTCAAGTATGCACTTGCATAACCATCGAGCGATCGCGATGAATCAGCGTTAAAACACAGATCAGCGAGAATTCATTCGCGCTGGAGAAATGTGCGTGTAAATCGCTGCGCCAGTCGAACTACTGCTGCTGCATGTGGAAGCGTGCGTGAGTAAGAAGCTTTCTCTTGAATGCCATCAATCACATGTGTAAGCGAGAATCGCGAGCTTTTATTCCTTTATTTGTTGAGCATTTGAAATATTAGATTTATTGTTTGAAATGAAAATATCGCAAAATTCATTGTTACTGGAAATATTTAAATTTTGTCTTGTTTGTTATGTAGACTTGAGTTATATGTTCTTATATCTTTTAATTGTTTATTTAAATGTTTATTTGATGAATATTTTGCTTCGTTAGATTTATTTTATATCATTTGTTTTACTATTGGAGAATTAGTTAGATGGAGCAGTGATATTTTGCAATTTACATTGTTTTAAGATCTGAAATCCAGTAAAGATTTTTCAAGTTCTGTACATCTCGATATTTATCTTTAGCATTTGTCAAGTAGATCGATCTTTATTAAACTTCAAACCTTACTCTTAATCCCCAGCATTTATTGGCGTAGCTGAATTTATGTACGCCCTTTTTAATTTAAGCCGTCCAATTTCAGGAAAGTTCTTACCTTGCTCAAATATAATTTATTGTTTTATTAAAACCATCAAATAAATCAAATTTGTAATAAATTTCTTTGTAGGTGTGCTTTAATTTGATTCCGATTCGCGAGTGTGACACTCTATCAACTATAGCCACGTCCATCATTCCGATTTTTCTTATAACTGTCATCATATAGGTATTGTAATTGTACTCCTTGTCCCCCTTCTTATTCCGCATATTGGTTAGAATATCCGTACATTACTTTGAGTTTTTATATATAGTTTACTCCGACGTATTTGGAAAATATATCATTTATGTGATAATATATTTGAATTCGTTTTTCGAACGGATTACATTTAGCTGAAATACAGAAAAAATATTTTAGTAATTCTATTAAAATAATGAATTTTAATTTCAATGTTTATCATATTTATCATTCTTTTCACTGTTGTCACAAAGTTATGACTGTTGTGATCTTCATAACCTTAACTGTCGTATCCATAATAGATGGTATGAGGTGGTTAGTCCGGAACTTCCTGAAAACTATTAATGTTCATTTAGATTTCTTAATTATAAAGATTTTTAATGCGTGTAGAACAGTTCAACACTGTTTAGTAGTGTATAATCGATTTTCTCTTCACTGAAAAACATTAGGGAGAAGGAACGTACCAATACTGGCAGTGTAGCTCTACCCGCGTTTCGCATAACGTCTCGCCCAATTTTGGAAGAATAATTACCCCTAACGGATGTTTATGCGCAGTTTATTAGAGTTTTGCGCGCCATCTACCAGCCGTTTCCCTTGGCAACAGTACACTCAGTCGTCCGTTTTGGGAGAAATTTTATCCCAAAATAACGTCGCGCAACTCTACCCGTCTTTGGGGCAACGACTTTCTCAAGTGGAAGACCCGCTCTTTTAAATGTTTTTCAGTGTTGCATTACTACATTTAAAGACTTACCCAAGTTCTTCACACACTTCACTGAGTTGATTATTGATTGTTAGAACTTAGAAGTACATAATCCGGATCGGGCTTCGACAAATCCATACTCCCGTAGAAAGTTGACAGGCCAGCATGTCCAAGTGTTCGTACTGCAAACCCTTGTTATGTCGAGAATAATTAAGTGTTACGTTGTTAGGCGGAAGGTTCTCGTCGTTTATGGATTTTCAAAGTTAGACAGATATAGCGGAGAATGCCCCACACGATCTGCAAGTTGTGCAAAAACCAAAGTTGACGATCAGAGTCGCGCCAGAACTTACATACACTTGTTTCACATTAACTGAGTGACACGCTGTTGGGTGGGAGCCTCCCATCGTTTATGGATTTACAAAGTTAGACATATATAGCTGGGGAATGCCCCACGTGATCCGCAAGTTATGCAAAAACCAAAGTTGACGATCAGAGTCGCACCCAGAAAGCACTCTGCTTTACCTGGGTGCGGAGACTCAAGCATTCACCGAGGTTACTTCAAAGTAAATAAAGTACAAAAACTAATGAATCCAATTAACACCGTTTATTTACGACAAACTAAAATTAAACTTACAATGTAGGATCGCTCGCAAAGCTTCGGCCTATTCTATCCCGGAATCGGTCGTTCAGGATGAGAGAGAGTGAGAGAGAGAGAGAGAGAGAGAGAGAGAGAGAGAGAGAGAGAGAGAGAGAGAGAGAGAGGTCGTAACCGCTGCTGCCGTCCTGGTGGTGTGCAGATGACTTCTTGTTGACTGGTGGTTGTCTGTCGTACGGGTGGTAGGCTTAGATGAAAGCGACTAAGCCACCGTCGGGTGTTACGCCAGATGCGAACGAGTTTTTCTTCTACACTGAAAAAAATTTTAGGTTGTAGAAACCATAGTTTCGATTTGCTGAACTAGCAGTATCTATACACGGAGAGAAATTTTAGAGTAAAAATTACCAAGGTGCCTTGGTAGTGCATGGATAGACGGTCAAAAGCCGTGATATTCCCAGGTTTCTAATACAATTTATAAGTTTCCCAGGAAAAACTACCATAACCACTTAAAAAAAATACCAAATTATCGGAATAAAAATTACCAGACATACTGGTAAAAATTGAGATCTAGTCATTTTTACAGGGTAACCTAAGAATTTTTACTAAGAAAACTGATAAATTTTGCCAAATAACCTGGTATTTGTGTATTCGCGCATGCGCACTATGCATTATTGTGTTTCAGAAGATTGATACTAGAGGCGTGCGTAACGTTAAAATGAAAACAATACACATATTTTCAGTAAGTAATAACGGCGATTCAAGTGACTGTTGGTAACAGCTTCCGTGGCGCAGTCGGTAGAACGTCGGACTCTCAACCCAAAGATCGTCGGATCGAATCCCGCTTCCGTAAAAATTTTTTTTCAGTTTAATGTTTTTTCATCCTTGTTTCTGTTTCTATTTCTATATTAAAATACTATATATCCATTAATATAGATAAAAAAAGTTAATTTTTTTAATTTAAATTAACTAAAAAAAAATTTTACCAAGGCACTTTGGTAAAAAGTTTGAAATTGTCAGTCTGTCCATCCATTACCATAGAAACTGGTAATTTTGCCTCGAATATTTGTAATTTTCACTACAAAATTTCTCTCCGTGTACAGATCATTTACCCTTACAGACGGCTGAAGCAGTCTATTTATTTGTATAACGAACCAGCACTATTAGTCAGATGCGGAAAATGTATTTGCATAGCTCTGACAACGGTACTATTTAGTTTTGGTACCTGTATTTGTTTGTTGCCAATGCTACAACGCGAAGCCGATGTTTATGTTATAACCTGAGGAAGTAAAAAAATCCGTCGTAACAACCGCGTGTTCGCAATTCGCTTTTGCGTATTTTATCTGTAATCCAGTGTATTTATTAATCGAGATTATTTTAATGAAAAATATGTATGTATGTCGAATCATAACTCTATATATTAATGCTTTCATTGTATCTTGTACAGCTCTCACAAATGTATCATACAATTACTGTACCTCAAAATTTTAGCCAAAAGAAAATCAGACAAACAGTATCGTTGTCAGAGCCGTACTTTCAGTTCTCACAACTTAAAATTTCAGTGTAAGTTCTTTTTGGTGATTTCTCCGGCCGAAATTCTGACAGAATCTTTTTATGATTGTTTCAGTGCGCAGTCGGGCAAAGCTTCGCCCTTTGGGAAAGAGTTATAAAAACTGACTTGACAAGGCCCGCGGCCTCGTCGTATTTATACCCGCGCGGCTCCCTGTTTTCCGCGGCATCTCATCACAGTGTCCACCCCCGAGTCCGCGAACAGCTGTTCTGTGACCGTGCTCATGGATACACCTACGCATCCATGACCCGTAAAAAAGGGGTTCTCACGGTGTAGAGCCACGGCTTCTGCTAAAATATATTTATGGCTCTCTTCCTTCTCGGGAGTTGTAGGCGCGTGCTGCGCGGTGGGGGGCCATTGAGCGCTTGCCATGTTTTCTGCCGCGGCAATAATTACGTTGACCGCCTCGACCCCTCTACTTACTTCCTCGCTTAGTGTTGAACTCTCGCTTTTCAATCTCATTTTAACACTAGTCAACTTCACGTTCTGAAATTCAGAAAATAGAATACTAAAAGCATTCCGCACCTTGTATGCATTTACATACACGGAGAGAAATTTTGTAGTGAAAATTACAAATATTCCAGACAAAATTACCAGTTTCTATGGTAATGGATGGACAGACTGACAATTTCAAACTTTTTACCAAAGTGCCTTGGTAAAATTTTTTTTTAGTTAATTTAAATTAAAAAAATTAACTTTTTTTATCCATATTGATGGATATATAGTATTTTAATATAGAAATAGAAACAGAAACAAGGATGAAAAAACATTAAACTGAAAAAAAATTTTTACGGAAGCGGGATTCGATCCGACGATCTTTGGGTTGACAGTCCGACGTTCTACCGACTGCGCCATGGAAGCTGTTACCAACAGTCATTTGAATCGCCGTTATTACTTACTGAAAATATGTGTATTGTTTTCATTTTAACGTCGCGCACGCCTCTAGTATCAATCTTCTGAAACACAATAATG
This sequence comes from Torymus aiolomorphi, assembly GCA_036365515.1. NCBI lineage: Eukaryota > Metazoa > Arthropoda > Insecta > Hymenoptera > Torymidae > Torymus > Torymus aiolomorphi. The sequence goes on along the minus strand of CM070875.1, from coordinate 195,970,613 downwards.
CGCAGTGCGCATGCGCGAGTACACCAATACCAGGTTATTTGGTAAAATTTATCAGTTTTCTTAGTAAAAATTCTTAGGTTACCTTGTAAAAATGACTAGATCTCAATTTTTACCAGTGTGTCTGGTAATTTTTATTCCGATAATTTGGTATTTTTTTTAAGTGGTTATGGTAGTTTTTCCTGGGAAACTTATAAATTGTATTAGAAACCTGGGAATATCACGGCTTTTGACAGTCCATCCATGCGCTACCAAGGCACCTTGGTAATTTTTACTCTAAAATTTCTCTCCGTGTACTTTACTTGTACGATAATTTACAATTTTTTTCATATATTTTCCATTTTTAAATTTTTATAATAAATTACAATTAAAGTGGCTAAGTAAAATTCATAACAAAGTTAAAAGTCAATATTTGTTAAACGTACAATTTTTCTAACAAATTAAAAAATACTTGATTCATGATTTTTAAAATTTTAAACCTTTTAAAATAATTGTTTGCACGACAATTTTAATAATTTGATTGCACTCCACATTTCTGATTAACCGAAAGTCAACAAATAAAATATCCATGGCTACTGCAACTGTACGCATTCAAATCAGCGCCATGGGAATAATTAACAAGAGTCCTAAAAAATTTGCGAAAAACGAGAAAAGAATAGCACGTCGGAGCGCCGACAAGCGGAGGGCGAGAGCACGCGCAAAGAGAGACTCGCTCGGGGTAGAGAGAGAGAGAGAGAGAGAGAGAGAGAGAGAGAGAGAGAGAGAGAGAGAAGTAGAGCGAGCGAAATCGGAGGGTCATAATGTACGCATAGACTGGAAACTTGAACTCTCGCCAAGTACCCGCCGAGAGATTTACGGCTCTCGCCGAAATAAAGTGTTAACCATCTGGGCCGCTGCCGGTGGCGGCATCGCCTTGAAAATCCGCAAAGGAGGGGAAGAGAAAATCGCCCACTCGAGAACGAGAGAAGGAGAGGAGGCTCCGAAATCCTCTCGCGGATATTTTAATTTTCCCCTGGCGCCCGCGCCGGCCGACTTTATCGTCCGCGAGGGCGGCGCGCTCGGCTAATTAGACACCGTAAAGCATCTCTCGACGCTCGATTTATTTTCTATTCCCTGTTTGCTTTCTGTGCAGCTGAAGTCGCCGCCGGACGACGAAGGTGAGTTTCTATAAAGCCCGATAGAGGTAGGCGATTTCCAAATTGCTTTTTGTATGTGATATTTAATAAGAATTTCATTTTGAAAAGCACAATTGTGTTATCGTAGTATAAAGTAAATGCAGTACATTATGGGTAAAGATTATATCGGGTAAAGAAAAAATTGGACAGAAAGGATATAGTATACGTTGCTGTATGTTAAAAGAGCAAACCACAAGCGCAAATTCACCCTCCCCCATATCACGAGGGAAGAGAGAAGTAACGATTTTAATCCTCTGTTGATGTTTATTACGAATCAGACTTTTATATTAAATTTTAATTTCATTAAAAACTAATGTAATTGTATATTTTTCTGTACAATAATATTTGTTATCGTTTACGTATAGTTTTAAGATAATTTTTCCAAATTAAAAAACAAAGGTGTTGTATTAAAAAGGTTCTAGAATGAACGACTTTTGTAAGTAACCGAAGATGTAAGTTTAATAACAAAGTATAGGTAAAGTACTTAAAATATTTATTCTCTTACGCGTAAATATGAGAAGGAGGTACATTGAATAATTTTAAGTTTAATGAATAAATAGTCATTATAAACTGATAAACCATAATATTTTTTTGGGAAGAATATAAAGGTACATAGCGATCATGTGAACACGATAACGTTAACTATAACAATGCTGTTTTCGTTCATTATGCTTGTACCTTTGTGTAATTAATATTATAACTGATATTCATTGAAATGGCTGATGATATCAGGTAACTGAGTTGAGTCGCATCATTATAAATGTATAGAGAATGTAACATAAAAATAACATTTATTATGTCGATGTAAAAATAACCTTTATGACATAATAATCGTATAATATGTTTATTATCCACATTATTCCGCTACCAATTTATTCCCGATAAAATTCATAATAATGACAAAATAATAATAAGCGATTGAACCGGTGATCAGTATTGGATGCAAAGTGCAGAATATGAGTAAGAATAAAGTTGAAATTGCACTTCGCATTACTGTCATTAAATATTCACCCGCGTTATCATGAAAATAAAAAATAAATAATGTTTTGTCAAACGTTAAAAAGGAGAAAAAACCTTATGCTTGATAGCAATAATAATTCAAATGCCTCTCGGCCTCTCACGTGACGCGGAATAAACTAACCGCACAGCTGAACCCTAAAAAACTCCTAAGATACCGGGGTTAATCGCGAAATCCCCAAGGCTCGCGTCACAATACCGTGAGTGGCGATGTATCATACTGTACCGTTGCAAATGAAAATGGAGGGTAAGAAAAGGATAAACCGCGCGGCTGCTTGTGCCGCCGGATTGAAGGGTCAAAGTGATAAAGCGGCTCATTTGTCTGGGCCGGAACGTGAAATTCGTTGCCGGTACGCTATATAGCTTTCAGCGGAAGATAAAGAAGAGCGAGGCGAAGGCAGAAACGGGTAGAGAACAGGAGAAAGAGGAGGAAAATTATTAAGTGAAAGAGGAATTAGGCTCGGAGAAATTGTAATTAGTTTTTTGGTTGCATCGAGATGAGAATTCGCGAGAGAGTGCTCAATGGAAGTAAAGAACTTTTAAGACTTTTTAAAATTATTTCTCTCAATTTTATCTTTGGATTTGGATTATGAGAATATTGACCTGGTTAAATATGTTTAAAGTACCAACAAAGATATTTTCTTGTATTAAAATAAATTAATCTGTCTGTCCTGAGATCAAGTGTTTGTGTAAATAGTTCTACAACAATGAGCGTTCAATTCCGTCATAAATGAAAATCTTCGATGGTTGAAAGGCTAGACATCAAATTCTAATAATTACGTACATGGGAAAAAAAAGTGTTATATCGGTCGGTTAATACGTCGAGGCGTAGACAGAACTAATATAAGACTCATAACGGCTAGATATAGTCCACATTCTCGCACGCTGAGGAGATTTAACTGCGCAGCCGGCATATAAATTCCTCAAGAAGTTTCAAAACTTTCTCGACGGCTTTCTCCTCTCGCGCGTGTACGCCTCTTTTCCCATTTCTGCTAGGGTCGGCGCCATTTATTTTCACCCACGAACTATCTTTAGTTTTTGATTGTTGTGCACGTCTATTTGGATCGTCTTTCTATTTATCCGAATTATTATTTCTACGTCAGTTGTGATTATTAGTCACTGGAACGGACAATTTTTCATCCTACGAGAAGAAATAAGGGAATTTACTGAGTATTTACGTTCCGATTCACTTTCCTCACGACAAATATTTACTATTTATGCGCGCGCTCATCCCCTAATACGGCACAAGCCAAGTTGAACGACAAAATCTAATCTCGACGCATAATCCAATCTAATCTCTTATCCCTTGTTTCTCACAACACATGCTTCGTGCCCTCGGCCGCCCGACTTTCCGCCTCAAACTCGCAACAATCCCAACTGTCGGGCGGCGCCCTTCGCTCCATCGGTTTTCTCCGCCCACGTTCCAAATAGCGAACGATAACGTAATTTGTCTATTGATACATCAAAGTGCATTTAAATAAATATGTGCTGTGTTAGTTACGTGTTCATTTCGTGATTATAATTAGAAATGGAAATTAAATAGTACATAAATAATTGAAAGAAAAGATTTTTAGATGTACACAATTTATATAACGTGGTTTTTGTTTGTGTCTGTGTGTTTGTTTATGTATACACATACCATAGACCATTTAACAGAAAAATTGACCTTTTGAAATTAAAGTATGTTATTTTATGTAGGTATTTTTATAAAAAATAATACTACTTACTGAATTTATTATTTTAAAAGTTACGAAGGTGGCTGTGCTGAGATCTGTTTATATAAAAATTAAAGAGTTGCTAATAAAAATATGATTGCTTTAAGTTTTTTATAGGTAGCAATTTTCTCGTAAATCAAGAATTTCATGTAGAATATAAAAAATGTTACCAGTAAACTGTTATTATGTTTCATCAAACTCAATTTATTATTCCATTATAATATTTTCTAATGTCAAGAATAAACTTTTCAAAACTTTAATCTGACATATCCTTTATAAAAATGTTGCAGTCGTCGAGTAACAAATCATTGGAAAACATTAATGTTCATACGAACCTCTTAAACTATTATAGGATTTTGTAGATATGTATATTTCGAAGTATTATTATTCAAATATTTATACTTTAAAACATTATGTTTTAATATACATATACAAATTTAGAATGAATAAAAGTATTAAAGTATTTTAATGCTCCTGACACAAATAAAGCAAGAAATTCTTACCGCGAATAATTCGAAATTCATTCATTGTATTTTAATGAAATTATGCATATGTATAAACACTTGAGTTTCAATGAATTTCAAATTAAAATATAAAGGTTTCCATGAGAATTCTCGATCTGACAAAGAGGATTAAGGTGGCTCATGCGTTTGGTGCCGTATCAAGTCGGGGCCCCGCAAGGGGCTTCTTTATTATTGCCAAATTAAGTTAACCTATTTTACGTAAATTTATTGTAAATAACTTCTAAATGTTCAAACAAAAAAAAGATTTTATAAATAAGTAAAAACTTTGCTAATTTGTCGCTACATTTATATGACTGGTCGCAGTGCGCATGTGCAGTAGCACATTTGTAACGTTTATTGTTAATATCTTTTTTGTTTGGTCGTTAACCTATAATTCTGATGATATCATTAGATTCTTCACAAAAAAATCTTTAATTTCATATATTGTACATTAAAAACTGCTTTTTTACAAGTTACTACGAAGCAATAAACTGTTCATTCCCATAAGGTTATGTGTTAAACGTACCTATTTATAAACTCAGTTTTTTCGATAATTTGGTCGTTGACCTACAATTTTCTTAGTTTAGATCGAAACTTTAATGTCTAAAGAACATATTTGTTAAGTTTAAGATGTATCTGCTTTTTTATAAGAAATCGCATGAGCCACCTTAAAAGAATCGGTTCCAACTGTTATCGTGCGAATGGTAACCCCCATACTGGGCGTTTTAGTCTTCTTCGATTTTTTTAATGATTAACAAAATATAATTAATTTTTATTATATATACTCCTTTGCACTTATTATTCATTATTTAGATATGCTTGGTGCAGGTACGATGTGTGGATGTGCAACAGTATAAAACAAAAGAAAATCAACTTTGATAAGAGAGTGATATCACATATATTCAACTCTCAATTATTCTAATATTTATTTTAGTCGTGTTTTTTTTTTTGGAAAACTTTTTTTATACTATCGCGCATCTTGCTTTAAGAGAACGCAAAAAATTCGTATTAATGAAACTTTGAACTTTTTAGATTTCCATCCTTCATATAGGAGTTACCATGTTGAACTTAGCAAATCCAATATCGATTTTCGAATTCAACGGTACCGGAATCACATTTCGTAGCCTTATATTTACCCAACAAATTGCGAGGTCTATATAGTAAAGGTGAACGGCGAGAAAATATACAGATTTGCCTTCTCCTTTTTTATCGTATTTCATCAAACTTTCTGATGGAGGTTTGATTTGAAATCTATGTTAAAAAGACATACATGTGCCTATGTAAATAAATACCCTGCACTTTCAGGCAACAGTCAAGATTTCATGAACCTCGAATAACTAGGTTTTTTTCGTAGCGCAGTCTATAGTTACGTTTACACGTATTCCTGTTGGCACGAATGAAAACCACAGCGAATGCAGCAAAGCCGGAAACCCGTTTTGACGAAAAAGCATTCAAATAAAAAATGATCTTACTTCTCTCTCTCTCTCTTCCTTTCTGTCTCTCTCGTATTCGTGGATTTCGTTTGTAAAACTCGTTATCTCTCGCGGGGGTGTATAGTGTGGCTTGCGCGCTCGCATGGCACGACGCTCGCTTCATATTTATGAGAGGAGTTTTAGCATATTCAAAACATAAATTACTTTTAGCGGGGCTAAGTCAACTAGCCAATAAAATACTGCCGCGAGTTTATCTCTTACCCCGCAGACTCCGCGGGTGCGCGCGCGCGTCGAAAATGGCGACGGGGATTCTTTGGGCTGCTAATTCGTTAGTCAGTGACGTAGGGGAGTCCGAGTTCGAAGTTAAGATATAGGCGGGTGACGCCAATCTGCATTTTCTAAGAATAGTTTTCCGTAATATTGAGTTATAGATAAAGTAAACAGATAATGTCTTTTACCAACTTATAATTTTTTAAGTATAATAATAATATATCATTATGGATTGTGCTTCGCTTATTCCTCACATTTTGAATTTTGCGTTAACACAATGAAATAATTTCTCAAGAGAACTGAAATTATTCAACAAAAACTTTCTGTTACCAAATCCCCTTAATATTTTGCGAATCGAGTGAACGTAAATTTTACAATTCCTGGTTGTTTAAGCTCTTTCTATTAAAGAAACCCTCTATTTGTCAAAAGCCTTTGGTTTTCAATGAACAAACTCCATCATACAATTACTTATTGGATTAATAAAGCCTGCATTTCCGAGACAATTCCAAAATTTTAAAAATACAGCACCCATAAAAACTTTTTATGCGCTTTTTTATGCCACCATGTCTCTACGTAACTGGGGATAAAAATGGCAGTCCCAATTGTCATACGCCCTCGCGCACCACCGCCCCAAATCTAGCGAAGCACCTCTCGTCGTAAGCTGCACTTGTACGTATAAAGACGCTTGGCTCTTTTCTATCCCCTACAGTACTGTGGCGGGCAGTGGAAAAAAGGCTTGCGTAGTGAACAAATACGTCCGGCACGCGATCGATCCGCATAGATGGGAGGGAAAGTGGGAATGGGGAAGCGCAAGCGATATGACGAATGCAAGATACGGGATAATCGGATTAAACATATTGATGGATGGATTTCGCGGTCGCCGGATCCTGGCGCACGTGATGTACGTCATAAAATAAATCCGGCCTCGCGCCTGTGGGGATTATGTCCGCTTGCCACCGCTGCTGCTGCAAGGCAAACTTTGCTCTCTAGCTCACGACAGAGAGGGGGAGAGAGAGAGCCGAGCTTTTCTGCGAGCTTCGCGCTGTCGTCGCTCATTGTTGGTCGTAGCGCGGTGCTTAATCTCATTGTCGCCGTTGTTTGCTTTTTATTCGCTGGGGTAGGGAAAGTGGCCGATGTGGGGCAAGTTTCGAGCATTAGACGCTATGATTTTTCACTTGAATGAAAATGAGGGGATTTGGATGGTTTTTAAGTCGTTTTCGAAATTCAGGGGACAGCTGCAGAGATGATACACTATCGTAACAGTGGGTTGATATATGAGTTATATCATTTTATAGTTGTAGCGTATTACGAAAAGATTTTTCGTTTCATCATTTTTTGTTCTGCTTTTCACTTTTTTACAATATACGCACTTTAATATACTTTTTCGAATTTACTGTGAACAATATATATTTCTTTTGAACAGTTAAATTAAAATCAAATAAAATATCATTTCATGCAGGAAATGGCTTTTTTGGTTCCAAAAATATTTAAAAAAAATATATATTTATTTACAATGATTTGCTTTAAGTTTCTAGTGGATGGTCGAAATTTTTGCAACGGATACATTTTGTATGTTCTCCAAAAATTCTATTAAAAACATTATAAAAATAAAATAGAATGTTTTACTGTAAAAATACTAAGCGATAAATATAAAAAAAGTAGCAAAAATTCGCACGGGGGAGCTTAAGTAGAGTTTGAAGAAATCTTTTCTAAAAATGTATCTATATCTTCTTCTTTCAAGCTAAAACTTAACATAGAGTAAAAAAAGAAACTAGATTTAAAATTTTTTTTATAAGAGTCGAATTTTTTGTTTAACTTCACATCGATTGTCTAGTGATAGATTTATACGAAAACTTTGAAGCACAATAGATTCGCCAAATTTATTACACTACACGCGCGCTCCTTGAATTAAATTAATTCCCAATGCGCGTCTAAGTTCGCGCGTGGTTCACTCGAAACTCGGCGTCCTGCGCACGTACGCGCCTGCAACTCCAGTCCAATTCCCGTTTGAAAAGTACAAATAAAATTGTCAATCAATCTCTCTCTCTCTCGCTCTCTCTACCCTCCTCCACTCTCTCTCTTCCGGCGTATTCGTACGTACCAGCGCAGGGACTTGACATTCATACCGAAATTGGTTAAGTTGCGGTTGCTCTCCTCCTCGAAGTTTCTCTCTGTCGCACGGCGTGCGGTGCAATATTTAACGGCGCCCGTCGAAATCGAAACACACGCGGGAGCCGCCATGCGCATAAAGCTTCAGACGAACTTTTCGGATTACTAAACAAACTCGCTTTTCCTGCGGGTGCGCGTGTGTCGCAAACGACGTTTGCTTCAGAAAATTTTGCCAATCGTCGGTCGAGAAGTTCTCATCCGGACTGTTTTTCACCGTGTTGCCTTAGAATTTTTTTCTGGCCAAGAGAAAAAGAAAAGTCAATACGAAAGCAACTGAATCAAAAAGTTCACATTTCTACAGAGAAAATAATTAACGTTTCGTGTATTCTCTGTGTAATTAATTAGTTCAACTCGAATTGCCCTGGCAGTTAGAAGTTAGAATATCGGTTTTCGTAACTGTAAGTTGACTTATTGAATTTGAAAATTTTGAAATACATTTCGTTAACAAACTGAAATTATCGGACGTGAAGGAAAATCACATTTATCTAGTAAAAAAAGAACGAAAAATCTGTTCTCTTTCTTACCAGATATTACATACACATGATCTCATTTATACATATGTAAGTAGAGTAGATTATGCCAGTAGGAAGCATCATAATTTTCGGTAGAAATACGTTCTTCGTACGATCTCGTTACTGCCGTCGACTGGTGAAAGTCTCAATGGACGATGGGTGCCACTAATGAAGGCGCGAGTGGTGATGACAGGGAGATCGCTCTTAATGATGGTACCCAATGCTAGGAAAGTTGTTGTAGATGGTTTGTACCAGATCCCCCTTCAGGAGAAGATGTCTGGCAACCCGTTTGGTATCACGATCGTGAGCGTATTTCTTGATCTTGCTAGTCCTTGCTGTTTCAACTCTTTCAAGATCAGACTGCTCGTCGACAATGTGGGTATCGATCACCAGACAGCGTGAGCCCACCGCTACAGCGATACTCACTTGGAAATGCTGGCGTCGGAGGTTGCAGTCCAAGTAGGAAAGCACGGCGTCGTGTCTATCAAGCATGGCTCTTTGGATAGGGGGGGAGGCCAGATCTGCTGGACGTGTTTTTTGGTTTCTTTCGTTGAGATAAAGGAAATACACCTTTGCTTCCGTTTCTTTTCCTCAGCGAGTTTCTCGGCCGCCAACCCTGACCCAGAGGCCATCGTGTTACTCAGACGAGTTCCAGCCCCAGCTATGGATGAGCCCTTTTGCCTCTTGGATTCATGTTTCCTTGGAAGAGCGGGAGCGGGCTCCTTGCCGTCAGCCTCCGCCTTTTCAGCTTCCTCATGTGAATGCGCGAGTGCTCCTTTCTCCTTTGCGTCCCACTTATATTTACTACTCGTGGCTCAGTAGAGTTTCCCTCCACCTCCATGGAAGCGGAAACCAAGTCCCGTGCAGTGGTAGCCCCGGTAGGTTCAGAGCCCAGTTCAGTTTCTAAATTTTTATTTTCGTCTGCCATGTTGATACACGAGCAGCTAGGAAGTATGGGGTCCACCGCCGCAGAGTTCCGCGTATGGCGGTAAGGTGGCTAAAATACTTAGGAATGGCGTCAGATGCTCCTGAGGCTCCGTTAGAGACCCTCCTTAACTTTGAGGGCCACGTATCTACGTCAGTACGTCGCATAACACCTTTAGATCGGGCGTGTAAATACCCATCCAGTCCACCACCGTGAAGGGGAGACTGCTTGTTGGTCATCAGCGCGATCCAGCCCTGACAGGGCACAGGCCAGGAACTACGTTCCCTGCACTTGCTAGGACGGACTCTGTTATGAGTCGCCTACATTCACACTCCATTCGCTTGAACTTTCCGTTTATAGGTAGCCGCCTTCAAACAGCCCAGCACTGCCCAGGCCTCCTCGCACCGACTAAGCCTCCCCACAAGGCCACTCGAATACCACACCTTCGGGGGTTCTCGTATGGCACGCGCCAAGGTCCTACAGCCTCTAGGGGAGGCTTGAGATACTAGTTCGTCCCCGTTCTCTCGTGGCGGTTGATCTACCATTCTTCATGTTGTGGTTGCTGATAGTCGTGCTCTATCTCTTACTAGGTGGGGGTGCTCCTAGGTCTCACTTTCGGCATTGCGATTTTCTCAAAGCAGTCATGATGCCTTCTACATGCGAGCTCATCCCATCGCTTCTATTTCATCATTTATCTCTTATCTGATATTCTTGTATTTAGAATACACTTTCGAGATTGTTTGGATGGCTTACCTGAGTGCGGCCATATAGACATGCAGGTTGCAGGTACCTTACGCCTTTGTTTTCTTCTTTTCTGCAGTATATATGTGAGAAGAGGGGTTAGATCATTTAGGCAACGTGTTCACCATTTACTCTTGCCACGGTCGGAGATATTTGCTCCGGGTAAGAGCACCCTTGGGCTCGCTCTGCTTTTGTTGAAATTCTTACTCCATCATGTTGGAAAGTCTCTATAAAATAAAATTTTTGTCGAAAAAAAATCTGAGATTGAGAAATTCTCATGTATATAAACCTTCTCCATAGCAAGTGTAATTTTATTTATGAAGTATCCGGAATGTTTTTTCTAGTAGACCATAGATTGTATTTTCATGTATGTCTATACATTTTTGTCAAATTTCGATTAAAGAAGAAATGAATGAACTTTTTTAAATTAAATTGGTTTCGTGTAAAGTCAATATTACTCCTCGGGTGCTCTAAATTTTTTTCTTCATAGAAAATATACTATATTTTGATGTCGCTTTAACGATTTTCTTCTAAACATGCTTGCAGAAACATACACAAAATTTTGCGCTTAAGGTGGCCTAATTACCTAGAGTTACCTTATTTGAAAAGGTATTAGATGAGACAAACAATCTCGAATATATCGTGTTTAGTTGAGCAAAGGTACATCCTCCAACACATTGTCAATTTAGAACATATATTTAAAGAGGGAAAGCGTACATATTGGTAATTGGGTATCAGAAATACAACAGCAATATCTTAAAGTATTTAGTTTTTAGTTTAAGTATTTTTTCTTAACAATAATGTGTATTACGAATAAAGTTTTCAAAAATAAACAATAAATTCACGGCGAATGTATAATCGATGTGACCCTAGTCCAGGAGGAAGACACATATTGGTAAAAACTACTAAAAATCAGCTTACGTCTGCACATATTAATTTATGGGCTACTGCCCATCTTGATACAATTATTCTAATTAATACGTCACAATAATTTCAACGTTTTATCGACATTTCAAGTTGTTTTAAATAACTATTAAGTACAGTTTTGTCTTTATTCAATCAAATATTGCAATTACGACAATAACCCTGGTAAAATTTGTAACCAACCGTACGCCATCCGTTCGCCAAATCGCAAGGATTTGGCCAACCGTTTAACCAACAGTTAGCGATAAATACCGCTTGTTTCGTCACGGAATCACCCTTGCGCTTAGTCAATGAATGCTTAATATTAAAAATCTTAAATAAAAATCATTTACACAACTTATTATTTAAATAAAACTCTCAAAATTTGTATTATTCATAGAATAATCAAAACCCACATATTAATAGTATTTTTCTTCAGATAAATATGGTTAAATCGGTAACGGGTATAGTTTTGTTTGTTCAAATTGAGGTTAGGGCGTGTTAATGTGTAGTGTGCGTGACTTTTTGACGTAAGTCAGGACATGTACAGGTGGATACTTACATTTTTTTAAATTTAAAAGTATCCTATATTTAAAATTTGAAAGAATCCTACATAAAAGGTATTCTACATTTAAAATTTGAAAGTATCCTACATAAATTCTTCGTACTCGTATTGCTCCGTTTTCTACACGGTGCTCCGTTACCATCTAACCTTTACAGTGAAGCAAAACCACGCGATCCCGGCAATCCCGTCACGTGACTCGTATGAGTCTGCGCAGTTAATAGTATATTACTAACGCGGGCGGAAGAGGATTATTTACATCATGCGACGTTTTTCGGCCGAGCGAAGCGAGGTCGAAAAGTTGCATGAGGTAAAAATTCTTTTACGTCCACGTTTCAGTAACGTATTTTTCCGTCCGAGGCCGCAAAATGACATTTAAGATGGCATTTTGAGGTTAAAGGGCGGAAAATACTTTTACCTATGCATAACACATGAACCTGCGATCGCACTCGTGTGTATGTAATATGTGTGTATTTATGTGCATATGTGCTTGCCTTGCGGAAAGCGGGATGCCGACAGTAATTTCGGAGCATAGCCCACGTGCTACGCTGTCTACTTAACCTTCAAATAAATTTACTCCCAACTTCATTCAAATATTTTTTTAATGCATTACAATCATTTTTATTATTGTTTATGTATCAAAATCTTTTTACATATCTATATTTCTTATTAATTTCTATTATTGTTTTATGAGTTACTCAATGTTTTATTATTGATTGATAGTCCACCAACCGTTGGTTAACCGTTGGTCAATATTTTTCTTATTCGTTGGCCTAAATTATTGGCCAACAGTTAGTAGATAAGCCATCCGAGTTGGTTTATTTTCTACCAGGGAACTCATTAATTTAATTTAGTTAATTTTGTATAAGCAGTTTATTAATAAATTAATCATATAAAAATGTCATAGGAAAAATTTTGTTTATATCCGAGTGCTGGATTTTAACGCATAAAGAATATAACTGAGTCTAGCGAATATAGCAAAATAACGGTAAGCCAATGTTGTCAATGTAGCCGTGATATATTGTGTATTACTGATATACTTTTTCCCAATATATTTTCCATAGTTTCTATTTTTAGGCAAAAAATTGTAGTATAAAGTTTTTATATAGGAAAAACTTAGCCAGTAAAATTCAATAGTAATAAAAGTGTATAGCAACATAATATTTTTAGTCTTCCGCTAAATAAACTCAAAATTACGATGCAATTTTTCGCGAGAAAAATTTAATAGGCACGTTATTTTGAGAATTCGCACGCACTAACGCAAATAAATAAATTTACAACAGCAGGCGAACAACATCAACAACCGTAAACAACGTTATCCCCAGCACGCGTAGTTATTTCACGTGCGTTACGGCTGCGAGCGCATTAAGCCCGGGTGACAGCCGTTGCCGCTGCACTGGCGCTCTCACCTTAATTTCAAAATATTTGATTGAAGAAAATAATTCTCGCTATCATGAGATTAATATTAAATTACAGATAACAGTTTCAACGATATAGCACCGGGGATTGTCTGCGCTAAATATCGTGGGAGCACTAAAGCCACTGGTCGCACACGTCCTAATTGATGATTTACGTAGTGGCATAATCATCGAACAAGGAATTACGTTATTAGCCAATGCATAATTCAAAAAATTTTTAATTATTGTATTTACAGGCAATTTTCGCGTATTCCAATGATGAAGCGAAACCAGGAGAGAGGGTAAACGATTTAAATCCATACTGCTTCAATAATCACGTTCACTGAACCTTGTAATTTTATTAGTGAAATAATGGTGCGTTAATAATGATTTCATATGTATATTTGCCAAAATTTAATTATAATTATCAAATTATAGTAATTTTGAAAATTAAAAATCCATAGTATTCTTAGAAAAGCAAGAAGATTTATAATTTATAATGGCGATAATTGCAATTATCTCTAGAACATACTTATAGATGTATACACACACAAATACTTCATTCCACTATTCAGCACTCGCGTTACTAATTGGTAATTTAGTATGCCATATGTTAGTTTATGCGTTCGAAACTGTATAAAATACTGAAAATTCATATATTATTTTCTTATTTTGTAATCGTTATCTACAAATACATATTTTTCCTATATCTTAAAATATTTTATTAAAAATTGATAGTAACGCTTCAAACACCGCTGTTAATTAACTGGTACATAACTACCTGTTTAGTTTCATTGTGCAGTGATCGAAAAATCCATATACTATTTGTTTAAAATATTGAATAAAGTCGATAATTCAAATTTTATAAACAAAAGATCTATTTTACCTTAATTTTATTGATAAAAACATAATCGAAAACGTAATAATCTAAATTCTAAATTAGTAAAAAATAAATCTTTTATTTTGTTTATAAAATTTGAAATATCAACTTTATTCCATGTTGGAATCAAATAGTATATGAAAATTTTTCAAATTTCTACAGCGATTTTCAACTAAAAAGTCAATGAAAAAAAAGTAACTCGCGAGTTGTCACACAGCCAAGTTATCCCCTTTTTTAGCTCGCAGCCAAGTTGTCACCTTACTTAGCGCGCAGCTCAGTTGTCACCTTTCTTAGCGTTCAGCCGACTAAATAACCTATTTTTAAAAAATTTCATTAATAAATAACTCAATAACTATTATAGCTACCAGAACCTTTCCTTAAATTGAAGGGAATTCATTCCGCTTTGAATACTATAATAATATCTGAAAAAGGTTAGCTTCCAGAGCTTATTAGCTTGTATGTGATTATTTGATATAGCAAACTAAGCTAGTTTATGGTAAATGATTTTAAATAAAATAGCAAACTGATTTATTTGTAATGTATATATTCGCACAAACACACACACATATACACACACGCCCGCACACACACACACCTACACACACACATATACACGCACATGCTCGTGCACACGCGCACACACACACACTTTAAGTTGAAGATAAATGACAAGACGGAAAACAGAAAGTGCAAAATGGACAACGGAAAGCGCACAGCCAATCAAAGTCAAAACCAAAACGCCGAATTACTCTGGCTGAATACACTTCCTTTGTTATGTTCATGTAGCCTCCCGATCCATTTGTTGTCCACAATTTGTGTTTATCATTCTAAGAAGCGAGGCCTCAGTTAGTTTGAAATCCTGCGCTTCATCTTTCCCGACCTTGATCAATTCAGCCCTAGAAAGATCTGGATGCAACACCCAAACACCTAAAAATAATTTTCGACATCATATGACACAAAAAATCTCGAAGTCCACCACGCAGACATCATAATCGGTTATCTCGGATACCTGGACATACCATTCGATGACTATGAATAATTATTTTTTATTTGCCTTATTTTTTAGTATGCAATCTTGTGATATTTAATAACGCAATAAGGGCTGCGCCCTCATCAATATGAATACGAAAAATTTCTGTAAAAAGAAAATGAGCTGTGTCCAGTTGCAGTCTAATTAGTAGGTTCTGAGATGTGAATATATACATAGATATCCGCACCCATACACATCTATATGAATATTTTCGACATATTCCATTTTGATTGTCGAGGTTACAAAAAAACGTGAAATGTTTTCTCAAAGAATTTTGTTTTCGCTATCACAGTTTTCCTCCTGGAGATAAATCAAATAACATGCATTAAATCACAAGAAAAACGACATAAGATAATTAATAATCCTATGATTAACAGCGATATGACAATGAAAAGGAAAGAAAAAGGCGCGTTAAAATTCTCGGGCCGCGCGGGATAGAGTAAAATCACTTGCGAGTTCCGAGAAGGCGCGCTCGCGCTCTCTGGCGAAAAATAAAAAGGTGCGCGCGCTCGCCAGTTCGCTCTCGGCTGCAGTTGCGGGATAAATCAGTAGAAGCTTCTCGGCTCCTTCACCCGAGTCCGAACACGTACGGGGCATAAATTTCCGCGCGAGCGCTAGCGCGACTGCAAGTTCAGACAAATATCGCCTGTTTTTCATTCCGCAGTTTTTCCGTGTCACCTATATGTTACATTGGCCGCGCGCGCGCGCCCGCTGAAGAGTTGAAATGTGCGTTGTACCGCGCGCGTGCGCCGACGCCTTTTTATTACTCGTTTTGGCAGTGAGAAATTGTCGCTTTTTCACCGGCAAGAGTGGCTGCTCCATCCCCCTTCCCTCGTCTCTCTCTCTGTCTCACTCCCACTCCAGTTTTTAACGACTTTTTTACTTTACTAATAAATGGTGTCGAACGTAATTTTCGTCCTGCGCAAAATTAAACCTTTTGCGCGCGCCACTCGGTCGACAGAAAAATTGCAGTTCTCGAAATTTTAGTCGTTCGACCACTCTTTTCTGTCTGTTCATTTTTTCGGGGAATAGAGTTGTTGAGTTTTTTAATAATTTGGAGAGGTTGCACAGTGTAATTTGTCAATAGTGTCGAAGGGCAATAAACGTACGTGTCAATCATATTAAAAGATTAGCTTTTAAACGTAAAGATTAATAAACTTGGTTGATCCATTTGATTAGGATATTTTAAACATTTAATGATGAAAAACATTACAACAACTGTATTTTTAAAATTTTTTTTACATATATTATTTTATGTAACTTATTCAACGAGAAAGGAAACGAAATGAAATAAAATATAAATATAAATATATATGAGTAAGGATTAATATTTCATCACATTTTTTATTTTATCATAGTTATAGAATATTAAGACAATCCTAATCGAGTGATTCTTTATTTGAACATTGATTCACTCATTCAAAGAAAGAATTAAGACTTACTTTCAAATAGTATATCGTAGTTAGTGGAAAAATGCTGTATCTCCATTTTTGTATTTGGAAAAGGGTCTATCTAATTTTTGTGATTAGAAAAAAGAAAAATGGTAACATTTCATTTGCCTGATAAATATTATATTGGATAGAGGAGAAACGATTATTTTTATATTTCTGTAGAAAAGCTTCATTTGCGAATATTTAGATCCATCTTCACCTTCTCATTTATACGTACATCGTCAACGCTTGTACACCGCTGAGCAGTGAACAATGCAGGCTGTAAATGTAGGTCGATCTCCACATTTCGAATATTAACACTACTGATTAGTTCTCAATAAACTTGCTGCTCTCGTCCGCACATCACATGCTCCATACAACGTGTCACGGATATCACATTTATCAAAACACCATTCCCCATCCACGCGCCGAACGACGTTGCACGCGTAAATAGTGCGCGCGAGGGCGAGCGATGCACAAACTTGCCAGCGTGAATTCCAACTTGTTGCCCGCTCGAGCGCGTGTAAAATCCTCACTCCCGCATCTCTCTCTCTCTCTCTCTCCCTCTCTCTGTGCTGACCTAACTTCGAGGGCCAACCACATTCATCCTGCGCGCGACAAAACTAGAATCTCGCGCGGGATGCGGCTGTGCGAGCATGTCGCACGGTTCAGCGATTCACACAAAGCTTATGTAGAAAAACAATAACGAACTGTACTGTAAGTTGTTGGACTGTCGTTAGATGATATTGGATATTTGAGCAGTGTCACTAATTTTATTGATGCATTTGTAATAAAAATTATTACTTCGAAGTATTTACTATAATTGAGAAGTTAATTGAAACAAGAACATATTATAGGCAAATAAAAATGATGTTCGAGATATTGAGGATCTAACAAGAAGAGTACACAACCTTGGGGAAACAGATTTCATAAGGCCTTTAAGAATCGATTTCTGTTAGATAAAAGTGAAGCGCAGAACTGATGTATCTCATGGGCTCTTATTCTCGAGGTATGAGATAACTAATTTTAAACATGCATTCTTTAAAGAAAAGATGTCTTCCCCCTTAATGTAATATTAGCAACAGTTTTCTCTTGCTTAGGCTCACTTAATCATTTTTTTAGATTTCTAAGGATGTTTAGAATACAATGATATATTAGCTGCACAGATACAGTAGATGCATCGATAAGCCGATGCACTAGATGCACCGATACATCCATGCACTAGATGCACCGATGTACAGATGTATCAAATGCACCGGCGTACTGACGCATATATGCACCGATACACCGATGCATATTGATGCGGCAATTCGTCAAATACGTTGATACACCAGATGCAGTGATGTACCAGATGCATCAATGAACTTGATGCACTCATGCACCAGATGCATCAATGAACTAGATGCACTCATGTACCAGATGCACCGAATGCATTCGGTAAACTATATATATGAATCACTGCATTTAATGAAATAAATGAACGGACGTGAACGGTCCGTACTGGAATGTTTCTACTTCAATACAATAATAATAGAAATATAAAATAATAATAATAGAATAATAGATTCTCTGTACCATGCCAGTATACGAGAAAAAATGTCTCTCTTTATCTCTCTCATTCCCTATTTTTGGCAAAAACAGATCGTAGTCCTCGCGTGTTTTTCTTTTCATCACGACATCAAATACTCGTGCAATCGAGACGATAGCTACCTTAAGAAACCAAAGAACACCTAGCGAAGTACATCCTTGACCAATATTTGCCCGAGCACGTCTCGAGAGCTCTTGTCTCACGCTTGAAAAATTACGAAATAAGCCGTCCAGCACTGCCGCCGCCAGTAGCGATCGATAGATCTCAACGTCGCGGGCGCTTAATCTCGAGGCTCCGGCAACGGAATTATCTTGAGCCAGTACGGGCCGGGGCGCACGCGCGCGCAATCATCGGAAGGATTAGACTGCGACCGTGGCGCGTAATTAAGCAATTAATAATTGGGCTTAAAGCGGCCCGCCGCCAATTTAGCTGGTTAGTTAGACGAGAGCCGCGCGACACGGGGCTCTGGCAGTAGCGTCGCCAAGTTCCGGACGCCCGCGGAGTCCGTCGTTCTCATCTGGCGGTGCCCGGGAGTGGCTGCATTTTACGCAGGCGAATGGGGGCTGGATGAACGCGGGGTAATGGAATATCGCAGTTGATTCGTTTCGAGTTGTTCAATTTCCATCTTTATATTTGGTTCATATTGTAGCTGTGTATGCGAAAAATATCAATTTTCAAATTGTCAGCTCGATACACTATGCAAAGTGCTGCAAATGTACGTACTCCGGTATTGAACATTTTTTCTTCTTCACTCTTATATTTATCTAATTTCCAGTAAAATTAATCGAGCAATATTAAATTGATTTTAATTAAATTAACATGTTCGTTCGATACTTATTGATTATTGTGGATAGCACTTGAAAATATTTCAAGCACTTGCAACATAGAGGTCTTTTAAAACGCGCACTTTCAATTAAAATAGAAACGTTAAAATATTTGCTGATTTACTTAATGAGTTATGATTGGACGAATTATCAATTACTCTATAACAGTATATTTGCTCTTAATTAAAGAAGACAGTAGAATTTTAAAATAAAGCTAAAAAAGTCCCTAATTTCTGCAAATTCCAAACAATCCAATCCATTGAAAAATTCCGAATTGAATGCCCATATATTGAATTCGTCAAAGGCCACCGTGGATCTGTTTTGACGAAAGCTTATTAAGAGTCCCTAATTCCAAGCTCGGACTCATCTTTTTGCGTCCAGTCGACCGGCCAAACGGCTCTTGTTCACGGTGAGCTCACCCCTCGGCTCATGCGAAAACCCTCTCGTCTTCGACTTTGAAGGGATCCGCGCGAGCGTAATGATATATATATATATATATATATATATATATATATATATATATATATATATATATATATATATATATATATATATATATCCTCAAACCGCCCCACCACGTACTCGCATCGGTAGTTCAATCGCATCGCCGTATTAAATTGATCGGACGGAGGCACCTCGGTACACATACGGGATTACGGTGGGCAAGGCCATAAGCCACACGCGCGGCATACCCCAGGAATTCCTATATCGAATTCCGCGTGTCGGGGCCGACATCGTGGTCTTCGTCGTCCTCGTCGCCGTCGTTCGCCTCGAGTCAGTCTCGTCTGCTCTTGCCTAATTTGTTGTTCATATTCCGGGCGCGCGTCGGGACTTACGTATGCACTCTGGCGCTGTATGAAATATTAATTAATGGCGAGGATGCTTGGGACACCCTGCGGCTAAGTGTTATAATTTTGGGTAGTGGCTTAAGTGGCGATTAAAGAGCATAATTGAAAAAGAGGAAGAGAAACGCGGGAAAGAAGGTGATGAATTGGTTGGTGAATTTGAATTTCAGATAATTTTTTCGAAATTCGACCAATTTTTTAAAGTGAAAGCTCAATGAATAACCTGCCAATGTGCATGATCACATCAAGAGTGCAATTAGGTAAATTAATTATAAAATTATATGATGATGTTAATTAATTGAGAGTGGAAATGAAAGTTTTAATGAAAAATATATATACCTATATGACGACCTTCAATTAAAATGAATTACTGCGCGAATATCACGAAGTGTCTATAAATTAAGCTAATTTAACATTTCATTACAGATTTTTCGCAATGCAAGTAGATAACAAATAGAGATAACAAATATCAGATATCTTATTCATCTATTTAATCTGTATTTTGTTGAAAAATATTAATTCCTCAGAAAGTTGTAAGCAATCGAATATTGCGTAAGAAAATCGTTAAAAATTTCGTTTTTTTAATGATTATTTAATGATGTTACGGAAATATTTTAAATTATTTTCTTATGCTATCTTCGACAAATGGTTCAGCATTATAGATGCTCATTTCCTCTGTATACTATAGAATTTCAGTCATATCTGTGCACATTTGTTGAAATATAAATCGTATACATACAAAGCCATCGGATAACGAATAACCCGATCGCTTTTTAAAATGGCTTATGCATATTTATTGAAAATAACAATGTATCACAGTTATCGGCGCATTTTACAAGATTTAGTAATGCTCGACTTTTAGTTGTTACCAAGATTAACTCATATCGACGTTTCCAGAAACGAATTACCCGTATCCTCGGACAATGGGAGCAAAAAAAATACATACAACCGATTATATTCCCCGATGACCGTAATATGAGATTCAAACCAAGCCTTTCTTCCTGCGCGCGAATAAGTGCCGTAATAAAGCCTATTCGATTTTATGAAAAATAAGAAAGCGGACGTGAAAATAAACGCGCGACGCATCGCGAGGAAGAGGGAGAGAGGTTGAGAAGGAGAGAGCGTAAGAAGAGGAGAGAGAGAGAGAGAGAGAGAGAGAGAGAGGGAAGAGGCCGAGTGAAAATTCATTAAGGCCATTTACCTCGCGCCATGCTTTTATCTCGTCCCAACATTTGCCACTGGTGGCCGCTACCGCCGCCGCCGCCGCCGCCGCTGCTGCTCAACTCTTCTTGTTTTCCTCCTCCACCACCTCCTCTCTTTCCGTGTTAGTCACCTCTCTTTTACGACTACTTTTTACTCGAGGCATCGATATTCGTGCACACGCTCTTGGGAAAGAAAAACAACGTTTTTACTACGTGTAATTTCCGATGCGTCGCGCGAGGAACGACGCTCGGCTGAATTTAAATGCCATTTTCACCTTTACTTTGCATTTATTACGAAAAACCAATTTGATAGCGATGCAAAGGGGAGAATCACGCCTCTGTGCTGTGCTTTGAAAACGAGCGTTTTTTGATGAGAAATCAGCGCACGTGCGCGCGCAAAGGCTAATGTTGATTGTCCTGCAAACCGTCAAACGTCAAGGTATATTTTAGTATAGTTATTCAAATGTTTAATCGGACAAATTTTACCAAAGCATCAGAGGAAATGAAGTTTGATGGAAATCGATACCGGTTTCAAGTTTTGATTGTGCCTATAGTGAGTTTGTTAATTTTTCAACGAAAAAACAATTTTACCTCGAAAATAGAAATAATTTTTATTTTTTGTTGGGATATTTTAAACTAAGCTTTTTATATTTTTCTAGAATTTTTATATTTGATAATGGCCTTACACTTTTTAAGCCGTTCAGAATAAATCCATGTGTATCATTAATAAAATGATGCATGTTGATGATTTGATTCTCCAGGCTCATTTGCTACTAAGAAAAAATTAGCTTGAATTTATGAAGTCGAATTCAGCAACTATTTAGTAAATATAAAAAATTACGAGATATCCATGATATTTTTTGCTGACATGTATATAAGTTGCAGCTTGAAAAATTGCACTTTTTATACAAATATTTAAAATTTGCAATATATTTGTGCTTCGGTGAGTTCACAGCTAATTGGTAGTTTTTTGTATTTGCATTTATTGTGCTTTTTATATTATTTGCTTATTATTATAAATTGTTAACATCCCCTTTATTTTAATTTTAATTCTCACTTTAGAATATCAATTTTCTACTCAATTTGTCAAATATTTAGTTGATGACTTATTCTTCCGATAACTTCAAACTTATCCTCATTTTTACCAATATTTAACTAAAAATGGACCATCCCAGTTTTTTTCGTACACATGATTCGTCACCTATAAAACTCACATTCCGGTATACAAGATACCGCAAAATCCACACATGTAACAGGCATTCTATCGTCTGCCCGTTGAAGGGCAAGCCCCACAGTTTTTTCTCCTTTTTTAAAGACCGCAGCAAAACTTCGCGCACACCAACCAACCACACACATAGCCTGTGGCACATAGCCTAGACCCGAAATCCCGGAAGAGATGAATCTACCCTCTCTCTCTCTCCCTCGGCGCGCTTATTGTGTTTGCATGATGCACAGTCATTTCTGCCGGGTGTAATATTAATGCCTCGCTTCCGACATTTCGACGGAGTTATTTCCTCGCGGCCCTTTCTCGCTGCATCCCCGGGATTATACTAGCGCCCGCGCTCGCGTGCATGCTGCAGCGTCTGCACTCCCCAGGCCCACCGAGCTCGCGCGTTCTTTCGCCTCCTTCGCCTTTACGACTGCGCGGATCCTTTAAATTTTCCGGAACGACGTGAGAGCAGGTCGAGGAAGAGTGCGAGACGTTGAGGAAAGACAAAGATTGCGACGGGGGGTAGCGATGAAGTTTTTATTGGGCGCGTAAGTATATTGTTAGTTAATCTTTTGAGAATTTGTTTTATCAATTATATTTTCCGCGAATTTAAGGTATCAAAATATAAATTCTAGAATTTCGAAAAATTGAAGCCATATAACATACGTCAGTTATGAAATATTGTAGAAAAGGTTTTGTATTCTCCATAAAAATGGGAATCCTTACAATAAAGCAATATACAAAATTTTTTTATTTACTATCAGTTATTTCCTCCGCGAAAACTAACACTTTTCAAAGTTTCTCCGTGAAAACTGACACTCTTTTTTCGATGCTTCACGAAAGCCAGGACTATTTCTCTGTAACGGAGACCTCGAAACACAAACAATACTAATAAAAATTATTAAGCAATTAGAATTAGATGTTTACTTAAACTATACATATAGATAGTTGAATTTACAGATATGATCAAATTTCAAAAATCGATAATTTAATTTTCAGTTTATTTCGATTGTTGATATATCTGAATTTTCGATTTTACAAATCCATTATTTCAATTTATATAAACAATGCTCTTAAATATTGTTACACAGGTATACAGAATATATCATGGATGAAAAAGGATCTATGTACATAATCATCGGAAAAGCATCGGAAAGTCTTATTCTTTGCGGACTGTGAAGGCAAGGGTGCTAGTCTTCCCAAGAGGCGCCGATATAAAACTATTTTGAGATGAAAATAGTTATTCAAAAAATTTTAAAAACTGTTGCTATTTATATAATAAACTATTACGTACATAATTTCATGCATTGTATAAAATTAAAAATAATGAAGTAAATTCAATCAAGTACGTATAATGAAACGTTCTCATGTTTTCCTAAACAAATGTGCACTTAATATTCACGTTCGCATTAGACTTGAGCCTCGCTTGCACCTATTTCCTCTACACTCTCTCCGCAACCTCAAACCGCAGGGCCACCTCCATCCCTCTTCCCACCTTCTATTTGACTTTTGACCCACGCATCGCTCGTATATCTTATTCACCGCATTGCGCGCGCTATGTACCTGTCCTCTCAACTCGTAGCTTCAATGTCCAGCAAAGTCTCTTGCTCCCTCGCACAAGGAAAGGCAATACACACGCGTCTCTACGATGTTGTTAATTGATTCGGTCAGCGCGAAATTCCGCGAATCCGGTCGAGCATCTTCTCGGAGACAGCGGGTGGTATATAGGAGGAAGGGGATGGGAAGATCAGCTGCAGGAGTTGGTCAAAGTACGGCGAGAAAGTTGAAGCAGGAGTTGACGTCGTTAACGGGACTTGCCGAATCATCAATTAAAATTGTTACTGACGTCTACAGGTTCTCGCATGCGTGCACGCGATGCAGTTAGCGATAGCACAACGAGGCCGTCAATGGCGGAATCTTGCGATAGCTTGAAGTTCTTCGAGGTGAAGAATTTTTTTGCTTTTAACGCGATAGATTTTATTAGGGGTCTTTTAAAAATCGATTTCACGGCAATGCGATCGCTATAAAGTCATGGCGATATTTATTGTGAGTATTTATAGCTGTATTTTGCAATGTCGTTTTTAACTTTATTAAGTATTGAAAATTATTATTGAATTCAAATATTTTTGCTAATCTACTAAATATTTTAATATATTGCAGTTCGTTTACAAAACATTAAAACAAAAAATTTCTATCATGCATTATTAAAAAAAAAGCTTATTATAAGTATGTATAATATTTATCTAATTTATATTTCGGATAGTACATGAAGCAATCGAAAATGTTTTTTGGTAACTGTAACAATGCTAATTTCAATTCATTTATTTTGTAATGAATACAATAATTGAAACATTTGCATTTTATCTATATATAAGTTGTCTGCTACGAGTTGATTTTTTTAATAATATAAGTTATGAGAAATAACAATTTTATGAAAATCTACATACACACACACCCACACACACACACACACACACACACACACCCACACATATATATATATATATATATATATATATATATATATATATATATATATAATGTTCAAAAAATAAAAATCTAGAGTATTTCAACAAAAATATTGTTTTCTATAATAAAAAATATTATAATAAAAATAGTGTTAATTTGTCTACTAAAAGTCTGATAAAATCTTGACTTTTCCACTTGTTTTCTAAAATTTGAACCTCATTTTTCTGGAAGTTCTCCCGACAATTTCCGCAATGCCAACTCTTTTCAATTTTCATATCTTGACAAACTCTAATGGATAACATCAATTTTGTATATTTTACTGCTTTTTTATTACTCAATACGCATCCATCGACGTCTTCTTTTGCTACGGAAATGTGAAAATAAAAAAACCATTTTTTTAGAGGCCTTTTATGCGTCATTTGGTATAATTACTAGTAACTAGGTTGATTAAAATTTTGCTATAATATGACTGGAGTCTTTCAAACGACTTTCGGAGTATACCACTTCCAACATCTATAATTTATTCATAATATTATTTTGCACGAAATCCAGATAAAACATGTTAATTTTATTTTAAAAGTTTTTAATGAAAGTACGTTTTATCAGTCAGTACATAGTTTAGGCAGTTCGTAAGATAAATTTTTTTTATGTAATATTTACAATACCTTAGTATTCGCTTTCCGAATGAAATTACTGTTTTACTCATCCTGTGGAGCTCATATTTTATTCCGGTTTCTGGTGTTTCTATTTTCCGAATGGCTGTCTGCTTCCTGGTACTTGCCCCCTACGGTCAACTTTATACACACATTTGCAGCCATTATCCCTCTACCTTCCCTAAGTATCTACCCGAAGTCGCTACACAGCTTATATGAGCTTTGTTACATTTTTGGGGTGTAGTGTCATATATCCACGCCATCTCCTGTTTTCTCAAGCAAACTGACACTGCGGCTTTAGTTCAATTCCTGCCTCCTCCACCACACGGGGGGAAGTGGAGTGTCATCAAGTAATTTGTTTCAGATAGCAATTAGCATATTCGCAATTGACGACAAACCAGGCACGTGTGCACTGTTACTTGATGGCTAAAGGCTACAAAAACAGTCATATCAGTAGTAAGAAGGGTAAGGAGAAGATATGCACACATGCACACGTACACGCAATCAGTGTAGCTCGATTTCACAATGACATAGCAATCCAGGAAATTGCGAAACCCATACGTACGACTTAGAGACGGTCGTGTTATGTAGACGGCGATGTCAAATAATGAGCTGATCTTTGAGGTGTTCCATCTTGTCTGTTGTCAAACGAAAGAAGGAAAAAAATGAACAATGTAGTTGCTGGTAGATGATTTTCTAGCATAGTGCTCTTCTGCTACGTATCGTGTTATTTATCAAACTTGTTTTGTTAATTTGATGTAAAGGAGAATCAATTAATTGTTTTTTTTTAAATAATTTTCAAACTAAGCTTTCTTAATATGAAAGAAAACAGAAAGAAAATTTGTTTCTATCTGAAGATATAGATAACTGAAATTTTCTTTTGGTCAGACCTTAATAGTAGGGAAACATTAGTTATCAATACTTTTCAATATTCAATTTAATTTTAAAGTAAAGTAACAAAATACTGGCTTTAACAGAGAAACAGCTACATTATAAAAGTAAGCAAGCGTAATCGACATTCTACAGAAAAATATTTATAAAATTCGATTCTTCGTACAACTAACTTATTGCGGAATACGACCTCCCGACGAGAGGAAAATCGATCCGTCGCTGAAGCAATACATTATATCCCAATAAAACCGTCAGTCAGACGCGAACAAAGTAAACATCTCCCCTCCATTATAATCTCCCTCCGGCCGCGATGAGTTTTTGTCATCGTCGAGCTGTAAACAACGCCAAGGCAAATGAAAAAGATACAAGATGCGACAATCGAATAATTCAGTAACGGAGCAGGAGCGGTGAGAGAAAAAACGCACTGGATACTTTTTATATATATTTTCTCGCAGCATGCCCTAACACTCTCATAAACTCATAAAGTTTTGCGTCTCCGTCATCCACCCTTCTCCGCTTCCATTTTGCTAGAACTAGACTTTTCATACTCGTTGCGTTTTTCCTTCTCGAAGGGGTTTTTCTGATATCTCGAGTCATGGATAGTATATATTCTTGATATCATGTATGTAGAAACGATCGTATCTATACGTAATATTATAAGAGGAAAAGAGAGACGGGTTTTCTTTTGACACATTGGCTCGATTATCATTTTATGATTTGTGTACACGATAGTTTGCTTTGAATAAATTTGAAGAGTTAAGAAAGATAGAAAAGGTCGATTGATTAAAAAGCGCTTGGTACTTGTATGATATCGATGGTTTAAAGAGATAGTCGTGTGATAGCCCGCGTAAAAAATTAAGTTTCTAAAAAGATAGAAGTGAAATACATCACTAGAATGGCAGAATTTGAGATGTTTCAAGATGCAATTGCACTATTTCAATGTGGTAGATATGGGATGGCGTTAAGATCTTAAAAATGTGCTTCTTATTATTATTTTAATAAGTGATTAAGATTTTTAAAGGCCCTTTTCAGTATAAGCTTTAGATCAATTGATGACATTTATAGATGATTTTTAAAGTGTTTAGTGAGATTTTATTAATATGAGTTTAAGTCGATTTTGATATGTAATTTTTCTCATTTTAAAACTGTTGTAACGAGATGATTTTATCGCGAAAAATAAATATTGCATTTTTGTTTTAAGAAGATCAAAGATCGCTTTACTGTAATTTCTAATGTACGATATATATTTATTGTAAAGTACCTCTTTTGATGTATTACAGCATCGAAACACATACTTCAATGTAATGGAACATACAAAAATTGTACGATACATAAGACATTGATAAAAGAGTATCCGTTCTTAAAAAAGTGATGGATGAAATCTGTCATCACAATAAGTCTGATTTGGTTGGTTGTTAAATACAAGATGGCGATACGGCACGGAAATTTAAAATTAAAATTTTTATCTTGTACTTTTGTTAAAAGTGAAACCTTAAAATTTACTCCAAAAATCAAAGTATAAGAAGTTGGTATTTCAAAAAAAAAAAAAATTTTTATATTTTGAAATTTTTATTTGAAAGCATTCTGAATAGGATAATAAAGCGTGCTTGAATCGCGCTTGAATCTTGCTCGTATGGTAAAAAGGCATATAACTTGGCAGAATATCGGCGGCTTTTTCTATCACTGCAATATGAACATCCCCGCGAAATTGTTACGTTTTTAAATTAGAGATTAAATTCATTCATCATCGTGTATTCTAAAGCTTTATATATATTATTTATATATATATATATATATATATATATATATATATATATATATATATATATATATATTTATAGTGAATAAATAATATGGGTAATACTTTTAGAATTTTTTTGTAAGCGCATTATTCTGAGTAAAAATATTTTTATTATTTACTTTCGGTAGCGATATGAATATTAGATACTGTTATAGAATACATGGGATAAAAGTAGAAAAAACAAGCATTCATCTGATTTTCTTATAATTAAGCATTATCAATTGCTAACAAAGTTATTCAAATATCAAATACACAGGATAAAAGTAGAAAAAGCGAGCTTTCATTTAATTTCTTAGAATTAAGTAATATCAATTGCCAACAAAGCTATTCAAATATCAAATACACAGGATAAAAGTAGAAAACGCGAGCATTCATCGCTAAACCAATATTTTTGAATAAAATTGAAATACGTGAGAAATGATGATATTGTTACAATCTCTGAGTAGAATTTCAAGGTAGTTTGACAAAAAAAATAAATGAGTACGATATTAACAAAAATCGAGTTGCATAATATTTATACTTCCAGCCTATTTTATTCAGTAAAAAAAAATATGTGTGTGTATATGTATGTGTTCGAGAAACCATCAGGGAAGAACGTAAATGAGATCCGATAATATATGGGCCATTGATGGCTTTGCAAAGTTATTTAATATTAATCTCGAAAATTTAAGCAAAATGCACAGCTTTTTAAATTTCTTAAAATTTCTGAATTCATTGTGTAAGCAAATTTTATATTTTTTTCACCTATAAATCGATTAGTTCATCTTTAATTTAGACTGTAGATTCCTTTGCAGGCCATAATATTAATATTACGGGCTAAAAATATCGAGGGGCTCAAGGAAGCATCTTTTTAGCGAAAGACCCTCCTTACCAGCTTAAAATTTGATGCCTAATAAATCCATTTTCAAATTTAAAAAGTTACTTTTTCTTTTACTTCCGTGTGTAGAAAAAAGTAACTAACACGTGCACACTGGTGTTTTGCCCTTTTGCAAGCAACCTCTATAAAACATCCAGACTATCGTTTGTAGAATAGTATATTACGCACCAGGGGAGGAAAAAACTTGGAGTCCACAGCTCGTGTAAATTGCCATCGGAGCCGAAGGCGAGGGTGGTAAACACAAGCTGGGGGCTGGCCAATTTTACTCCCGTGGTGCGTACACTATTTTTCGCCATACCTGGGCCGAAAACATCACATTCCCGTTTTTGAGCCGGGCGAGAATGTGGCACTTTCGGCCAGGGTATGGCGAAAATAAATTTACGATTGAAAGGTGACAGGTGTCAGTAAAGAAAGTTTTGTTCTCTGCAAATATCGTTAATTATTAACGATTCGTAGCGATTTCAAAGATTTCACATATATGAAATCGATTTCACCACACCCTTCTGAAGTGATTTCCACTGCGAGCAGCACCTCGATTGTACCTATAACGCGCATATATATATATGTATATATATATATATAAATTGTTAATAGCAGCAAATGGTAGACTTTCTTCTAATATTTGTCGTGTCTGTAGCTTGTGGCCAATTTTTTACCAGGGGCAAAAGGTATTTTAATCAATAAATTTTGATAACAAAACACCTTTCTATTAATTAGATCTTTATTTCTGTTTCAACGTTTCGGACATTTAACTATGTCCCTCTTCAGGAATAAATAAATACATTATTATATTCTATGATTATAATATAAGCTGCAGACACGTCATATATATATATATATATTCATTCTAGAGATGAATTTCGCATGTTACGCAAATATATATATATATATATATATATATATATATATATATATATATATATATATATATATATATATATATATATATATATATATATATATATATATATATATATATATATATATATATATATATTTGCGTAACATGCGAAATTCATCTCTAGAATGACAGGATTCGAGATGTTTCAAGATTCAATTATACTATTTCAATGTCGTAGATATGGGATGGCTTTAAGATTTTCAAAATAGGCTTCTTATTATTATTCTAATACGTGATTAAGATATATAAGAAAAAAAAATATTTTATTTTTTTTATGATAATCTAAACATCTTTTTACTATCATTACTAAAAATATTGAATATGCAATAAATATTTATAATAAAATACGTTGTTGATGTAGTATAGGATCGAAATATATATGGATTAATATATATATGTGTGTGTGTGTGTGTGTGCATTCATATATATATATATATATTTATTTATATATATATATACACACACACACACACACACACACACACACACACACACACACACCTTTCTATTAATTAGATCTTTATTTCTGTTTCAACGTTTCGGACATTTAACTATGTCCCTCTTCAGGAATAAATAAATACATTATTATATTCTATGATTATAATATAAGCTGCAGACACGTCATATATATATATATATATATATATATATATGACGTGTCTGCAGCTTATATTATAATCATAGAATATAATAATGTATATATATATGTGTGTGTGTGTGTGTGTGTGTGTGTGTGTGTGTGTGTGTGTGTGTGTGTGTGTGTGTGTGTGTGTGTGTGTGTGTGTGTATATATATATATATATATATATATATGACGTGTCTGCAGCTTATATTATAATCATAGAATATAATAATGTATTTATTTATTCCTGAAGAGGGACATAGTTAAATGTCCGAAACGTTGAAACAGAAATAAAGATCTAATTAATAGAAAGGTGTGTGTGTGTGTGTGTGTGTGTGTGTGTGTGTGTGTGTGTGTGTGTGCGTGTGTGTGTGTGTGTATATATATATATAAATAAATATATATATATATATATATATATATATATATGAATGCACACACACACACACACACACACACATATATTAATCCATATATATTTCGATCCTATACTACATCAACAACGTATTTTATTATAAATATTTATTGCATATTCAATATTTTTAGTAATGATAGTAAAAAGATGTTTAGATTATCATAAAAAAAAGAAAATATTTATTTTTCTTATATATCTTAATCACGTATTAGAATAATAATAAGAAGCCTATTTTGAAAATCTTAAAGCCATCCCATATCTACGACATTGAAATAGTATAATTGAATCTTGAAACATCTCGAATCCTGTCATTCTAGAGATGAATTTCGCATGTTACGCAAATATGAGAATTTGAATAAATAAATAACCACATGTTTGTATATAAAAATATCCTTTTAAGGTATATGCGTTTATTTATTCAAGGAATTCAATCTAAACCTTTATAAATATGTAGAAAATATAGAATTCAGTTGCTGTATACAGAATGCTCTCTGCGTAAGTATATTTATTTTTTAAAATTTCAAGTCTATAGAAAGGCGAATGGAAAATCGAGTATTTCGTGCTTCTGGTGAGCAGCGTGTGGAAGAAAATTTAGTTTCCCGTTATGACGACTCGGTATGACCGATCTCCCATCCACCTTTCATGCAAAAAAGGTCCTGTTTCTGCACTCATTAATAGTACATTTCGACACTGGTGCGGAAGGTGATAATTTACTTCATGTGACGTTTTTCGCACGAGCGAAGCGAGTGCGAAAATTCACATGAAGTAAATAATCAACTTCCGCACTCGTTTCGAACGGTATTTTATACCACGAGCGCCGAAAAATCATACCAAAGTTGTGATTTTGAGGTTAGAGTAGTATAAAAAAAGTTTTATGTGTAACAAGGCAGCAATAGACTTTTTCAGACTCGGATGCTGATTTTGAGCACTCGTGTATCACTCAATCATCATCCTCGCTAGACAAAGTAAGCAACTTTCCTCCCCAGTTGCACAATGCACTAATACTTCACCACTTTTCCTTCCTCTCCAGCTTTTTCACCACTTTGATAGCGGTCTACCCTCAAAAATCCGCGTCTTTAAAGCTATAATAATAAACTCGAATTAACATTTTCGTTTTAATTTCTTGCGGTCGCGGGCGGGCGCGTAGCGCGCTTACGGAAATCTAATGGAAAAATACAAATGCCGTCGCGTACACGGTGACCAGGGTCTGCATTCAAAACTCCAACGGAAGCGCATTCGCGCGCACTCGAACCGTAAGCTCTCTGTTTCTGTATAATATGCATAGCTTTTCATTTTGCCAAGGAATTACGCGCGCGCTACCGGCGCCGTTGCCGCAGCTGCAGCCACTCTTTTTTTGACTCCTCTCTCTCGCATGCGCTCCGCTTTTTAACTTTTACGCGCCTTGGTGCGCATGGGCCACTCGCGTTGTGCGCGAAACTTGCGCCGTCGGCCCCCTTTTTTCGCTTGAATTATGGAAATCGTGGGACGCGCGCGCGCGCGTGGGAGGAAGAGGGAGAATTAAGTTTCATGATTTAAGGAATGGATTGCGGGGTGGGCGAGAAAGGGTTTTTCGAGAAAACAGCCATTATTTCCCTTCGTCCGCGATCATAATTCCTTCGCACGTGCGAGGGCGCCCAAGTAATTTCTTAGCGTTATGCGAATTCTTCGCTTTTGTGCTGGAGGTGAGTTTATCGTGCTCGGCATAAACAATAGAAGTGGGTAGATAAAAGAAAAAATAGCATTTTTACATTGATGCGTCTTATTGTATGTTATTTTCGTAAAAAGAAATGTTTTGTATTTATTTTAACAAGTTCCATTGTTTAAAATTCATCAAACAATATATAAACCGAAAAAGAAGAAAACAGCTAAGAGTAACAACACCGAGTGCCTGGCTACGTTAAATCTTTATTTACTTCTGCATGTAAGCAAAGGTACGAAGCAGTACAAACAACGTAAAGCTAAAATGTTATACTTTAACTTTACACAATTTTATACCTCAGCTTAAAATGTTACGAATTTTAAATAAATTACAATAATATTCTTTTAACAGAATAAATCTTTACAAATTGATCTTTATTAGATTAGTCAAACCATCTTAATATCGTAAGCTCGGACGGGCCGAATCTTACGAGCGCTCTCGAAAGCCGCCGCAAATGATAATCATTAAGCCCCTAATCCCCCAGCCTTCATCGGCCCGCACTCAAGGTGGCAAGCACAATACCGGACATTTATATAGCGCGCGTAACGCCATCGGCGAGAAGTTTGCCGTCGCGCCGAGAGATAGAGAAAGCAGAGAGGAGAGAGAGAAAAAAAAGGAACGAGAAGTGGAAGCGTCGAAATTTGTCGTCATTTTTCTCGGGACTTTCTTCCTCTCGCCTGCCCGCTCGCTCTCGTCTTCTTCCTGAGCACTTTCTGATTGCAGATTTGGGGCGGGCAATTTCGGCGCTCCGTGCCCACAACGTCGTAATTGAATGGCTCCGCTAGCCACCTGCTGTCTGAGCCTTTATCGCCGCTGCAGCCTCGCTTCTCTCGCTCTCTCGCGCTCTCTCGTTCTATCTTTCTCTTTTTTGCGGTTCTCGCACTCCAGACAACGCGACGGGCTTTTGTTCGTTTTTCGGGTCTTTGTTTAGGGGGAGAGTCGCGCGGAATTGCTTGTGTCGAGAGCGCCGCGCGAAGTTTGCGCTGGAAGAGCCCGGAGATGTTGACGGTGCAAGGCGAGGTGATAATTTATGCAGATGCATATTGAGAGTTTTTCGTGGATGAAGAGTATTTCAACAATTTTTTTTTCTGAATGATAGTATATTTTTGTTAGTAAGTGGTGGTTTTGCACAAGATATGTGAAAAAAATATTTTTTTTTCCGGAAAAATAATTTTGGAGATGTTACGTAAAATGTAAGGAATAAACATTTTTTATTTATTTTAACTGTGTCATTATTTATCCATGGATTTTATTTTGAACGAATACGTTCTTCCAGAAGTGGAGTGATTAAAACGAGCTATAAGGTAGTAAACAGTTATGTAAAATGTCAATCTTTCCAAGATATAACTGTAATGACTTTTTTCATTCGATTTTTTCCATTTTATTGAATGGCACCAACTTCTAAATCTTAGCATTAAATTTTCGTATGGTCAATTTGATTGTATATCATGAAATGTTTTATTGTACTAGATTGTTTACCAGAATATAAATAGCATACAAAATTTAACTCTATTTTTCTTGAAACTAACAAATTTATGGTTAAAATTGTTTCATAATGTATTTTGATACAAAACTTTATTTTATTTTCAACAGAAAAACAGAGTATCTTGAAATTTTTTAAAAACGCGCAAAGGATATACTTTGCGTAAAATTAACATTAAAGTTATAACATTTTTTCATTGAATTTTTATTTACTCTGTGATATGTGCTGTTATTGATTATGACATTATCGATATGGTGTATATTATATGTTTTATTTTTTTTATTAATGAGAATATGAAACAAAATTTTAATTGTAAATATCATTTCATTATTACGATGTGGCGCTACATTTTGATTACAACACGAACTTAGTTAATTTAGTTATCTCTACTGCTACTGACTTTATACATACGGTTATATTTTAATATATCTGTTTAACTTTTCTGTTCAAGAGTTAGATAGGAATCCCACGTATTTTCGACGAGTAAACTCATCCTTTTACACAAGAGGAATAAATTAAAAATTTTTTGTCAAATGCTATAATTTGGAGTTATGTTTATTTTTCAGACAAAACTGGCTACACATAATGTAAAGTCATAAATTATACTACCGTTATTTTCAGAAATTAAAAAAATTTTCCTTTAAATTTTAGTCAAAATTCGTATATAATGCAGTTGAATAATTGTACAGTTCAGTGCAGTTGAGTAATATACGCAAGTAATCATTTTTCCGTCCGATATATTTCGACGAAATTCAAGAAGAATCTATTATTACAGAAAACGAAAGACTTATTATCATTTTTCTGGGCATAAAGTCTATTGATACACCGACATTTAAAAATTATTCGTAAATTACTATTTTATTTAATGCTAACTTTAAGTTCAGACAATCTTTTTTAATTACATATCATACGCCGAACACTTAACTCGATTTCTACCTCTGGCAAGAGCGGTTGTAATTTTTAATAACGAACATCCGCCGCCCACTCAGCGTGCCAATAAAATACCGGGAGCCTCGCAGTTTTTGGCCAGCACGCGAGCGAAACTCAAGAGAGGCGAAGAATGGCTGGAGCACGAAGAGCGGCAACAGCGGCGGCGGCCTTGATTACGCTCTCTTTATTGGCAGTAAAGCTTGGACTGGTGCTCTCGGCAAATATATAAGCCGAACGTGTGTGCGCGTCGAAAAATCGTAGCGCGTGACAATCGCGCGCCGCAGAATTTTTCGGCCGCGAGCGAATGGATCATCAGTGTTTTATGGCGCTGGGAGAGAGAAAGAGTGAGAGAGGGGAGAAGTAATAGTAGTAGTAGTCTACGTGGACGTGCCTTTGCAGTTCGAGCGCGGGGCCATGCGATGGGGTTAGTTTTACGGCCCGAGGAGCTTGTTACGTTCGGCTCGTAAAGGATTTTCGACACTACCCAAGCGTGTCTCAGTGTATTTGAATTTTCGTCTCGGATCTTGGTTGAGACAGAAACACGAACAAATTATTATTCCTGTTGTTCGAATTTAATTCTCATCAGATTCAAGTAAGGAAAATATATATACCATTTCAACTTTACTATATTGCAATCCTTATTATATGTTTATTACCAATAACAAATGTATTTTTAAAATTTCTCTATTTAATGATACGAAAGTCGAAATTGATTACTAAGAGCCTGCATCCTTAAAACTTTATTAATTGAGTCAGTGCGATGCGAGATTCTTCGAGGGAAAGATCAACTGAAAAATCGAGTGCTTTGGCGACCGCGAGGAGCGTCGGGTCGGGCAAGTATTACTGGAATGCGGCATTAGACCTTCCAATCCTGTCCCCCCGTCCGTTTATTGCGGGCGCGCGACCAAGACTTTCGAAAGACAAACATCGGTGTACACAAGTTCGAAGGAGACTGTGCCCGGGCGCGTGCGCACTGCTCTCCTCTCGAAGATACAGACCCGACGTGGTCGGTTTTACAGAAAGAGTGACCTTTTCCTCCTTGCAGGCCGGGCTGTTTTCTAGACTTACGGTAAGCCGATGTAGAATCTTCGCGAAAATGCCGTGGACACATTTCTGTGAGCTTTTTCCCTCCATTCCAGTGACAATAGCGCGGGCGTCCTTATATTGACCGCTGTCGTTGTTTTAACTCGGAATATGAGAACAAAATTTTATACGAAAATTTCATTCAGTAATAAGTTTCGTCTTTATAATAAACAGTAGTTTTGAAAAACTAATTATATTTTGTGAAAATATACAAGCAAACCGTAGGAAATGAAAGAAGTTTAATAATTGCGTATTGATTTTTAATTAGTTTTTGAACCGAAAAACAATCAATTTTTATATTCTTTTTTCTGTTCCTGCTCAATTTTTTTTAGTTGTTAAGTCCCTTTCAAATATCTCGAAAATTTGCTGCATTTATAAGTAAAGATGTTTTTGAATAATATTATGATAATATTAATTTATTTATTACTCTCTTCCGCAATTAGAATATTTTTTAACATTCAGAATATTCAGAATATTTATTCAGTTAACTTTAATTAGTTTATTCAGATTATTTAAATATTATTTAGTAAGTTTATATTTAATCATTCGAGTTTTTGTCATTGTTTCGAAGTTTAACCAAAATTTCTGATGTTCTTGAAGTATCTGTGACCGAGCTTTGCTGCAACGGCGTGTTTAAATACGTCACACCTTTCTCTGTTTGCAGTTCAAAGACACTTCTCGGAGCTTCGAGCGATAGTTCAGTAAATATGTTAGAGTTTTCCCTTACCAACTACAAACAAGCTAACCAAATAACAATGCCCCTGGTGAAAGTCCATAGAAAGTACAAAGATTTTTTAGACACTGTGTACAGTGGCATAAGTAGCTATATAATAGAAAGCTATTATCTACCTCTAATATGATCATCAAAACAATAATTTTTTTATGTGAAAATATTAAAATATTTTTAATCTTCACAAGATTATTTTTAACGTATGGAAATAATCATTTGCAAAGGATAATGACCGCAATAGCATAATACTTGATAAACTAAAGTGGTTACAATCCGCGTACAGTCAGACACGGCTTTAAATTATCTCAATTTCCATGAATTCCCAATGAGACAAAAAAGCCAATTTCTAAATAAAACCTCGATATGAAAAATCAGGTTGACATTTTGTTACATTTCTGTTAAGTATTTCTTTTTTCATTTACTGATTATTTTAATACTTATAAGCTTTAATACAAAACCAATAATATTGAAGCCTTAATTACAACCAACTTTCATCTCGAAGGAAAACGAAACAATAAAATCGTTCGAAAATAATTCAATTAAAAAGCCGTCGCTTACTGCAGCAGACCCGGCGGGGAATCAAGGGTGGGTAGAGGGTGGCGCCCGGGCGATGTCGGGAAAAATCCCTTTCCCCGGCATTTTGTCGAGCTGCCGATAAACGGACGTAATAACGCCGTGTTAAGGTAGCCACCGCAGCAGCAGCAGCAGCAGCAGCAGACCGCCGGTAGCCGAACGTGATTTTTAAAGGAAGAGAGAGAGAAAGAGGGGGTGAGCTCGCCGGCGCATCGCCGCCCGGGCTGCAAGGAAACATATATATATATCATCGCCGGGGAAAAATTCGCGCTCTCATATGTTGCGATAAATCAAGATTTGCCCGGTGTTCGGGGATCTAATTTCGGAACGCGGAGCTGCGCCAGCGCTGGCGTTTTGAAAAATTGAATGTTTTTTATCTGTTAATCGTGTCTGTTGCTCCAGCAGTTGTGATTGATGTGGCTTGTATCTCTCTGGATTTCACTCAATATCACGTGTGAAAGTAGGAATGAACTTGCAAAAAAAAATTTCGCGTCGCAAGGAATGAAGTCTGTTTGGAAAGTCAGGAGCTCTGGCAAGACGGACGCAGGACGTGAGCCACGCGCGAGGGGTGCGGCTCGGCCAGTGCGTCGAGCGCGCCATTGTTGACACCCCCCACGCGGTCTTACGATGAAGGAAGGCAAGGATTCCCTCACAGGTCAATTAACAAGAGCCTGGAGAATAGCTCTCTTACCGTTGTTGTATTAATTGCGGATGGATTATGGAATAGAGTTATTTCTAGCAATCCTTTTTAGAGATTAGATATTCAAGTTAGCTGTTATTTTAAAAATAGTAATTAACTGCGATTTGCATTAAAAATTCTTATAAACAACCTACTTATGACACTTTTGCGAACTAAAAATTACTTATAATAGAAAAGGAGCATCTTTAGAAGTGTTTTGAAAAAATATTCGTCGAATACTTTCTCGAATAATCGGTTATTCGAAAAAAATATTCGACGAATAATTGTTTCGAATATTTTTCAAAACGCTTCTAAAAGCCTAGTTTTTATGAGAAGCGTGTTTATTAATTAAAGTTATTTCATTTCATCAAATATTTACGGAATTATTCGAAAAAAATTTGCGGATGAATAATGCCGATCTCTGCTTTAGACTCTTAGAATAAGTTATTTGAATACAAATGAACCGTTCTCAATGACGGCAGAACGAGGAATGAATCTTTTTTTTTGCTCTAGTTCCATAACGTAGCAGCAATGTGTTTCAATTTTGTTTAGAATCTTTTTGTAATAAATATTTTGTATGGGTCCACGTGTCATGGTCCTTCCTTTTATTGACAACGTCGGCGGAAGGCTAAGATGTGTCCTCGAAAACAAAACGTTTTCGCGATCACGACTTATTAGCGCGTTAACCTCTGCGTTAACCATTAAAGGAAGAAATTACAGTTAATTTCGCTATATGTTATTAAAAAATGCCACGCTGCAAAGCCGTTTAAAACGAGAACTAAAAAGAATATATATATATGTTTTAATTTATAAACATACAAAACAGTAATATTTATTATAATGAATTATTTTATTAAGATTTTGGAACAAAGATGATACAATTTTATACTAGTTATGCTATGCGTTAAAGCAGGCTACTTCAATTTTTTTGCGATATCTTTGAAGGTAATCGCCGTACTGCAAAATAGTTCTTCTGAGACTTGAAGGTTCAGTAGAGTACTAAAAACGACGCAGATTTTAGCGGTCTTAGGAAAATTAAAATTGATTTTTTCTAATGGAAACTATTATTCTTCCTTCTGGATTCAGGAACAGTGGAATATATTACGATTAAGTATATCGTCATCCCCTTCGGACAGAAGTTTACATTTCAAAAATTAAAAGTTAGTTCAAGTTAAACATTAGTACCAGTTGGCATTTTAGAAATCTTGCATCTTTTTCCTATAAAATTTGGCCGATATCTTGATTGCTTTTAAAATTATCAGCGTCAAAAGGGTTGAAATGGTCTTTTATATAGTTAAATATTATGATTTTTTAGTTCCCGTGAGACTTTTCATTGAAATCAAAAGTGAGCTTTATATGGACTTTAATATATTCTCATTTTAGGAATGGTGAATATGATAATCGTCATGTTCGTTTTAGAAGTGTGT
The DNA here is from genome assembly GCA_036365515.1 of Torymus aiolomorphi. Lineage (NCBI taxonomy): Eukaryota > Metazoa > Arthropoda > Insecta > Hymenoptera > Torymidae > Torymus > Torymus aiolomorphi. The sequence goes on along the minus strand of CM070875.1, from coordinate 195,931,052 downwards.
GTGCTTGACATACAACATTAGAATTCTATTACAGTAAAGTGCACAGAGAACAGCGTAACGTTGATTGCACAGTAGAGTCAAATTCAAAATCCAGAACATCATGATTATGAGAGGACACGTGCGTAATACAGAAGGAAGATTAAAATTTGTTTGAATTGTTACAATCGTTCGTTACAGAATAAAGCAAAATTACCTTCAACATAAATGGCTAGGTATCATCAAAATTATATGATTATAGTACAGGTACATACATTTTCGCCATTTTCATCAATCAATCATTATGCCTTATCTAAAGAATCGCAAAAGAAAAGATCCTGTAACTGGAATTGTACGCGTAAATATAATCTAATGAGCCCGACTTTTCAAGTTCTTTAAACGTCCATACATCTGTAATATTGATTTTTCAGGAAATCACAAACAATCAAAGATAGCGTATGAGAATGGTTAAAAATTCGTCTTCATTTTAAGCGATTTAAGGTGATGCGATACCCACGCTATTACTCAAAATTGGGTTCCCATTTTTCTCATTCAATTTTTAATTTTAAGAAAAAAACTTTTTGATACGTTGTAGTTCTTTATCAAACTTAAAACGTGTCAGAGAGTTTTTTTCAAAAAGTTTAAAAAATCAATATTTTCCAACGAATCAGAGCTTAAATTCTATAGCTTTTGTTGTTTATTATTATAATGTTTTTTGCTCGTTTTTGTATGATAAATACTTGCAATGTCACAGTCATAATAGAAGAAACATAATTTTTCAACAAAATAACACATTTTTAAGATTAGGTAATCCATATCTCGAGAAAAAGGATCTATGAGAACTAATTACTGGTACTGGGAGTAATTATTAGATACGAAAAATCGATTCTCAAAGCTCAGTTAATATCCGTTTCCCAAAGGTTATGCACTCTCCTTGTGAGATAAAAAAACGTTAAAATCACTCCTATCCGATAACGCTCGTTCGCGTATTTTCCGTTCACGCCTCTCTCGTTTCCGACCTCTCATCCATCGTCTACTAACAAGTCCTCTAACGAAACAGTCCTCCCGTGCGCCTATTCATCCACCGCACCTCTCGTCCGCTTATACATATTACTCGGAATCAAGCCCCGTTAAACAGAGAGCTCACCGTTACTCAACGTCCGAAAAAACCCCGCCCAGTTCCGATTTCACAGCCCGCAGTTCCAGTGAAAAACACGGAAATTCCTGGCTAACGCATCTCCTCCCCCTCAAAAAAAAAAAAGGAAACCTGTCGTCCGTATCACCAGCCTGCTCCGCACGCATTGCGAGCGTAAAAACACGGCCGTCGCCGCCGCGCAAACATATTCGCGCGCGTGTGACGTGATGGGGTCGCCTCGATTCTGCTTTGTAGCCTCCGTTGACAAGAGCACGCCGCGCTGAACCGAGGAGCTGCAGTGCGACACAGCCGCGTGTGTGTGAGATGCAAGCAAGCGCTCGCCCTCGAATCTGATATCAGATAGCGCGCTATCTCGTGATACTGGGCGAGCTATATGGGTGCCGGGCGAGGATGTCGATAACCACAGCAGCAGCAGCAGCAACCTATACACGCATCGCGCACCACAGCCGGGAAACAAGCTATAGCTGCATGGAGGACGGGGTGGACTGGTTTTGCAGGTGTTATAAGGTGGCGTGGCTGATGGCTTAGGAGGCTAATTGGTGCTGGTAGCAGTGTCCCGTGGCTTGCCACGTTAATTCTGGCGCGGGCTATGGGTTTTGATTTTTGGGTACGACAAAAATTGTAAGCTGATGCCAAGGTAAGATGTGAATACTAGTAATGGGCGTACTGTTATCAGTAGCTAGTGAAACAATTCATACTCTCTAAAATAAAATATGTAAAAAGTCGTTCACGGGTGCGAATAAGTGAAAGACGTTTCACATATTCATATTTTGTAGATAGTAGATAAATAAAAGTTCAGATATTAGTGTTCAAAGTTATATTGATGAAAAAGAGGGTAAAAAGAAACTGTAAATTAACAGGACTGATCCTCATTTATTATTTCACTCAATAAATGTACGTTTCACGCAGTAATTACGTGCAAAATACAATATTCAATTTTGGAACCGTATCATTACGCAATCGACTAGCCGCTAATGTGTAGTTTCATCAGATAACGATCTTCCCAAATACAATGCAGATATGGTGCTCAAATAACAAATAATAACACTTACACATTTAGCGAAACGATTCGCCAGACGAGTGGCGAAATATTTTCTCTCACGGTGTGTGCACGTGCGATTCTGTTTTTCTCGTGGTGCCTCTCACGGCTATGTTAATTTTACACTTAGCGCGCGGTGCAGGCGCGCAATAGTCGCGCGAGTAATTGCACGGGGAGAGCTAATTTTATTAGGCACCGGCTATTCACAGGCGATTGTATCACGTTGTCGAGTGTCGCACCCGTGTGCGCGAGTTTACAGGTGTACGTGGCGCGTCGACAACGTATTATGTATCAGATTTCAGCCTCTGGCGCGCGAGTGCAAGTATTTCAGGTAGTGCTCCCGCAGTCAATTAAGGTTATTGTTTTCTAAATGTAAAAAGATAGCTCCTTTCGGATGAATGTCTCATTGTAAATTATATTAAGGTGTTTAGACTATAGCACACATAATAGCATTATATGCTTGGAATGAAATTTTCAGGATTTATAACATTGAACATTATGACATGGAAAATTAGCGTTACCTTAAAAGCTTTTAATAGATTCGTATTTCTTAGTACGTACAAATATTACGGCACGTGTATGGGGCTGTGTATATAAGCTGTAATCTGATATAAAATTGAAATTAATCAACGTATCGGCGTGATGTTTCATTTGTGGTTTACAACGAGAATTTATTAATCAGCAGGCTCTTGCAAATGTAACAATGCTTTTGGGCTGCGTGATGTGAAAAACGTAATTTTACAACATAATTATATTTCATATATTATATTTCATATATTATTCATCAAAAAATAGAGACCGAAGAGGAATACAGTGATATTATAGAATGGCTGATATCACGTAAGTTCTAACAATAAAAGTAAGATAATTATAACACTATTTGTCTTAATTACAGTGCAAAGTTAACAAGACAACTCTTCGACTTACATTTACGGAAATTTAAGCATTTAGATTCGCCAGAATCTAAATAAACTCCTCAAAGGATCAGTATAATGACACTTGCCAATTCTCACAAGAGAGCGTAACCTACAAGTCTGCCGTCACCAATCCGCTGTGAATTCGCAGCTAATGAATCTCCGCGGGCGACCTCGATGACGTCGGCGCTGCGGCGGCTTGGCGAATGAGAGAAAGTTTCTCTGCACGCCGCACGCGCGTGTATATATATATCAGCTGGGCGTTTGTTCAAACGTCGGCCGCGCGCGAGGGCAATATTATCCTGAATCATCCTTAACGAGGAGCACATAGAACGCCGGTAATCTCCTCCGCCTCCTCCTGTTTCTGCAACAGATTACTCGCGATTCGATTCCGCACCGCTTGTAGATACAAGAGTCAGATAGCACATGCGCGCACGCCCGTGTGTGTGTCCACACGCGGCGTATTTTGGGAAGGTCGATGCGGAGATTGCACGGCTTCGTTATCGATGCGACAGCGTGTGTGTGCCTGCTGGTCTCAGGCCCGCAAGCATCTACGAGTTGGGATTCGTGTACGATGAAATCGGACGGATAAGGTGTGGTTTAGAGAGATAGGGTTGCTGTGTCCGGGCTTTTTTTTTTTGTTGGACGTGGTACACCATCGTCAAATTATGCGGGAATTGTTTGTATGTGCACGGTTAAATGGGGGTTGCAAAGTGCCTTTCAAAGTATCTTTGAAATGAAGTCGTTAAGATGTTGAGATAGTCCGGATAATCGTGTTGATGAAAAAAAGGTAATGAAAACATCTTTAAATATATTAAAGGTATAACATTTACTTATTTTCCACTTTCTATAATAAGCTGTCAGTATACAATAGCAGTTTTTAAAAGCTTAAAATTTTTTTATTATTATGTATAATACATTGTTAAAATAGAAATGCATACAATATTGTAAATGAACAGCTGCCACGTGAAATATTTCAATTTAATATTTGAAATTGACGATTTCGAATGAAATATGAATTATTAATTATAATTAAATAACTTCAGCAAAATTCAATGTGAAATTTAAATTAACAGAAGTGCTTTCTTAAAGAGAAAGCTTTATAACAGTGACACTTTTTGACTCTGAGATTTCGATGATTTTCTATATTTCCGAGCTTTCTGAGTCGAAATATGCGTTTTCTAGAAAATGTCGATGTGCATGTATGTATGTGTGAAATAAATTTGTCCGCACCATAACTCGAAACTGGTAAGAGCTATCAAGTTCATCTTTGGCAGGAATGTGAAGTTCATTTTGAAGTTGTGCAAGTTCAATTATATAGTTGTTCGGATAATATTAAATCGTTAAAGAAAAGAAAAATATGAAAAAATCGAAAATTAATTTTCTTGCCGCTGGGTTTGGAGAAAGCGTCAAGTAGTTTCTCAAGAAAAAATTCTGCTAAAGCAGTTAGCAGCGGTTTTCGAAGTTGTATTGCTCTAGTGGTTTATAAGTACAACTTATAAAAAAGAAATCAATCTTGCTTACCTTTGTTTTTTTAGTGAGAAAATTAATTATTCGCATCAGACTGAACTTTCACTCTTCTCCATTTTTTGCTATCAGCAAAAACTTGGAGGCGCACTGCAGTGGTAAATAAAATAGGGCTCACCAGCGCCCGGAGATTCCTGAGATGCTCTGTCTCTTTCTCTCTCTTTCTCTCTTCTTCGAACAAATCTAAACGCGCGCACGCGCATACCCTATATATGCAGCTCAAGACGCGCGAGGCGAGGGAGGAGCGGTCTTTCTCTTTTCACACGTACGCCCCCGTACGTGACCGTAAAACTGCGCGCCCTCTCCCTCTTTATTATCCCCTCGGCGGAGTCACCGCGATTACCCCATACCTCTCTCGTCCTTCGCTAAAGCGTCACCAGCAATAAATCATAAACAAGAGCCAATGTGCATCTCGAGGGCTTATCGCGCGCGGGCCCCGCGACTGCCGACATTCGTCTTGCCCCACGCGCCCTCCTTCCTCTTTCTCTCGCGCGCTCTCTCACTCTCTTCGAGTAGGATAGGTGCGAAGGGAGCGGGAGAAAAAGACGGATGGGTTTGCGCTGCTCTCTTATCGTGCATTATTTCGAGAAAAATAATTGTGTTGTGGGAGGCGGGCGTTGGAGAGGTGCATGTACAAGTGAGAAATATAGCATTGTTAAATATTCGTTGAAAATTTGTAAAATTATAAAAACAACGAGGTGTGCTGTTATATGGGGAAACAAATTTACAATAGTTATACACGTCAAATAATGTTTGTATTATTAGGAAAAATTAGGATTAGTTTAAGGGTATTTTATACCTATAAATACTAGGTAAGAAATAACACTTAGTTTTATTTTTCAAAGAAAAACTTATCGAGCTAAACTGTAAACTATAAAAGACTCAAGGATATTATCAAGATTCAAATTTTTTCAATGGGTTGCCGTTAAATGGGCTTAACTAATTTAGAAAAGATCTTATACTAAATCAATCAAGAATGATATCATAAGATCTATAACGGTAATTAAAATTATATTTATTAGAATTATTTTGAACTGGAATAATAAAAATTTCCAAGTAGCTAAATAGTGCAATAATCCGACGTATATTAAAACTTGATTAGCTCGATCCCACGTCCAATCCTTTTGTGTACGGATTTTGGTGCTCATATGACCCAGGAGCATTGGCAACCCAACTGATGCACACATAGTCAGAAATCGAGCAACCAGAAGCCGGAGCAAAGAGGAAAAGATAGCGGCGAGTGCGCGGCGCAAACGAAGAAAAGAGACGATTGCGCGCGAGAGAGAGGAAGAGAGAAAGAGAGAGAGATGCGAGTTCGTGCACCTCGGGAAAATCGCGGAGGAGTGAGCGAGAGAGAGAGGTGGAAGAAAAAGAGTCACGATAAAAATTTACGAGGCAGAATGCGAATCCAATGCGCGCGCACGCGCTAAAGGAGAAAAAGAGAGGAGGCGAGCGAGAGGGAAAGAGAAAGAGGGATGGAGAGAGAATATCCAGCCGCCGCGAACGATCTATTATTTATCGTCGGCCATAATTCACCTTAGACTCGTCCGAAGCAGGAATAAACAATGCGCGAGGAGGAGTCGGCAGACGGAGGCCCGGCTTTTTTTGTGCGCCGCGGGCTCTATTGTCTCTCCCGCTTTCTCCCTCTCTCTCTCGCTCGCTTTCTCTCTTTTTCTCCACCTACAGCGACGCGATCTTTAAACAATTTTATTGGGAAGATAGCGGGGGCGCTTTAGCAGGATGGAACGGTGAGGGAGTATAGGTATCGTAAAACCCACGGCGCAGACAAGATGCGATTGATTTAGCGTTTGTGCGCCGAGCGCCGGCAAGGGGAGGGAGAAAGTAAGATTGTGGCGGACGCTGACGGGAATGGCAATCAAAAGGACGCGTGCGCGCAAGCGTCGCTGGTTTTACAGCGAATGGCGCTGATGTTGGTCGGCCATTGATTTCCTGTACGGGATCATTGCTGTGGAAAATCTGTGATCGAACGTCGGTGAAGTGCAGAATTTCTGCTTGCTCTGTAGAGAGAAATATTTATAAGAAATATATGTAAAAGTGTATATTTGATAGGTAATATAAGTGGATGATATACTTTTAATTCCGGTAGTAAAGAGATTGGTCAATTCTGGGCTTGCGGCATTACAAGTAATCAAATTTTCAATTTTCAAGTTTCAAGTATCAATTTTGTGGAATAATCATAATAACAAAATTATCGGTACCAACAAAATTTTTCGGAAATAACCCTTTTCTCTGATGAGAATAACTGTGATGAAAAAATAAAGTACATTAGCTTGATTAATTTTCAAGATTCAATCTTTTCTATTTTCGAGACAGAAAACACTTCTAAATATCAAATAGGTAATCAGTTACAGTAGCTCAGTCGTCTAAAGCCATATTGATTTCTTTTAGATTCCGATGGTTTGTTTAGCCAAACGCCCGGGTTATTAAATTTTTTACTTATTTCCTTCTACTTATGTACAGAATATAATACGTCATGAGATTTTACAAAATCTTTTTTCTTTACTATAAGTACTATTTTTTTTTACAATTTTATGATTAGGATCGTACTTTAAATGATTTTTTTATTAAAATTTGAATACTTATGTTTTGGTTTTTAGTTTCGGTGAATAAATTTAACATGAAATAATAATAAGATAATTTTGAAGAAGTTATAAATCAATATGTTTACAGTGCTTTTTCGGTATACATACTCAAAATTTTGCTATACAATTTTACATACTTTGCGTGGTTATTGACTTCGCTGAACTTTAAAAAGTTCGATTTTGCAGTTTTGTAAGAGAAATTAATGAAACCTTTTTTGTGAAAGGTTTTTATGATTGAAAAATTTTTCAATTGTAAGGGAAACAGCAAAGAAAATGCTATGACGATTTTTTTAAATTTGGCTTTGAATTGGAAAAGAAACCTTGAAATAGACGGTTTCGATCGATTTTAATTTTCTGTCAAATTGCCTATTACAGCTAGTCTAGGAGCTGGGTACCGTCCCGTATGCAATAATATGTCCCCGGGTAAAAACAGGTGTTTCTTATAGATTTTGACCCGTAGAATCCGAATATCGAGGTTAAAATGCAAAAAAAGTGGTAGAAATTGTTTAAAACGCATTTGTTTAAACAAATAAGAAACTGTTATTATTTTTTGTCGGGATAATTTTTTTATGAAAATTTAGGCTATTTTAAGACGAAATGCCCCTTAGCATTTTTTTCATAAAATCGATATTTCAAAAGTTATGAATTTTTGAAGTTTGATTTTTACGTTTTTTTGCAACTTTGATTAACAATAACTTTGGAAAAAATCAACTTTTTTTGAAAATGAAAGTTTCCTCTTATTCTTTGAGATGAAAACTATCATATTCATTTGTATTATTTCAAGTCTTACGTTGTTAACTATTTATTTCGTTATTTAACAAATACTGCTTTTTCGATATTTCCAAGCACTATTTCAATACACGGTTGGAGTAACGGGCGCATCCAGGGCTTTTCAAAATCATTATATTTGAAAGTTAAACCAATACCTAACTATTGGTGCGATTGCAAACAAATTTTAATGTCTAATAAATAAACAACTTATTGTTTAAACAAAGAAAAAACAATTATCAACATTTGACTTTTTCATACATAATATATTACATTTCATTTACTCATAAATATAAAATTAAGGTAATGTCAAGAAATAATGAAAACAAATTATACAAGAACAAATATTTAATTTAAATATAAATACATGTATAAAAATGAATAACTAAGTAAAATATAATATTATTTATATTTATTCTTACACGTTTAATTTTTCTGACAGAAACAGAATGAACAACATGCAATCGCTGCTCGAACACAACAACATGAGTTTTTGATGCATGCTTTACATTGGCAGTTCGGCACAAAATCATCCATAGGGGGTAATAAACTTTTTTCCGAGCTGTCATTATAAAGCATGCATTAAAACCTCATGTTGTTGTGTTACTTCTGTTTCTGTCAAAAAAATGAAACGTGTAAAAATAAATACAAATAATATTATATTTTACTTAGTTATTCATTTTTATACATGTATTTATATTTAAATTAAATATTTGTTCTTGTCTAATTTGTTTTCATTATTTCTTGACATTACCTTAATTTTATATTTTTGAGTAAACGAAATATAATATATTATGTATGAAAAAGTCAAATGTTAATAATTGTTTTTTTCTTTGTTTAAACAATAAGTTGTTTATTTATTAGACATTAAAATTGGTTTGCAATCGCACCAATAGTTAGGTATTGGTTTAACTTTGAAATATAATGATTTTGAAAAGCCCTGGATGCGCGCGTTACTCCAACCGTGTATTGCAATAGTGCTTGGAAATATCGAAAAAGCAGTATTTGTTAAATAACGAAATAAATAGTTAACAACGTAAGACTTGAAATAATACAAATGAATATGATAGTTTTCATCTCAAAGAATTAGAGAAAACTTTCATTTTCAAAAAAGGTTGATTTTTTCCAAAGTTATTGTTAATCAAAGTTGCAAAATAAACGTAAAAATCAAACTTCAAAAATTCATAACTTTTGAAATATCGATTTTATGAAAAAAATGCTAAGGGGCATTTCGTCTTAAAATAGCCTAAATTTTCATAAAAAAATTATCCCGACAAAAAATAATAACAGTTTCTTATTTGTTTAAACAAATGCGTTTTAAACAATTTCTACCACTTTTTTCGCATTTTAACCTCGATATTCGGATTCTACGGGTCAAAATCTATAAGAAACACCTGTTTTTACCCGGGGACATATTATTGCATACGGGACGGTACCCAGCTCCTAGACTAAGCGTCTATCAGCCAGTTTTTAATGTTTAAATCTCAATTGCACGTAATTTTCCGGTGTAAGAATATACACAATAATGTATAGTTATTCTATTTTAATTTAAATGTTATTATTTCATAATAACATTTATAAAATATAAATAAATGCTTTATTTTAATTTTATAGTTTCATCTTTGAAATGACATAAAGTATTCAAACATAGATCAATTAAAAAAAGGAAAAAAAATGATCCGATTCATTATTAACTAGAAAATGACTACTGATATTGATGAGTTAATAGTTTAAAGTTCGGCAAAAGTCGCATTTTTAAATCTGCATTCTTTTATTTTTAAATATGCATTCCTTTAAGTATTTTTGAAATATTAAAACGCACAAAATGTCAACAGAAGAAACACTTCTCACTTTGCAGTCAAAGAATTGTACAAGAACACAAAATACTTCATCGCAACCTCTACACTATGAATTCAAAAAGCCAGACGCCTGAGAAACTCACACTACAGGCTGTGGAAAGAAAAAAGGGAGCCCTTTGAATTTTGTGCCGCTTGCGCGCAATATTGTTTTCCTTTTGCCACGGAGTTTAAATGCCAGCGGTTTCATATCACGCGCGCGCGTAGCTCTTTCACTTTTCACGTTCGTTATTTATAGGCAATTTCCTCGAGTTCCGATAGGCTCTGTCTCTCTCCTTCTCTTGTATCTCTTTATCTTTCAAGCTTGCCGCTCTGGTTCTTTGTTACGCGACAACGTCGTCTTTGCGTCTCTGTTTTCCCTTATCTTGTCTTTGTCTTATAGGCTCTTTTCGCGTTTCTGAATTTCTGTTTCCTGAACAAGTTTTTGTTTCTGCAGTTCTCATGTCTTATCAATATTTTTTATTTGGTTGTTTATTTGTGTATTGTAGATGTCGTAAGTACATTATAAGTTTCAAATATAAAATTAACATTTTTGTTGACTTGTTATATTTTTTACTTATGGTATAAAAAATACGATATAGTGAAAGTTTTACAAGATAGATGAATATTACATAAATAATTGTATAAATGTTATCGTTATGTGAAGGTAATTGTCGTTATACTGCCTAGTAAATTCGACTTCCGAAAACTTGGGACCTTTTCTCATGAGTTCCGGATTGTTTCGTCTAACCACCGGATTATTTTAAGAGTCTCCTCGGAAGAAGTAGATGATAATAAAAATTTTCGAACAAAAAAAAATAAAAAAGCTGTTTTAATTGAAATGATTCTTGAAAAATAATAAAATATTAGAATGAGATTCTGGGTTTCAGTATTCTTTCAAGATTCTGAACACCCAATAAGCTACTTACATTAAGTTTCTAGTTCTAGTGGCTTTTATAATCGTAGCTTGAAAACATCCTAACCCTAGAAGAAATTCATCTATATAAAATAGCCAAAAGTTAGAAAATAGCTAGTAAAACTGGCTAATTAATATGATGAAACGATTTTTCGAGTATTATTTGCCTATTTCTTAGATTGACGTAACAACAACATATTCGTATTTTATTTACTCACTAATTTTATCGTAGAGAAAAGAGGATTAAAGTGCATTGAGTAGCTTACAAAAATATAAATAAAATATAAATAATAAATAAACTTTACTAAAAAATCATTTGTTGTACTCATTTATAAATATATCACAAAAGTGCTTTTAATAAAATCATTTGGAGTAAAACCATCTTCTATCTTTTAATCATTTACTAATCATTTCTGAATCTATTAATTTAAAATCGAATCAATATCAAATAATACTTCACTTAATTGAGAGTTCATTAAAACTTGATGTAATTTTGAAGAGCCGCTATTATTCACTCGATCCTTCGACGCATATTCTCATACATCAATGTACTTCTGACAGACTTTTACGTGCAGTGCAAAATTAATTCCGAATATATTAATTGATACCATGTAATACAAAAATGTGCTCCAAATGAAATTTTTCCCGTAAATAATACGAATTTCACGCGCATTTTCTCATTAGAATAAAATATCTTTTTTTTTTTAGTAATTATCCAGACTCCATTACTGTAGAATTTTCAATTTATCATTCATTTCAATTCGTATTAATATCTCGCTCAATATTGCAATGCAAGACATTTTAGTATTAATCTACAAAATCTTGATATAACTTACTACAAGAGTATCAGGCACCTGGATCACTGATTCGGCTCAAACGTTAACGTAAGTTTTCGAATGTGCAAACGTGAAGAAAGCTGCATATTGGACCCTAATTTTCCGTTTTATTTTGAGAAAATTTTACAAAAACCTTTTTTCGAAACGGTAATCATTCAATCTCAGAAAGTTTTACATAGAATTTCAATACTCGAAAAAATAAGCTGTACGACCTTTAATTTGCTCCTTTCAAAATCAGACGAGTCGGATAAGAATAAGGATAGCGCGCGCAAAGTAGAATTATTCGCGCATGCATCGTGTTTTCCTGCACGCTCTCAATAGAGTGTATGAAATAAGAGATGTACACACGCAGAACAAGCAGGAAAAGGCAAGCTTTGTACACTTCATTAAAAAAAAAAAAGTTATTGATTTCTTTCAAAGTACAAAGTTTAGCAATGAAAATGTATGGATGAACCGCTTTTGGACTTCGAGTTCATGCATATTTTGGTGCATTTTAGTTGCTCAACTTTAAATTATCTTACTTACTTAACTTTAGAGGAAATTGATATTACTTTATTCTGAAAAAGGCAAATGAAAGCTCATTTACATGAAACTTTCATAGATGGAATGATTATCTTTTAAAAAAACCCTTTGTTTCAAGATTTTCTTAAAATAAAACGGAGAATGTCCAGAATTGAAAATTTTCGAAGTTTTAGAGTTTAATACTGTACCTTTCTTAATATTTTCATATTCAAAAATATACTCCAAAGTTTGAGCCGAAATCGTGCTTTAATCGTGAACGATATCACCATTTCGATATGCAGACAAAAAGCAAATTCAAACCTTTACTGTCTACTTTCATTTGCTTTTTCAAAATTTCACGCAGTGTAAATATTTACGAAGCGTATTTTCGGAAAAGAACTGGAAACACTATTTGCACTCTTTTTAAAGCACTCTTTGCTTAAAAATGTCTTAATATTTTATTACACTTTAAATGTGGTACTAAATCTATTTTTAATTATCCATCTTTAATCTTCGTTCGAGATCTTTTTCATTAGTATTCAGGTGACATTCATTTTTAATAAGCTCTTTTGATAGTTCGAATACGATAATCTACCACTTAGTTTAAGCTTAGGGTCCGGATCTTAAAGTTTATCTTCCAGAAATTCTAGATAATTCTCGTCCAACAATTATAAATTCCAACTCAAAGCTATGAAAGTGCAGAACAATATTCCGCACAGGTATCATAATAACCAAATCAAACTACCTAACTGGACAGATGGCCGCTGACCGTTAATGCGTGTTTCCACTAACTGAACTTCATCGAAAAAAGGAGCAATAAAAAAATATATTCAACCACATCATGGGACGGAGGCAAAACGCAACAACACGCTTTGTTCGCGCCTCCCGTATAAATCTTCTTTACAATTTAAAAAGCGCCGAAAAGGGAGAGGGGACAACGGCAAACCTGCCTCCCGCTTCCCTTCTCCCAGAACTAAAAAGTGTATAACGCAACATCAATCTTCCGAAACGTCATCGACAAAGATGCGAGAAAAAAGAGTAAAAACTTCCCCTTCCTCGTTCCGCCGAAAAAGGCAGCGCAGAGTGAGAGAAAGAGTGGGAGAGAGAAGAAAGTTTCAACTACGCGCAATCGATATTATTCAAGCTCGAGCGCGCGAGAGCGAGAGAGAGGAGCATCCGCCAAAGTTCGGGGGCCGGGCCGAAAGCGTCGATCGCTTATCGTCAGGTGTCTGCGTGTGTATGTCTCTGTCTCTCCTTTCTCCTCCCACTCTCTCCCTCGCTTGCGAGGAGAAGAAGTTGGAGGCACGCGGGAGTGGACGCGGGGGCCGAAAAGAAGGCACACGGGCTGCCTGGGCCATCCATCAGCTGGCGAGACACCGTAACACCGATCTTCCGGTGTAGCTCTCTCTCTCTCTCTCTCTCTCTTCCCTCCTCCCTTGCTCTTTCTCTTTCTCTGGCTGGGTACTGGTGCAGCTTACTCGCCGCTGTGTATACCAACGCTACAAATCATGGAGGTCGACCCGCTCCGTCTCTGCTTGTCCTTTCGCTCGCCCGGACGAATTCTGCCTGTCTATGTATGTTCATGTTTTCTCTTATTTTGCCTGCGTCTGATGCCGGGTCCATATTGTCTTTGGCTGAATGCTAACTTAAGAAAATTTTAAATAAATTAATTATTTCGCAATTGGAACAATCATTCTGCTTAGATGGCAAATGGTTTTGTTTAACGTTCCTGCCACAAATTTTATAATGATAGTAGTTTTGTGACACTATTCACAAACAGCTTTAAACTGGAAGAGAAATCATATTATCTAATCAGAAGAGCGTAGAGATAAATAATTGTTACCTAAATACATGAATATGAAATTAATGAAAATTCACAGTAGAAAATAAAACAAGAAGTTTCACCTGAACAATCCCAAAATTAGCAACATGGGTTACGCAGATGCCGGTAGGGTTCTGAATTGCTAGTCAAAGTTTTATCCAGGAATTATACAAAATATGAAAATCTACTAAATCAGTGCGTTATTTAAATGAAGCGATATGGAATTGGAAAAAATTTGTTTAGTTAAAAAAAATCAATTTGAAATCAACGTCTGACTTAACTTAAGTAGCGATAAATAAATAATTAATCATTTTTGCGGATTAATAAATAATTTATCAGCGTTACACTTTCAGGAGTAAGAAAGCCTATATTAGCATTCTTTTTTTATTAATATCCGGTGAAAAATCTAGTAAATCTTCTTATAAGGACGTGGAAGAATGAATGAAGAGCTCATACGAGGACAAACAGGACAAGCGGAAAATGGATCGAAAAGAAGGCGCTGAGAATCTTATAATACAAAAAATGCACAAGCACAATGAAAGAGTGCAAATAACTATGTACAGTAAAGGGCGAATAATCGATTGTGTTGTTTTTGTCTTTAAGTGAAGTTGGCTATTTATTTTCTATTCGCATTTATATCACATACTCAATCTTGAAAACAAAAATCATACTGAAATTAGCTTTCTTATACTTCATTATAAGTATAAAAACAGTAGTAAAATAATGAAAATTTATTTTAAATATAAAAGTTAAATTATATAATAAAATATAATAATAAGGAAAACAAAAACAGAAGCAAGTGTGAGAAGTCTTAATGTAATATTCAAAACGAAATCCCGAAAAAGATAATGAAACTTACAGGAGAATCTCGATAAAAACGAAGGATAGACAATGAAAAAGCGAAGAATGTGAGGGAGAGGAAGAGATCTGGAATTGCCCCTTGGATTTAACGGAACGCAGAGGGATGAAAGCCAGAAAGGAACGACGGCGACGCGATGGGACAATGTCTTTGGGTGCTTTCGCCAGTGTGACCGGAATTTTCGATTCAGCTAGTAATAATAATTCATGATGTCTTCATCTGAAAAACCACGCGTTCTTTCCTTGTTCTTTCCCATAAGGACGTCGTCAACTAGTCGGCGGGCGTAAGGGAAAACTTCGATTGATTTTTAATGATTCGCTTAATTTGTTTTTTTTATGGAAATATGTATATACTTTTGACAACAACTTGAGATCTTAAACTTGCTTTCGAGATGTATATTCAAGAAAAATGATTCAGATATAAAATTATAAAATTTTGAGATTCAATTAACTTAATGTATGTTGTTACTGAAAGCATAATAGATATTTGTAATTTGCATACAATTTTATCTGATTAGAATGAGAAAAAGTCACAAAGAAGTCATTTGGGTAGATCACAAACTTAATTTTACTTTTTTTATCGGTTCTTCTATGTATATGATATTGTAGGGGAGACCCGGGCAAGACGATACAACCGGGACGAAACACCCAATTTTCTTGGATATTACAATATATGGCGCTAAAATAATAGTGAGTATTAATAGATAACAACATTGTTGGCTATATGCCAGTATAGACAACATTGGTGAAATTCCTTTTGAGCTTCGATTCTTATGATTTCATCAACGTAAGTAAACGTATTTATTTTGGTTTTTAGATGCGCGACTTACTTAAAACTTTGTAGGGGTATTATATTTTATTTATATTTAAAGAAGTCGGCGTTATAATTGAGTAATTCATTGTAATACATAATTATTTTTAACAAATTAATGTTAAAAAGTATTAGTGCCGGGTAAGACGGCACTATGCAAATACGAGGAAAGCTGATCGTTGCTGTTGGAGTCAAGAGTTACTTGTAAAGACGACAGAGGTAAACAATAAGAGGGATTGTTATTATTATTATTGCTATACGCCATTTAAATGCTCTGATTACGTTATTTGTATGACTTCAGAAAAAGTGGAGGTGTCGCATCTTGTCCGGCTGATTTTTCGAGCCGACAAAAACTACCTTCATTTTTGTTGTTATGCAGAATTTTATTAATCTTATTTTTGCTTGGTATTGTTTTATATTCTTTTTTGTTGTCATAAAACCTTAAAGAATATGTATATTATTTTAATATATTTTCTTTTTTTTTATTGTTTATTAACTTATTTTTTTAGGTGTACCGTCTTGCCCAGGTTTCCCCTATTCATTTTTTCAAATGCATTTATTAAAATTTTATACATATTCGACTTATTCTCTAAATAGCATAGACTTTGTAGCGAGATAAATAAAAATGATGGTTTATAAGTAGAGTTTCAACTATGACACTAATGATAGAAAATCATAAGAAGATATTTCTCGTTGTTACAAAAATTTTTCCATTGAATACGAAAATAAAAATTTTTTTAAAAAGAGTATACCACATGTTTGCAAATAGTATTAAGAAAAACACAAATTTTTATAGACAAATGGTGCAATAGTAATTTTCAAATTAATTGATTTAACTTCTGTTTTTACTACTCTCACATCTAAAAGGTACGCATTTTTGTCTTTACAAGCGAAAGGAAGAAAGGAAAAGTCGGCGAGCTGAAAGTGTCTTCATAAAAAATTGCTCGCTAAATTGCAGGTGCAGCGCAGACGCGTGCGAGTAAAAAGCATTATTTAATCTCTTCGACGAAGCTCTTGAGTTTCCTTTTCCTCGCGTCGTCTAGCCTGGCTCCCGTAAAATATCCAGGATGCTCTCACACACTCATGCGCTCGTACACATAGCTAGCTAGACACGCGCGCGCGCGTACGCTACTTCCCTATATACTGTATACAGAGGGAGAAGTCTTTTTCCGAGCTATGTATAGAGTATTGGATGAATTTGAGAAGAGTGTGTGCGCGCGCGCGATCTTTTGATACACGTGAGTCCTTCAGAGCCATTCTTCCTTGCACCTTTTTCTGCCGTGTTGCAGCATCCACTTACTATAGTTCGCGGGAATTCTTTCTCGACTATTTGCGTTCAGTGGGGGTTTTTCGTACAAGCCATGCTATACCTACATGTGAAAGAGAATGTTTTTCGTTTTTTGTGCGTGTAGGTGAGGTCGAGGGCACTTATTTGGAGGGGGTCTCGGGCATTGATTTCGTAGAATATTTTCAGAACACTTTTTAATGCACTCATAGAGTGAATATACTCTGATATTCGATTTTATTTTATTTATGTTGTGTCCTTTTTTTATTGGATATTTTAAAAATTTGAAAACAAAGTTAAAAAATTGATCTCGAACACATATTTTGTTCAATCGGTTGGCTTTAATGGTCCTCTTTAGTGCACCGGATTCGTAAACTTGTAATACGGACTTATATTATTTCTAATTCTGTATATATACAAATATATACAACGATAGAGAACAGAGAAATAAAGACGTTAACGGAAGCATCAGATAAAATGTACTGACAGCAGCAAAAGTGAGGATAAAAGTTGATTAATTTTCCAAAATATAAATTTTTCGTGAAATTAAAGTGAAATATTAATATAATTTTACTTCACGCAAAAGTTAAATAATTTGTAAAATATCACCCACTCACATGATAAACGAGATAATGAGTAGATTATTCACGATAATACAAGTACTTGAAAATCATTTCAAAATTATCTGTGACTATGTCTGTGCACTCTAAATATGAATGAGTGAAAGTTGCTAACTGGTACGAATAAATGAAAAAATCTACTAATACTTTAGTGAATATTCACTTATTGAAGCAGTCAAATAAAATTTTCACTGCGTAATAAGTGAATATTCACTAAACAATTAGTCAAGTTTTTCACTTATTCGTACCAGTGAGCAACTTTTAACATTGTACATATTTAGAGAGTTAAAAACTCGGAAATATGAAACATTTTTTCATAAGACGTTGTTGTATCGAATTTTTCATAGAATACGATTTCGTATGTACATGGTCATAAATTGTAAGGAAAAGTTAATCGATCGACGATTTCGACAAAAAAACCGCTGCCAATATATTGGCACTTAGTTTCCTCAAAATAATGTATTTATTCATTTTTTTTTAATTTTTTATAACAATAATTAATTGTATCATACCCAATTTTCTTTGTGAATATTCGTAATAAATTAATATATATTTTTTGAAAATTCATTCTTGTTACTCTTTTTCTCTTGCGACAACCCGATATTTTTATAAATCAATTTTTTCAAAATATTATCACACGTTCAATTAGTTTTATTTTAAACCTCAAATATCTTTCGTCGTAATAGTTCGATTTTATTGGGCAACGAATTCAGTTTGAATATATAAAAAAAATATATCTCTTCCAAATTTTAGGACTATTGGTTGATTTTCTTAACGTTCTTCAATCGTTTCTCAATGTTCTATACAAAAAATTTCGATATTTTGAATAAAAAATAAAGATAATCTTTTGAAATTTCAACCAAATATATTCTTCAATGAGTATAATAAGTGGTTAAAACTTGATCGCGCTGTAAATTACCCTCAATAAAAAAAAAAAAAAAGTGAACAACACGCACTCATAGCACGTGTTATTTTCATTTTCTAGTATAGATATATCCAAAAAATTACGATTTGAAAAGAAGGCTAAATCAGTTTTAACCTCGAATATCTCTGAAATTCATAAACGAATTCTTTTACTCTAAAAACGCATATAATAAATAATATACACTCTACATCTCCGCCAAATTAAAAAAAAATTAAAACAAGTTTTCTCTAGTTATCAGGCGACAAATAAAATAACTTTGTAAAATAGGAAAATTTTGAATATCAAAAAGTAATCGTACGATCTTGATGAAAATTCACATACATAATATCTATATCACATACAAAATTGTCTAGAAATCTGTAGCTGATTCATAGAACCGTTCTCGAGAAATTACGATTTAAAAAAAAGTTTAAAAAACTTTAAAGTCAAATATCTCTGAAATTTATGGACCAATTATTTTGTCCAAAGTACTCGACCAAGAGTTATCCAAAATCTACCTCCACAAGGAATTTTGAAGAAATTACGACAATTTTCCCTTCGGAATCGTTGGACATACAAAACTCATTTTTTTCATTTTTCATGTTTTACGTTTTTGTTAATAACCAAAGAACCGTGATAGCTAGAAACTTTTTTTTTTAGAAAATATAGGTATTTTAATTCTCTTTTAAATGCTACCTATCCCGTTCTGATACATACAGCCGCTCTCGAGAAATTACGATTCGAAAAGAGGTTACAAAAATTTTAACCTCAAAAATCTCTGGAATTTATGAACCAATCATCTATCCCAAAGAAAGGTGTAGGTGGCAACCAAAAATCTACCTCTACAAGGAATTTTGAAGCGATTAACACAATTTTACTCCCGTAAATTGTCGCCACCTAAAACACGTTTTTTTCATTTTTTAATTTTTTTCTCAAAAACTAACCAACAGAATGGATTCAATTTTATACAGATTATAGCTATTCATAATCTCCATTATCATGATTTTTCTCAAAAAAATTGACCATTTAGTTTGGGAGTTATAAGCATTTAAAAAAAAACACGTTTTTGTTAATAACAAAATAACCGTGATAGCTAGAGAAAAAGTTTTTTTTTTTTTAAATATAGGTTTTTTTATGCTCTTTCGAACGTTACCCATCCGATTATAAAATTTAAATCCAATCATTAAAAAAAATCAAAAATAAATTTTTCGTAAATGAAAAATTCGACATAAAACAAAAACGAATCAGTTAGTCGTACAAAATTATTTTTTTCCCGAATTCGAAATCAAAAAATAAAAAAAATGAGATCCGTCCGGTTAAAATCGACCGCGTAGATCCGAAAATAAAGCGGTACACACATACACACACACACACACACACACACACACACACACACACACACACATACACATCCATACAAACATTTTCTAAAATCATGTGACACAAACTTCTAACACCTTTATTCATGTTTCTAGAGCAATTTAAAGAAAATTAAAATTTTACTATTACAAAGCTTCCTCTATTAGGAAGCAAAAATTTGCCCGCTATCAATTAGAAATAGCTGAGAAGTCGTATTCAAATAGTAACCGATAGAAGTGCGCACTATTCAATTCTAAAAGCGAGTGCCACTTGAAATTTTTTAACTAACATGAAGATAAAAATATATTAAATATTTCAGATATAAATATTTATTTAAAATTACAAATTAACATTCGCAATTAATATAACAGTCCAAAACAAAATAGGTTTTAATATTATCTTTTATGTGCCTACCTGCTAGCGCGAGATCATGCTCGCATACTATTTGGGTTGAAGGAGTTTGCCGAAAATGCTATGCGCTTTCGTTTCAAGGGTTAAAATGCTCTAATTGGGCTAACGGGATTTAGAGAATACCGAGCTTAACCCAAAAATGTTATGGGAATGCCGACCCACTAAGCTTCTGGCTTACCTACTAATTGGCATCACGTGTTAAGTTTAGAGTGTAATAAAAAAAGTTTGGAAAAGCAAATAAAAAGTTGAGGAGTCGGCAAAAGTGTTGTTTTGTCGGTAAGACGGCATGCATGTCATAAACATTTCTAAAAGAATAAAAAATCTAAATTGTCAGAAAAAGTTATCCCTTATCTTATACAAAACTTTACTTAGGCTATTCAAGAAACTTCAAATCTCAATTACTTATATCTTTTTATTTGAAAATACAACAAAGAAATTATAATCTTTTATCGACTACGAACTGCTGCAGACGCGCAGCATGTAGCAAGTTATTGCAATGTCGCGGCGATCGGTGTAAAAGGTTTTCTTCGACATGAATATTCCATTTTCATTTCTCCTCCCTTATTTCTTTTCTTTTTGCCCGTGCCGGCGCAAATACAAAAATATGCGCACTTGCAAGAGAGGCAATGAAAATATAAAAGAAAAAACTGCCGCGATCCAAGGTGTGCCGGAGGAAGCAGAAGAATGCGCGTGCGCGTGAGATTTCGGATGGCTATGAAAGATTCAATGTTGCCGCAGTCTCTTATCCGCGAATTTCCTAACCGCGGGAGATTGACTTAAAATGTGGTTATGCGCGAGGAATGGAGGAGGAAAAAATCAGAGAACGCGCCCGCTGAATCCCGATGGGATTACCTCCGGGGGTAGGCATCTGCTTTAGATGCGAGATTTGGTTA
This sequence comes from Torymus aiolomorphi, assembly GCA_036365515.1. Classification (NCBI taxonomy): domain Eukaryota; kingdom Metazoa; phylum Arthropoda; class Insecta; order Hymenoptera; family Torymidae; genus Torymus; species Torymus aiolomorphi. The sequence goes on along the minus strand of CM070875.1, from coordinate 195,910,018 downwards.
TTATAGGAATATAGAATGGCTGATGCATTTATCATCGATGGGTCGCCGAGAAAGATGTTGAAAAGTTCGAGAATCTGAGTGCGGGAACCATTTGCGTATATTTGCGCGATTTCATATTCGGAAAATATATAAGGTTACTCTTGAAGTTGCTATTGAAACTGCAATTCCAGACGATGATTGCAATGTTAGAATATTCATATTTCATTGGTTTCTTTGTTGAAGCTATAACAATAACGGAACAATATCCTGATGCTAATTGTCAGACATTAATATGCAATAGTTTTTATAATTATAATGTATTATGTTAAATTATAATATGTTAACTTTCAAATAAACTGTATATACGCTGAAAAGTAATATTGATTTTATAGTAAAAGAGAATTTGAGATGAAAAATAAAAGAAAATTTATAAAAAATGTCATACAATGTAAAAATAAGTAAAAAATGCATCATTTATTAAAATATGCTTAGATTATTCTAAACAGATATAAAATACCTAGTTTATTAAAATTTAGTTGAAAAAACGAATAAAAGTTTAATATTTTGAAAATCGGTACTGTGAAAGGGAAGTATAAAAAAAATTGAAAAATCCAAATTAAAAAATCTTTCCTTGCCCTCTGTCGGACTAAATCCGTCCTTTTTATTGAATTATGAATTAAAATAAATTCAAAACCGACTATACCTGTACATTTTTATGATTTTTTTAACATATATACTGCATGCATTTTGTCACTAGATAAAACAGAATTTTTTTAAAATTGATCTTTTAATACAAAGCTTTACCGAAAACAATAGCATTTTTCTTTTCCATTTATGCATACATACGTACACGCGTAGAACCATTTTTTTAATTTCTTGATTTTTGCGTCCATATTCTTAAAAAGTATTTGTAGTCATTTTTGTTCAAGATTTAAAGCTTCCTCTTTAAAAATGGAAACGAACTCATGACAAGCAAATATAACCCAAGAAAAATCCTCCCATTCAATGAGATTTTTACAAATATCTATTACACATTTGAAATTGGCTCCAAAACGTTTGCAAGTTAGCTGATTAAAGATTCCCTGGCATTTATCATCTCGCTTGAGTAAACACAAATCCCGCCAATCTCCTTGTCGACGTACAAGCCTGTGCTCCGGCGGAAGCGAAAGAGATAAACGAAGAAAGAGAAAGAGAGAGAGAGAGAGAGAGAGAGAAATATATATGTAGTGAAAGAGAGGGAGAGTGAGTGAGATAGAGAGGATTCCGAATAAAATTCAAATGCGAATGGAAATGCACCTTGAAACAAGAGGATAAATCTTCTGCCCGTTGCAAGCCTATATAGATAAACGAGCGCTCACCGGCGGCTAATAGCTGCGCCGGATAATTTTACGGGCGAATGACGCTCCGATTTATTCTTATAATTAGGAAGAAGTTCCGCTTCTCTCTCTCGCTCGTCGATTGGACCGCGCGCTCTATACTGAAGGCGAAGAAAATGGCACGACGAGCGCCGGGAGTATATAAGATCGAGTCGTCGTCGTCGTCGAAGTCTCTGCCGATATAACGGTCGAAGTTTCCGCGAGCAAACGGCTCTGTAATCTCTGTGGCGAATAATCGTCCAAGTCGCTCGGGGCGAGAATTCCGATCTTATTTAGTCGGACTTCCGCAGCCAGGTGGAAATTGATAGAGAGAGCCGCGGAAAGTCCGTTTTAACGAGTAAATACTTTTCAGAAGCGATTCTTGCTCGCTAGCATTGTTTTATAACTGCGTTGTCGCGCAATGGGAATAAAGACTGTGCTGGCAAATTTCTCGTCGCCTTTTCTCGATAACGATTGAGACCAGTTATGCGTAAAGAATTTTTTTCATGTTTTCTGACGAGCGCTTGTAATGCTTTCGCATTTTTATTAGGTTACGCTTGTTAAACATCAGAAAATATCAGGAAAATTTTTTTACGCAAATAATAATTGCTTTGGCAAAAAGAAATTTAAAATTTTGATAACTTCTAAACAGGTTTTAACTGCATTAATTGATTTAATCAAAAAGAAAAATTCTATAATACTGTAAAGAAGTGACAGTTATTAAGACAGGCTTTATGTACTTTACTAAATTTCATATCAGAAATTAAATTTCATGGCAGCTGCTTAGCTCACAGTAAAATCGATATTTACTATTTTTTCAATATTGTATAGGTATCTAAAATCCTCATTATGAGACTTATATAGCCCTGCATTACTGAGCTAACGAGCACACTGTAAGAAAAAGGTTTGTAAAAATTACTATACTATCTGATAAACCTGCCACAGACAGTGAAACCCCAAAAAATGACCATACTTTATAAGAAATTTTGCTAGAAATATAAGAAAATTTATTATAAAGTATAGTCAAATTTATTGTAAAGTATAGTAATTTTTTGGGTTTTTACAGTCTGTGACAGCTTTATCAGACAGTATAGTAATTTTTACAAACCTTTTTCTCTCAGTGCACCCATACAGTTTTCGATAGATTTCGAACTACCAGAGTTACAGTGAGATAAACACGTGGAAATTCCAAATTCCGAAACGCTCGGCACAGGGATGTTAGTCAATCGCCGATGCCGACTTCGAAATTTCGAATTCGAACACGGTTCTGTTTGGGTAAAAACATACATTCCGAGTCGAAAGTCCAAGGTTTTTAGACAATTGAGCGTATTTCGTTTTATTTAGCGTTTTTTTTACTTGAGTTTTTAGTATCTAAATATCAGGTACAAATAACAAAGACATTAACAATAATAAACACTAAAATATGCATTGTTTCAATGCTGTGTCCATTTAATATCTAGTGAGATAGTTTTCGCGAACAAAACCAATATTTGACAAATATAAGACAACAGAAATTGATGGTACAGTCATTCTTTCCGTCAACGGAAAGACCAGCAAACGTTTTTCTTCGGCATCGCACAACCACGGCATGCCCTTCCCATATATCACGCAAAAGAATCCAAAACAGCCGTTATCCCGCTTAGCTCCATTACTCATAAGCGCCGATAAATTAAGGCTCGATTTCTATGCACTCGGACTTCCACGTCTGCGGCGGCGAAAATCGATAATCGCGGAAACGGAATAACGATGAAAATTCTGTCTCGATACCCTCCTCGACAACCCATACTTCACCCCCGCTCGATTACAATTCCTGTCGTCTTTGAAAAATCCCAAGGCCTGTCATTCGTGGGGCAAAATAATTCATCGTTCGCACCGACCGCATTCTCGCTTTCCTGTACACAGATCAGAACTACTTCTGCTCCGGCACGTAGACGCTGAGCTCGCGAATTATCGAAGACACAGGAGGGCAGAGCCGGGAACATGGTGTGGATTAATATTCCAGGAGAGATAACGTGACAACGGAGAAATTTAGTAAATATACAACGCGCTGTCGCCAGCCGTCGTCACCCCGCATCTCGCGTACATATACCGTCTCTTCCGCGCTCGGCTCGCCCGTAGTGTGCGGGATGTACGCTGATGCATCCGCATTGCATTAAGCATTCATGGCTTCAGTGTTTTCAAGTTGCAGCGGCATATCTCTCGCGCGAACGAGAGGCTGACACTCCAGCGGTTTCAACAGTTCGGCTGTAACTAAATATTTCTATCGCTGGAGAGTGGAGAATTGGACTTTCCAAGTAGCTGTGTGCATGGATGTGTTGAATAGAGCTGTGAATGCATAACGGCATTGCATGTGATTAGCGATAGAATGATAGCTACGTTCGAGTGCAATAGCGCTCCTTAATTTTGACTATCAATTTTTTGACATCACACAGCTTCGTCTAGAAGGAAGCAATAATATTTTAAGCTTCACAATATCAAGAAGCATGGATATTGAATAATGGCTAATAATCAAAATTTCGAAAAATAACAAATTTTAAATTTTAGGTATTTTTTTTGTTCTCGAAAATTATTCGTACTACACTGAAAAAAATTCTATTTTCAAATAAATGTTTATTTGAATACTACTATATAAATATTTATTTAAATTAAAACAATATTTATTTAAATTTTAAAAATATTCATTTAAATTAAAAAATTAATTTTGATTTGAGTAAATATTTATTAAATTTAAATGAATATTGTTTTAATTTAAATAAATATTTATATAGTAGTATTCAAATAAATATTTAATTGAAAATAGAATTTTTTTTCAGTGTATAATAAGAATTTATGGGACACTTTTGCATAGATTTTTTCAAGAAATATAAAGACATTTTTGTCTACAAAAGTTTCAGATTTTATTTTGATGTTAAAATTCGTTAATAACCATTGAAGACGCGGAAAGAAAAAGGGTATAAAATGCCTTTAGTCTACGCACGCTATATATGCCCTTTTGGTTTCAGCATCCTCCATTGCTGATCAACTTCTGGACAAAAATTTCAAAAAAGTTTGAATTTAGGAGGCCAACATTCATTCATTAAATAAAAGGGGTACATTCATCATGGACCTCGACCGGACACGAAATTACGTAGCAAATAGGACAAAATTACCAGTTCTCTCAATGTTGCATATCAGGCAAAAGCGAATGGGAGTATTCGCGTTGTGTGCATAGGGAACGTCGATGCTGGCCAATATTAGCGATAAGAGCTCCATCAGTAAAGTAACGCAACAACAGTTGATCCACCCACTCCTGTTCGATCCATAGCATCTAGGGATTGCACAGACAGCACGCCGTATGCACCGCAGATTTCTAGTAGATAAATCTATCTGCGCGCAAACCTGTGTTTGCCAGTAACATGAATCAGCAAATTAATATACATTGTAAAATTTATTAATCCTTATGTGTATGCCATGAATGTGCAAATGGCGTGTGTGGAAATGTGTGAACGCATGTGCAAGCGCACGGAATCGTGCATATAGGTATATGAGAATTTTAAAATTAAATAATATTTAATGCATGTGCCTATTTGCGCGTATGTGAGTACGTGCGTATGCATGTGCATATGTTTATAACGAATTGTATAACTGGTGCAAATTAGTAACGTGTGACTTCAACGGACGCCTGAAGCCTGGTTTGCTTGGGTCCACTCCAAATGTTGTTAAAAGCAAAAATTTTATAAATGGTAATACTTCCGGTCGGCTTTTTTTAGTTTCGAGTTACACCTTTTACATTAGTTGGCGTCTGAGGCCGGGATTTATATGAGTCGGCCTAAAGTGTTGCTATAACCAATATAGCTATTTTTCGCTAGCCAAAGCTTAAGAATCTCGTGTCAATTCTAATAAAATAAACAAATTTACGTATATAATTACCTTGAAAATTATTTTCATATTTCCATGCACATAAAATGATTGACAAACCACGCAGCCTTTTGAATGTTTGTTGATAACTTAGTTGGGAACTAGCGGAATCTCAATTTAAACACGAAGAAAGGAGGAGGAGTGGGATGTGCTGCGGGGCGAGAAATAACTCGGGCGCGATCGCGGAGCCTGCGAAAATCTCGGTACTTTGCTACTGTTGGATTTTGGTATCATGTTACTTTGAAATTCCAGCCTTCAAACTTGTTTAAAGATAATCCACTATTTCTTTTCCTACCTTTCAGAGCTCGCGGAAGATCCTGTGAAGCTATCGCAACTAACTTACGACCAAACTCCGTCACGTTTTCGTCCGAGTAAGAGCGTGGAGACTTCGTTGCAAATCCGTGAAATATGCGCACATGCATGAATAGATGGTAAAAAGATGAGAACGATAGATGTAAAACAATGAATTAATGGAATATCGATGGAAATCGTTATAACTAATGCATTATAAAGTATTTGTTAATCCTCCAACATGTAAGTTTTGCAAAAGCTATTCAGCATTTGTTATTTCATGTTTTGCATTTGTTTCATTAATGTTTATAAAAACAAATAAAATTATATATTTCATTACACAAGTTTTTCTTCAGGAATTCATAATACTAGAACTATAAGTACTTCATATATATTTGTTACGTTGATTAATATTTTCAGTTATACTATTAGAAAATGATAATGTCAAAATGTTTATCACTTTTACTTCGTTGAAAAGGAAGTTGTGGAGAGGTTGACGAAATTTTTCGGGAAAAAGTTTTAAAAACATTTATAGACTGTTGGTATGAAAATCTAAAAAATTTGACAAAATATTTTTTTGCGTGCGTGTGTGTATGTATATTGTGTACCAAATATAGCAAACTGTATTGGTCTTCATTAACCAATTTTGAATGAAAATTTCTTTTTAAATTCAGTTTTTTTTTGTTTTATGCCCAAAAGATGATTTTCCAAACTTAAAATTTTCTATTTCATTTTATTATGTGCACGGAGTAAAGGTTTTGCAATTCTGTGAAATGATTTTAAAAATCATTAATTACCTACCTTTAATTTTTTTAAAATTAAAATGTGTATATGTTTGTTATTTGGTATTAAGAAAAACGTTCGTTATTCTTTAGCATTTATTTATTGATAAATATTAACGCATTATTACAAAACTTTTATCATTCATTAAACCTGTAAAGTATTTTTATCTGATTGAATTCCAAGTAAATATTTACAACAAATTTTTGTGGTAATGTTTGTCACGGGCTCAGCTCGACTGTTATCCGAGCCCTGACGCATCAGCACAATGGCAAGAAGAAAATTCACGCGACGCTTTCGAGCAAGCCTCGATCGTAACGATAGCTCAGTGGTAAGAGCACCGGTTTAGAATCCCGGATCCGTGAGTTCGAACCCGGGTCGTTGCATATTTTTTACGCGACTTAAGGTAATGGAGGGAGTACTGGGACAAAGCCAATTTTGGAACCAATAGTGGGACAACAGTAAAAAGCTACAATAAACAGTTAAGACGAAAATAGCATTAGTATTCTTTATGATGTTAACTATGTAGTCACTTCGTTATTGTGTTGATTTACTTCTTAAATTAGTGTATAACAAGATACAAATTTGTTCAGGTTATTTTTCAGAAGTGCACATGGCGAAAACTTTGTCCTACTTTAGGTGCCTCTTAACTCCCATATCGTAGTAGTCGGACACGTTTGAAAAGTATTGTCCCACTACTGGGTTTGAACAGGCACTACTGGTTTCAAATAAGTTATCGTATCCCACTACGCCAGTCGATATATAAGTTATTTTCTTTTTATGCAATTATTTTAATACACCAGCAACGAAAGAAAGCATTTTTTTTCTTAAAACAAACCTTGAGACACGAGCTAGGGTAAAAGTGGGTATTACCGCGGTTTTTCAGCACGGGCGTCTTATAGTACACGAATTAAAAGCTTTGCCTCGATGATTTAAGTTGAATTCTTTTTTTAACTCTTCTTTAACTTACCAGAAATGCAAAAATGACTCTTATCATATGATAAAAAACATATAGTTAATTAATAAATGCAATATAAAAAATAGATCCGAGGCTGATATTACTGCGGGTATGATTTAATTACCGCGGGGGTTTTACCGTGTGTATGATGGATTACCGCAGGGGTATTACTGCGGAATTTTACCTTGAGCTTGTTATATTATTTATAATTTTACAACCGAAAAAATGAACATATCTGTATATTTTTACATCATATTTCATTTAGAACATAGCAGTTGGCAAATGTTCTCATATATATTGTAGACTTCTTGATTTCACTGTTTTGAGGTTACGTTGGACCAATGCCGCAGTAATACCAGCAATTGTATTTGTATACAAATGACGGTATTACCGTGGATGGCCAGACAATAATGTAGTATATTCATACAAATCATGCTTTATTCTCTTTTTAAGACGATTTCTTATATTAATTAATATTTTATATGATCGAATAAATATTAAATGCCGAATTATACTATGAAAAATGAAATTGCAGAGCGTTTTTCGTCGATCCGCGGTAATTGCAGCGTCCACGGTAGTACCCACATTTACCCTATCTACTGAGGTAATACGTTTTCATGTGTTATGCTTAGTTTTGGCAATAGAAAAGATTATAAAAAAAGTATGGTCAAAACTGTCCCACTACTACTTACTTTACCTTATTCGTTTTTAATGTGCTCCGTCGTCTTCTCATACGTAACATGTTACAATATAATTAAAAATCATCCACCCTTTTGAAGACCTTGTCCAAAAGTGGATTTTTTATATTTACATTCTGATTAAGTTCTTTATCAGGGAATAAACTTTCATTTTGCGTTTTTCTATTTCCCTGATATCAAATGAGCTTGACGTTCTCGCTATAATTGCTAGGTAGAAGTCGATGTTTTGCTTCCTTAGGGTATTTAAAATATTAGTTTTTTGCCTTCCTCTTCCTCCTCCTCCTCATGTTTATATTTCATTTTTAATAAACTTCCAGTTTTAACAAATCTTACTTTAATTTTTAACAAAGCTTCCAAAGGAAAGTGTCATGTAATGTTTCGGAAACATTATTTGATGACAAATGTATTGTATTAATACAATAGTAGGAAATAGAGTAATAAGATGATGCCTAATTTGTTTAAAAACAAGCTTAATTAATTACTTATTAAAATACTTATAACGGCGAAAAATATAGGTAATATTTTTATTTATACATAAATATTTATAAATAATCTTAAATTATTATAATCTAAAAATTAATTTCCATATTTTTTTTAGAAAATCTTCGATTTGATAATGAGGAGGTCCAAGCTCTAATGTCAAATCTCGTAAGATTTTTACTTACTTATAATGATACTAAGATAAATTTTTAATTTATTTCTATATTTTTTAATTTGTATTTTCAGAATGCATTTAACGTAGTGATTATTGAACTGCGAAATTTAAGAAGGCAGTTGTCAGAATTACAACAAAATCAAGGTGTGAATGAAATTTATAAAAAAATATAATCAATTTTTTTATATTTTTTTAAATTATATGTATATATATGTGATATTTCATGTGAAGTAAGCAGCTCAAAATTTTAAAATCGCTCAAATTTTTTTTTACTTTTAGTTTTTTATGAAAAAAAACATGTTCTTACAATTTTAGATCGATATTTGCATAAATAAAAAAAGTATGCAACATTGAAAATTGTTATTTATTGCAATTTTTGGTTAAGATCCAAACTTTTATCATTTTTTAAATCAAAATCTTGAAACTTTTTGTATAGAACATTGATTGGAAAAAAGTTTTCATTTTATTTGTAGAATGTGACAGTATTTTTTTTCTGATCCATTTTGAAAGTTTCTGATTGGTTGGTTTTTTATATACCTTCATCGACCAAAAGTAAGCCAGTACCAAATTTCTCCAGCAAATTTTTTTCAATTCTCTGGATTAAATACTTTAATTTAAAAAAAAATTGACTATTGGTCGAGCTAAGGAAAAAATTCTACAACACTTTGAAAATTGATAAAAACTATAAAATTGTTAAATCATGCAACCGTATAGCATTCTGTGATTGAGTGTCATTTGAAGACTTCATATTACTTATCTTGTTATAAAATTTTGTATTGGCAGTAATTTCATTTGTAGAATTTTTAATACAATATATTTCGCAATGTGTTGAAACCTATTACTTACTTTGAATTTTCTGAATAATTAAATAAATTCTCATCATTTTTTTGGAAAAACACGAACGTCAAGCGCTCCGTATATGTTAATACTATACTCAGATTTTTTTTGGACGATTCTATTGGTATTTTCATGAGATATCCATGTTTGGAAATTATGTCGGTATTTCACATCACCTTAAGGGGATGTGGTACTCATGCACTCTGTTTTACCGGCAGAACTCGGCAAATTCTATATTATTAAAATAAATATATCGAATTACATCTTATAAAGAGATAGTTGCCCTGTGCAATGTAATAATCTACTAGCCTGCGCAGTTTTGAGCCCAAATATCAACGGCACCCTAAAAATTTTGCGAACGAAATTTCCGTTATTTTTGTTCGCAAAATTTTTTAGGGTGCCGTTGACATTTGAGCAACGGGGATGTTGCATTCCCGATGTAGACAACTCTCCAGTTAACACCTCTTTGTTTTTTCTCAGTGTTTTTTTTATTAGAAGACATCAAATCTGTAAAGACCAGCACCAGAAATCCCGAAGAGTCAGTAAGAATTTGATTGTAAATACAGAAAATTACTTGGGGTATCCTGAACCATCCGCTCTCTTATACGCTCCGCGTTTCAAGTTGGGCACGCGAGCACCGTGCGACGTAGTATCGCCGCCTGGCGGTAGCGCGCAAACTGTAGAGTTACTTTTGTTATACATATGTATTAATCTAGAAACTAAAAGCAAGTTCCTATTAGAACCAGTGCGCCGAAGGAAGACGGCAGTTATAACGAGTCTGCGCAGTAGCGACTTGCCTCGATTGGTGGCTCGAGCAGCGCGCGCGTTCAAACTGCGAGCGCACGAGCAGAGTGACACGAGGTCCACACATACAATGGAGTTACGTAAACATGCGAAACTAAGCGAAACGATTATTAAAATTATTTCTAAACCCAAGTAGGCCAGGGGTATGAGGTCTACGCATATATGGGAGTAATGTAGACACACAAAAATAAGCAAAACGATTATTTAAAGAATTTTTAAACCCAAGTAGGCGGGGGATATGAGATCCACGCATATTAGGGAATTATCTAGACGTGCAACAATAAGCAAGAGAATGATTTAACCAATTTTTAAACCCAAGTACGCGGGGGATATGAGGTCTACGCATAAGTATATGGGAGTAATGTAGACACCCAAAAATAAGCAAAACGATTATTTAAATACTTTTTAAACCCAAGTAACCGGGGGATATGAGATCCACACATATTAGGGAATTATGTACACGTGCAACAATAAGCAAGAGAATGATTTAACTAATTTTTAAACCCAAGTACGCGGGGGAAATGAGGTCCACGCATATTTGGGAGTAATGTAGACATGAAAAAATAAGCAAAACGATTATTTAAATAATTGTTAAACCCAAGTAAGCGGGGGTTATGAGGTACACGCATATAAGGGAGTAATTTATATTTTTTCATGTCTACATTACTCCCTTATATGCGTGGACCTCATATCCCCCGCCTACTTGGGTTTAAAAATTATTTAAATAATCATTTTGCTTATTGTTGCACATCTACGAAATTCCCTAATATGCGTGGCCCTCGCGTCCCCCGGCTACTTGGGTTTAAAAATTATTTAAATAATCGTTTTGCTTATTTTTTTATGTCTACATTACTCCCTTATATGCGTAAACCTCATATTCCCCGCCTACTTGGGTTTAAAAATTATTTAAATAATCGTTTTCCTTATTTTTTCATGTCTACATTACTCCCTTATATGCGTGGACCTCATATCCCCCGCCTACTTGGTTTCAAAATTATTTAATTAATCGTTTTGCTTATTTTTTCGTGTTTACATTACTCCCTTATATACGTCGATCTCATACCCCCGGCCTACTTGAGTTTAGAAATAATTTTAATAATCGTTTCGCTTAGTTTCACATGTTTACGTAACTCCATTGTATGTGTGGGCCTCGTGTCACTCGCCTGCTCGTGCGCTCGCAGTTTGAACGCGCGCGCTGCTCGAGCCACCAATCGAGGGAAAGTCGCTACTGCGCAGACTCGTAACTGCCGTCTTCCTTCGACGCACTGATTAGAACAGAGTTTCTTGTTCTAGACAAATTATTTATATGATTCTCAAATATTCGAGGTTTTTTTTCTAATGATTCTTTATTTTAAATACTGTTTTTCATACTATCTTATTATTAATTTCATATATAAAATTATAATTACAATAAGTTCTCAGAAAAATCGCGCGTGAAATTTTTTTTTCTTTCCCAGCCGTCTAAATGTCTTTATAACCTCATCAGCGTCTCTGAATGTTTTCAAATTTTTGGACGTACCATTCGACTTACCATTTTGACGTGGACTAGAGACATGCAATTAGTGTTATTGTTGCATTTATAGTCAGTTTATAGTACATTTCGACACGGGTGGGGAAGTCGATTATTTAGCTGGTGTGACTTTTTGCACGAGCGAAGCGAGTGCGAAAAAGTCACACCAGCTAAATAATCGACTTACGCACTATAGTTTCGAACGGTATTTTATACCACGAGCGCCGAAAAATCATACCAAAGTTGTGATTTTGAGGTTAGAGTGGTATAAAATGCAATTTTAACATGGTACGGAATACGCATGGCTGAAATCTGTGCTTTTATCGGAACGAATTTTTCTTCGTGTCGCATTACTCGGGTTTGCGATAAATACTAATTTGATTTGCAAGGTTACAACAAAAATTAGCACGTTACATGAGCATAAAAGTAGAACTAACACGCGTTTCTACTGAATTTTGCGTGCAAATTAATAATGTTCTTGTTATCTAAATCATACCCCTTAATAAAAATGTTGAAAGGGATACAAATTAGGAACCCATTACTTTTTTCTTCGAAAAATTAAAAATTTTTTTACGTAGGTGTTTTTCTACCCGTTATATGTATAATTATTTAATATACTATCGATTGATTTTTTTTCAATTTTTCTAAACTATAATAGTTGTGGTCGTAACGTCAGGAAACGTGCTAATTTTTTGTCTTGATTTCATGAAATATGTTAGTCTTTGCCGCAATAATATTGGATTATGCTAGTATTCGATTTAAATACTGAGATGCGTAAGTCTTCACCAGAAACACTGAATTAGTAGAAAACTCAATTGTGCTACTTTTCGTACGGGGCGTCCAATTTACGTAATATTATATGATTTACACTGAAATAATTAAAGCCGTAATAGTATTTATTCTAAACAATATAGACGCATAAATACTTGAATTTCAGAAGAATTATGTTTTGAAAAGTTCAGACCACATAAAGGTTATAGTTCAAATTTTGTTAATGTATTCTAACTGTTTATTAGGAGCTCCTCGTAATCCAGCCTCATTTTCCTGATTTGTGACCCTCCATGATATCACAGCCAGCCAGCTTATATTCTCAGATACCCTTCATCGCCAGACTAGCCCAAAATCGCCCCAAATAGATAATATCATCCGAAAAATTGCTTTCCATGCAAACTCGCTAATTTGCACGCAAACACGCGGGGGGAGCATCGCAAGCATATGAAACTCCAAGAAAATTTCAACGCTGCGCGCTTGAATTATGCAGGACGGCTCCGTGCGTGCGTCGCTCTCGCGAGTTGCTTTAGCATAATCTGCCGCGCCGGATTAGAATTAATTCTGCATATCGCCGAAATGGCGATCTGCCTCCTCGCCTTACTCTCTCACTCCTTCCTCACGCTCTCGTTTATCTCTGGCTTCCTCTTTCTCTTCTTTTTTATTTTATTATTGCTTCCTCATAGAGGAAGCTTTGTGATAGTAAAAAAAAAAGTTTATGAGATAATGTGTTAGAAATGTTATTTAGAAAATTTGGAATCGAAATACACTATTTTTAGAAAATGTCCGTATGGATGTGTGTGTGTGTGTGTGTGTGTGTGTGTGTGTGTGTGTGTGTGTGTGTGTGTGTGTGTGTGTGTGTGTGTGTGTGTGTGTATGTCCGTATACGCTGATATCTCATGATCTACTCGACCGATTTTAACGGGAGAGTGATCATTTTTTTAGATTTTGCTTCCATAATTGGGGTCAATATTCTATTTTTGTAAAATTTAATTTTTTTTTATAGCCATTTTTTAATTTTCAAAATTTTTATTTTCGATTTTTTTAATATTTAGAACAAATATTATTTATATATCATGAATTCTTTGTATGTAGGATAAAATTATCTACAATTAAAAAAAAAAAAGTCGGTAGCTATACTTCGTCATAAGTTATTGATGAAAACGTAATTTTTTGTAAATAGGTTATATTTCGAAATTAAAAAAAGATATTAACATGAATATTTTTTTGATTATAAAGGATATTAAGTACTATAACTTACTAAATTTTTAGGTTTTTTTATTCATTATTTTTTGAGAAAAAAAATAATTTATAAAAAAAAGTGATTTTTTTTGTCGTTCAATAACTATAGTAAAATTGGCTCAATCACTTTGAAATTCTTTGTATGGGTAGATTTTGTATACCAATCGAGAGAGTTCTTTGGGCAAAAGGATTGATCCATAAATTTCGAAGATATTTGAGGTTAAAATTTTTTTCAATTTTTTTTTTAAATCGTAATTTCTCGAGAACGGCTCTATGTATCTAAATGGGGTGGATGGTATTCGAAAGAGAATTAAATTACCTATATTTTCTAAAAAAAATTAATTCTCTAGTTGTCACGGTTCTTTTGTTATTAACAAAAACGTAAAAATTGAAAAATGAAAAAAAAAATGAGTTTTATATGTTCAACTATTACAAGAGTAAAATTGTCTTATTCACTTCAAAATTCATTGTAGAGGTATATTATTGATAGTTCTCGGATGAGTTCTTTTGGCAAAGTGATTGGTTCATAAAATTCAGAGATATTTGAGGTTAAAATTTTTCTAGACATTTAGCTCTAAATATCAGTTGCAAATTTATAGGCAATTGTGATATATATTTTATGTATGTGAAATTTTGTGGAAATGTATAATCTATAAAAATTTGAATAAATTATGTTGGAGTTTTGTTATTTCTGTCTTTTTGAAGTATTAAATTTTAAATATTGGAATTAAAAATTAATTAAAGGAATCAGTAAATTAAGTTTGAGGAAGCTACGTGCCAATGAATTGGCAGCGGTTTTTTTTTATTTTCTCTTTCTTTGACTGATTTCAGTTTGACATTCAACGCTTTCGTTCAACTGATGGATTCTGTGAAAAGAATAGAGGGAAAATTGTGACTGGAAAAAAGTACCAATATAACAGTTTCAGGAAATAAAACAGATTTGGACTTAACAGGTTGAAAGCGCAGTACTTAGTACGGTATTTTTCCATTCTAATTTTCCTTGCAAAGTCTAAAGATGACCTGAATTATTCTAAATTACTCTTCCGACTTAATCTTTATTTATGTTGTTAATACAGAAAAATCTTATGCGTCACGAAAGTCTACAGTTTTTTACAGCATCACACCGTTTATCTTTGTTTAGAAGGTATATCTCATTAATATGTCCATAGCGTATATTCTTTTAATACATTGTGTTAGTGTACAAAGGTTTTAGTTACACATGAGAATAACAATCAGTGTACCTATATCATTTGTAAATTTAATTAATAAAATACTGCTGCAAAAAAATAATACTAAAATTCAATGGTAAAACGAAGTCGTGACTTACAAAAACGAAATTAAAAAGAAGAAATAAAAAACGGTGATAAGTAACATTTTGACATAAAAAAACTTGTCTTTAACCGTAAAACAGAGTCAACTGAGGTTAGTTATCGATCTTACTTAGTGAAGTTGCTAGATTATGCATTGGCAATGAAAAAATAAGATATACAATAAAAGACAAAGGGTGTAGTGAAATAAAAGTTTAAGAATAACTTTATATTATATATATATAAAATAAAAAATGAATATAATTCAATTCTGTATCATGAGCAAATATTGAAAATGGCATACGCATGCATGATTTGAAATATCTTCTTCTTCACTAAAACAACTGAATAATATTTAAACTTTTAATCCAGACAGAAATCTCTATTTCGTCGAATCGCTCTGCTTTTTACTTTGAAAAAAATCGTTTTAGCTTTTCGCAGCACCTCTGCAAATTCATAACTTTTTCAATCAGAGGGTTTCTCTCGAACATCGAAAAGCTTCGGTACCAAAGTAAAATGCTCCTACAGCAATCCCATGATAATTGCTTTTGCAATACATGAAGGGATGGGTCCGCGGAACCCAAGAGAAGGCGGATATTGGTTGTAGCACTCGTACAACAGCCAATCTTCCATTAAAAACTGCTGGCACCTGTGGTCAAAGTGCGGAGTCGCTCACTCTCGTAACTAACTTATAATCCTTTTTTTTGAGCCCTTATATTTCCGCGCGAGGCCCTAGAGTGTCCTTAAAAGGTGCTTTATTGATTCAGCGGTTTTCAGCGGAAAGACCTAGAATTTTGTTAAGAGGATGTGGAATTCATAGTTTTAAATTATAAACTTAAAATTCATAAATTTAGTTCATTGAGAATATTTATGTATGAATAAAAGATATTTAGCTTTGCTATATGAATACGTGACTTTTTTCTCGCCATATAGTGTGCACATCTCCCATCAAACACTGTGTCAGTCAATGCAACATTATATTTATAAACTGAATTTAACTCATTTTGTGAGCTTCATTTGCAACTTTTTTCTCCGTAATGCCGTATTTTATCAAATAAACATCTATTATTTAGCTATTGCTAATAAAAGTTTAATTTCTCTTTGCATATTAATCTATATAAAGACGGGAATCACGGAATCATATATCTTCTAACAAGGAGAGGGTCTAACCTGCGGGAAACGGATTTTAGCGGGCATTGGAGAGTCGATTTCTGGTACCTAAAAATGTAGTTTAGTGCTGACAATTTCATCCAATGGGCCCTGTTTCTTGAGATATAGGCAATTTAATCTCAAATATCCTCTATTTCGTTAAAAAATGATGTCTCTTCTATTGAGTGTCACATTGCAAATATTTATGATACGAAAACGAGCAAAAAAGATTATAAAAGGTAAAATTTAAGCCCTGATTCGTTAAAAAATATTGATTTTTCAGGAAGTTACAAGCAATTAAAGATAGCGTACGAAAATGGTTAAAAATACGATCCATTTAATCGGTTAAAATGAAGACAAATTTTTAACCATTTTCTAACGCTATCTTTGATTGCTTTTTTTAACTTCCTGAAAAATCAATGTTTTTAATGAGTCAGGGCTTAAACTTTAGCTTTTACTGTCTAATTTTATAATCTTTTTTGCTCGATTTCGTATCATAAATATTTGCAATATGACACTCAATAGAAGAGACATCATTTTTTAACGAAATAGAGGATGTGTGAGATTAAATTGTCCATATTTCAAGAAAAAGGGCCCATTGAATGAAATTGTCAGTACTGGGCTTCATTTTTAGGTATCAGAAATCGACTCTCCAATGCCCGCTAAAATTCGTTTCACGCAGGTTAGATCCTTTCCTTGTAAGTGTACATATCGATTGAAAAAAAAAATTAAAAAACTGGACTTTTTTGATCAGTTATCGCAATTTTTACTTAAAGTTTTACTTAGAGTCCCAGAAGAGCATTTAAAATTTCGAAGCAATAGGATTAATAGTTTTTACGAACCACATCGGTAAAAAAATTACATAACTTTAATCAGTAAAGTCTACATCATATAGTAAACCTTCAGCTTTCTCAGATACCCTTTTGCTGCTTTATGCTCTCATCTAGCTAATCTACCTTTTTCTGCTTTGTTTCTCCCCGCTCAGATCGATAAATCGTATCGCTTCTTGGTGACTTTTAATGTCGTTAGTACCGCACTCACGAGTTGCTCAATTTAAACCAAGCCTTTTTCCAGAATATTTCATGAAGACAATGTCCTTATCACATTTTCTAATTAATAATAAGCGAATATGTGTTTTGTGTTTACAGTGATCCAAACATCAAAAACAAATTAACAAAGCAATAGGTAGTGAAAGAATTCACATCTGTGGAAACCGTTATTTTCAGTTATCTGATGTTTTGCCACTGAAATACTGGCAAATTTTGTATCATCTTTCAAACTGTCAGTTGCTATCAAATGATTTTTTCTTTCAAATTCAGATCGACGAATTGATTCGTTCATGAATTTTGTATCCATTTTTGCAATACAATTGAGGAATAGCTCTAGCAGTTTGAATGTTTTTACTTCGGAATTAAAAGCTCAACTCATATTGGAGTGTCGCTTCTGCACTCAAATCTATTTGCACTAATACATTTGCAATAGTATATGAACTCTGAATGAACGTTCTACAGAAATTTAATATTAAAAAAATCAATGATTAAGCAGCTATTGCGCGCTGGAGCAGCTATTGCTCGCTAGAGATGAAGTTGGAATTTCGTTATAATTCTTTATACGAAATATAAACTACTGTACTTTACGCCAATAATAAAAAAGATTATACTTCCAACATATTTAATGAAATTTCATAAAAATAAATTATTTTCGATGCATAAATTAGTAATATTATGTTTACAACAAACAAAAAATACAAGCAATGCTCTGTTACAATGCGCGACAGTTGAATTTCAAACTTTAGTCCCCGAGTATCCAACGGAGGCAAAGGCCGTACCCTCCTCTTCTCTTTGCGGACTATTCGATGTCGAATCCGACAGTCACAGTTACGTGGTGCACTGAAAAAAGGTAATTAAATGTCTGAAAGAAATGAATTCCTCTAAGTGGAACAATCAGTTCGGTTCGCCGACGAGGGACATCTAAAAAAGGAATAAGAGCGGAAATAGCGGAACCAAAATAGAGCTCGATGAATGGAGACGAGGGAGAGGTAGAGAGAATGAGAGGGAAAGAGAGCGAGAGAGAGAGAGAGAGGGGGAGAGAGAGAGCGAGAAAACGACAAGACCGGGATGAAGGTGAGTGCAGGGGAGGCAAAAGGAAGAGAGGCACGAACGCGTTCGAAGGGGTAGGAAAAAAGCTACGTTCGAAAAATGCCTAGGCGATCGACGTGGACTCCAAAATAAAGCAGTGATTTTTTGGATCGTCACTAATGGGTATCGTTTTACAAAAAAAAAGTTGGACGAACATTGGCGAGACCTTCGTCTTAAGTGCAAAAAATTCTTATTTTTTATCTGTACTGCAACGAAAATTCTAAAACATTTTAAATTTCTTTTCTTAAAAGAAACTATGTAACGGTGGAATTTTTTAAAATTAAGAATGTTTAATGAAAAATATTTAACCTTCTTAAACTTAAGAGATTGAACTATTTAAAAATTCAACTCAGTCAATGCATAGGAAAATTCTACGAATCTTACGATATCTTCTATGGTTTTAGTTAAATTCGTCTGTTATGAAGCTATTGTGAAAAATACAAGAAGCTCTGGGTTCGATTTCTCGGTCCTCTTTCGGTATCACGGTAAAACTCGGCCAAAATGTATAAATAACTGGGGTGCGCAAGCCAATTGCGATTTACTTCGTTAAATTTCTGCAGAATTCGGATTGGCGAGGCTATCGCGATAAGGGAATCCGGAGCCTAAAGGTTACTCCACTCGATTTCTCTTTTCGCTCGTATCTGCGACTACGTGTATTCTCAATGGTATCAAGATTTCGAGCTTGTAGCTTAAAATAGACGAAGTGCAAGTTTTATTTAAATGACTAATTGGCTGTGTTAGTGCGATTGGGTTGCATTTACACTAGCGAATCGGTATATGTTTAAGGGAAGACTGAGGTGAAAAGATAACATATTTTCCTATTCATTGTATGAAAAAATATGTTGTTTTATATATATGTGTGTATGTTATATATATATTATACATATATATATGTGTGTGTGTGTGTGTGTGTGTGTGTGTGTGTGTGTGTGTGTGTGTGTGTGTGTGTGTGTGTGTGTGTGTGTGTGTGTGTGTGTGTGTGTGTGTGTGTATATGGGTTACATATTGTAACATTGCACTTAAAATAAGTATTTTTGCAAGTTTTTAATCCTAAATATTAAATATATATAAAGTTATGCCCCTGAAAGTAGTGAAAAATAATTGATCTTTGGAATGAAGTGTGCACATCAGAAGTTTACTCTCAGCCTTGGCTCTTCTAGAGCATTTTTTGACAAACCGAAACAAACAAAAATTGGTTGGAGAAATAAGAAATGTGTCTAATATATATTTATTTGAAAGACATGACCTATTATCAAAATGTTATTGCAGTAATTTTACTATTTTTAGTTAAACAAATAATAGAAAAAGCATTTTTTTTAGTAAAATTTTTAGTAAAATTATGATATTTTAACCAAAAAGTGTTGCTTCTAGTATTTAAAAATAGTACCTGCTTTATTAGATCAATTAAAAAAAAAAATGATGCGCATACCCCTTTTGAAATATTGAAACCATAAATTTTGATAAAATAAGCTTGAAACTTTTGATACAGTTTGAATAAAAAAAAAACTTCTAAATTGTGATCAAACAAAAAAAAGATAAATAAAAAACGCATTGTTTCTCCATGTTTTTTTATATAATCTTATATCATTTAGTAAAAAAAAAAACTGTAGCTGGTTATGTAATAAATCAAACCACTAATGACTTAATCATCATAAAAGTATTGAATAGCTTTTCTGAGCAAATTTGAGCCCTAATACATAAACCAATATTTTTTACTATAGTACACTCGTAAAAAGTCAAGCAATGAAAAAGTCAAAAAGCGAATTCACGCTTTAATACACGTGATAATTCAAAATTTTTGATAGTTTAATATAAAAAAAATACTTTTATTTTAGAATATTTATGCAACCAATAAATAAATATGTGCAAAAGACTATTTTTAATAATTGTGATATTTTTTTGAACTATTGTAATTATCAACAATGTTTTCAAGTACCTTGAATTATTATTGTGTGTTTTAGTATTGTACATATTATTCACCTTCTATTTTACTCAAATATGTCAAGAACTTGTTTTTATATATTATTTTTGTCAATAATTAAAAGTACATGTAAAAGAAAAATCATCGTTAAACTAATCGAACAACAAAATTAATCAAGTAAGGCTTTAGATATTTGACAAAATTAAATTTAGGTGTTAATTTTGAGAAGTTTCCTCACGTCTCCACTTCGTACGTTAGTTCCACCATTTTAGTTTCATAGTTCAAGCAAGTGTTCCTGAATTGTAATGAGTCTATAAAGACAAGTCACACCTGTCAAAATAGAATAATATAATAGTTTCAATAACTCACTTGCCGCAATCAAAATTATCCATTATTATACCTTTTTTGCGAAAAATTTCTGTAATAAATTGCTGAATAAAAATTATTGTCTTCAAATTTTTAAGCTAAAAGCCGAAGTGAGAATGTAAACGCAGAAGAAAAATATTGTGGATAAGAAAGATTGAAAACGAGGAAAAGGGATGAAGCAGAAAAGAAGACAGGGAGATGCAAGACATCACGGGGTACAGCCGAAGCAACGGCGAGATCAATTGACGGGGGCAATCGATTTGAGGTCACGTCCGCGAAAATCCATGGAAGTAGTAAAGAGCAAAGGCAGCTGACAAGAGTAAGCGACGGAGATAAAAGTGTGCGCAGCAAAGTATAAAACGAGGAAAGGAGAGAAAGCTGATGGTGTGGATTGGAAACACGATTATGATAAAAATTGCAGAATTAGTGCTATAGGAGAATGAGAATCGAGTTTATAGGGTAAGTGTAGCTTTTTGAAATCATTAAAACTTTATGTTTTATTCTAAAAGCTGACGAGAGTTCATACAAGCGAAAATTGCTTTTTAGGACAACACGCGCGTAACATTGTAATTCATGTGGAGCGACATTATGTTTTTGTTGCGCGTAATTTTACGAAAGTTTATGGTCTATAAAAGTTGTTCAACTAAAAATAGTTTTATCTGTACTCATATTTTCTTTTTTATATTTATTATAACCGTCTACGGCGAGTTTATTAAAAAGTTTTCATTGAAATATTTTTGTTCGTATGATGCGTACATAAAATATTTTAAAAATTAATGTAAATTGAATTCTTGTATTTAATTAAAACCTTGTAAACGGTACGATCTGTATTTTAATTAAAGCAATATCATGAATTTACTTGAAAAAACAACAATACAAAAGTGTTTACTGCGGCGATTTATTTTCCATAATAGAAAATATTGAGATTAAAAGCTATTTTAATAATTAATAAAGCTAATTCAATGAGAACAAGTAAAGTCTACAGATCACATTACAAATATTTAATTTTGCTAGCAACATAACACATACATATATATTCATCTGGGAAAAAAATATTCATTAAATATCTTTTTCACATTATTTAATAATTACACCTTCAGATAAAGTACTATGAAATTTGGCACCGTAATCATTTGAATCTACTCATTAGTCGGATATACCACTCCTAATATATCTCCTCGGCACCACTTCGTAGCGAATTTTCCGGTCGCCTGTAAACCCCCAATCAATCAAAATTTGCAGCTACACGCTCACTCCGCCCTGCACACGCAGGGGAGTGGGGGCGAATAAGAGCCGCGGCAGGTTGCACTTGAGTGCCGCTCGGAAGATCGGCTTTACGATTATGGAAACGGGCTACTGCAGGTTATTACGATTGCTGCTCATGCCATAGAGGGAGAGGGAGAGAGAGAGTGGTTGAGAGGAAGAGAGGAAGAGAGGGAGAGTGTGAGAGTATGTGAGAGAGACGGTGCGTATGTGAGAGAGAGCCGACAGACAGGCAGAGACAGAGAGAAAGAGAGATCAATGCTATACCTTTTGGTGCTGCAGTGGCAGAGCTCTTAGCCGTTGTCGAATGACTCCGGGTGTCCGACTTTGGCTCTCGTATTTCCGTCGGTGCAGCTGCAGCTTTTACGCGATTCGACTTTGCGGCGGTTCGCGACTTTTCGGATTTACGTCTCACTTCTCTATTTTTCGTGCGCGCACGCGCGCTCAGACCGCAGTAAAGCGATTGTTGCTTCGGTGCGCGCTAGTGGCACTCGCGCCTGCGCATCCCCTCGACGCGCGAGACCCTTTGCTTTATTTCGTAATTTTTCGCCATGCGGCTTTGGGGTTTTACGCTCTTTCGCGCTCTTATTTTGTCTAATTTGAGCTTCCCCTCGCGTTGCAATAAAGCTGGAGTTGAATATGAATAATAAAATTTGAATGTATAAACGAATTTTCTTTTTTGTTTTTTTTTTTTTCAGTAGGCATCGGCACGATAAAAACATAAAAACCGAAGAATAAATATTATAATTATTTTATGCCATTATTCTGCTGGTATATGTAGTCTTTAATTAATTGTATTGTATGCAGCATTATGTAAAAGTATAGGGAATTCCCATTGCTTTCACCAACTAATGATTAAATAAAACGTATGTACATAAAAACCGTCTGCAGCTTGAAAATCAACCAAAAAACTCGTTAGCCTTTCTCGTTTTGACATCAAAGTATTAATTAATGGGATCAATATTTACGACGACTATAATGCTGCATTTGGCATTGCATTTTGGAAATGTTGGGTAAATTAGAGGACTCTTATAAGCTTCTGTGAAATCTCTATAAAATCATAGAGAGGTTTTGAATGGTCTAAAGCTCTTTAATCATGAATAAAAATCAATTAAAATGCGACTCTGAAATGAACCTGAAAAGAAAAAATTAGTAAATTACTTGAAAAGACCCTGTGTGGTATTTTATGGATTTTTTATTTTGTAATATTCAAATTGTTCGCAAAATATAGAATTACTCGATTATTTAACATTATGGTGATGTGAAATACCGACATAATTTTCAAACATGGATATCTCATGAAAATACCAATAGAATCGTCCAAAAAAAAATTGAGTGTAGTATTAACATATACGGAGCGCTTGACAAACGTGTTTTTCCAAAAAAAATATGAGAATTTATTTAATTAAATAAAAATCGTACTGTCGGTAAGTAGAAATCTGCAATTGACCTACTTTTCAAATGAGCATATCTAACGAAAATGCTAATAGAATCACTCAAAAAAATTCCTGGATATAGTGTTTATGTGTACAGAGCGCTTGACAAAATTTGTTTTCCGAATAAACGCTTGAATGTTGATTTAAAAAATATTGAAACTCACGGTTTCACATGGCCTTAAGATATTAATAATAAAATGTATATAGGTAATGTAATTATCACAATATCACTAATTGTTTTGAAATTGAGAAAATTTTTAAAAAGCTATATTTTGTAAAAAAAAAAAAACATTTTTGGTCTCATTCAACAACTTTCCCTTTTTTTATCATTAAGAACTCAAAAGTTTTTTAGTATACCGTATTTTGAAAGGGTATTTTCTTTTTTTATAATTTTAAGTATTTTCTTGTAAGAACGACCTGAACAACGTTAGAATTTCATTTGCCGATTCTTGTAAATACTAGGCTGCATTCTTTGTACTAGGTGATGTGCTTCAAGGATATACAACTTGTTCTGAAAATGTATGCGTCTGTAAACATAATCTTGTAGAGCGCAAAATTCTAAGAAAAAAAGTTCCTTTACCATTTTTTTATATGACTAGTACTTTTTTAGTAACTGATGTGTTCAAATTGTTTTTAATAGAAGATGTATACCTATGTTTATAAGATGATGTCTATAGATATACAATTCCTATTAAAAACAAACAATTTAAACACATCAGTTACTAAAAAAGTATTAGTCATATGAAAAAATGGTAAAGGAACTTTTTTCTTAGAATTTTGCGCTCTACACGATTATGTTTACAGACGCATACATTTTCAGAACAGGTTGTATAAAAAACGGCTAGAAACTTACAAAGTAAACATTCCATGTGTAAAAAGAGTTACCGTAAATAATAACTGCATATTGAAAGTGAACAAATGATCCACCTCTCGTTTTTATCAAAATAAATGAAATCATTTGGACGATAGTTCTTGGAAATCCTGAAAATTTCTTGGAATATTTCTTACATGTAACAATTTCGGTCACATACTTGATATGTAACTCGTGAAATATAACTTATTCAAGTGTACTACTTTCCATCTCCGTTACATTTTCATGTGCATTTTTCAGTAGGCTTTTGCCTCTCCTTCTCTCCGTCACACACACGTTCACATTCTCTTTTTCTGTTTGTGGTCGTTTTTCTATCCTTGCACCTCCACTCCTTTTTCTTTGCCGTTTCTTTCCATCTGTGGTAACTCGGAGGCCTTGGAATGAAACCCAGCAGCAACCACTCGAGGTGGAGATTCTCCCTCTTTCTCTCTCCATCTCTTGAGATCTTCGCCTCTTTTCTTTATTTTCCTTCTCTAACCCACTTCACTCGTTACACCCTTACTCGCGACTTCTTTTCCTTCTTTCGCCATCTCCTCTTTCACTTGCGAACTGTCCACACTTGTCCTTATTACTATTCTTTTTAAGCGTGGTAACTCATGTAATATAAATTATTTAAAAATTTTTTCTAAGAGTTTGTGTTTCTCATTGCTTACCTGTGTGTATCTATAGATACAGTTCTATAGATAAGTTATAGTTATATAGTTAAGTTGGTTATATATAAGTTGTATATGTCATTATTTACTTTTTGGTAATTTTGTTTTTGTTTACTGATATAGGTATGCCTAAAATTTCAGTCATATTGTTTACTACACAGTGGTTTAATTATAAACCTCGTTTCAGTCTTAAATGAAAAAGTTTTAATAAAATTATAAAAATTGCATTCCGTATACGAGATCTATAAAATGATTACGTTATTGCTTATACAATTGAAGATTTTATTGAATTAAGACTGAAATGTATTAGTTTAAAAGGGCAAATGTAAGAAGGCACAAGATTGAGTATTAATATTATAATTTTAATTTAATCGACAAAAACTATTTGCATTTTACTTATAAAGGACAAATAGAACTATTAAACTAATAGGAGCAATCAACATGCTTTCATTTAACTTTTTTTCAATTATGCGCAGATAACATTTATTGGACAATAAGTCATAAATACAGCTCTGCTGCACAAAACCTATGTATTTCCTCCTCCTCTCTCCCGGCAAGTTTGAATGCATCAAAACCATCTCTCTATTTTAACTGCTGTGCTAGTCAGTTTTGCGCTCCTACCCGTGAGCAGGTCGCACACAATAATAGAGCATACACGCAGCAACCCGGGTTTTATCGAGACCGCATCGATGGACTCGAACATGTGTTATACGTGCCACGGCCTGTTGGTCGTTGGCAGTGCTGCTGCTGTATCATGAATGCACGTAGCTATACGAGAACACGACCCGCAGGTCGATATCACTGCCTAGGTTTCATTCTTTTAACAGTATTTTCAGGAGCATATTTTGAATGCGCGAAGACGATGGCTACACCGATATCGTGCAATAATCATCTTCTCAGAAAAAAAATTAATATAAGGTACAGTGACAATAAAGGTAATATAAATGATGTTACATTGACCGCGTACACAATTCGATCACCTAGCACTAGTGGAAAAGGGGATACTTTGTGCGCGCTAAACAGGCATCTAATGTCGAGTTTTACGCACTCAGTTATAAAAAGTACTATTACGTAATTGTTTACTGTCTGTACTGTAGAATATTACTGTTTTTAATGAATTATACGACCAAAATATTTGTCTTAAATTTTTTAATGAGGCCCTACGGCCAATACGTCCTTAAGTTATCAACGCTGCCAAAATTTTTGGCATTTAATTTTAAAAACAAATTAAATTAAAGTAGAAGTACTGCATAAGAACTACTGATAATGATTTGCTTAAAAACTCATTAGTTTTCTATGTACAATATTTTAGTGCTTAAATCTTTTTATAAAATAAATAATCCTTTCTATAGTATAGCTAAAATAATTTTTTGTAGTTTTTAACCTATTGTAATATTGACCAATTTATGAAAAAAAATGTTTTATTTTTATATAATTTGTTTTTGAAATTAAATTTCAGAAATGTTGACAGTGCTGGTAACTTCAAATCAGACTAAAAAATATTAGCGTGTGAATGCTTTCTTCAACTCCATTCTAAGATAACGTTTTATTGTCCGGATTCCAAGATATCGTATTTTTCAACCGAATTAACAGATACCACTTTCTTCAACCATGTTCTCAAATACGCCTTTATCAACCCAATTTCGAGATAATACCTTTTTACTCAAGAGCATTGAAATCAACATATTGTTAGCTGAAAAAGTAAAAATTAAGCCTTATAAAATTAAACTCTTCTAAAATTATTTTTATTTGTTTATGGAAGTATTTTGTATTAACCATATCCAATTGGCGCTTGATATATCATCTAATCCCGTCAATTTATCAAGTATATTTTTATAAATTTTTACATATTGTGATGACGAAGAAAATACCGTATTTTTCGGATAAAAAAGTGCAGTTCTAAAGAAAAAACATAAATAATAATGGCAATTAAAAACAGTGACGTAAATTTCTCTGTATTTGTTCTATGAGCACCGACCGAGCGATCGCAGCCACCTTGGTCAGAAAATAAATTCATCGTGTTCTCGCGGATCGTTTGTACCGCAGTGGCGAACCCCATCAAGACAAACGGCTCCATACTTCGCAACTGCAGTACTTGCATCGAAATCCATGTCGAGAGCATCACCGCCTGCTCCAACGTGCCTGCAACATGGGAGGGTGTAGCAGCACGTCGAGCCTGCGCGCGGATACTATCCTACTCTACACATTGCGCGTGTACACGAGGTCGGCCAGCACTGGCAGTAGTAGCATATCTGCGTTCGCCATCGCCCGGCCGAATAGCCTCGTTAATGGTTCAGCGAACTGCGGCTTCAAATTTCATTTCCGTGTCCTTGCGGCAGAACGCGAGAGGTCCGCCAATCGGACGCGATAACTCCTCCGATAACTCTCTCCCTCTCGCTCTTTGGGAGTGCGCTCGTTCGCCAGATCTCCTTGTGCACGTGCAGGATGCAAATGCGGTCGCGTGCGCAGTCTGATCGGGATCGATGTTTGAGCAGCTTAGGTTATTTGGACTTTAATTACAGTGCAACTAAATTATCATCTTCATGAAGTCAAAAATCAAAAGGTTGTTAAATTTGCCATTTTAATAAGCACTTCTGTAGTAGTATAATTAATAGTATATAATTCAGTGTGAGTTGACTTTAGATCGCTTACGCGAATGAACGTGCATACAAACTCAGCTCTGTTATTCACGAGTAAATACCAAAGCATGGAATATTCCAATCGAGTAACCGTCGAATTGCACAAATTAGTCAAAGACATCAGAGACATTCTGGATGCCACAAGTAACGGAGGGGAACCAAGGAAATACCGATACCAAAACCATGCAAAAAGTGACGCTATAACACAGCATGGAACTTCCGGGGAAGAGCCGAACAACATTGTTTGTTCTAGTTTTATCGGTTGCGACTTCTGTAATATTGATTCACGTGAGGCGGCGCCTGCTGCTCGTCATGGTGTACATTATGTGCAGTGTATTGACGATTACTATGAATGCATTAAAAACAATAAATCATCTGTCGAGAAGGACACAAATATAGATATTATGGAAAATAGTTCTCGGGACCCACTCACACTACTGTTTCGATTCCTCTGTGCTGCTTTGGTCGGTGATGTTATGGCTTCAAAAAATAAAATTACTGGAATCCACTTTAAAAAGGCATTATCTTGGAGTCCAGTTTAAGAAGGCGTTAGCCGAAGGTCCGATTGAAAAAGGACATGCATATTATTAAAGATATAGCTATTTATAAGAAATATACCTAGGTAAAGAATGATCCAAGATCTCTAACCATAAATATATAATCAAAATCTAACAATTACTGGAATTTAAAAACGAAACATATTTTAAAGTATTATTATACAAAATATATATTTGAAAATGTGATTTTTTTAATTTACTACCATAAAACAAAATATTACTATGCTTCATATTATTTCTACGTCAGCTTATTTAATTATTATAATTATTGTTCTCTAGATAATCAATTAATTCTAAGACACTTTAAAAAAATGTATTTTATTGACATTGTCATTGAATACAATTTTCGACGTATCCGTTCGTATTTAAAACTATAATTCGCACAGTAACCGACAGTTTGGCAGGTATAGCACTGTCGCCACGACAGACGATCACTAAGGTTAAGCAGCATTGGGCGCGGACAATACTTGGATGGGTGATCGCGTTTTTTTCTGCGACTACCTCGTGTGATCGGTTAGGTGTTGAATTGACTTCTGACAAATTGAACTGCAGGGACACGTTTTCCTAATTAGGATTATCCCATGTGGTTTGTCTATACGTTTAACCCCCCCCCCCCCCCAAAAGGCATAAACCTGGATGAATGCGGGATGGATGAGGTAGGGAAAATAGTTTATAGGAAGAGGTCCTCAGGATAAATGTATAGGTTATGTGTAATAATAATAGAAAAAGGAAAAATAAAGGTGTGGAAGGATATGTGCTAGCCCAGTAGACTGCGTAGAACCACCAATTAAAAAAAAAATTATCTCACACAATTGAACACATTCTGTTGTATTTTGTTACTAAGAAACAATAGATTAAATTATTTTGGAATTTCTGCCACTCGATCAAGACGTCCATGGGTTTAGCTCCATCCTTACCTGGAGAAATAGCTGTGACATCGGATAGATGAGAGTCATCCTCTTGCTCGTGACAAAAAAGTATAGAGCCTTATTTCCATTCAATATCCGCTTGAGAAAAAATAAAATTGAACCGCCGGGTGCTGTAACTCGTTACGCTGGATTTCGCCGCTTGTTTATTTCTTTAATAACTAAAAAACGGTAATAGCTAAAAATATGGTTCAATTGCGAAAAAAGTGCGCTATAACATTCTCTACAAGAATCCATTGTCAAAATGTGGATTTGTGATATTTGAATAATAGCCCGATGGCAATACTTACGCGGCAAAATCCGGGCGTAACGAATTACAATACCAGATGGTTTAATTGTGGATTTAAATTATTTAAAAATCTGATATTGTAACGATCGAATTTACAATTATTTTATACTCTAGTAATCATAATGGAACTATTATTATATAAATCAAAGGTACATCTTCGCTTCATAACTGAGAATGAACGTAAATAAGAGCAACAAATAAAACATACTCATGCGATAAAAACTCTGTAGAAAATATTAAAAAATATTTTATCTCAAATACGTCAAAAACTAATCATTGAATTTATATGAAATTGTAAACGTAATACTCCAGACACCATATACTAAAATAATAATAAAAAACAATAAATATTTTGCAAGAACACGGTCGAATTTTGAGCTTTACCATACAACAGTGATTGAGTGATTGATTTTATTGAAATTGTTGAATTCTGCTGACATCAACTTTTTCATTTATTAAATTTGTAAGAAACCCCATTCATTCTCTTTTCCGCGTATCGCATTTTCCAACACTGAACCAGTTTTAGTGCAATTACTCTCTATTAAAATGGTCACAACATGTACGGCATATCAAAATTAACCGCTTCTTCCTGATACGCTCGCTCCCCCCAAGAGGTCCTCCCTCCCGCAATCCCTGAAGTACGCGAATGCCCGCGCGAGTACTACACGGGCGACTCCGCCACGCGCGCGCTTATCTTCGGGACCCTCGAGGGCTGCGTACCTTTCCTGCAGGTACTGGCAGTCGTGTTTCGAGTTATGCTTGTGCAAGGCTCTCCAGTGGCGTGGAGACTAATCGAGGAGGAATTAGCAAAGTCGCTGGCGCAGCGAGTAAGCTCGGTGGAGTTGCGGCGTAGATTTGGAAACGGTCTGATGGTTTTTCGACCCTTTGATGGAACCTGCGGATTACATTGGTCAGCTCCTCGGATTGCTGTTATTGATGAGTGAAGCGTTCCTGCTATAGTGCAGTGGTAGACATTCGGTAGAACAAATTGGTGTACTTTGTAAATTATTTTAGTTAGTCCAAATTTATTTTAAATTCTTGTGAAATAGAATAGGGACAAATGATATTTTGCCATTTTTTTTTTGTATTTTGCAGTATCATCTGATACAGTTTTGTTTATAAATTCATATAAATTCGATATTTAAGAAGTATATTTTTACTCTTCTTAACGGAGTTTTTAATTTCGAATATAACAAAATTATTATTGATTAAAATCTTTACCAATATAAATAATAATACTTCTATTCTCCAACTCAAGATTTATGAATTTGAATTTTGTATAAATAAATTAATATTTTACTATCTAAGAACATTATCAATAAAATTTATCACAGAATAGCGAAGGAAGATTTTATATATATATATATATATATATATATATATATATATATATATATATATATATAACTAAACTTAAGTTTTTTAATTATTTGGATAACGCCGTTGGCTCTCCGCGCTTACACTACCCGCCGCAACTCTCAGTGCATCACCAAGTCCGTGTCCGTGATTGTGTGTAGAAGAATTGCACATCTATTTGCTGAACTCTTTCTTAGGTAGAAATATTAAAACTCTTCACAACTTGTATCACTCGGTCTTCATGTACTGAGGAAGAAGACAATCAAAACGTAGTTGAAATTGGCAGTAACTTCTGATGAGCACAGGACGTTGACTTCGGACGAGCAGCAGGCAAAAGAGAGCGAGCTCTCACCCAGCTCCGTATTTATACAGGATTTCGAGAGCCTATCACTCGTCAATAACTCGAGTCATGTTAACATTTGGTCTTCTCTCGTACCTTTATTAATTTCGCGATACCATATGCTTGTCGAAGACCTCATATTCTTATAATCTCTGTCGTCGCCAATTGCAGACGAGAGGGTCTTTACCTCTTTGGTAGATAGCGCGTGCGCAGCACGTACCAAGCCCTGGCAACGAGTGAAAATCTACACTTGTTTTCCGAAATGCCGACTGGTTGAACTGCTCAAGATGAGAAATAACAGAATCGAGCGGTCGTAAGACGTCCGCGATGATGCGTGGGAAGATTTCATCAATAAAATGGGCAAGTATAAAAAAGGCCGACACGTAGAGTATGATTCGTCCCTTTCTGACGGTTCAGAGCCTTCGCTATAGAAACTCGCACTGCTCCTTGACATGAGTTTCACTATGTGCTAAATTAGAGGGTCATAAAGGTTGCTCCGGGCCTTCTTCACGATCCTTACTTTTGTTTTTTCTAGTGATTAGACTAACAAGGAGAGTTCTCTGGAAAACAGATTTAAACGGAGCATTGAGTCGATTTCTGGTATCCAAAAATGAATGTTTTTCTTCAGATATGTGCACTCTAATCTAAAATAAGTTTTATTTTGTTAAAAACTAATATCTCTCCTACTGACTGCGTTACTTTGCACATATTTAGCTTAGAAAAGAAGAGCAAAAATATTCTGAAAGTAGATAAGAATAGCTCAAATTTTAGCTTTGTTTTATTAAAAGTATTATTTTGCAAGTAGTGCTACATATTGTATAAGAATTATATCGTACGAGTCAGAGTGTAGAGTGAACATCTGAATTATATTTTTTATTAAAGACGAACATTATAATGGTGACTTAATGTATTTTAAAAAGATTTACAACATTTTCAGACGATTTCATATTACACCTTTTGAGCTTGACTATAAGGTGTAACATGACAACTACATTATACTAAGGAGTACTAAGGAGCTGAACTCTTCATTTACAGTTATTGCATCTAAATTAATTAAATTGTTGCCACCGGATCAACTTTTGCAAACTAAGAAGATTGTATGTAAAAATACTGTATTTAACTCTTACGCAAATATAGCTAGTATT
The DNA here is from genome assembly GCA_036365515.1 of Torymus aiolomorphi. Classification (NCBI taxonomy): domain Eukaryota; kingdom Metazoa; phylum Arthropoda; class Insecta; order Hymenoptera; family Torymidae; genus Torymus; species Torymus aiolomorphi. Next base: position 195,877,888 of record CM070875.1, on the reverse strand, counting down.
GGTGTCAGCGTATTGTGAACGATGGTACTGTCCTCTAAATTAAATTTTTATATTTTATACATTCGCTGTGCATTATTATCAATTTTGTCATAATAGTTTGTAATCCAATACTTGATTTTATTGCACAATTGTCCGCATTTGTAAGAAGCCGGTTGCCGATACTACTTTTCTCTTGTATGTCATGTATTCAGATGGTACATTTTTGTTTTCGCCATATAAAATATAAATTAAGGTAGCTAAACATGTAACAAACTGATATATACCTAAAAACTATTGCCCAACATTTAATATCAGACAAAATAAACAAATGATCAAGTTGTTACATTGAGAGCTTAATAGCTTATGCAATTCAACAACTTTCAATAAAAATGTATATATAGTTGTCTCTGTTCCGAAATACAAACTTTCAACTCCCAGATACTAGTAGCAAAGCTTAGTAAACTACTCTCTGTGATCGCTTTTAGCATTCAATGCGTGAAAAGCTTTCAAACATACATTACATTTTTACGTAAAATATTATTATTGAAGTTTTAACTTTTTATCATGATAAATACTACATTTTATTTTTAATATTTATTTATTTTGGTAACAACAGTAGCCTTGTTATTTTATTTTCGTTTCGACTTTACTCTCTACATACGTTTAACTTGATTTCTACGGCTTTAAAATCCTCGCTCAACTGCTATCTTCATTTATCGCTCTCAGCCGTCTACATTTAGTTATCATTTGTTGGACTCAAAATTTTACTGGTTTATTACTATATTGTTAAAGGATACAAATGTAATAACGTAATAATTTGTGAAAATTTTACTGAGGCTTATTTTATTTTATTTTAACAAATGTTATTTATTAACTTATCTCTAAAACTCTATTTAGCTTAAATCTTTTATTACTTTCTGCGTAATAAATTTTGTACATTATATACTAACTAGAAGAAGCTGCGAACTCCGGATCACGGATTCGGCTCAAACTTTGCGATATGTTTTTGGATGTAGAAATATAAAGAAAACTGCAATATTAGACCCTAACGCTCAACAAAACTGAAGTTCTGCGCCTTTTTAGCTTTATTTTGAAAAAAGGCTTGAAAAAAACCTCTTCTTGAAACGGTAACCATTTAACTCCGGGGAGTCTTAAATATAATTTCAAAAATAGAAAATAAAACTAGAGAAAATGAGCTTTCATTTGCTTTCTTAAGAATTAAAAAATGTTGATTCCTTCAAAAGTTATGTAAGTTTAAAATTAAGCATCGAAATGGCATCAAAATATGCCGGTAGTCGAACAGTTTAATTTTAGGGATTAAACAGTGCATTTTCGATGCTCTATTTTAAGCTTTTATAACTTTGAAAAGAATCAACATTTTTTAATTTTTAAAAAAAATTTTTGAAATTATATTTAAGACTCCCCGGAGTTAAATGGTTACCGTTTCAAGAAAAGGTTTTTTTCAAGCCTTTTTTCAAAATAAAGCTAAAAAGGCGCAGAACTTCAGTTTTTTTGAACGTTAGGGTCTAATATTGCAGCTTTCTTTATATTTCTACATCCAAAAATATATTGCAAAGTTTGAGCCGAATCCGTGATCCGGAGTTCGCGGCCTCCCCTAGTAAGTAGAAGAGTGTTAAAAGTTGAGATCATAGATACAGCTCAAATGATGACATATATTTTGAGATGTAAAAATATGAAGGTATTGGTAATAGTAGATCCTAACGATTTGAAAATTCAATTTATGGATATTTTTTGTGTTATTGTATGAAATTTTTGTATATTTTGAACAGTAAATATTATTTATACCACTCTAACCTCAAAATCACAACTTTGGTATGATTTTTCGGCGCTCGTGGTATAAAATACCGTTCGAAACTAGTGCGTAAGTCGATTATTTAGGTGGTGTGACTTTTTCGCACTAGCTTCGCTCGTGTAAAAAGTCACACCAGCTAAATAATCGACTTTCCCACCCGTGTCGAAATGTACTATTACTAAAACAAACGTTATAAATATTAACTGTAGACATTAGCCATACAAGCGATTGACAAATGAAATAATATAAAACTTTGATAACAATATTTTTACTTTCCAAATACTACTCATAAATTCTTTATTTTTTCTTTCTAATATAGTTTATGGGCTTTGACAACCACATACGGCTGCTGTTAGATATTTGAGGTACGTCGATTTTTGTTAGTTATGTGAAGAACAAGAAACGTGAAATCGAGCCTGTTATTTATCTTATAAAGAGCACATACTCAAATATAAATACTCGAATAAAGGTATATTGGAACATAAGATCGGTGCTTTGTACGCGACGTTTCTGAGAGAATGCAGTTCTCGTGTGTAGTCATTGACTCTTCACGTAATTCAGTTATAGAAGCGTCTTCTCTTCTAAGTGGTATCGCTACCAAATGTGTGCTTGAGTATAAAAGAGGTTGTTCAATTTCTCGTAACTATTAATTTTATTATATCGAAGCTATATATATTATATCTTACATGAAGATAATATTATTATATGAATATTGTCATATCGAATCGTTCAAGAAATGTTTTTCGGTAAAATTTCGTTCGTTATTTCGAACTTTCTTCTGTAAAGAAGCAAAATATAAATTCTATTTATGATTTTTTTATTTTCTAGAAAAAGCCATACTGTTCATCTGCGAGAGTATATTTCAAATGATAACCTGATCAATTTCTTATTTATTATTGACTTAGTAAAATAATATATAAAAAGGACTCTGTACCCAATGGAAGATAAATAGAATTTACTGATGACCCTATTTTGCTAATGCATTTCTGCCATATTATAGATTCGGGCGCCTTTTTTGACAACAAAACTAGTCGCACGATAGTCAGTTTATTAAATTAATATGTTATTTAGAAAATTGATGTGATTTCAATACATTATTTTTATATTAACACTATTATATTTTAAATTCATTAAACGAGAAAAGGATCACTCTAACTATTCGCGGGCAACTTAAAGCACGTGTCCAATTCAAGGCTACCAGCTGTGTAGGCGAACAGTGTGGGTCAATGACTGGTGATTTCAGACGTTTCTAGCCATACCTAAATGCGAGCGCGTGAAAATACGGCGACGAACCGAGCGAAAATAGTTTATGTTAGCATATATTATCTGTACTAATTTTAGCATGAAGGAATATGAAGAAAATATGAAATATTAGTACAATGAAAGCATCAATGAATTATAAATTCAGAAAATATTTGATTTAATTCGCGTACTTTAATGATCACTTAGATTTTGGTTCATTAACTTGTATACGCAAACGTTATTTTTCAAATAATGTCATCCAATAATTTTGTTTCAATTTCAGACAAAATGAATTCCTCACTTAACACTAACCGTAATAACAGATTTTGCTTTAATTAATTTAAAGTGGTCTACTTCCAATATAAACAAGAATATGGTTCTTCATTAAACAGTGCGAACCATTTTTTGTTATTAACGGAAGCCATTATCATTCCGCGCTTTAACAACTACTACATTTTATTCTGTCGGCGCTAAATACTTCTGTTTCTCGTAGAATCCACCCGTGTTCCGCAAATTATTACGCTACAAATCCGCGCATTTTTTTCGCCGAGCCCCTTAAATTACAGCCCGTTAACGAAGAGATTTTCAGTTAATAACTCAGTGGCACACATGACGCGCGGGCGCGCCCCATCCTCCCACCTTTCCGCAAAAATACACCCCTTTTTTTGCAACGGGGGGGGGAGGGAAAAATATTTTCAACGGCGTGGTTGCGCGCTGACGAAAAAAATTGCCGTTCCCGGCGTAAACTCTGCGCTCTCTGGCGCCCCCTCCTACGCGCCCGGCAGCGGCGACGGCGGCGGCAGTGTACAGATATAGACTGTGAAGCTGCGCGCGCGCGCCAGATGTGTGCCGGCACAGCAGCCTGGAGCTGCCGCCGCTCCGCTCAGTCGCAGTCTCGACGCGGCGCCGCGCATTACGCACGCACGCACACATCGCATACGCACACACGAGTGTGGCATCTCTCGTATATACATACCGAGGGGAAGAGATTTTCCAGCGCACGGATCCGACAAGATGAGCGAGGTCACGTGATCGTTTATAAGTGTGAGTGCGTGTGTGGCGAGTCCAGTGCTTCCGAATGCTTTTTGGAGTACAAATGGAAACTCGTGACTCTCGTGGTTAAACGTATATTTTAAGATCGTCGAGGTGAACTCTCTGTATGCGGATGGAATAATAGATTCTCGTAAATATGTCCGCGCGTGAGGAGCAGTAATTATATACGTTTCTACAGCGTGCGTCGACCCATGCACCGAGAAATATAAATTAACTCTTTGGTTGTACGCTGTTAGTTGTGAGGGAAAGAAGGCAACGCACGAGTATGCGCGCGTGCACGCGTAAATAAACGGGTGGAGCGCGGCCGGCGGTATTTTCGGTTTCTCGTCCCGGAGGTTTATTTTCGTCTCCGCGACGGCGCCGGGAGAGCGGATGTGTGCTGTGCGCGAGTGAACGAAAAATTTTCTCCAAAAGTGAACTTGCTGCGAGGAGAGTGTCACAGGCGAAAGGGAGAAGGAACGTCTTTGTGCTCGTCGACGTAAGTGCCGAGTAACTTCTTGATTGGTGAATTGATGGGCTGTTTTTCGGTTCGGGCGACTTGGATGTTTAAAAAAAATAGCCTGATTGAGGATGGTTTACTCACTAATTAATTCGAATTTAACACAAGTTGTTATTGAGTTAGAGCTTCGTTTTTTTTTTTCTAGAGTAATGTATGGAATTTTAATGAAAAAGTATGTAAAAAGGTTAATTATTTTGATATTTAATTACTTAATATTTGTTTATTTTTTATACTTGTCAGAGCGATAAGAAAGTAATAACCAAGAGTAGTTCAATAAGTATTTCTAAGGTAGTTTTCTTCTCATTTAATATTTTGTGCAACTTGAATTTTCGAATCTTGCGTAAAGCCGTTTATCTTGATCATTTCATAATTGATATTATCTATGCATTAAAGTAATTAAAAATTAAATAGAGTTATATGCAAAATTAATGTTCTAATATTCTTCATCTGCAGTTTAGCATTGCGTTACTTATAGCACTGAGGAGATTGTAATTTCATAAGCTCCTTTGAATATAAATTTAATTCTCTGTTATTTTAAGAAACTTGGCATTTCAAAAGAGACGAAGGATGGGAAAGATCGCAAGTTTGTTCTTTTAAACTTTCTTCTTCAAAACAGAATAAGTAGTTCAAAACTTACACAATCTCAAATCACGTAACTTTCTGCAAGTGTAAATACATCATAACTTTTGAAAGCTCTGGCTATTCAAAAAATAATGCACTTGCACTTTGGAGAATTGTGTAGCAACGCGCATAAAACTGTCAAACTTTTCTCAAGCATATGTTATCACCAATAAAAATTTTCATTTTTGGTTGAAATTTACATCTCCCCAGTCACGGATCGAATTTTCGGATCATTCGGAAAATTGGAATTGTTAATGTCATGGCAGAATTAATAGATGCATTTAGACGCGAATGCATTTTATCACGATAGCCAATTTTCCGTTAAAAGTCAGCACTATTCCTTTGTCCAAACAAAGACGAATCTACCGAAATTTTACTTTTGATTAAAATATCGATCTCCTTAGTTCTTCGAAATTACCTTCAATAATCTTTAGTATGCAAAATTATTTTCCGCTTCAGCAATATATTTCGTTTGAATATGAGATTGAAAAGCTATCTAAAATCTCGCAAAGGCCAGAGCTAAACCATCAATCTGAAGATCTACCCAAAAGTATCTCAAACAGCGCGTAACTTTTCCACCGCGAAACTCCAAGTCCGCCCGGTCGAGAAAATCCGTCCATCACTCTACCCCCATTCTTCTCCGCATTTAGGTCCCGATGAATCGCCCCACTTGAGTTTGCGCGCGCGTTCCCGAATCGAACAACCAAGCACCGAGAAGAAGAGAGATAGAACGAAAGAAAGAGAAAGAGCAGAAAGAAATGGGACACCGGCGCAGAGAGGCGGCGACAATGTCCGGCGCGTCGCCTATCGCGCAGCGACGATAGCCGTAGCGCGAGAGTTGACAAGACGTACGAGTGGGTGCAGTCACCCCGACGTGCACAACGGCCGATGAGATGACAGGGCTGTGCATCTTCTGGGTGATCCTGTCCACGCTGGCCTCGATACTCGCCTGTGCCGGCTTCTATCTGCCTTACTGGATCCAGGTGAGCCAGCGTGCACGCATGAATTAAGATTGATCATTTTTTTTTTAATTTCAACGATATCTTTTCCCGCACGCGTCCTGGACTGTCTGCTACGGCGACTTGGCGCGCTCGGTTTTCATTTCCGCAATTCTCTCACCCCTGGGCGCGATAGGAGACTCTCGAGCGATAGTAGAATATCGGCTTTAAGGCAGAACTCCGAAGCCGACTTTGAATATTTCAAACTGTTTTGTAATCTCCTAATTTTGATCAAGCGAAATTCTCCTTGTTGCCGTCGATGTCCCCAGATCACATGAAACTAATCTCTCGTCAGTTCATCATTCAAGTTTAAAAAATGAAGTAGAATAGCGTAAAATTAAATAATTAGTAAAAGTGGAATGAAAGCCCATAGTTTGGACTATTAAATAATATATAAAAATATAATATTGTTACTGCACTAATATTCATTAAAATACTATGGGAAATTGTATTAATGCAAATAAAAATACTGTTTGTTATGACATTTTTTAATTATATTTCCCTTATTTAAATTATAAAAGGAAATACTTTTCATTGTGATGGATTTATAATTTAGCATTGCAGGCGATTATACATCAAAGTAATGATTACGTTTGGAAAATAAAGCACCAATGCTTTATAAAGCATGCACTGTCGCTCAATAAAGCAATATGAAATTACATGAATATCTCTTTGTTCACTTGCGTATAATGCTATTCGTATTGCGGAAACGAATTCCTGCAGGGACAATAGCTTGGACTGATGCTGATATCAAATAATAAGTGTTAACTAAGGTGGAATACTATATCAAATTCAAATATTTTTACATAATAAACCAAATTTTAACGTATAGGTACAGGGTTATTAAATATCTCTAACAGTATATATTAACGTTGAAAATGATTTATATAATATTTGAACATTCAATCATCAAAGATCAAAGATTCTAACTAATACTCTATTTACCATTCGAAATTTCACTATATTATTTATAATATTAACATTTGCAACGCAAAAGTGAATATTCGTGTATAAGTAATTAAATTCATAATATTATGTATTTTTAGAAGATTTAACTACTGTAAAAAGTTTTAAAATTTTCAGTGGCATTTGTATGTAAACCATATAAGCCAAAGGAAATGAACATTATAGTACTTGAATAAAAATGACTATATCTGATTCACGTGGGGTAGTAATAGTATAGGAAAAGTTCTTTTTATCGATAAGATGGAAAATCAGAAATTCGTATTTGCGCTCAGAAAATTTTTCTATTTCATTTTCAAGTACAGAAAAAATTTAGTAAGACATGCCCGGGAACTGAACTTTATTTTTAATAAATTTCCTTTTCAATTTTCTACCTCGCACCCTTTATACGATTGAAAGAAACGTAAAATAAGAAAAATCGATCTCGAACGGTATAGTGAAAACTATTTCCTTTTCATAGAATTATACGATAATGATTTCAGCGAAGAGTAACGCCAATTCGACGTTACAATGCACGAGCGCACGGGAAAATTATAATGCATTTCACATCCGACGACAAATTACGAGTGAGTCCCTCGCTTTTGAAAGCTCTTGGAAATTGACAACTAATTTGCCACGCGAAATTGAGAGGTCACGTTTGGTTTTGATTTCCATTCGCTTTCTCTTGCGCCGTTGACATTGATAAATATATATATCGCACGTCATACCTTTGTGCTGGCGCTGGCTTTCGATTCGAAAAATAAAATTTTCGAGACGAGACTGCACGCGAGAGAAAACTTATTTGATTTCCAAGAATCGGTCTGCGCTTGCGTTGGCTGGTGGTAAAAATTGTATACCCTTCTATGAATCTCATCGAAATTCGTTGGGGATATTTTTTACGAAATATAGTGCGCGTCTATAGGGAAGTGAATATTTTCAACTTCCCATTTCTGTTTTTACTTTTAAAAGAGTAGATGTATTAGAGAAGGGTGGAATTTTATCAATTCTAGTTTAAAACGACGTGAAAGAGTTTGATCCTCTTATTCTATGGCAAAAGTTCAAAATATGCCGTTAGAGTTCACTAACACAATGCGAAACTATATTTGTATGCACATCTGTAAGAAAAGTATGCCTCGTAGTCTCATCTCTGTATCAGCTTCGTCGAATGGAATATGTTCGGGCGATGACCTTGCGATCGTAAAAAATCCGATGGCTTATTCTGTTTTGGATGTGTATTCTTGAATGTGAAGAGATTATTATATTTTAATAAAAAGCAGTAATGATTTTTGAAAAATAAGTTATGTATAATAAGCAAAATGTGTATAATATGCAAATAGTATATTATGCATATACTATTTTTTTAAAGCAGTTGTGAGAAGCTCAACTTCTCAAACGAAGTTTAAAAAAAATACATTATAATATAGTTTAATGTATTCTCATCATATTAAAGCAATCGTTATGAAATAAAATAGATGCTCAAAGTACCAGCTATATTAAATTTCACACTGAGTGAAATTATTTAAGAAACACTGCGGAAAAATTCTTCTTGAAATTACTGTGTACGATGGCTATGGATTGATAAACAGTCACTTTTAAAAATGTTTGCACTTAACATTATAGTATATTTTTATAGAAACTTAATATATAATTTTCATAGAGAACATCCAGTTTTAGCAGCTTGTTTACTCATTATCATCATATACTTTTATATTTTTTGAGCTAAATTCCTTTTCTTGCAAGTATTTTGGTTATCAAATGTGTTTTGGCCATTAATTTTAATGCGAAGGAATTCATTATTGAAGTTCATATTTTAGAGTAGTCAATAAAAGTAATAATACTTAAAAGTATTATGAAAGTGTTTTGTTAATTAAATAAATGAACATGCTGTTTGAGTAGTTTTTATTTATATATGTATTTAAATTAGGTTTAATCAAAGTAAAAGATAAAAGCATCAACAGGATTCATACCAACTCTCAAATTACGAGGGTCATTTGACAAGTACCTAGCCTCACCGCCAGATGGTGCCACTATCGCACCAGAAATACACTACAGTGCAGTATCTTCCTGTAAACGGTTACAGACGAAATTTCAGCCGGATCGGAGTTGTAGTTTATTTTTGAGAGCGTGTGAAAGCAAATGTGTCCGTTGATTTTTGAAAAAATGGAGAAAGAACAATATCGGTCGGTGATTCGATTCTTGTTTTTGGAAGGGAAATCGCGCAGTGAAATTAAAGAACGCTTGGATGCAGTGTATGGGGATGCTTCTCCTTCGATGACGACCGTTAAATTTTGGTATAACGAGTTTCAACGTGGTCGTACGTCGGTTTTTGATGATCCACGCCCAGGTGCTCCGAAAACAGCCACTACGGAGGAGAACGTGACAAAAATACACGATATCGTTTTGTCAGACCGCCGATTAAAGGTGCACGAGATAGCTGCGATAGTAGGCATCTCAGAAGAACGCGTGTGGCATATCCTACATGAGATTTTAGGCATGAGGAAGCTGTCAGCAAGGTGGGTGCCGCGTTTGCTGACTGCAGACAACAAGCGCATCCGTGTGACCAGTTCAGAGCAGTGTTTGGAGCTGTTTAATCGCAATCCAAAAGAGTTTTTGCGTCGTTACGCGACCGTCGACGAAACATGGATTCACTACTACACTCCAGAGACCAAGGAGCAGTCAAAACAGTGGACCTTACCCGGTGAACCTGCTCCGAAGAAGGCGAAGACGGTCCCGTCGGCCGGAAAGGGGATGGCCACTGTTTTCTGGGATTCTCAAGGTGTGATTTTTATTGACTATCTGGAGAAGGGCAAAACGGTCACAGGACAGTACTACGCCGAACTATTGAGCCGATTTGACGCCGTGTTAGAAGAAAAACGGCCCCATTTGTCTAAAAAGAAAGTGCTTTTCCACCACGATAATGCACCGGCTCACACTTCTGCACTCGCCATGGCTAAATTGGTCGAATTACGCTACGAACTGCTGCCCCATCCACCGTATTCTCCAGATTTGGCTCCGTGCGACTTTTTTTTGTTTCCGAACCTAAAAAATTCGCTCGCCGGGAAGAGATTCCACTCCAATAACGAAATAATCGCCGCCACGGAGGCCTATTTTGCAAACCAAGAGAAAACATTTTTTTCAACGGGGTTAAAAAAATTGGAACACCGCTGGACCAAGTGTATTCAACTAAAAGGAGACTACATTGAAAAATAAAGTTTATTTTTTGTAAAATTTTGGTGTTTTCATTTGTAGGCTAGGTACTTATCAAATGACCCTCGTAATCTTTTATTTTCTCAAGATACCGTGAAAAGAATTTTATGGATAAATACTTTTCAAAACATTTTTATAAACTATTGATTCCGAAATTAGTGAAATTTTGAAAGAAATTTTTTTGTGTCTATACATATGAGGTGATTCATGTTTATAGTCCTGAGTTCGAAAATAAGATACTTTTCAACTCACAGATAAAGCAGAAAAGTAGTATAAACAAATTTTATCAAGTATGATTTTTGTAGATTTGAGGCAAGCTTTTCAACGGTGCGAAAAAAGAAAAAATTTATCTTTCATTTTTTTAAAGATGGTTATTTTTAATATTTTCTAAAAAGTATGTTCAATCGAAAAATGAGATTATTTTAATTTAAAATTTTTAATAAACCAAAGCAGTTTTTGGTTATATTTCGAGATACAATTCGATGAAGACTACCGCGACGGTTTTGTTCGTCAGCGCAAGCTTATGTCAATATCTATCTTTTATATATATATATTGTCACGTATGTGAGAATTAAATAATAAAGTGTGAAAAAATAAGCGACGAGTGGGACGCGAACTCAAGGAGCCGCGGTTTGTAGTCTCGCGCACATACCATGATGAGTGTATCGCGAGCTAATTGTTTGTTTGCTGAATCGTTTGCTAAGGTCTCTCGTCTTCTATGTTGGCCAAATGTTGACAGAAACTCCGTGATAATATATATATATATTATAACGAGGTGTGATACAGCGCTAGCCGGCGCAAGAGTAGGCCCCTGTGTTACCAGCACCTGCGGTTAGCACACCAGATAGAGGGCCAGGGAGCAGTGCGTTGGTAGTCTCGCGGTAGAGACACTCGCCTCCCGTCCGGACGGCTCGGGTTCGATTCCCGATGCCGGCGTGTATTTTTTTACTCTTCTCCTCCGTATCCACCCCGTTACAATATATATTATATTCTGTTGTGCGTCATCGCGACCTTCAAAAAGGGCAGTACTACAGCCACTTATCGTATAGTGCTTATGCCAGACAGTGGGAGCTATTTCCTCCCAGTCCTGCCAAACATTTAAGATGCCGCGCGAAAAGAGATAAAAAGGACAAATTCAAGCTATGAAGCAGCAGTAGCGTCGCATAAGAACAGTAGATGAACTAGAATGAGTCAACTCGTGTCTCAAACATCGGGAGGAAATACCTCCCAGATTTAGCATGTGATATGTGCCATCAAAAACATATCTTGTGTACACTTTCTTAAAGTAGATTCAAAGATAATACCTTTTTGAAGGGTGTTTTGACTTGGTGTCAGTGTTACGAGCACTTGAGTCCCTGAGGCACTCAAGTCTTCAACAAGTCTGAAAACACTTCGCACTTTTGGACTTGATTGCGATCAACTCCGAAAACACTGTGCACTTATGGACTTCTGGATGCAAGAAGTGCAAAATCTGCAACCCTGCTTGGTACCTAACTTTTCTAAACGTTTTCTGTCTTAGTACTGTATTTTGCAAAACCGACGACACATTATTGTTTTATTGCAATTTTATTTCATTTAGAAAATGTGAACATTATATCAAATATAATTTTCAAGTATAACATTTTAGCTTTAAAAAATTTTTTTTTAAATGCCTTTATGTGACATTTGACTATAAATTTCAATCAAATAACGTAATTGTATCTTATTTTAATACAAATTTTAACAAAACTGTAATATTTTTGCCTGAAAAAACATTTTGAGCCTCATTGTCATTAAAATATAGACTTTTTAACTAGGTAAAACATGTATATTATTAGCATAATCTTATTATGTATTGTCTTTTAAAGTATGCACTTGCATTATACATAAATATTGCATAAATCAATATTGTTTGTATCAGAGTAGTAAACAAAGCTCCATGCGTAATATTCAATGCTATTGCAAATTCTAGTAATTAACGCACTTTAATTATCGAAAATTTCAAATAATATCAAACTAACATCTGTCTGCCTTGTACTTACACTTGATTTCTACAGAAAAACTACTGCACGTACTAATCAGCAGTGAAAAAGCCTCGAAATTACGTGAAAGCCTGGGCAGGGTTTTTATTCGATTTTTTCTAGTTTCGCCTCTCGAGACTTCACTGCAGAAGTTAGTCTCAAATTATTATACTGATAATGGCTGTTGACGCCAGTTGCAGCTCTGCCCCATCCCTTCTTGTAGCAACCGCTACTTTTTCGATGACCTCTTGTGTTGCGTCTGTTGTTTTATTTTAACGCGCGCGTAAGCCCTTCGGACATTTTCAAGAAAGTTTCTTTTTTGCCCCTGTCGCAGTGCCGTCGTTACGAACAATAAAGAGAAAATACAAAAATAATGAGGTATACTTTTCCCTGCTTTGTTCTATCACGAATACAGCTTGACTAAAAGTTTGTGTAAGACGTAAGGAAGTATTTGGTTATGCCGCAATGTTAATTAAAAACTGCGGAAGATTGCCAAAAAGTATGGTTTGCGTGGAATTGAGTAAAGTTGAGAAACTATTATTATTAAAGTCTTATGCATATTTAAGCGCGCCTGGCACAATATGTCTTTAACTGCTTCGCGAGAGGATGCATTGATATTCTTTTGCGGTGCTCGCGCGTGCGCTCTATGAAGTAGATACAATTATGTGGCATTGTTTTGCCACGAAAATGGGTCAATGCTTCCATGAAATTCATATTATACGGATGAAGATAGGATAAGGTTCGTGGGTTCTATTTTCGCTACGGAATTAACATATTCCGGCATATAGTCGTATTCCTTCCTCACTACTTTTCAAATCAATAGAGCAGCGTCGAATTTCGATATTTTTGCTTTAGAGAAGCTTCTTTTACTGCATGCGAAGGATAGAGTCGAGTGAAAAGATGTGGAAGCAGGGTTTTAAAGAAAACATTTTAAGTAAATCACAAAGTTTCTTATGTGTATTAAAATATTGTAGAGAAAAATTATAAAAATCTCTACTAGAATCTTTGTAAAAGTTTAATTTATTTTTATTCATTAAGACACATTTTATAGAGAAACTAGTAAGTACACATCCATAATAATTTTTATTCTTTTTTTTTATAAAATCAGATTCGTATAATAAAAACACTGAACATCAATTTTTAAAGTACTTATTTTAAGGATGTTCTCTGAGAAAACGATTTTCTTGTGATTTTCCTGAAACTTGCAGAGAATGTTTGATTTAGTAAAAAAGAAAATTTAATTTTTGTTTTGAATCACTAAACTATCTTTTTAATAATTTTTAACAACTTGACGAACATGAAAATTAAAGCTCTTGCTTCAAGCTTTCCAATTCTTTTTGCGAAATTATTTTGCGATAATTTTCCGAAAAACTACAAGCGATTGAACAAACCTTTAAAAAATACCGAAAAAAGCCTGTCTTCCGAACGGTATCAGGACTCGAAGAAAATTCCTAAAAATAAGCCACACATATAGAAGGAAAGCTCTTGGCGTCTATTTTAAAATGCTTTTTTTAATTTTTTCACTAACCCACTTAGAACCTGTAATATCGTAATTTGAAATAATAAAATTTTGTTTAAAGCGTTCAAGAACTTTTGCACGGTACTGCAAATGCAAAAGTTAATAAAAGACAACAAATTCAACATTCATTCTAGTGAAACCTCAAATCCTCTATGTATGAAATAATTGTTTGTTATTTACAATTTTAAAAGTACTCGCGAACTTTGCAAAAATTAACAACATTACTTTAGCTATCATAACATATATAAAGTTGTAAGGAGTAGTTCCGAAATACCGGCCGTCGCCTATAAGCGGTCATCAAGCGTTTCTCGTTTTCGGCGGCATGTGTCAGAATCAGACCACTGTGGTCAAGTGTAGAATACGGCCTTCTCGAATATATGTTGCATTCAATATTTTTGTTACCCAGAAATAACCATGCATTGTACTATGCAAAATAGAGAGGATGCTAAAAAAATAATTCTTATTTTCCTTTTAATTTATGTCGAAGTGCTTCAAACAAATTCAAAAATACATACACAAGAGCAATAAATGATTCAATTCTGAAAAAATAAATTTGGTTAGAAATAATAGGGAAAAAACTGTGGGGACTGATACCAAGAAACTCTTCCCTATTCAATGTGCATCAATGTATCAATTATGTTACTCAACTTTGACTATACGATAAATTATAGGTTTAGTATAGTATTTACCCTTGTTGCTAACTAGCTGTATTCTCTCCTATACTGTGCGTATGTATGTAAGTATATGATCAAGTGAACGTAAAAATACTTCCAAATATCTTAGTATCTAGAAAAGACTGATGAGAATTTTTCCATCGGTCTTACAGTCTTATAAATTAAATTAAAATAATATTTATGGCAGTCAGATTGCCCTTGTTTATAATCACCCCCGCAGAATCTGTTTAAATATTTAAAATGTGAAAATATTTAAAATGTGTAAATATTTAAAATGTGAAAATGGCACTGTAGCTAAATGTTATGGGCTTCCTAAGATTCACAAAGAACAGTTGACATATAAAATAATAATATCATCGATAAATTTTCCGACGTATAGACTGGCGAGTATTTTGCCTAATATATTGTTCAAGATAGTGGGTAAAACAAATTCATATATTAAAGATAGTTGGAGTTTTTATGATATAATGAAAGATATTGTTATTCCGAATGATCATAGGATGATTTCATTGGATGTAGTGTCTTTGTTTAGAAATATACCTCTAGAGTTGTTGAATGATATTATACAAGATAAATGGTCTGAAATTAAAGTACATACTAGTTTAACAAAAGATGAATTTGTAAAGGCACTTAATTTGGTTTTTAAAAACACAATTTTTTCTTTTGATAATAGTTTATATGAGCAAAAATATGGTTGTCCAATGGGATCACCTTTGTTACCTGTTATAGCGAATTTAGTAATGGAAAAATTGGAAAGTGTCGCTTTGTCTAAGTTGGTTTTTCAACCAATTATTTTTAAAAGATATGTTCATGACATTTTTGCAGTTGTACCTGAATGTTTTGTGGATGATATGGTGGATGTGTTTAATTCTTTCTGTGCATGATAGAATTAAATTCACAAAAGAGGTCGAGTCAGATAATCAATTGAGTTTTTTAGATATTAGAGTCATTAGAGTTAATAATAATAGAGTGAAATTAGATTGGTATAGAAAACCTGCATGGTCAGGTAGATTTTTAAATTTTGATTCTCACCACCAATTCGGAAACAAGACAGGTGCGATCAAAGGTGTCATTGATAGAGCGATTAAATTGTCACATAAAGATTTTAGGAAAAAGAATTTAAATTTAGTTAGAGAAACATTTATTAAGAATAGTTATCCGGTAAAATTTATTGATAAAATGATTGATGAGAGAGTGTGGGAAATGTATAATGGTGGATTGAAGAAGAGAGCAGATAATCAAACAAGGAATAGAAATGGAAAGAACGCATATTTTAGTTTACCATATGTTAGAGGTTTGTCGGAAAGGATTAGAAGGGGTTTTAGTAAACATAATATTCAAGTTTTCTTTAGAAACGATAATAATTTAGAAAGGTTATTTAGTAATTGTAAAGACAAGGATAATAAAGGTTTAAAATCGGGAGTAGTTTATAAAATTAATTGTAGGGATTGTAATGGATGTTATATTGGTCAAACGGGTAGATATTTAAAGAAGAAAATATATGAACATCAATATAATTTACGTAGTATGAATTTTACATCGGGTTTGAAAGAACATTGTTTAAATAGTTTGCATTCTTTCGATTTTGGGAGTGTGGATATTTTGGAACAAGGGATTAAGAATAAATATTTAATGGTAGAGTCAAGTAAATTAGATAACATTTATCATTCTTTATTAATTTAAGTGAGAATGGAAAGTTGGAGAGGGGAAGGTGGATGGTGGTGGGGGTAAGAGGAAATAAGTGGGTATGGGTATATAAGGAGGTGTATCGTGGGTTTCATTTCAGTTCCTGACGAGGAGTCGGAGCGGGCTCGAAACGTTGGGCAATTGGACAATTTGGTGGTGGGGGGCAGTCAGATAGTTCTTTGCTAATAAAGTTTTTTTTCGAGGTTTTAATTAAGTTTTTGTTTCAGATTCTGCGGGGGTGATTATAAACAAGGGCAATCTGACTGCCATAAATATTTTAATTTAATTTATAAGATTGTAAGACCGATGGAAAAATTCTCATCAGTTGATAGTAAGTTGCAGTCGACATAAGTAATATTTTTAATGATCTAGAAAAAACTAATTAATATTTATTATAAAAAATTATTTAGTAAATTATCTTGACAATCGGCTAATAAATTAGCAACGTACTGATATTTCATCTTCATTTCTTTTGCTATTCACTAAAGAATCATTGAAGATAACAAAATATGACACTTTTCAGATATCTGAATATTTCGGTGAAATTGAAAGCCTAGGTTCCAGTTTAATTTCTTATCGTACAACATTACAATAGTTTTTTCCGTATCAAGAAATAATATTTAAATTTTCAACAATTTTAATATATTAACATGCCAAAAATATATTTTAACATTACAGTACATTCTGAGAAATACCAGTTCTTTGTCTTTATTAGAGTACGTTTACAACTGCAGAGAATTAAAAATGATTTATTTTTATATAATTAAAATTTCGGGAGAGCCGACTACGGAAGTATTTGCTTAAAGACCCATAAAACACTGTTGTTATCTAAATTCCGCTCTACAAACATTCATTCCTCGTAAAAGTTACATCCGCGCGGCACTTCCGATTTTTATCAGCCCCCGTATTTCAAGAAAGTGCCAAGTGCAATGAAAAGCATTTAAAGCCCACCCCCGCCTCCGGCCTTTCTCGCGCTCTCCTCTCCCTTTCGAATCTCTACTTACGAATTCATAAAAAGTCCATCCCGTGTCGAGAGCCAACGCTCGCGCGCATTCGAAACGCATGAAAAGTTTACACGCACGTTTCGCGCCTCTCTAAAGCCTCGTCTCGTCCTCTCGACATGCGCGCGCTCGCGCAAAACTCGCCAGTTAGAAATTGCAGTCACGTCACGAGCGCGTGCATTCAGCTCAACGCGAAAAAAAAACGAAAAGCCCAAAACACAGAGGAGAAAGAGAGAGCGAGGGAGAGAGAAAAAGCTCGCGCGTCTTGCGCGGCAAATATGGCCAATTAGCCGTTGGTGCCGGCTGGGCAGCACAGCGCACAAAGAGACAGAGAGGCGAGCGCGCGCGCAAAAAACTTCACGATTATAAAAAAAACAACGTGGCGCGCGCGAGCGCGAGGACGACTCGAATGAGGAAGAAAGGGACGTGAGCTCGTAAAAACTTCTCTTCGCGAGGAGGAAGTGTATATGCGCGAGCACGAGAGTGCGCTATAGGCCCCCGAGGCGTGTGTGTATGTGCCGTGCAAAGGCTTGTTTCTTTCTATGTCCGCTTTCTCCCGCCCATTTTATCTTAACGAGATGCCGTGAAAATGCATTCAATTATTTTGTGAATATAAAAGTGAGAAACTTGACGAAATGCTTTTTGAATTTTCATGATTATATAGTGGTAAACATCTTATGGTAATGAAAAAAAAATTGTTTGAACGTAAAAATAATTTTTCGAATGGTTGATATTTGAATTTCCTATCAAAAGTGGTTTCTATTAAAAGTTTGACAATGCGTTCAGATGTAAATAATACGCACAGTATATAATACGCTTCTCCAGAAAAAGTGAAATAGAAACGTAATTAAATGCTGTACTGCGCTAGCAATCTTTGAACTTATTAATACGATTCATCTGCTAGTGAAAACTTGTGTCGTCCGCGCACGCACTATGGAAATTATGGACGGCACACGTAACAACTACGGGCGTGGGCTTGGACGCGCGTATGAGCAGAGCAGCCTGTTCCCGTGGCTCCTAATGAGGAGAACGAAGTATCAATTACACACGTACGTAGTTAGGATACTGATTTCATTCCTCTTTCCTCGCGTGTATGTGGAGTTGTTAAACTGTGCGCTCATGCAAGCAGCAGAGCGCCAAAATTAATTGGACTCAACTGAGCTTTGGATCTGCTTTGAGCAGTTAATCTCAAGGGACGTCATACGGAGCGATAAGTGCGAATTAATGGGATCATTAGTTATCGTTTGCGCGATGCTGCCTCTCAGAGCGCTTCGACGAGGCGGATCAACCGCTCAAATTCAGTAGAATGCCAATTCTGTGTATTAGCTCTTTGACGTTTACGTGGAGATTGAAAAAAGACTTCTTTGCATTGACTTTTTTCATTGTAATCGAACTGCTATCGATCGCTAAAAGTGTGAAATTTCATGTTTGAAATTACGACTAGGACAAATAACGTTAAAACAAAAACTTAATTTAAGAAACGCAATTATTATCAACTTTTTCATAATTTGAAAGACGAAAACTTTTCTTCCAGCAACCTCGCCCTCATGTACGGAAACATACCGTTGTCAATAATTTGATTCTTTGATTTTTCGTTCATGAAGTTTCGTCTTTTAAGGCTAATTTCCAAATTACACCCCTCCATTCGGGATAAAACCGTATCTTGATTCACTTCCATTTACCGCTTCCACCATCCTCAAGGATGTTGAGATTAGAAGCGAGCTTAGGCCATGAATTCTCGCCGAGCGACACACACATTGACTTTACCTTGAAAGTTGATCATTTCATTCTCCCATTTCTTGTTATGCGACCATCCCCTTAATCCAAAACAATAAAAAGTTTTAATAATAACATTCACATATCGTTGTAGTATTCATCGCGTTTACTGCTCGTTTCATTTTGAGAAAAAAGTAAAAATTGAAAAATCGTAAACTTACTTATTATCTAAAATAAAAGTGTAGAAAAATAAAAAAGAAATTATTTACATGTGAATAATATTTGATATCTATATAATTAAGTGTGAAATTAACATACAACAATTTTAGAACTTTTAAAGAAGAAATCTTGATTTCTTTGTTGTTAATTTGAATGAAAATCTGTTTGAGTCAATATTAAAGTTCATCCGTCTCATGTACCGTAGGAGCCTTGCGCATTTCTCCCATTCTCTCTATTCATGCGATTTCGATCCTCGGGACAGCATTGATCCTGTGTGCTATTCCTTCTTTGACGAGCAATTTCCAATGCCGGTTATGCACATATATCCTCCGTACACGACATTGTTTATACATGGCATGTGGACATAGCTTTTTACTTTTCCAGAGTGAATTAATTATTTTAATTTTGATCAAGATAACATCGAAATTCAAAACGTATTATTAACAAATATCTTTAAAATTATCAAATTCGTCTTAAATAATGAGGTTTGTAGTGTTATTTTGCGCTTATTTTCTCCCTTTTCCCAAGATCTTCTCCAATATAATTTCTGACTCTTCAAATCGGATCGGATATGTTGCTGTTCGATATCTCTCAGCTCGTAGGGCGTGGGGACCGCTACAGAAAAAACTCTCATTTCCTAGTAAACTCCCAAAATTCAAGTATAAACACTCATATTCTGGTGTTAATTCTCAACATTGGGCGTACATTCCCATTTTTTAAGTATGTACACTCAAAATTGGATGTACATACTCAATTTTTAAGAGTATACAATCAACATTGGATATACATGTTTTAAAACTGGGTGTATATGTTCAACTATTAAGTTTATACACTCAAATGTGGGTGTGGGGGCTCAACTGTAAGGAGTATACACTCAACTGATGAGAATTTTTCCATTAGTCTTACAGTCTTATAAATTAAATTAAAATAATTAATATTTATGGCAGTCAGATTGCCCTTGTTTATGATCACCCCCGCAGAATCTGAAATAAAAACTTAATTAAAACCTGGAAAAAAAAACTTTATTAGCAAAGAACTATCTGACTGCCCCCCCCCCCCCACCAAACCAATTGCCCAACGTTTCGAGCCCGCTCCGACTCTTCGTCAGGAACTGAAATGAACCCACGACACACCTCCTTATATACCCATACCCACTTATTTCCTCTTACCCCCACCACCATCCACTTTCCCCTCTCCAACTTTCTATTCTCACTTAAATTAAATAGGAATGATAAATGTTATCTAATTTACTTGAGTCTACCATTAAATTTACATTATTCCGATTCCTTAGAATGTGAATACTTTCAAGGCTTTCCCTCTTATATTTATTCTTAATCCCTTGTTCCAAAATATCCACACTCCCAAAATCGAAAGAATGCAAACTATTTAAACAATGTTCTTTCAAACCCGATGTAAAATTTGTACTACGTAAACTATATTGATGTTCATATATTCTCTTCTTCAAATATCTACCCGTTTGACCAATATAACGAAAACTTGAATATTATGTTTACTAAAAACCCTTCTAATCCTTTCCGACAAACCTCTAACATATGGTAAACTAAAATATGCCTTCTTTCCATTTCTATTCCTTGTTTGATTATCTGCCCGCTTCTTGAATCCACCATTATAGATTTCCCACACTCTCTCATCAATCATTTTATCAATAAATTTTACCGGATAACTATTCTTAATAAATGTTTCTCTAACTAAATTTAAATTCTTTTTCCTAAAATCTTTATGTGACAATTTAATATTAGTTATTTTAATTTAATTTATAAGACTGTAAGACCGATAGAAAAATTCTCATCAGGTGATAGTAAGTTGGAGTCGACATAAGAAGTAATATTTTTAATGAGTATACACTCAAATTTGGGTGTGCACACTGAACTGTAAAAAGTATACAATCAAATTTGGGAGTTGATACTCAACAATTAAGAGTATACACTCAAACTTAAAATTATAACACTGAAGTCGAGTGTTAATTTTAGTGTTCCTCTATACTTTAAAGTAATACTTAAATTGATAGAGACCTCTGCGGCTCATACGCTGCAGACCCGGGTTCGATCACAACCTTCGGAACTTTTTTTTCCCTTATTTCATTGATTTATAATATCGAGTTTGGACTTAGATGTAGGTATCCTAAAAATGCAAGTATGTCCTCAGAGAAATATGTTCACAGGTAAATTCACATTTAGAGATGAAAATTGAATTATTGAGTGTTAAATTGAGTGTTGCTCTAAACTTGGGAGTAACGCTTAATTGGATACTCAACTGCAGAAGGCAACACTTAACTTGAGTGTACACTTGTCTTGATACTCAATTGAAGGGTGCACTCTTAAATTGAGCGTAATATTCAAATTGACACTCAATGGGGAATAAACGCTGAATTAGGGGGTTTCTCTGAATTGAGTGTAGGTACTGAATCTAGTATTTACTCGTGTTCAAATTCACACTCAATTGAGAATGACTTTTGAGTGTTACTCTCAATGTTAGTTGAATATTATTTTACTGTTATTTTGAGAGTTTTTTCAGTGTATTTTTGAGAGTTTTTTCCGTAATCGGAGGGGACCCCTCACACCGCGCGCCGCTGCCTGCTCACCCCCTCCCGCAGCCTACGAACTAAGTGTACGAACTAAGAGAAGGTAAGTGTTCTGTGTTTTACCAAGGTACTTCCATAAAAATCCGTGTAAAGAGATGAACTTTGAAGTTGAATAATTTCATAACCGAGTTGAGAAACGATCTAAAATTTCGCACACTTATAGAAAATCAATCGAAGAACAACATATTAAATTTTTGGAATGACGTCACCAATTTCATGCCGGTATCGAACCTCCTTAATGAATTGTATCCAATCAAATATTAAAGAAATGTACATTTTCTGATAGACTAATTTTTCTGAATTCTGAAGTGTTTTATGGAGACAGAATGTTTCGTCCTGTATAAGCAAAGGCAAAGTAAAACCTACAAATAAAAAACACTATGTAATCGGCTCCCAACACTCTTTGCAGCCTGCCTTTGATGGGATGCTAATGGTATCAATTGACCAAGCTCACTAAGCATTTCTGCAAAATGTAGAGGGACCTCATGAAGAAGGAGGAGGAAAGCGGATATTCTCACTTTAAGACAATCCACGCACGTAAAATAGATACACGCTTACTCGTGAGTCTCTTCTTCGTTCAAAGTCCTTTCAGGGCACTCAGCTCCCTAATACATGGCCGATTATTGAACGCCGTTTGAAACGAATCGCAAAGCGCTTTGGGAGACAGCCGGAGTTGAAAGAAATTTATACAAAGTTCGTGCCTGAGTACGAAAAGACTCATCATGTGTAGGATGTATAACCAGATTGGGTAAATTCTGAGTCTTCTTCATATTTACCTTATCACCCGGCCTTAAAAAGGATGGTAGCAACGTAATTCATATTGTATTCCAGAAGACGTTGGAAGCATTTTCACTCAAGTCTTTCTTTCTCGTAGGCCCTAAGTTGTAACAAGATAATACACTGAGAGAAATGCCATAGGAAAATTTGTTAAATATATAACAAAAATTGCTATTTTATATAGGAACGGAAGGATATACTCGACTTGTGACGTATTTTATTATGTATAAAGAAATAATTATTATATTTATAAAAATAATTATTATATTATAAAATAAATTTTCCAATACACTTGAGCGAAAATTATTATATTATATTGTAAAAATTTAGATATAGTAAAATTTTTAATCTTTTCTAATAATATTTATTATATACATACCAAGTTTTACTAACTTATATAGTAAAAAGTGCTATCAGACGCCAGCGCCATCTGATCGCGGTGAGGTTATAGGGAAGATGACTAATGTATAAGTTCCAAAATTTTACACTCAAGAGTCTCCGTGGGTAAGTGGTCAGCGCCCTCGACTGGCGTGCCGAGGATCGAGAGTTCGAATACAGCCAAGATTTTTTTTTTAATTGAGCTTATTATCATAAATTGCTATATATATATATATATATATATAGTAAAAATTATTAGATGTCGAGTATATCCTTCCGTTTCTATATAATATAGCAATTTTTGTTATATGTTTAACAAATTTTCCTATGACATTTCTCTCAGTATATAATTCTGATATTCCACTGATTGTTTCTTCAGTTTGTCTTTTCTTGCTACGTCGTCCAGATGTTTTTCCAGCTTCATGAGGCGGGCGTCGATTGGCAGCAGGTTGTGTGATCTATCAAGTGGTGATCTATTAGTAAAAACGTTGAGGTTTACTACTGTCACTTACGGGACAGTGAGCACACCCCTCTAAGCAAATGCGCGTATCCTCCAGATAGCTAATAACGAAGAAGCGCTATATCTACAGGCAACAGATATCAGAGGGGAGATAAATTTCACATAATTAAATAAGCTAATTATTGAGAAAGCTCATCAAATTGCATACGTAACCGACGTTAATGCAAAGTCACCTGTTACGACTATTTTTAATAGTCATGGGTTAAAAAGCCACTAGAAGGGTCATTAGAAAGGTTTGTGATGTGCCCAACACAATATAACAATGCTCGAATCACGAATGGGTCGGCTACCAGAGGTTAAAACAAGGCCTCTTCACACACTCTCTAAGTTTATATCAGCGCGTACCGCACTGAATCAAATTTAGAGAGTATACCGAAGTGGATTTCGCTGGACCCCTTTTTTCTTTGTATTGAAAGTTCCCCACAGCGCGGACATAAAGCCTTGAAAGATTTTAGTTATATTTGTTTGCGTGTTCATGAAAGCTATTCATCTGGATGCCGTCTTGATCTTACATCGGCATCGTTCTTAGCAGTCTTCCAGAGGTTTATAGCAGGTTGAGGATAATGTGAGGTTGTCTTTTATGATAACGGCACCAATTTTGAAGAAGCAGATCATAAGTAATGTGGTTTACTTGCCAAGCGATGAGCCCGGAGATGTTGCGCATGACGGTGTGAGTTGGTCAATTATTCCCTTATGCGCCCTCTAACGTTGAGGGCCTTTGAGAGGCGCACGGTAAATCCTTCAAGATGCACATGCGATAGCTGATAGGCGTTGTCAAAGTAACTTTTGAGACGGGATGTACTGCCACGGTGATGATCGAAGCATACTCAAATTCACACCTGCTTCCTGTACTAAGTTCTGGAAGTTCCTTTCGCAAGTTCAACATTGTAGTAAATGGATTAATTCCAATCGAGATTTCAAGATCGGAGATGTAGTGCAGTTTCAAGATGCATTAATTCTTTCTACTAAATTATTGCTTCTACGGGCTGTGCAACTTCCTCCCGTCGCTGATGGTTGTATCAGGTCGCTACAATTAGATAGGCCAGCTAAAAGAAATAAATGGACCGCTAGTTACTAGTGAATATAGAGAACACTGTGCATCCACCTCGACAAAAATATGTTGTGGTGGGAGACGATAAAGCTTTTGTTTGAAGAAAAAAGTACGAAGGACTGCAAATTTTTGAATGCGTACGTTCAACCTATTATTTACTTCGCGATTTAAGTATTTTTTTTTATCTTTTTGAATTTTCAAAGTATTGTAATTTTTATATGTTTATTTTTATATTTTGTATCTAATCTGCGAGTCGTGTCGAATTTAATATTAATGTGTGAATTCAATTTAGCACGCTCTAAGTCAAAGTATATTCAGACGTGTGCGTGCGTGTGTAATATTATCGTACGTAGCGTGTAACGCGGGAGCTTTACGCGGCTCTCCCGTTTCCCTTTTTACGCCATTTCGAGGCTCCAAAACGGCGCTCCCTCGAACGCTTCCTTCGTTGACGAGTCCTTGCCAAAGCCGAACATATATATACAATATATATATATATATATATATATATATATATATATATATATATATATATATATATATATATATATATATATATATATATCTTTGTACGGTATTTTGAGGATTTCATAAAGAATTTGTACAATAGTGGTGACACAAATATAAACATTGTTATAAACAACCAATAAACAAGCGCGTGACTAAAGAAATAATGACCCTAAGGTTATTGACTAACACCACGACGCCTGCGGCGCCCGCTTTTACGGAAAAATATCACAGAATTTCCGAAATCGATGTATTAACACACTATTGTGGAAACCGCTGAAAAATCCTCAAAATGCCTCTCGAGTGCCTTGGACTTTTGAGGAGACTCCTCAAAATGCCTACAAAATCCTCAAAATTCGGTATATATGACGTATATAATCCTCAAAATGCGTCCCAGATGTGAATATACACATATATATATATATATATTTATATATATATAGCGTCCGTACACGACGTCGTGCACGAGCATCATGTGGCTGAAGCTTTTAGCTTTTCGACAGTGAATTAATTATGTAACTTATATCAAGTATATCACACAGAAATTCAAGACGTATTATTGTAATGTAAAAGCAATAAACGTCCGCATCTTTAAATTTATCAAACAGTGAATTTTGTTCTGTGATTTTGCGTCGATCTTTTCCACTTTTTCAAAATCTACGATAATAATTCGGTCACCTCATGAAGCAAATTTTTGCTTCCTCATAGAGGAAGCTTTGTAACGGTGAAAAAAATTTTCGAAAAAAAATGTTCAAAAGGATGTTTTAAGACGATATATGTGTATATTAGTTGATTTTGATAATTTTTGTTTTCGTGTATGCGCGCGCGTGCGCGCGTGCGCGTGTGTGTGTGTGTGTGTGTGTTTGTGTATGTGTGTGTGTGTGTGTGTGTTTGTGTATGTGTGTGTGTGTGTGTGTGTGTGTTTGTGTATGTGTGTGTGTGTGTGTGTGTGTGTGTGTGTGTGTGTGTGTAAACTCTTCATATCTCCGAAACGAATCAACCTATTTTCGTCCGGAAAAGCTTATTCTCTTCGTCTCGCGGGACAAGAAAGGTACCCTGATGGATTTGAGTTTTTATTGATTTTCTTTTGTTTTATAACCAAAAAACAATTTTGAATTTTTAGTTTTTTTTATTTTTTTAATATCTTATAGCCCTTATTACAGAATATAATAAACTTTTCTTGAAAGGTATTTAAATTACCTATATTTACTTTTTTTTTAATTTTAAATATCTTTACTCTGTCATTTTTGTTATTAAGGAAAACTTTTTTATATTTCATAAATTAATTTCTCAAAAAATTATTTATTTATCGACTTGAAATAAGTAACTGGTTATTACACTAATTGAAGATTATATGTGGTTAAAATTTCAAGAGATTATCTTCATTTCTTTTTTAGAAAACAAATGATTTTCCAAAAACGAATTTTGAATTTTTAGTTTTTTTGATTTTTTCATATCTTACAGCCACTATTACATAATATAATAAACTTTTCTTGAAAGGTATTTAAATCACCTATATTTTCCTTTTTTAAAATTTAAAATATCTTCACTCTGTCATTTGTTATTAAGGAAAACTTTTATATATTTCATAAATTAATTTCTCAAAAAATATTTTATTTATCGACTTGAAATTTTAACCAGTTATTACACTAATTGAAGACTATATTTGATTAAAATTTCAAGAGATTATCTTCATTTGTTTTTTAGAAAAGAATTATTTTAGAAAAAATTTTCGTTTTCGTTGTCGCACGATAACTAGAGCAAAAATTATCCAATCGTCCTGAATTTGGCACAGATGTAGCTTTTATATATCTTCAGATCGAGTTCGTTGCCCAAAAAAATCGGTCCATTACGAAAAAAGATATTTGAGGTTAAAAATTTTTTTAAAAAATTTTCGAATGGCGTTTTATAAGAGAATACTATTATTTATCTACTTGAAATTTTAACCACTTATTACACTCATTGAAGATTATATGTTGTTCAAATTTCAAGAGATTATCTTCATTGGTTTTTTAGAAAAAAATTATTTTAGAAAAAATTTGCGTTTTTGCTGTCGCACGATAACAAGAGCAAAACAGGAGCACTTTCGATGATCAATTTCAAACTTTTATAACTTTGGAAGGAATCGATATTTTTTATTCTTTAAAAACGCAAATGAAAGCTCGTTTTCTCTAGTTTTATTTTTTCTACTTGAAATTATATTTAAGACTTTCTAAAGTTTAATAGTTGCCATTTTTAGAGAAGGTTTTTTTCAACACTTTCTTCAAAATAAAGCTAAAAGTTCCCAGAACTTTAGTTTTTTTAGCGTTAGGGTATAATATTGCAGCTTTCTTCATATTTGTATATCAAAAAACATATACCCCAGTTTAAGCTGAATCCGGACCCATGGCCCTCTCCTTGTTAGACTAACCGTACAAGATAAAATATTAAATTTTAAATATTAGAAGTAAAAATTAATTAAAGGGATCAATAAATTAAGTTTGAGGAAGCTACGTGCCAATGAATTGGCAGCGGTTTTTTATGTTTTTAATAAGCATGTTTAGAAAAAACAAATACATATTAAGTTGTAGTACATCTTCTAACAAGCAAAAATTAAGAACACACTAGAAGTGATGCAAAAATAGTTTTTTTTTTCTAAAGCAATTTTACCAAACAATTAAATTATCAAGCACTTAACCACAAACTACCTTCTATTAGAAACATAATGCCATACTTTTTAAAAATTAAATTAGCTTTACTAAGAGCTAAATAAACAAACTAATTAAGTGTACATACAGCGGGTGTATCTAATACGATCAAATTTCAGATTAATACGCTTCTAAGCAAGCCAAAATTAGGAAAAGTATAACTAAGCTTTCCGATAATAAAGTGGGGCTGAGGAAATGTGCGTGTGGTCGAATTAAGTGTATGGACGAAAAGTACTTTAACAAATTATGTTAATTATTTTATAAAACACACTCGAGAAATATGTTAATTTTACCATATTGATAGGGAAATGAAAAAATATGCTCTTAATTACTTCGTAAAAAAGATTAACAGTTCATGATACAGAGTTGCATGTAACATACATACGTAATTATCAATGCAATTTACTTCAGATATAAATTCGCGATTGTTGAATCGTAAATATGTGTATAGGTTAAATTATTACATCGTTATATCGTAAATTTGAATTCCCTTTTACAGCTGAAAACTGCTGTAAAAAAGTATAAATATAAAATACAAAATTAAAATATGTTTGAGACAATATGTTTTGTTTAATATTTCAAAGAAATTTCGTTTTGATATGAGCTCCTCTTTCACTTCCTTATCTAAACCACAAACTTTGCCCAACTAAGCTTCTTAGTCAACATTTTCCCCACGTCATTTTCAACTCAACTAACTCGCTCGTCGCCGCTCGTCCAAACTACTTCCTCCTGGCCGTTCCTCTCTCGGCTAACTCGACTTTGTCGTCCCCTTGCGCCACAAACGGAGAAACTCGCAATCCCTTGCCTCCCGGAATTTCAAATTTTCCCGCCGATTTTTTGCACCGTTCTCCTTTTACCTATTTCACCGTCTCGTCCTTCTCCTCCGCAGGAACTCGGTGCCCCAAATAAACGGTTATTAGCCGCCGTGGCGCGTACGCACAAACGAGGGATGGCAACGGCGTCGCGTATAAGCCCGCGCGACGTTATGCAAATTTTCGGGTAGGAGGAAGGGCAAAGCCCGCGACATCACTCGTAATTAATACGTTCTTCGGGCGGGCCTCTGGCTTAAGTGGAGTTCATGCGTGAGCAAGGCGCAGCTGCCGCGACGACGACGCCGTGGCTGCTGCCGCGACGACGAATATAAGGATAACAGATGGAGGAAGGCGAGAATTTGCAAATTTTGCCACGGCACACGGTTGTTGGGAGGTTAGACTTAGACGCTGATGTCATAATGTAGTCAAAATAGAGATAGAATGGAGGGCACAGAGGGGAGGGAAGGGAAGAATTTTTTTTTGTTGACTCGTAGAACGGTTCTTGAATTTCTTTGGTTTGTTATTTGTTAATAAGATGAATATCTCATTAGAATGGACAGGAATGAATTTAGTTATTATGCAAAGAGTGGAACGTTTAGAAGATGTTGAAGTCTGATAAAATATTGTTGTATAAAATGGAAAGCACTACGTACATTTTCCGAAACCATATTACATAATATTTTCAGAATTTGTAGTTTAAAATTTTTATCATAATATAGAAGTGCTCACTCGTTTTCATGAATATTCAGTGACATTTTAAGCAGTTTTAAAGAACAAAGTTTTCACTCGATGGAAATATTCATGTTTTCCTTTAAAATCTTAATAATTCTATAATATCTGTCTGAAATATTTTTCGAACAGCTCAATTGCATTTATACTACTTTCACTTTAACCACCTCAACGATTTAAAATATACATATTATAAACAAATTATACGCTTGCTTATTTCAGAAGGTTAGAAAAACATTCTCAATTTTGTATGAAGCACTGCATTAAGGACGTATCAATGTAGTAGCAATTTTAACGCTGGGATGGAGTTCACCCCGTATGTAAAAAACTGAATTTTTTCTAGGTGTGTTCAGCAACGGTTAATGATATGCTCCACTGCTTTCTTATTACATTTGACATGTGATACTATACTCAGCAGTGTCTCCCGTGCGGAATCCTTAATTATGTGACTCGATCTATTTCGAATTTTTGAGCTTCGTACCATATCACATGAAAATACTTGATGAAGCACGAAGGATGTATATTGAATTGCGTGAATAAATATTTGAAAAATAATTTATAATTAATTTTAAAAAAAGTGCTTAAAAGTTGTTGGCCCGTAGGAATATCTGAAACAAATTGACTTTATAGCGAGGTAGTGGAATTATTAGAACGATGAATTAAAATGTATTTCAATAAATTATAGCTTTTTTACCTAGTGCCCAAGTTTTATGTGATTACCCTTTTCTCTGAAATAATCATAATTCTTTCAAAGTTCTATATTATAGTATAAGTTATATGAAAACTTAACAAATACTAATAACTATTTATTTATTAAAAAAAATAAAACAATACAGATAAAAAAATAATAATAGGATTGGACTGAAATTCTTCGTTATTGCTTTTCTTAGTATTTTATCAGAACCTTCTTTCGTTAGCAAATAGAAACAGCGCAGTAACAAGAATAAATAAAGTAAGGCAGTTCCGAGCCATAAGTAGGACACAAAACGCCACTAACTCGTGATTAACTGCGAAACTTTGCGAGAATTTTGTTGCTAAGCACCGCGTAAAAAAGATTCTTATTCAAAAAACACAGTAATTCCGCAATACTAGCTTTAGAGAAGTAAAGAAAAGAAACTTGGTTCTGTGCAACGGGACGAAAAAATGCTCAAGAAGTGTTACGAATATCGCCTTCATACATTCTTTTCTGCGTGCTGGTTAGAACGGTGCACGCATGCAGTAAATGTAAATTGTTTTGTAAGATTTTGTAGTATACGATCGAATACTTTATACTTATACCATCACCTTATTTTAATGTTTGTACATTTTTTCTTTATCCATAGTTTGCTTGAATAGGCCTAACTATATTATCAATGTATATTAAAATTTTTATAAATTCTTTGGAAATTAAACGAACATTATAAATTAATATGGAAAAAATAAATCAGATTCCTGAATTTAATCTCTTCTCTGATATCAAATTTAATAAATATAATTGAAGCAGAGAACAGAAAGACAATAATTTATTAATATTTCCATGAATAATAACATTCAACATGAAAAAGTCGAAAACATTTTTCTAAAACTAAAACATAAACAATTTTCCTGTATAAGTGATTTTAGAAAAATCTAAAATTGTAAAAATTTTATGTTCGAATAACTCCAGCATTACATAGCCTTTTGTTCGGGAATGCAAAAGTAGAATGCACTGAATGGAAATCCGTTTTCTTCCTATTCCATCAAGAGAACAATATTTCCCATTTGCCTATACTGCAATGCAATAACTCGAACGACGTTTTTGCAGCTCTTAGCAAACTATGCTAGGGCTCGGATCAGAAACCCCGATTGGATTTCTCTTTCTTTTCACTGCTCCCGAAAAAAGTCATCGACCGATACACAAGTTGGCCTGCGCGCGAATTAAGCGTCAGGAGTGCGCCCGTGACGAAGGTCGTAACGGTATAATGAAACTCTTGTCGCGCAGCCAAGAGTTTCGCGCCCTCTCTTCCCTTGCGCGCGAGTGTGCAAGC
The DNA here is from genome assembly GCA_036365515.1 of Torymus aiolomorphi. Classification (NCBI taxonomy): domain Eukaryota; kingdom Metazoa; phylum Arthropoda; class Insecta; order Hymenoptera; family Torymidae; genus Torymus; species Torymus aiolomorphi. Next base: position 195,846,653 of record CM070875.1, on the reverse strand, counting down.
TGCGTTTTCGCCAGAATGAAAGTCGTTAGTCGACGCGCAGTAATGGATTATAGTGCGTGTATGACTGCGTATCAGTTTCTAGTGTAAATGCGAAATGGCTGACTCAAATGCTAAGGATTTTATCCGAAAAGTAGTGCTTTAGAAATCACCTAAAGGAGTCATTTACATGCATATTGTTGTAACTCCACGTAGAACCATTAGAAGAAATAGGAGCTATGTATTTAAAGTTAGATAATAAACAATACGAAACTTGTGCTGCTGTTTACTTGTTTTGCTTGAAAAACAGAATAATGCTACTGCCTGTAAACTTTCTGTATCTATATCTATATACTTTATCACGCAAATGGAAACCCAAAAGCTCATAAACACGCTCAGCCGTTTGCACGCGCGTATTTACACACATTCCCTTAGTGATTGTAGATTTGGCTTTCTGAATACATGTCGATCCCACATTACTCTATTCATCCGATATACTTATAAACATGGTGAGTTTACATTCCGTAAATATCGTAAAATTGAAAATGACATATTTTGTATGACTATAAATTATTGCTTAAAAAGATTTAGTGGAGCAAAAGTCTTTTATTAAGGTAGCTCATGTGGGCTAGTAGACCTAAAGCTATGAACTTTTTTTACAAAGATTCATTTATACATTCCAATCTTAAAACTGACATGACAGGAAAAAGGGTTCTTAAAATAATGGAAAAAATTTTTGTTACAAAATTTCCAATGTTGCAAAAGTAGATTTTGTCCACTATTATTTATTTAAATGACAAAAGCAAGTCAATGGTAATGCTACCAATATGAAACATGTTTTGTAAATTGAAATGAATCTTTCAGTTTGATATTTGAAATTGATTGATGGTAAAATGAAGATTTTAATTATTGAATACTTTAGTCATTTTCAATTGAATAATTTAATTTGTTGAGAAAGGTTGCCAAAATCAGTTTTGACATTATTTCACAATTGATGGTTGTTATAAAATTATCGAATAACAAACAACACTATTTTATTATGTTCATGGTAAAAATTATTTCTGACTTATAACAATATAGTAGTTGTATGTATATATACACGCTTGTAGCTTATCTACGATTTGCTGATTATCATATTAAATATCAATTTGAATTGGAAAATTCATCTTAGAAATAAAGATGAACGTGCTATTAATACTATTACAGTACTGAAATATTTTCTATATTTTATTTGAAAAATGATTAGAGTACCGATACACATGTAGAATAATCGATCTCTTTGTCATGAAAAAGTCAGATAGTGACAGAGTACCTGGCGATAAGACATCGAACCTCAAAAGACAGTGTCACGCTCCTCCCACGCGACTCCTAAGGGACTGGCGGGCGATAAGGCAAACTCCGAAGGCTGCAAAGCTCGCTCGCGTTTTCTCACCCTCATCGTCGCACCAATCGTCGTCGCCGTCAATAAGACAACGCGGCGATAAGAATCCCCTCTTCATTCCCTCCCTTTCCCGTTCTCCCGTTCACGGCATTGTGCCGTCCAGCGTAATTATTCGAAAACGGGGCACCGCCGACGCATGTTCAGCTAATGCGGGCACCTGAAATTGCAGAAATCGAAATGAGAAAGATAGAGGGGAATGGGGAGGAAGGGAATCAAACTTGACAATGGGAGGAAATGGCGAGGAAGCGCGCGAAAGGACGACAAAAGAATCGAGAGAGGGAGAGAGAGACAGAGAAGAGAGAGAGGAAGAGAGGCGAGGGGAGCGGTAAAAAGTGCTAATGGAATTTAGTGGATTTAATTAATGTAAGAGAAAGAGGAGGCGGAGGGAGGAGAAGAGAGAAAGACATATTTTCGAGAGTCCGAGAGGTGAATTCTTGACTGTTGTATAGTGGGACGCTATCTGGCTGGGGGAAAATAATTTAATTTCGAAGTCAAAAGGATGGTTGCAATCTCTGTATTGTGAAAGTTAATTTGAAAATAATACAAATGGAGTTGCAGATGTAACTAATGAATGAAAATTTTTATATATTAAATATGTATTTATATGTCACATCTCCATTATACTACATTGTTGAGAGTGCGAATTTTAAGTTTTATCCATATCCTTATAAACAATTGGACGGAGCTTTGCAGGTTTTGGTAATTTTTTATTTTTTATATTGGCACCTCCCCCTGAAATTGAACAAAGAACCAAATGAGACCTTACAAATTAAAATCGGATAATAATTGAAAAAGATTCCAGTGTTTTATTAAATTTTTGTTTAGGTGGCTGTATTTACCTTTAGAGAAGTTGAATTTTGTATAAAAAAATTTTGTTCGTTACTTGAACTTACCTTCATTCAAGTTATACCTTTACTTATTTAACAGTATACGAAAAAATCATATTAATAAATCTTAAAATTCACTCGGAAAAATCGGGAAGTGCCACCTTAAAGGTATTGAAACTGATCAGTTTCTTTAGTCTGGAAATGGCTAGCAGAAGGATTTCTGTTATGACACGGAGTGAGAGACACAGAATCAGATAGAGACATAAAAGTTTTGCTGAATTATTCGTAGAATGAGTACAACAAATGATTTATTTATATTTTGGTAAGCCATCCAATGCTCTTTCATGCTCTTTTCATCATAGCGAAAAATCGTTTCATCATAGCGATTAATTAGACAGTTTTACTAGCTATTCTCTAACTTCTTAGCCATTTCATACAGATGAATTTCTACTAGGGGATACGAATAATAGTTATCTTTTAGGAAAACATCATAATTATATTACTATTTCCATCAATCACCTTGATGTATTGTTGCACGAAGTCATGTGACTTCGTTATAGACGGTATTAATTCGTTCGATTTTGTACTCTACGTGTAGTCCAAATATAGAAAATTAAAATTATGATGTTGTATTTTTAATATTGCGAGAACACCCTGGTAGAACTGTTAACCATAAGTTAGCTATTTTTGAGTTAACTCTATGACTTAACACGCACATTGCTTGTTATTTCATAATAATGTACCAATCAGAGGTAAATAATAGTATTTACATTTCATAAAATAGGTATTTTAAGTAAACAGTAAAACTTTTAGATGAATTATATTACTTTTTTTCGCATCATAAAGTTATTCGAAAATTTAGCGTGATAATTTCAAAAATTTATAAATACTAAATGTTTAAATATCTCGGTGATGTGAAATTATTAAGAATACAACATCCTAATTTTAATTTTCGACGAAATCAAATTCAAGAAAAAGATAGAGCAAATCCCGTATCATCAGTACTTGCCCGACAAATAGACAACGGCAAAAGACGGATGCGAAAGTCCGGGACAAAGCTTCGACTAATGCCAAGAAGAAAAGCGAGAGAAAGATAGAGGGAGAGAGAGAGCGAGAGAGAGACAGAGTATGAGAGAGTAAGAGAGAGAGAAAGAGAGAGAGAGACCAACGTAAAGGTAACGAATTCTTCGTGTCGGTTTTAATGCAACGTAAGAGTCGTCGTCGTCGTCGTCGTCCCTCTGACGTTATGCTTTCCTGTAGCAGCGGGACACACAGCCCGAGGCGCGATACACGGACTGGGAGGAGAGGTAGTCGAGATTTGCGCAGTCATTCCGCCGAGTTTTGCAATTAGCTGTAAATACGAGTTTTCTCAGGGGGAATGGAAGGGGGTAGCACAGAGCGGAGCGCATAACCGTTTCGCGGCGTGTGCGGGAGTCGTATCGTACAACGCTTGCGTTTGCTAGCGCGCGTGCGAGAGCGAGAGAGAGAGAGGGTCGTTCTCACGGGGTTTAGGCAAGCGCTCATGCGACATCAATCAGTCCTGCAGTTGGGACGTGTTTTTCATGTTTGAGATTCATTCGAGTTCGAAGCGCGTAGTGCATTTTTTTCCATTATAATATGCAGATTGGGAATTATACATCTCAATGGGGCTTTGGTAATGTGAGCTTGAGGGAATTTGAATTACGAATGAATGAACTGGGTCGAATAACCGATAGAAATTTGAAAAATTTTTATTAAAATTGAGATGGAAGATTATTATTTTAAAATATGTCAGTCAAAATTATAGCGACAGTTAGTAAAAACAACTCAATCTTTAATAGAAAAAACTCTTTCAATTTTTATTAGTATAAATAAAATTTTGCATAACATTGTTAATATTTTTAATTTTTACTTCTGACGTTTCACAACTAATAATCATAATTTTAATTAGAATTTAGAATTTATAGTTATATTTATAATATACAAATCTATTAGAATACAAATTTTATTAGGCAAATAAATAAACCTGAAAATTGCGTAATTGGAAAATTTAATGGAGGTTTTACTTTTGCATACTTGTCGATAAATCATACTTTATTGTTTTTTATTTTGCACTGAGCGCACGTTGGCTTGTAATTAAAAAGCATATATCGATTGAACAGTAATTTGGAAATTGAAAAATTTTTAACGATTTTGTTCATCGTTGTATCGTGAGAAATTTTAAAAAGCCTTTCACGAGTTTTTATGACTCTGGATCTGGGCCAAATCTAGCAGTCTTCTGTTCCTTTAACGTCGTCGTAGAGGAGATTGAGATTTTTAGGGTTACTGGGAGAGGTTAAACTTTACATCGCAATTGCAGATAAAATACATACAAAGTTTTTATTTTTATTTTAATTAAAATTTTCTTCATTATTAGTGTTAAAATACTAATGATAAACTTTCACAACTTTGTCACGTTCTTTCTTCATACATGATGTCCACGATAGTTTAGTAGAATAAATTGTTATAGCATAATTCGCCGGCTTAGTCAAAAACGTACCAAATTGCTTCAAAAAGATATAACTCATGAATAGATAAAATTTATCAAACTTAGTTTATTCGAAGATTCTCAATTGTTTTTCTTTTGATTCTGCTAACTTTAGTGGATAAAAATTAAGAAAAACTCCTCGTATAATTTTGAGTGTTCTATTCCATTTGATACTAACCACTATTGGTAGCTGAGCCATTAGTTTAATTTTTTGATACAAATTTATTAAAATTTAAGTAGCCAATTTCAGTAGTGGCAAGCGTCGGTAGTATAAAGCATCAAAAGCTGCCGTTTACAAAAAAGTGAAAAAAAGAGGAATTTCTGGTTACCATCGCTATGCGGTTCACCGACACAGATTCCCTTTAACGCATCAGAACGTTGAACGTATATATACAGAGGTACAACCGTTCAAATGGCTGTTTATGAAAAGTTTAAGTGACAAGGCTTTCCATGCTTTTGGTATCCTATTTTATGTAATTTTTACAACATTGGCAGCACGTGGGTGAAATGTTGGATAATGGACTTTAGTGCTGTATTGTAATTATGTCGGCTATTATCTTCGAACATTTCGCGCACATATTTAGAATTCCAATATCCAATATATTTACAATATGTTGCCTCTAGGCTAAACAAGTAACTCGGCTAGAAATATTTCAAACGTCTCGGCCACACTAACATTGTATTCTACTCTAAACTTTATAATATACTACTTCTTCGCGTACTTATTACTTTTCCTCATGTTTTTACACTCAATTCTTTATTTTAATAAATTCTATATTTTTCTAATACGCATTGTCAATGCAGCGTGTATTTTCATTAATTTTTCGTACCATAAAAAGGGTATATATAATATTTGCGCGGGTATATATAAACGCCGTTCATGTATGCTGTAAACAGCCGCTCATTAGTGACGATCACCACCGGCAGCACTACACTATCACTGCTGCAAAATTAGATAAACTTCATTTGTACGGCAGGTCTGCGCGCCTCCCGACGAGACAAAAATTCAGTTCCGCTCGCAGCATCCCCCTAAAGTAATAAAGTCCCCATAGCGTTATGCGAGCCAACGGCGTTTGTAACCAGTGGCTCCGATACATCCACTATCACCGCCACCGCTAACAAGCAGCCGCCGCTGTGCAGAGGTTAAGGGAGAGGAAAGAGATTATTAGCCCGTCCGCGCTCGTGCTAGCGTGGCAACATCTGCTAGTCAAATCAAATTATCGTAACGATCGAGCTGCCCTCGTGCGTGCGGTGGTTATATGCACATATATGTGTATGTATATATATATATTCTTGGTAGGTGTGCGCGTGCCGCGTTCATCGATAAAAATATTACGCGATAATCGTAAGCGAGTTACCAGCAACCGCGGGGCTATTTGCGATGCTATGATGGAAGATTATTTAGATTTTTCCGTATTCTTTTTAAAACATGCCTCACAGCGGTTAGATAGTCAAGAGCTGTTATGAGAGGAATTTCCGATCAATGCTTTTCTAAAACTTCGTTTTTGTGGGCTGGCCTATACTAGGAATGGAAACACTGGAATATCGGTCGCAGCATTGTATCGATTGGTTCGTCAGTTTAATTAATTCTGCGAAAATGTAATTTGAATAAAACATTTCTACTTAACAGTACTTAAATTAATTAAAGAATAAATCAAAGGACAAGATAAGCTTAACTAAGACATATTTGTATATAGAAATACTTTTAAATTAGTTTATAAAACTGTTAAGCTTTTCATTTATGAGTAAAAAAAATTAATTCAAAAATTTAATATTTGACATGACTTGCTTGAGATATATGTACCAATATGCAAATATCATTACTGGTTTTATTTTTAAAATGAAAATTTTTAATTAAAATACCTTTTTCAAGTTGACTATAAAGAAATTTCATTTTGAAGCTTTATTTCATAGGCAGCTTTAAATTAATGATTTTTATATAATATAATTGATAAAATTTACAAATTCTCCATAAACTTATATAGCGCTCTGCTTTTTTATCGATGAAAATAAGAATATCACTACTTTATTGAAGCTTCAACAAATATTCGATTAACTGCACTACAGTGTAGCGGATAGCTGCCCAGTACCGATGATCCACATAGTAAATCCAACTGTAACTTTTGACCCTATGGATGAAAATTAATTTCTAAAAAGAGGAAACGATCCTTGGCGGATCCTTTATGAACGAGCGAAATATTTTTAATTAATTATAATAATAATAATTCATTTAATAAAATCAAAATTTAAGGGCAGGCCGATGACCTCACTATCGTAAAAATTCTAAAAATCAATTTTCCAAATTATTTTACTACGGCGCCTTATAGCGCTGTCCTTTTTTATTTTTCATACAATTTTAAAATTTCTACTAAAGATTATCTAATAAAAACAAGAGGCATATTTTAGAGACTATAAAGAAAAATGAATCTATTCATAAACGGCAGGGACCAGCGATGGTTAAAAAATGAGGGTGTACTATAATTCTGTCATTTCCCGTAGAACTGTTCATAATATACATTTGTATAAGAGCTCGCAAACAATTAATACTAAATGGAAGAGAACTCGAAAAATGCACCTATTTTGGCCTGAAGTTGAACCCGGGACCCTCGGTTTTTGCGACGTACGATCTTCTAACCGAATTACCGATGACTATGCACATTTTTCTCCCAAACCAGCTATAGTCTTATCCTAATACAATTCATGGTATTTTCGGAAGAAAAGATTTATTGACTTTGAAAAGAAGCTTTCAGATGAAAAATGAAAATGATGAAAAAAATTATCTTTAGTTTCAAAATCATTTATATTCAAAGCACATCAATCTTCATTCTCAGAAGCAGCCTCATCCTGATTCCGAATTACTTGGTCTTGCCTGCCCCTAATACCGTAAAAGTCGCTCTGCGCCAGCGCGCCTTCGGTACTTACAGACCTATATAGTTTCGCAGCGATGTTGCAGCCCGCGCCTCCATCAGCAAGATCGGCCATTGCCTCGACACGATCCAGAGGCTTATGTTAAACAGAGGCTCTCGTGTTCCTGCTCGGAATATCGTATTTTCAGAGGCCGCGTTGAAGAAAAGTGCTCTCGCGCAGTTGGTCAGGCTAAGGCGCATTGTCAATTGCGTTTCGTGCGGGGATGCACACAGAACGGCGCGCCGTGGCTTCGGCAGAGTCGGTGCCTCATAATTGGACTAATTACTGCACTGTTTGTGCCCTGTTCAGCCGAGAATTTAGGGGCAGGCCTGGCGAACGGAAAATGTGTCTTGGTTTTTATTCCCTTTGACGTGTAGCGAAGTGTGCAGCGTAATTTTCGGGGAAAACGAGGTTGAATTAGGTATTTATGCGTATACGTGCAAGCGTGCTTTTGTTGTATAACCCATTGTGTAATTGGAAATTATGTTGGATGAGCGTAATTTGTACTTTGAAAACTCATCACAGTTACAAAGTGAGTTGCTAATGGCAATATAGAACATTTGAGGAATTATAAATTATATGATCAATATTTCAGACTGTTTAATTTACGAAATATTGGATTCAAAATACGTTTCCATTTACTGTTAAAGATTGTTGTTACAGCAATGTATTTCGTGCATTGGTTCCAATTTGATTATTAATTCATAACTATTACGTTGAAAAAAGTAGTGTCTCAAGCGCGGTGATCCTGACGGGGTGCTGGTGACAGCTTGTTTCATGTTTCGACGCGTTGCTGCGGAATCTTTTGCATTCGCTCGCGATGCTGACATCCATCTGTTGTCACTTGGCTAAAGCCCTCAAATGTATTTAATACAACTATAAATATGTGCATTTTGAGGGTGTCATGGGCTCAGCTCGATTGTCATCCGAGCCTTGACGCATCAGCACAGTGATAGGAAGAAGATGCGTGCGAGGCTTTCGAGCAAGCCTCGTAACAATAAATCAGTGGTTAGAGCACCGGTGACCAGACTAGAATTCCTGATCCGTGAGTTCAAGCCCGGATTGTTGCATATTTTTTACGTCACTTATTTATTTTAATTCACTCTATCATTTTTTCATACGTAACAGTGACAGGGGCATCCTTGCATAACAATAGAAAGATGGGAGGAAAATATTACACACACACACACACACACACACACACACACACACACACACACACACACACACACACACATATATATATATATATTAACGAAAATAAATACGCTTATGCTTATTTTGATACGTTGGATCTATGATATCCCTAATTCTTTTTCCACCTGGATATTTTGTATTGAAAGTAATAAAAAATGAGAAATATCATTAATTTTAATGAACGAATTTTATAATTTTTTGTTTAAAGCATGTAATTGGATTCAGTTGTAAAAAAATATTATTTTTCAATAACATTTCTATGTTATTTATGAACAAAGATACGCCAAAGTTATTATAAAAACCGAATAATGCAACGAAGCTTTCAGTTTTCCAAAATAATGGTTAAAAATAATATTTATCGAATGCGTTACATACATAATCAAAATACGGTCTCATTATTATAAATTCCATATCTGGCAGTAAAATTAACGCGGGCATCTGTTGATCCTAATGAATAGTTGCGCCTAAATACGCATGTAAACAGGCGCTCGCGTGCAACGCAAGTCACGGCGTCACACCGCGGCAGCGCCATTTTCCGAACAATTAGAACTGATGAGGGGAATTGTGCGAGGGAGTGTATTTTTGCGCGAACGCCCTAATTTCGCGGATAATTGTACAAAAGCTCGAAATGAAGCTTTCGGGGATCATTTTGGGGAGGCCCAGAAACGGCAGAGGGTTAGACTGTCGTGGACCGTGCGCCGCGCTCTGCGCAACCGTTGAATAACACATGAATCATATTGAATAATTCGATTCCCGACAGTGACTAAGTGTGTAACGAATGATAATGTCACAGGCGTAAATGCGGCGCTTATACGTTATATTAACCGCCGTTAATATACATATTTATACCGAAAGCACACGTGTGCGCGCGCGCGCGCGTCCTAGAATATATCTGCGAATTTTTCGAGGCAGGGATTTACAATATATATTAGGTAATAAATTAAACTTATTCGTAAACCGAGTAGAATTAACGAGGTATTATGGAGAATGCGAGTGTTTCATACTTATTAGGTGGATTTTTGTTCTAGGGATTACTTGCGTTGCTATACGTAATTGTGTATACCTCTTTAAAAAAAAGTAGAATACGTAATATTCATTATTTTTCTCAATATATTAGTACAATCTGGTTTCAAAAAAATGTCCGCATATTTTTAAATTCTATGATTAGGAATAATAATTTATTCATACATATATGAGGAAATTCGGACAAAATTTCAACTTGAAGCGACCTCAAAACTGATCAAAAATTTTTTTTAAGGCACACCTTCTGGACGTATTTTTTCTTCTTTCTTATGCCAAAAAGTCAAAATCGGGGCTGGAGATATCTGCGATTTGTGCATTTTTGTACCTTTTCAATGTTCAACTTGAAAGTCTTATAACTTTTGAAGGAATCAACATTTTTTAATTTAAAAAAAGAAATGGAAGCTTTTTCTTTCTAGTTTCAATTTCTTTTTTGAACCTTTGAGTATAAGAACGTTTCTGGGCTGAATGGCTGAGGTTTAAAGAAAAGAGCTTTTTGACATTTTCTTAAAAAATTTCAACCTTTAAAAAAAGTCAGATAAAGACGTTTTTAATTGTACACGATTTTCCCCTGTACTTTGTGACATAAGGAAGAAGAGAAAATGCGTCCAGAAGCTGGGCCTTAAAAAATAAATTTGACCAGTTTTGAGGCCGCCTAAAGTTGAAATTTTTTCTAAATTTACTCATATCGACACCATGTACCATGAAAAGCACTATTCAGACCGATACAAAAACTAGTACAACTTAAGGCTTTTTACGAAAATAATCACAGTTCGCGTCCCCTTACGAAGAAAAACACGACTCGTAGAGCTGAGACAAAAAAAAAAAAAAACACAACTCGCTGCGCTCGGACGAAAAAGAGCAAGACTCGCTGCGCTTGGCCGAAAAAAAGCATAACTCAATCGCTCTTTTAATGCAGTTAGCAGCAATTTTTATTTTTGCTATTCGTAAGGTGTACTATTTATAAGAATACAATAAATAGTGCTAATCTTTTTCGTTCGAGCGCAACGAGTTGTGCTTTTTTCGTCCGAGGTTTTGAACTGTGCTAGTCTTTGTCAGAGGTTTTATACTAGATGAAAATATTTCATATTATTATCTGCATCTCTAGCAAAGTTCATCAACCCAAAGATACTCACCATTATCTTTTAATTTTAAAAGAGAGTTCTAAACTCAGCTCGTATTTAATCACACGGCAAATTGAACTTGACTCATAAATGCTAGAAAAGGTCGACAGTGCGTGAGCTGATAAAAAAAAAGTTTTATTTTTTATTCATCTCCTCGTTACTCGTTCACGACGAGCAGCGCGCAACTTTTTCCGAATGAAGAATCTAGGGAGTTAGGAGGTTGGGTGAGGCCGATAATAGAATGATGTCGATTTACTGTCGGACCATCTCCTTTCGTCCCCTCCCCCCCTCTTTCTCTCTCCATTACTCTCTCTCTCTCTCTCTCTCTCTCTCTCTCTCTCTCTCTCTCTCTCTCTCCGCACCCTCTTTCCGCACTGCTTCACGGCTTTACCTTTGCATCATAAAGTTTTACGATATCTAAAGCAAATCAAGACTCGTTAGGGCTTTTTTAAAATGAAAACATTACTTCTTGACTCTGGAGTGTATATTATCGTTAAAGATTAGCGATTGAAATTGATGCATAAAAATTTTATGGCTCTCGAGTTAATTGATTTATAAGAGTAGTAAATTTGATGAAGTATTTTATGCTATAAGATTATTGTTTTATTTTTCAATGAGCTATATTGGAAGAGTAAACTTTTCAAAGTCTTGCATACTCTGAAATTCTAGTTCGTAGTTAACATTTTGGATTGAAATAAAATCCTTTATATTTTTGAGTTGGCCGCTAATTTTCCATTTAAGCAAACGCCACTGATGAAACCATATAGCGATGAATAATAAAGTTTGATAAAAGTATTGTAATTCTCTTTTCTCATTGTCCTGAGTTCCAGAAGTAAAATTTATAATACGAGCGTGTGAGGGTGGATGTGCACGCACGCGTATATAGGTACGTGCATCAAACTTTATGAAGTGTAAATATCTCGTTTACGAAGTTAAGTGTTAATGAAGCAAGTGGTAATGTATTGGCAGCGGATATTAACTTTATTTTTAACCTCAAGCATCAGGCTATTAACTTTCCTTTCACATAAATAACGTCGGTGACCTATAAAAACCAATTCCTAGGGCAAAAAAAAAAAAAAATTTAATCCCATTTAAAATGTTTATTTTTACTCTTTCTGCATACGAGTCGAATTTCGCATTTTCGACGTAAACAACGTTGTCCCTCTCTGTTGAGACTACAAAATGAAGCCAGAGAACAATTTCACAGAGCTGCCTGGCGAGGTGAAATTTTTAATAATGAGTAAAGAACGGAAAATCCACGCGGGGGTGGAACCAGCGACCCATAAAGAAGCTCAAAATAGCGGACGCTCCACGCGCGCGCGTATTTGAAAACAGTCCTTCGCCGGCGGCCGCTGAGGAGAGAATGAATAAATGCATAAGCGCGCGAAATTTACATGCGTGCGGTATATACGCGGCACGAAAAAGCCTCGCTCTCATTCCTCCATGGTGAAAAGTTGATATACGTGATTGTGGCCGGCGGTATTAACGAGAGTAAAACGAGCCAATTTATAACTGACAGCCGCTCTGCGCGCGCGAGTTGCAAGCATGCGGCCGCTGTTGAACGGTTTCGATGTAGCCATAAAGAGGCGGCGTGCGCGCTTTTCTCTTTTCTCTTCTTCGCCTGTGTGCTCTGTGCCTCCTCCTCTGTTCAGCAAGCACAGAGTTCGCGTCTCGCGGTTGCGTTCGTATAAAAGCATTTAATGTGGAAGGGTAGGGTAAACGAAGAGGAGAGCGAGAAAGATAGAGAGAGAGAGAAAGAGAGCACTGACTCCTCGATCAAAGAGAATTGCTAATTAAATTCTTTTAGTATTTAGCAAAGTGTTGGGAAAAAATTAGTATTGCGAGCCAAGGGGAAATTGCATAAATAACAATTACCCTTTGAGAACTAATGAGCCGTGAGCGTTAGTATTAAATTCTTCTTTGCGGGTTATTCATGAAGTTTTACAGTTTAACGTTTATCTATATTCAGCGATATTCGCTTTATACGTATAATGAATCATGAAGGAGATTTTATAAAGAAAATCGTATTATCGTTGTAAACTAAAAGTTTAAACTGTTCCTGCTGTATTGTAGGCAATTTATATTAATAATGTTAATTGTGAGTTTTAATTAATGAACGATGAATAATATGTATAATAATAAGTAAATGTAAACTTTGAATTTATTAATTAAATTTAAATGCATACTGTATAAATAATTTCCACGTACGATATTTTCGGTCATAATTCAAATTAGATGAAATAAACCAGTCGAAAAACGCAATAGAACTTTAGAATATACAAATAACATTGAAATTCATTTAATAATGAATAATTTAAAATGTAATACAGTGCGATGTTTATTTGAACGATATTGAGTGAAAAGGCTTTCTCCGCTGTAGTAGAAATGATATTATTTTACAGTAGAAGAGAAGCTATATAATTTTAGACCAGCTGAACTCTAAATTAAATACCTTTTAAATAGATTGAATGAATTAATAATAAATTATGTACACTCTACTTTGGTGAGATCAGCGTTACTTTACATATTCTTTGAAAATTACTAGAGGGCTTAACTACATTTCAATTAAACGCTCTTACATTCATAATTTAAATAAAATATTCCCATCTCATCTACTTAAAAGACATTTTATCTGAACTTTTTATAAGAACTTCCAACTTTCTTATTTTTAAATTTAAAACGTTCTAAGTATAAATATATGATATCATTTTTTACGAAGCTCAAAGCATGACAATTTTAATCGTAAAGTTTCTTCGAAGTTTTGGTGAAAATCAATTCTTAAACACGACAAACACTCATTCCCAGCTCAGGATCACGCATCAGCGTACATCTCCCCCGAGCACGCTATAATCACAGCCGCGTGCGCTTTAACGAAATTCTCGCGCAGCTCTACGGGTCGCGCGCTCGCGCGTATAGCATTATTTTCGCAAATCCGCGCGGAAAGTTCGAACCGAGCCTCCGCGCTGCGCGGCAGTAATCGCATTATAATTTGGGCGCAACCGAGCTTCTACCCGCTAAGCTCATTTGCATGGGACGGCGGCGGCGGTGGCGGTAGCATTGCGTCGCGGGCAGGCCCAGATATATATATATACACATATAAATATAACAGGTTACGTGAATTCATTCCATATTGCTCTCTTATTTTGTTGCAGGGAAAGCTCCTAGGTAAAGCGGATGCTTACTTCAGTTCCTTTCGCCGCTGCAATTACCCGAGAATTCGGGCGCCGCATACCACGGAGATAGTCTACGAGTGCGCCAGGTACTCGAGGTAAGTTACATTTTCTCCATCGCCAAACGGTGGTTTCTCTAGCGTGCGAGCGCCTCTCCTTGTCTCTCTTTCTTACTTTTTTTGTTAGCAGGATTGTCGGGCGACGATTCCGCGTTAATCTAAATACTTGGCAAACGATAATTCAGTGTCAGGAGAGCGGAAAAGTTAATTCTGCAAATAGTGAATTTAAAATTTTTAGTTTTTCGGTCTATTATACGGAAGCGCAACAATGAACGTGATACTTCTTACGTAAATGCAAACTTGTGTTGTAAATTTAGATTTATAAGTAAACTGAATGCTTATATACTTTCTTGTCTGTCAATCCTGTTTCAAATCCGAACGGTGGTGGCCTATATAGTTTCGCGGACCTGGTTTAAACTCGGATCCGTAACATTTTATTCTTAAAATTGTGATGAGTTCAATTGTATCGTAAATGATTTTAAACATCTTGTTAAGCTAAAGTTAGCATTTTACTAAATTTGATATTTGAGACACTTCCCTAAAAATATTTAAATTACACCAACTCTGCGGATATGGGATAAACAGTCCGAGTCGGTTCGGAAATCGCCAAATTTTTGTAAAACGAGATTCTACTTAATCCTAGCATGCAAACAAGATTTCAAGGTTGTAAGATCACGAGAGAATTTACGCTGACACATGTTGAGCGTGAGATATACGAAACGAGCCACGCTATGTGGAACTGCTCAAGGTGAGAAGTATTAGAACTCTATCAACTATTGATATTTCACTGACAATATCAAAATCGATGACAATTCATTGGGACTTAGTCTCTTCAAACTTAATTTACTATTCCATTGAATTAATTATTGATTCCAAAAAACATAAATTTTACTCTAAAACAAACTTGAATTTTGAATATCACTGTTGAATATAATTGTCTTTAAAAAAATCTTCAAAAATGTTTCTAAACCTCGAATATGTTTTAATTTTATAAACGGATTTTCTTGCTCACAGAACTCTTACAGAAAATATGCTCGAAAATATATTTATGTCGCCATGAAATATCATTCTTACATTTTAATTTCAATTAAACTTTTAAAAGGTTAAGATCGGATGTGAAAAAGTAATTTTGCGAAACACAAAAAAACATTAAAAAGTTATTTTTTACAAAGTAAAACATTTGTGAAAGATTTCAGTTTTATTGTGTATATGGATATCTTAGATAAATTTAAAATAAATTTTTATTCAAATAAATATAAATAATGTGTTATTAAAATTAGTTATTAATTACTTGTTTTTAAAATAATAATGGAGAAAATATTTTGCAAAAGTAATGATTTAATAATTATAGTTTAATGAAATATATATTGTATTATCTATTTGAATATCTAATTACTACAGACTACGTTGATTTAAATGGTTTAATTATTACTATTAAAATTAAAATATGTGCCCAATTATACAAATGAGCATCAAATTCATAATTTATCAAAATTATATTCGCATACAATAATAAACCAATCATTTGTTGCAGAAATGATAAATATTTATATTATTATTTTAACAGAACAAATGAACAACGTCAAGTAAATAATTATACCAATTAGTAAATGTTTAATAAAACAAAAACACTAATTAATAAATTAATTAAAATACCTCGCATCGCTATACTAGAATAAAAAACCTCTTTCTAAAGGACCATTATAGATTTCCAAAACAAACTACCTTAATGTTTGTTTTTTCTTGATATTTTACATAAATTTGACGATATATTCTACATAAATAGCAGAGGCAAAAAACTTAACGTAAATTAAGAGTAGTCTTTGTATCAGAGCTATAAGTCGTATGCCCGAGAAAAGAACACAATTTTTCGTTACAGAAGACGTAAAGTACACCAATGTTTGCATTTTACGGGCACAAAATGCGATTTTGGGATACAAAGCATGCAGTAAAAAATGTTGGAAAACTTATTTTAAAAAGTGCATTTTCGCAATATATTTTACTTTACATTAGTAGGTGTAAAGTCGCATTTTACGCCTGCAAAACACAAACGTTTTGACGAAAAAAATGATATCAATCTTTTGACAGTTTGTAGAAAAATAGAATAATAGAAGCTGTCTATTACAGAAGGTATTGAAGGAAAAACACACGCCATAAAAAAACTTAACGAAACTATAAGTTTATATTCATTCGCATAATGCAATTAAAAATTTTTTTCTGAGAAAAATGAATACACTACATTCGATTCTGAAACATAATTTTGTTTTTTAAATTGTAAATTATTAAAACACCGATTCACAACATTTTTCACAATTAAAGTTTATTCTATACGCAACTCACTTCTTACGATCATTATAAATCATTTTCTGAAACGGAATGAAAATGCGAAATAATGGCAATTTAAACGAAAAAGGCCAGACAGTTCACGATATATCCCTATTTTTCATGGAATAATGAAAAGTCGCGCTTGCGCAACGTTGAATAAAAATAAATCGGATTCGCTCAAATAAATTCCTAAATTCGTTTAATTCCTTTTTTTTTTCAAACGCTCGCTTCGCAGGGTCACCTACACGCACATGTGCATTTGCAGTCATCATCGAAATTTTTAATAGGCCTCCGCTGTAGACAAAAAAACCGCCCCAGGTATTTAATATGCTTCAGCGAGTGCTAAACTAAATCTGTGTCCAGATCGATTTTAGCTCGACTTCCGAATCATGGATCTGTCGATCCTTAGGCGCGCGCAATAAAAAAATACGCTCGCGAGAGAAAAAAAATATCGGTCAACCGTTACAAAACGAAAAATCCAACGAGGCGTGACGGCAACAGTGCGTCACACACACACACACTTGACTGCCGCGTAAATCCGCGTTGCAGCTGCGTATTCTCCATTTATATGCGACTATGTGTGTATAAGTATATAGATACTGGTATAGGAGGAGTGTGGGATATCGCGCATTAGTCACAAGATGCGCAGGCGTAACGTACTTTGCGACTGCGCGCGAATAAATTGTAGCTCATGCTTGATGAAGCACCTGCAAGGAGTACTATTTCGTACGTGGCATCATTTTTGGAGCTAAAATTTATGTCTGCTTTTCGGTCTTTTAATTTGGAAATAATGTTCATATACTTTTTGAATGTCACGTTTTATTTGTTGAAATAAAAATTTTCTGAAAAAAAATATGTTTCACGCATCTTTCGGTTGAATAAAGATTATAAAATAGCGACTTCATTTGACTGGTGACTATGTGATTGAAACTTTAAATATGTTTAAAATAACGAAGTAAAAAGTAATAATGCTTCTTACATTTTAAGCGTACAGTATTAAATATTATCGAAATAAAAATGAACTGTCACAATGGAAATTACATTTCACGATATAAAAAGTTCGGTGACATCTGCACGAAATTATAAAAATAATTTACGAAATCTTTGTAAAACCTGAAATATCACTGCAAATATCCGAATTTCGTTGGTGCGCTGAATTCCCTTTAATGCGCGTGTTTATTTCCTTTTTCATGAGTATAATCACACGCGCGGGATAAAATGGCATTTTACGAAATTCACATGCGGGATATTTATCATACGCACACCTCGGTAAACAGACGTGCGCGCGCAACGATGCGTCCGACATGACCTGCGTGCCCGATGATGAATTTTAAAAAGCGCACACCCAGTTTTCAATTTAATGCGTCAAATTAAAAAGTGAATTAATGGTGTCAATAATTCGGAAAACTGAAAAGTTTGCCTTTCAAGAGGGTCTTATTTGCCAACGTTTTCTAATTTGAGTCGTAACACCGCAACTTTTGAATTCTGAAACGTTTATTCATCAATTTTAATGTAATTAGTAGTATTAAAATGGATCAACGTAGGTCAACATCTTTTTATTTTTTTTTTTTAATATTTGCATCTAATGCAAATTGATGGCCGAACATTAATCTTTCATACATTTTCAATGGAAAAAGAATCTGTGTTTAAGTAAGTTTACGGATATACATTAAATACATAACGTAAGCATGTATAAATAAAAGAAATCAATTTAGATGCATTTTCTTTCAGCGATAGATGATATTTATATATTTTTCAAAATGCAATATGTATGTCTAGCTTAGTTTTTTTAGTCTGCGTGTATATGCTGTACATCCTCATGTTGATAATTGAATATCCTTTAGGAGTAAAATAAAATATATAGATTTTTTGTTTTTCTTATACAAATAAACATGTTTGAATACTGATATATATATATATATATATATATATATATATATATTGTTTTATTATACATTTTCCATGGTTTTCGAAGTAGTCTATATTAAAATTCCATTTTTAAACATTTCGAAATTTCTCTTTTTTGTTTTTAGATTATATTTTGTTCTATTACTTACATAATTACTTAGAAACTTTAACATATTATTTTTAACACATTTCACTAGAGATTGATCACAACGAAACCATACAATCATATTTTGTTCAATTTTTATAGTCATTTAAATTTGGATGTGCCAAACTGAGAACCTTACTGAGAGCCTTACTGAAAGCCTTACTAAATTTTTATGTTTTGTCTAATAATAATAACACATGACACTATTGAAATACTAGAAGGTGTTCAATTTGTATAATCATTTGCAAAATTGCAGATAACATACATGTAATTGTTAATGTCATTTATTTTAGATTTTGGTTCGTAATTGTTTGATCGTGTAAAATTTACGTAGGTTAAATTATAATTGTTATTCTTTACACAGAAAATATGTATGAAAAGGATAGATATAAAAGTTACCTTAGATAAGTACAATAATAATGGAGAATTACGAAATAATATCATACAACAACATAAAATATCGACAAAATAACAGAAATACATGTATATTAATGGAAAATATAGTAACAAAATTTTAAAATAACGAAGAGATAACGTTTAATTATGTAAAATAACTAAATATCGCATGAACACAGCACAAAGTAATGAAAAAGAATATAAAACAAATGAAAAATAACATAATACGTAAATAATGAGAAAATAATGAGGGGCGACCGGTGCAACGGTGAGACTATTTTATAATATAAGGTAAAAGACCCAGAAGATGGACACTTATGAGAACATAACGTATATGATACCTATTTTAACGCGCGATCATAAAATTTTGAATTCAATTTTATTTCAACATGAACTTTAATTTATGTTTACTTAAATTAATAAGAGAAATTGAATTAAATGGATTTTATAATGGCAAAACAATGAATTTGAAAAAAGCACTTATGGTAGGAATAGTTGGACATGCATTTCGAAGGTAGCTGAAGAAGATGGACACAATTGCAGTAAAAGTTGGACAATTAAAAAAATGCTTATAAATTGATTTCTAATTATTTTTTTTTACTGTAAATCGATTGTATTTGTAGTTTTAATGTTTAAATTTTATAAATAAGGTAAGAAGACCAATAATTATGTTTTTTTCTTTATTACTGTTATATTGTTTTACAATATATTATATAATTCTTACATTTTTAACAACTAAACGAGAAACATTCTTACGCAGTTAAAAAGTAAACATGTTGAGTATAAGAAATTAAATTCTCTCTTTCTTAATTTTCATTTTAGTTTGCAATGCCTCCATCTCAAGACTAATTAATGAATTTTCCACCTTATCTAACTCTTCCGATAAAGTTTTTAATTCGTCTTCAAGCTGATCTTTATTTTCTTTGCAACTGTCGCTCTTCAATAATTTTCTAACATTCTTAATTTTTAAATTTATGTCTTTTTTCTGCTGTTGTAATTTCTTCTTTGTTTCTTGAAACGTTTTAACAATGTCTTGTTGCTTTTCTTTGACCTCTTTATTTCGTGCTCTTTCCTGCTTGTTCAATAAAATTTGCTGCTTTTTTAACATCTTATCATCTTCTTTTTTTTGAAGAATATCAACTATTTCATCCACGATGGTAAAATTTGGAGCATTTTCTGACTTAGTTGTTTTTTTTTGTTTTAAATTAAACTCAGGAACTGTAAAAGTGGCGAAATATCCAGTTCATTTTTATTTTGTACTGAAATAAATTATTTTATTAATAACTCAATACTTTTATATACATATATATTAGAAAATAAAATAAATAAATATTATACATACTCTGAAGAGACTTAGGTTGTTCATGAGAATCATTTAAATAAATCACACTATTTTGTGTATCTTTCGAACTGTTGGGATTTGGTGAAGTAGTAGCTTGTTCACATTCTGTACTATGACTAATGTCAATTGAAATATTATTACACTTGCTTACTTCATCAATTGATAAATTAAGAGGTTGATCTGTAAAATTAATGTTTAAATACTCATAAATAATGTTTCAACATTTCTCAAATTGAGAACGAAAATAGCTAATTTAATAAATTACAAACCTTCTGTATTGGAAATTTTTAGTATAGAGTCCTGCAAGTCTTTTGATTTTTCAATATTTTTTTCGCTAGAAAGCTGATTGTCACCATTATCATTGTTTATCACAGGTTCATTATTAATAGTATGTACAGCTAAAGTAATATCCGTTTCTAAAAAATAATATAATTTCAATTATTACAACATATACTTAATGAATATCGAAATTAAAAATAAGTACATTACCTTTCACAGAATCCAATGAATTAAATGTCTCATTCGCAATGTCTTCTGCTGTGTAAGATTTGTTGCTAATAGTTTCCTCAGGTACTATAGCTATAACTTTTACTGTTTGGCGTTGACCACTTTCATCTCAAAATTCTATAGCTTCATCTGGCTTCGATGCCAGTTCAATACTGTTCATACTCGTAGTTAAACATAAAGTCTCAGAATTTTCATCAATAGCTGTATAAATAACATCAGCAAAAATACTTTCTTCTATAGGCTGATTTGCTATCGCATTTGCTACATTTGTATTAATTACATTATCTTGAAATACTTCAAGATGTATATCACAATCTTTATTTTGACTAATACTATGACTTAAATCTAAACTATTATCTTGCACATTTTCTACGTGCTCAATATCTATATGATAAAAAATAAAAAATCAATGATTTATATATTCATCATAAGTATAAAGAAATATATGTCCCACATTAAAATTTAAAAAATACATGTAAATTTTATGTAAAAATAGGTATTGATATACCACAAAGTCTTCTAATCTTACGCCACGATTCAAATAATCCATCCTGCTTCACATCACCGGTCCAAGATATCTCAAACTCGTTTTTCTTAAAGTCTTCTAAAATGTGAGAAGGAAGTACTTTTGTTTCAAATAAATGAAGTAGATCCTCACTACTTTTACTGACGACTGCAGGGCCATTTGTAGTAGGAGAAATTGATCTCTTTCTATCTTGCTTATTCAAAACATTGAAGTTGACAACATCTGCATTGAATGGATGCAGACCACATGTATTAAAGCCATTGGCAATGATACTTTTTAGATCAATACTGTCTAAGGCTAATTTCAAAACAGGAGCGAACATTTGTTTTCTGAAATCCACAATATTATTATCTATTCACCACTGCCTTAGAGTCTTTCTATAAGCATCCTTTAACGGGTAGAACAGTGCCACATTCAGTGGCTGAATAATATGAGTCGAGTTGGGGTGCAGCACTATTAACTCTATCTGATTCTTTTGACAAAATTTGGTGACTTGCAGAGTTAAGTGTGACGAATGTCCATCTACATATAAAATCACTGGGAACGTATAATCGTTATTTACTAGCCACTTGTAAAAAATATTTTTTATATAATTATAAAAACTTTCAGCGGTCATCCAGCCACTTTCAGTGTTCCCAACGCCCCAACCACTAGGAATATTACTTAAAGTTGATTTTTTTGGAGTTGTTTTACAATCAAACAATATAATTGGAGGTGGCATCTCCCCAGATGCAGCAATAGTAAAGAGCACTGTTAAACAGGCTTTCTCATTCCCTCCAACAATTTGATAAACCGATCTTGCACCTTTTTCAGTGATTACTGCATTATCTTTAGGCACCATCATAAATGAACTCTCATCTAAATTAAATACACGCTCTGGGCTTATGTCTAGCAAACATTTCTTCACTAAATGAGCTTTCACTTTACCGAACCATTGACGGAGTTTTTCCTCTGTAACTGATGCCCTTGTACGCGTTAAATTTTGAGCAATCCTTTCATTTAAAATGGGATTTCTGGACATAAATGAGGTGTACCAGTTCCTTCCTGGCCTGTTGTTTTTGAAAGGATTTTTTCTTTTATCCTCTAGAATGAATCTCTGCACTGTATCTAAAAGTTGATTTTTGGTGACTGGACAACCCGTCTTTGCACAAAATAATACCCATTTTACAATATTAAATTGAAGATTTTTTCACCCTCCATGGTTTTATTGTAGAAATTATGCTTTTCTCGATCAGGCGGGGGTAATATACGAAATAAAACAAGTTTATTTCTTAAGTATTATGAGCAACGTTTCGTTGACTAATCCGTCAACCTCTTCAGGCTAAAAAATTTTTATTGTTAAAAAAGTTATAATGTATATATATATATATATATATAGACAATGATAATTTGTATACAGAAAACAAACGCAACAATACCTCTTAACAATTTTTGTTGTATGTTAACCCATGTTAACAAGTCAAAACGGACGACATTATTACGCCGAATTTCTAACTTATCGGAAATGCGACGAAATAGACATATAAATTCGCGCTTATATACACAGCTAAGACGTGTATACAAGTGGAACAAAAACAATAACACCAGTTCGTTAGCATTTGAATTTCCTTAGTACCGGAAAATATGATTTATTAAGAGTAAATATGTCTTCTTTCTTATTTATGTTATTGTTATGACATTTGATATGCATTATTTCGGACGTTAATCTTTTTTTATAATTGCTTTCGTTTTACAATATCATCTTCTTCTGCCTTACTGAGTATTGATGATGGTCCTTTCTTGCAGTCGATCGGTGTCAAATTATTGAATTTGAGATACAGTGTACTCTTTGGCACCTGAAACTTCTTTGCAGCTCCTCGTAGCGACTGACCCTCAACCATGGCATTAAGGGCTCTTTCGATTGTCTCAATATTATATTGTTTTTCTTTTCTCTTTTTCTTTATCTTAATACTTGAATTCGAAATTGCTTTCCTTTTGCATTGATTTTTCGCTGTGGTTGCCTTTTCATCTTGTTTGGTTTCTGTTTGCGAGAACGCTTACGTTTTAATTTCACCATATTTTATTCTGCAACATAAATTCAAATGACAATAAAGAACTTATTATTTATTCAATTGAAACAAACAGTTGTTTACAAAAATACTTTACTTTAAATATAATATTCTATACTTACTAGTAACGAAGCTGTTTTAGAGGTTAGAATTTTCAAAAGACTTGTGTTGCACTGTATACTCAATTGATTATACTAAAAATGTGATCATCCAGAATGTTTATTAATAAAAAGTAATGAAAAGTTCGTTGTACACTTCTTTCTGATAAATAAATGCAATCGAAAATGCATTAAGGCGGACAGCTACTCCAGCACGTGTAAGAAAAACGAGGCGGAAGATGGACAAACAGCGCCGCCTTGTCCAACTTCTGCGACTTACATTCAAATATGGAAGGATTACTTAGACACTTAATTTTAAAATAAATATTTCATATTTTTACAATATTAATAGTTAAATTTGTCAAAAAATGTAATATACAAACATAGAAATATAATTTATGCAGTGTAAAAAGGAATTTTGTCCAATTCATTGGAAATGTTAATCTTCAACTTTGTACCTGTATCGAAGTCGAAAATGGGAAAAATTAATCATTCTTAAGGTGGCACTCGTCAATGCGTAATTAATCATAAATATTTATTTTATTTTAAATTATTTTATACCACTCTAACCTCAAAATCACATCTTTGATATGATTTTTCGGCGCTCGTGGTATAAAATACCGTTCGAAACTAGTGCGTAAGTCGATTATTTAGGTGGTGTGACTTTTTCGCACTCACTTCGCTCGTGCAAAAAGTCACACCAGCTAAATAATCGACTTCCCCACCCGTATCGAAATGTACTATCGATTTAATTGAATAATTAAAATCCTAGAGAGTGTGTGTAAATTTTTTATTTTATCATTTATTACGTTTTTCCACTAATATTCTTGAAAATTTTTAATGTCCAGGTATTCCTACAATTTTTTTTAATGTCCATCTTCTGGGTCTTTTACCTTATATCCTAATATATAGGCATCCTGTAAAATTTTGATTAAAGCTGAATAGAAGTACTGTTTGGTAGCCGATAACATATTTAAATACTGGAAACTAATAAAAAACTATAGCAAATGAAAACAAAATCGATCATCTTTCTTCGTGATCCCAGTTTGTATTACTTTGTAGTACTGGAAAACGCAAAGAACCCATTATACAAGTATTTCCCATTCCTCCGCGAATCTATATATTATTCGTCCGGCCGAAAGAACGGAACACTCAGAGAGCGAAAACGCTGGGGCGTGAAAAAGGGGAACATTCAATTGGCGCCCGGGACGAGAATTTCCCACCCCTTGGTTTTCGGGCGGGGCGCGATAAATCTAGCGGCTTATTTTTCCGTCGTCGCTCGGCCGCGTGCGCATTCCAGTCGAGATTCTCCGAGCCGATAAATCGTTTATCGCTGTCGAGGCCGCGCGCTATTTATGCCCTCGTGCTGTCTCGCTTCTCTTTCGACTCACCCGCGAGCGGAGCGTGACGATGCAAAGCGGGGGTGGCAGTTGGTGCGTCGCCTACCGCCTCGAAATTCCTGAGCACGTGCGTTTAGAATACCGAAGACGCGACAAGAGAATGTTCGAAATTGTTCGAATGATTGGGCCCCGCGTTTCTTCAGGTAATAGCTAATTTTTTTTAGGACTTTAAGATTGAAGAATTTGAAACCGATATTTTCCGCTGAAGCTTGCGATGAATTTAATTCCAGGAGCATTTTGTAGAACGATTACTCATGCTTTACATTTTTATCAGTATAGCATTCGATTTTTACCTGGACGAGCAATTCGAAACAAGTAAATAACTTTTTATAATTTTAAAAATTTACATTATTATATTCAAAGTATTTAAACCAGAACAATACGAAAATATTCTATTGAAAACCAGCGTTCGATTAAAAACCCTCGATCTGTTGTAATTGTTATTTTAAATTTGAAACCGCTGTTAAAAATAATTTTATACTTTAATACAGATTTTATAGTTAACTTTTTTATATAAGGTAATTTGGGGTGTGGAGTCCAAAATAAATGAATTGAAAACAGTAATTGGCTATATAATATTATTTATTGAAATGGAATGTATGTATTTACCAATTTCTATGGCTGGTTACAATGTTGAGATATAATTATTGTTGTTACGCCTTGTAACTGCTTAATTGCGATTGTAATTAAATTATAAATTATGCTCGCTACTTTGACGAGGCTTACAAATAAAAACTTGACTCGAATGTCGTCTGAGTTTGACGGAGCTCTCCAGTTTCCTTGTACACTGTGACTGACTCGAGCGGCCCATGCGGAGGCTTTTTAATGCATAAGTAAATTAGGTTAAAGATGAGCCCGGTGACGTATCGAATTCATCTTTTGACAACTTATGTATTACAAGTTTTCTGGGTCGTCGTACTTGCGAAATGCTGAGCATTGCAAAGTGTGGCCTTTCGACTGCCGCTGAATTCGATGGCTTGGATTCTAGCTCGACCGTATGTTAAAAATTGCATGCGTTGTCTTCCTGGGTCGGTGACTCTATACGTCACAAGGTCGCATAAGCAGAACGCTGCGTCGTATTAAGTTGCATTCTCGCTTTTATGTGTCAGGAAATATCTGATACTAATAATGCTTTTTCTTTAAACTGAGAATACGTCTCCGGACGTAACAGGGGTAATTCGGCCACTTTAAGCGGAATATTTTCTTTCTCCTTCTGTAAATGCATTGGGAAAAAATTGTAAGAATGGTTTTAAAATATACTAAATGTACTACCAAGAAAAAATTAGGAATGCCCCAAATGTGATATTGGCTTTGTGGGGTGCAAAAGTGTAAAATATGCGTCTTGGAAAAATTAGGTAACACGTTACCTAATTCGGTCAATATTGAAAAAATAGTACGAGGTAACTCATAATCTCTAAAAATTAATAAAATTTATGTTTTTAAATATATAAAAACTTTATTTAATAATTAACTCCTGTAAATAATACTAAATATAAAGGAAATAAAGGATTTTGTTACATTATAATACATTCTATAAATGATTTTGGAATTCTATATGGGAGCTTGCCGTAAACTAAACAAAAAATTCATTTTGATCAATGAAATTGATTATTGCTGATCATATTTTTAAAGTTTCTTCTCACAAAAGGGACACATAAATGACTTCGTGAAAGTAATACGAATTTCACACCTTCTCATATTTATTGGATTTTAATTATCGAATTAGGTGAATTATAGATGCGAAAGTATTTTGCTTCTATAAATTACAAAAAAAATCATTTTTAATATTGCTTCTATATAAATTTCAAGGAAAAACCCCCATTTTTCTGCCTGTATCACTTTCAATTGGGATTTTTAGCTTATATTTCGACTATAAACGAAATACTTGCGCTTTTGACTTTATTAAATGCGCGACTCGCTGACATTTGATAATAAAAACTTACATAAAAAATGTAGTGATCATTCTAAAATAATTAAAAACGATTTATAAGGTATATTTTTCACATTTGAAAGCTGGCAACATTGGTTATTTAAGCTTTCGGATAAGTGAAGATAGCGAACTAGAAAAATGGCCGACTTAGTGTAGTGTCCGAATTACCTCGAGTTACCTTATATAGTTCAGTTTAATTTAAGGCTGGACAAATTTTACGTAATTTTAGGTATTATAATTCTAGATTGAATCGATTAGTTCTAGAAATTATAATCAAATCTACTTAGAAAATGTTTCAAAACTATTTTCATATTCTTTAAGAAAGGTACAATTTTAATGTGCATTCATAACTTTTTCTACGGTAACGACGTCTCGGTCGTAATGGGTTAATTCATATTTATGAAAAGTTGCAGTTAATTTCTTAGAAATTTTCAAACACTATAGAACCTCCTTAATAGAAACTGTTGGTTTTTCACTCAATTTTACTCATTTTTACGAACTGCTAATGATTTTCAGTTGAATTCTCAAATTCACCCTTAGTCGAGAGAAAATTGGATCATGCAAAGTTAAGTCCGGATATTGGCGCTCTTGGGATTCTTCCAGGAACAAGTTTAAAAGCAGATTTTTAAGAACTTCATTTGAAATTTCATTTTATAATGCTAAAATACGAGTGACTGTTAGAAAGTTTCTAGTAGGGAATTCGCTAATTAAATTTTTACTTGGAACAAGTATTGTCGCCTCTTAAAGGAATCTTCTCTGGATTCCATATACTTGTCCTAATATGTTACTCAAACTTCAAAAGTCTTAAGTAGTTAGTGTTTTACGAAAATATTGCGTACAATCAGCGTAGAAATATTCAAATTGGGCAGTAAAAATAACCATTTAAATGAAGGGTTTTTTAACTTTCGCGAGTGAAACGTTACGATGATTGAAAGTTAAGCAAATTAGTTTGAAAGCTTTAAATGAGGGCAAGTCTTGTAACTTTACTGCTCTTTGAAAGAGAAAGCTTTTAAACAAAAACTGTTTAAAAATATTTTTTAAGAGTATTGTCACGAATAATTTATAGATGAGGATACAAACAAATGTATAATAAGTTTAAAGCTAGTCTAAATATGAATTTAAAATACAATTTTAACAGGTAAAGTGAAGGGAAAATTGAAAAAAGTAAGGGTGAAGTTTTGTAAAATAAGTAGAAAAATCAAGATTTCCCCTGACATTCAGTAGTAAAAGTGAAAAAATAACTTTTTTAATATTTCTCTTTTTGCACACTAATAGATTTTTATTTAAATATTCTTTGCATGGATTCATGCGCACATCAGTTTTATAAAGGTTTTCGAGTAATACATTTGCTAATGAGCCATTAGCTTTACTTATTTAAAACTTTTTTTTTCGTATAATGTTTGTAACTGCTTGCTTTCCAGCGATAACGGGTATAAAAATCAACCTATCCACATGAAATTTTGCACAAATATGTATGAGAAAAAGAAATGTGCATAAAAATGAGTTCGCTATCCAGAAGACATTGTTGATAATTTTAAAAATATTTGAGATTTTTTCTGTTTTTTATCTCATGTTTGGCTTGATCGATTTTCATACACGATAGCTTACTTTGGTTGATTTTAGAAATAGTTTAAAGTAAGTTCAACAATCCATTTTTTAATTTTCATGAAAGTACTACTTATTATTTATTTAGTGTACCGATAATAACAGAATGAAGCATTGATAGCGCTAATGAAACGGCAGAGAGTTTTATTCTTTAAAATAAGATATTTTCTTAGAATAAATATTGATTTTGAAAGAAAATACAACAAATAAATTCTTAAAATTTCTAAGAAAATGTATTTTTGAAAAGTCACTAAATTTAGCAAAGTACTATCAAATCAAAATTATATAAACAGTAGGTATTATAGTGTCTTTTCTGCTCAGAAAATATTTCGAAACATTCACTGAAATAATAGTTTGCAGTTGTATTAATTATTTTATAAATAAAAGTATTAAATGTATGTTTATTCACATCAAATTTTATTATTTATATAATATAATTCACGAATTTTCAAACAAATATAAATTTCATAAGAAGAGCCAATATATGATTAGAGCTTTATATAAATTCACATGATCTCGAAACACGTCCCAAAATCCCTGGACAGAAGGATCGCCTGTAAAATTCAATGAAAAGATTCGTTCTGAAAAGTGTGTGTACATTTGATCCACCGCAGTGCCTTTAAACAAATATACCGCAGAGACATCGAACTTCTCTCTTTCGCCGAAAGAGAATATACAACCTGCACGCGACCGATACCGGGGGGCTGGTTTATTTTCAAGTCGTTCGTGGACCCGTCGGATTTGTTCTGTCCCGCTCGCGCGGTCGCGCGCTCGTCGTGTCGAATTGAGGTAGCGAAATCGATGCTTCTGATAGACTCTCTTCCTCTCTCCCTCCCACTCCCCCACCCTCTGCACGCCCGGCTGGACAAATGAATGACGAGTGCAGACCGCTACAGTGCAGGACAAAGATAAAACCCGGGCGAGAGAGGGACTAGCTCGCGAAACGAGCAACTGAAAAGCCTGCACACAGGCTGATAAATCTGCGTGCATGAGTATAGGTCTGTCAGGAAGCAATGTCGTTAAAATGAATTTATCAGTTTCGATGTGTATATATTTTTCAACGGCTTTTCGTTGTGTTTTTCTCGTGAGCGCTCGAATCGCCTTTCAGGATCGTATTTTATTGGAAAAAATCAATAGTGCGAAGTTGTTAACGAGCAATGCTAGAATATTTATTGTTCCGTTTAAGCGATTCATTTACTTTTAGTTGTAGATATTGTTTCTAACTGGGTATTGTTATGATTGTATAGGTGACAATTTGTCGAATAGAAATTTTCTGATAAAGAATTTAATCATCTAATTTTATTATCACTTGTAAAATAAATTTTAAAATAGTATAGTACGCACCTAGAGAGTAAAAGTAAAGAATGTCCCAGATCGCATGTAAATTGTCAAACGTGCGGTCTAAGGCATTCTTTATTTTCTCCCGTGGTGCGTATACTATTTTTTGCCTGTCGAGGCCGTAAATACAACCTTCGCGATCGAGTGCCGGGAAAAAAGTGGTACATTCGGCGCGCTAGGCAAAATAATTTATTAATAAGAAAATTGTGACTCGAACAAATAATTATTCTTTTAATCGAATATATAACTACATTGAATAAATTTTTATTAAACTTCAGTATGCGTTCTATTTATAATAACATTTCAAAATATTGAAATTCAAAATTTTTGCCTTTTTTTAGGGTAGATGTGGGAGTCGCTATGTTCCTATCACTTACTGTGCTCTATCTATTAATATACTCCCTAAATTTTTTCAATGCAAAGTCCAGCACTAGGGCAGATTAATGAAAAAGTGGGCGCTATTTTTTTTAGTGTATACTCTCTAAATTAAATTCAGTGAAAAATCACTATCTTAGAGTGTAAAGTCGGGCACTGTTGAAATAGTGCATATGCACTGTTTCCACAATTCCCGACTTTATACCCTAAAATAGTGATTTTTCATTGAATTTAATTTAGAAAGTATGCACTTACAAAATATTGAAATGATTTTCACTACAAAATAAGTATATATACACAAAAACGTATTATTGGAATAAAAAGTGATGGGCCTAGACTAATAAAAAACTCTACTATCTATCTATGATAAATGCTATATTTTTTAATAACTAATATAATAGTA
This sequence comes from Torymus aiolomorphi, assembly GCA_036365515.1. Classification (NCBI taxonomy): domain Eukaryota; kingdom Metazoa; phylum Arthropoda; class Insecta; order Hymenoptera; family Torymidae; genus Torymus; species Torymus aiolomorphi. The sequence continues at coordinate 195,816,080 of CM070875.1, read as the reverse complement.
AAAACAATGAATCCCTGTTTTAGAATTTTATCATTTGGTCTCTAGGAACAAAGATAGAACAGCTGTTTGAAATACCTACAGGAAATACGTGATCACAGAGACCTAAATAAGTCGATAGCTAACAGTGTCAAAATAATCATGCAAAAATAAACAGAAAATAATCAAAAAATGCTATAATTTAAACTTTGATTTGTTTAAAAATATGATTCCTGTAGAAAGTTATACGTAATCAAAGACAGCGTAGGAAAATGGATATAAACTTCCCTTTTTTATGAGTGATATTTTTAACCTTTATTTTTACGCTGTCTTTGATTGCTTATAACTTTCTAGGGGGATTATATTTCTAAACACATAAAAATTGAAATTACAGCTTTCCTTGACTACCGTTACGGGTGGACGCCCTTTTATCTGCATATCGATACATGCACACGTGTCGTAGCAATGACCTATGAGTCAATTCGTGCCAGGTGCCACATATCAGTATGTGAAGCGCCCCCCCCCCCCCCCCCCCTAAGTGGCCCGCAAGACACATACAATTTATTCTAGATATTATCAGCACTGGATGAGCTGCAGGAGATGCTCGTCGGAACTCGCGAAATGCTGACGATAGGACCTGGGGCTTTATCGAGATAAACAAAATTTAAGTGCTGTTTTCATTTCTGGCCAATCAGCGAGCTGGAAATTTTTCAATAGCCAATCAAATTTGTCAACACCTCGAAAATTTCGCCTTGTACCGAACACTCGATAAGGCCCCTGGAGTATGAAGAAATTACTTCCACCCAGGATCAATCAGGAAGAGTGAAAAGAACCAATTAACGATTATAAATACGAAGGATCCGTCAGGAAGGAGGAGTACCAAGAACGAAAGAGAACGAGAGGGTACGATACGTTGGTGGAGAAAGTCAAAATACGATCTAGATGAAACACGTACCGACAAAGGAAGAGTAGAAACGTGTAAGAACGAAGGAGGCCGTACCACGACTAGAGAAGACGACGCCATGGGGAAGACGTCTGATTGAACCAGCCGCGCTGCGATTCTAATATGTAATTCTATATATATCGTAATGTAATTATTCAAGGGTTAAACTTAAGATAGTTCATCACACATATATAGCAACATATATAAGCTATTCGTAATGAATTTTTTTTGTTTTGTCTTTTATACATGATACAACCAGATCAAGTTTATTCGAATGATGGGTGTCTTAAGAAGTAGAAAACATTCTTTTCATACAAAATTACGTAGTATTGGCGCCAATATCAAGAATTAATTATTTTTAAATTTTACTAACACGTCGCTTCTATGCAAATTTTTATTATACGTGCAATCGTATCGATCAAAGTCTCATTTTGTTCCTTATGAAATTTGAGGGCAGGTTCGCGGTAACGATATTGTTGTATAACCGATCTGAACAGCGTTAGATCTCATTGTTTATCGAAAATTCACGAAATTCACTGGAATTTCGATAAACAATGAGATCTAGCGCCGTTCAGATCGCTTATACAAGAATATCGTTACCGCGAACCTACCCTCAAATTTCATAAGGAACAAAATGAGACTTTGATCGATACGAATGCATGTATAATAAAAATTTGCATAGAAGCGACGTATTAGTAAAATTTCAAAATAATTAATTGTTGATATTAGCGCCAATACTACGTAATTTTGCATGAGAAAAATGTTTTCTACTTCATAAGACACCCATCATTCGAATAAACTTGATCTGGTTGTATCAAATATAAAAGACAAAAAAAAAAAATTCATTACGAATAGCTATATATATTGCTATATATATGTGATGAACTACCTTAAAGTCACACGAGAACCATTATACTCTTAAAAACGACTCACTCGTAACATAACTTTTTGTTTATTTTTGCATGATTATTCTGACACTTTTAGCTATCGACTTATTTAGGTGACTGTGGACCCATATTTCTCTTAGATATTTTGAAAAACTGCTCTATTCTAAAACAGCGGTTCAGTTTTTTGCTTAAAAATTATATTCTGAAGTTTTAGTCAAATCCATTATTCGGGAGTGAGAAACTCTTTTTGTGATCAATGAATTAATAGCGGGATTTTAATTATGTAAAAATATCTTGGCTATGAATCTCGACACAAAATCTAAACGTATTAGATTTACTTTTAGTACTGATCAGTCAACATTGTCTAAAAACAAAAAATTGAAGTAAAGCGCTATAATATGCTAGATAAGCAGGCATCAATTCCTCCTTTAGTCGTTTAGAAAACATCGCCATGTAACATCTCGCCTGAGATCACTAACATTTTGTTTTCTTCAAATGACCAGTTATTTTTACTTATAGTAGTACAATATCATGTACTATATATATGGACCTATTATATGTTATGATACATAAAAATAACCATAGTGCATGCGATATGTAATATGCGTGCAAAAAGCATGATTTTTGGTTTTTATGAAATTGAATTCAAATTTTGCTGGTGACTTGATATTTTCATTACGAGGAAAAATGCTTTTGTCTGCATAAAAGCCTACGTTAATAAATAGAATTTTCAAAAATTTTTTCCTCTGTAGTTCACCTAGGAATCCTACTTGAGATGAATACCAATTAAAACCTTTATATTCGTACTTTCAATAGGTATTTTTCTTCTTTCTTACTTATCGACTTCGTTAATTCGCCGGAGCCACCTTAAGCCCACTTAGGCTACGTATGCGAGACTTATAAGGTAAGCTCATCTTTTTTTTTACTTACAAGGAGTGTATCTCAGATCCGGGTCATGGAACCTCACCAGCTCGCAGGATCTTTCATACCTACAAATGAAAGCCTGTGTGATACTAAACCCTAACGCTTTAAGAATTCTGAGATACAAGCCCTTGAATTATTAAAAAATTGAATGGTATTTTCCACTAAAATTACAGTTTTGGCGGGTGAACCTTCCTCTGATACCTATAAACAAGCATACAGACATGATTACTTGCTTGATTATGGTATCACATAATAAAATGTGTAAAAATCTCTAATGAAAGTATCCTTAATTATTTTACATTACCTTATTTGATGACGTGAAAGCCCTTAAATTGCTTATTTGGCGATAAAACCTCGCCTTTATACCTGTAAATAAGCATTCAGACATTATTATCATTTAAGTTACGGTTTTATATCGTAAAATATATTATAATTTTTCACGAAAATACTATTGTTAAATTTACATAACCTTGTTTGAAGTCATACAATGCCTTCAAGGCGACTAAGGCCTCCAAGGTAGCAATTGTTTATATTGCAATTTAAATGAGAAATATTAGAAAAGAAGGCATTGTATGATTTCAAACAAGGTAATGTAAATTTAAAATAGTATTTTTGTAAAAAATTATAATATATTTCACCATATAAAACCATAACTTAAGTGATAATAATGTCTGAATGCTTATTTACAGGTATAGATGCAAGGTTTTATCGCCACATAAGCAATTTAAGGGTTTTTACGTTATCGAATAAGGTAATGTAAAATAATTAATGATACTTTGATTAGAGATTTTTATACATTTTACCATGTGATACCATAATCAAGCAAGTAATCATGTCTGTATGCTTGTTTATAGGTATCAGAGGAAGGTTCACCTGCCAAAACTGTAATTTTAGTGGAAAATACCATTTAATTTTTAGATAATTGAAGGGCTTGTATCTCAGAAATCTCAAAGTATTAGGGTCTAGTATCGCACAGGCTTTCATTTGTAGGTAAAAGAAGAAAGATCCTGCGAGCTGGTGAGGTTCCATGACCCGGATCTGAGATACACTCCTTGTCTGTAAAGATGACCGTACAGAATCAATGCTAAATAATATACTGAACCTCTTAAATATATATAAATACATAAATATATCTAAGCTTTTTTCATTCTATCAAATTCCGTGATTTTAAAGACACAATCCGCTCTTCCTTTTATTTGATTTCTTTTCACAGAATGGACATATTTCTATAACTATCTTTATACCTCGCTTTATACTATATGAAATACCTACACTTGTTTATTTAAAGAGAACGCAAAGGATTTCTTAATAATATCCCTCATGAACGGTATTAGGAAACTTCATCCTATCTCACAAAAATGCCGTGCGTATACCTTTGTACTGATTGAGCCATTTAAGCTTCAACATTATTAACTTTTTCTGTATGTCAATTCCTCTTTCTCACACACACACACACACACACACACACACACACTGCGCGTCGAATGCTAAACAAACTTGAAGCGCTATCAGCTTTTGAAATCCTACGCGTCAATTAGAGGGGCGGAGGGGGATGGACCCAACGTTGGATTTTTTTTTTCGACGAATCGAATAGGATCTGCGGAAAAATACCGGCGCACCTTGTACCAACGTACAGAAGTAGGCGGCAACGCTGAAAATACGAGAACGTGCGTCGTTGGAATAACAAACGTATGCGCATAGGTGCAAAAATGTGCGATTTTAGACGCAGCGCCAGAAGGTTTTTTCTCTCTCTCTCTCTCTCTCTCTCTCTCTGCCGCTAACCCATGTTCGGGGGGTTTGTTTTCAAAATTTTTCGTCTATGCTTGCTTTGTTTCTTTCAAAATGAAAGACTGCACGCGTCGGCGCTGCAGGTTAATAGTGGTGCGCGAGGCGTATGCGTGTATGCAAAATGTTTCTCCTCTAAAAAATACAAATTTGATGCATCCGCGCACACTGGGTTTTCCTTTGATGGAGGAGGGCGGGGAAGTTGAAATTGAGTTTATTGATAAAAAAATAGTTCTTCTTTCACATAGAAATAAATAGAAATAAAAGTATTGTGAATCGTGATCGATAATGATAAATACTTTGATGTTAAAATATACAATTTTCGGTAACATTATAAAATCGGAAATTAAGTTCGAGGAAATTGTGCACTAAATAAGTTGCCAGTGCTTTTTTACTGTACATAATATTAATTATCGAGTTAATAAGGGTATTGAAAATTCTTGTTAGAAGAGAATGTTCAGTTAATGAATTTATCGGTTATATATTGTACACAGCGGCATAAGCTTTAAACTTTATATAGTATCTTAACTTCGAAAGTTAATTGCTTTTTATGAACAACCATTAGATCTTATTATCAGAATAAAGACTATAGAAAAGTTTATTCTTCGACACAATTTGAAATATTCTTCGTACAAGCATTTTAGAGTTATAATGTTTGTTATCGAAGTTTTGAAAATCGTTAACATCGTAACATGAAGTATCTTTGCAAGTTTCAAAGTTATTATATTTGATAAAGAACTTAAGTTCCTTTTTTTAACTAAAAAAATCAGCATTACCCTGGTAGAAATACCATAAGCTATGTTTCAGTTAACTTTATGCGACTAAAAACGAAGGTTACTTGTATTTCATAATTATGTACCAATCCGAAATAAATTATGGCATTTACATGCATTATTTTTACATTATGGTTTTTGTTAAAAATGCTTCCACTTAATTAACAGATTAATAGCTATAAAATATGGTTAATTTTCTAACAGGGTAGGATCGAAGTTTATAACGACAAGTGTTTAAATGCACTATTAAAAAAACCATGCCCTTAAGGAACACTTATCTAGATAATCACGAAATTTCAGGTATTTTGCATTGCATAGTGGAATACGGTATGTTAAAATACACCTTTCTACCATATTATCCATAGACAAGAGGAGAAGACGCGTGCGACGGTTTGTGGCAGCCGCTCAATATTACTTTGATACTGAGCACCATAAAGGTGCAATACACCATGCAGCTGACGTGTTGCCTCGCATGTTTAAGACCGACGTCATGTCGAACAGTCGATTGCTATAGTATAGCTCCAGTTGGTCGCCTCGTATACAGGGTACACAACAAAAGAATTCATATAGCTATGTTGGAGAATATTAAAAATGCTGTACATGAAATATGCATTTCTATTTTTAAAAGTTTCTCTCAAACAAAAAGGACGATTTCAAAACATTTGCATCCAATACAGAAGCCAACTTTAATTTTATTATTTAAGTTTTTATACTATTCTTTGTTGCTTGCCCGTAGCCATCTCGTGTATGGAACATATAACTAGAGAATTAAATGTATGTACAATGTTTTAAATGTACACATTTTTTACTTGAAATAACGTAATTTGCAAAAATCGCAGTTAAACTGTAGAAAAAAATAATTATTTTGCAATTCAGACTATCATCGGGTGTTCGACGACGCAGAAAGCTTCATAAATATGGAAAACGTAATAAAATTAAATTCAATCAATTCTCAAACAACAATTGCACTGACAGTGTTGAAAACCGAGTATTAAAATTAAAATAAAACCATTCAAATTTAATCTGCATTTAACGTCACGTACAACGTTATAACAGCCCGCTGCGGCGCGCGCCTGCACACATTCCGCGAAATCAAGCGTCTGCCTCCCGAGCGCACACATCCACAAATGCCGATAGGTGGCCCACGCACGAGCAACACACACACACGTGATAAAAGGGAGCCAGAGAGCCACCGTGGAATCGAGCATGTTTGCGATATCAGAATCGCTCCTCCTTTATACCCGCGCCTCTCAAAGTAATTGGAATCCGCTCGTCATTCGCGCGCCCGTATCAGGATTGTCTTCTCTCGCCAACTATAGGACGATATCAGACACGTATACACATATATTCGTATAATCACATGCTCACGAAAATGGGCCTACCGTAGATACGAAAAAAGAGATAGAGAGAAAGAGAGAAAGAGAGACGATATAAATATATGCTAAGTAATAGGTTAAGTAAAAATTACAAACATATAGTTTTGCAAAAATTACAGCACTCTTTTCGTAGATCTGTAACAGAATGTAAAAAATGACTATACTTTGTAGGGGATTTCATTGGGAATACGAGAATGGTTGCTACACTGTATTGTAAAGTTTCCAATACGTAAAATGATGTTCTTTTGACTTTTACAATCTGTGGTAGCTTCAGTAAAATGCTAATTTTTATAAAACTATCTGTAATTCTTATCAAACTTTCTTCCAGTATTCACACGTATGCAAAGTATCACGCCTGTGTAACATAATCTTTACGATTGCAGCTTCTGGGACATACCGAGCCCGTGGTGGCAGGCGAGTACAGTGACGATCAGCTTCGGCCTGGCGATCGCAGTGATTGGGACGCTGACGCTCCTCGCCGCTGCCTCCTCCTTCCTGCCCCATGTGCTCAAGACGCCCAAGCATACGCGGGTCCTCGGCTCGCTTCAGCTACTTGCCGGTGAGTGTCTCGTGTCCCTCTTTCGGCTATTTTTCGTTTTTTGGAAGTGCCATGTGCTGTTAATTTGCTGGAGCTTGAGAATCCAATGCATGCTGTAAGTGTGCGTTAGCGCCGTTGGTATTTAGTTTTGCAAGTGCTTATTTGCCACCTGAAATTTATTGCATGGAAAATTAGATGAAACGTATTTTTGATAATTTATAAAAGATAAATTATGAAATGTATGAGAGAAAGAGTGATATTTTAATTGTTTTTTATTTTCAAACATTATTTAAGTGCACATATGTAAACAAACCGTGTTTCAAATTAAATTTGTTTTATTTTCACGTTAACTATCACTTTCGTTGAATTCGAATTCATCCTAATGGGCAATTAGGAAAGTAAATTGAGATTGTATCAAATTTCACAAATGTTTTTTTTTTTTTTTGTATTTTTAACCGAATTTCAACTTTTCAAGAGCTATTATTAAGTTTCAATGGAGCATTGTTGAATTAATAACTGCTGCATTGAATTGATATTCCCAGAAAATAAACCACCCATTGAGCAGGGTAAACATTGTTAACATTTGTTAGTCGTAATTTATTTCGCTTGAGTACTTTCAAGCATTGATTTACATTCGGAATTCAGTAACACGAGCACGCTTGCGTGTCGTTAAAAACTGAGCAAATTCGATATTACGAAAGAACAAATATTGTCATGCGTATAGACCAGGACATGATTCAAAAACGTGGCGCGCGGAACTCGTACACTCTTGAAATCGAAGCGGCGCGGAGGCCGTAAAAATACAGACGCCAACGAAAATGTGATGCAGACCGCGACTCCGGAAGAGTCTACACGAGAGACGAAGAAACAGAGGGAGAGAGAGAGGGAAGTAGAGCAAACGAAGGAGAAAAAAGCCGAGAGTCACGCGTTCGAGGAAATTCGATAGCCAGACGCAAAGCTCTCTCTCTCTCTCTCTCTCTCTCTCTCTCTCTCTCTCTCTCTCTCTCTCTCTCTCTCTCTCTCTCTCTCTCTCTCTCTCTCTCTCTCTCTCTCTCTCTCTCTCTCTCTCTCTCTCTCTCTCTCTCTCTCTCTCTCTCTCTCTCTCTCTCTCTCTCTCTCTCTCTCTCTCTCTCTCTCTCTCTCTCTCTCTCTCCTCTTAGGACCACCCCCTTTCTTTTCACTCGACAGTGGGGGACTTCTCACGCTCTCGCGTTTTTTCTCCATTCTCTTTTATACCGTTCTTACTTTCTCTTTGACCTTTGACGCAAAGCACGGGCGCGGTCGCGTGTCCTTCTTATTCCTCTGTGTTTCTGTTTGCGAGAGTTTGCTTTTCTTTGAGGAGGGGAGGCTGGAGGAAAGGGAAGGCCGATGCCTTTTTTCGACGATGGCGCTTTCCCGTTCAAATGTAAATCGCGGTTGCCGCACGCGCGCCCCCCGTCTCTTTGTGGCGCGAGAGAGGGTTTAGCCACTGACGGAATTGTTTTTAAAAGTCGGCTGGTAGAGAGAAGGCCGGAAAACGAGAGGAATCAAGGACGTATTTATTCGGGCGAGTGCTACTTTTTTGGCCTGACGATTGGTTTCGGTTGTTTGAGAACGAAGTGGTATGCTCGAATGTCAATGCAGCTAATTTATAACCAGATTTTTGTTGGCGAACCGCCGTGTATTTTAATTGACTTCTGAATAGCGTTGTGTGGTTTTAATAATACTTTCCTCGCGATTCATTGAGTGAATAACGAAGGTAACAAGTAAGTTTCGAGGCGATTGTTTGCTTTACGACGATGAAAAGAAAAGTTTTTTATTAAACATGTTAGAAACACTGTGTCGATATGTGTATTATGTTGTGTGCATGTGCGGGCACACGTTCGTGTATACGGCAAATATTTCGTGAACATCATGACCGATTATTTATGATAAAAAAGTTATTTTCTTTGTTTTTGACGATGTATTCAATATATCTAAAACTTTTCATTTATTTTCTTTTGTTTTATGATTAAGGTGGTTCTCCTCGGACTCCCTAGTCAAAGTAGTGCTAAATGTAGAAATTGTAGAAATTACCTAAAATTTAAAAAAACCATAGTGTAAATGTGATTTATTTATTTAAAATGATAGAGATAGTCAATGTATTATAAATAAAGTGTATTTAACATGATTAAAATAACTTTTTCACAAAATGGCGATATTCTAGAAACTAGATATTGTCACTACAAATAATTGTTGATAAATCACTGGAACCTTTTTTTTTCTCAACCGATTTTAGTTTTCAAGGTCTGATTTTGCTCCTTAAGAAATTTCATGGGGAGTTGCTGAAGGAAAAATTAAAAATTATTCAAAACTCAGAAAGTTATAGCCAATTAAAAGAATATTTTGTTTTAACAACGTGCATGAATTTATGAACAATTATCTATAACTTTCTGAGTTTTGAATAATTTTTCATTTTTCCTTCGACAAGTCCCCATGAAATTTCTTAAGGGGATGCCTTATACCGGCAGAGTTCTCAGCCGTACCGACCACAATATTTTTAATTAAATGATAATTATTATAAGCTTTTGCTTGAGTTCTAAGAGTACACGCACATAGGCAAACTGATGATCTACTTCCCAGTCAAATTTCAGATAAATCTGTTGGAAAATAAAGACAAAATTTGAGAACGCGCAACGACGTATAATATCATATTAACCCTAAAATACGACATCTTGCGAGTTCTCAAATTTCGTCTTTATTCTCCAATATATTTATCTGAAATTTGACCGGGAAGTATATAATAAGTTTGTCTATGAGCATCAACTCTCAAAATTCAAGGAAAAGCTTATAACAATTAATATTTAATTAAAAACATTGTGCTCGGTACGGCAGAGAACTCTGCCCTCTGCCGGTATAAAACATCCCCTTAAGGAGAAAATTGAGACCTTGGAAACTAAAATCGGTTGAGAAATAAAAAAGATTCCAGTGATTTATCAACAATTATTTGTAGTGACGATATCTATAGTTTCTAGAAAATCGCCATTTTGTGAAAAAAGTTATCTTAGTTATGTTAAATACACTTTATTTATAATACATGGACTATCTCTATCATTTTAAATAAATAAATCACATTACAACTATGGTTTTTTTAAATTTTAGGTAACTTCTACATTTAGCACTGCTTTGACTAGGGAGTCCGAGGAGAACCACCTTAAAAAGCGATTTTTATATTTTCGTAAAATGAGACAAGTATTTTTAAATTTTATGAAATGTATATCCCAAAGGATATTGAATTACCTATCTTTAAAAAATTATTTTACAAAAGTAAAAACTTATAGGCAAGAATAAGTTTGGTTACTATTCTACATAGTTTGTACTTAACAAACATTATTTACTAAACTTTCCCACCCTCTCTTCCTCCTCACTCTCTCCCTCTGTACCAAAAACTTTAATGAGAGCTTAAATATTTTTTCAAAACAATCAACACGTTCTTTAAAAAACTAATTTTTTAAATATATTCTATCCACACCATTTGTCTATAGTCCTTTTATTTATTCTGATCTCATATATTCAATAACCACTCTCTACAAATGGTAAGAATTTTTTTCATGACTGTACAAATAACTTTTATTTATTCGAATCTCATTTATTCAATAAGAACTCTGCAAATGGTAATAATTTTTTTCATGACTGTACCAATAATAATATTGTTAATATAAAACTTTCTACGAAAGTATAAAATAAGGCAAGTATAGACGTTTTTCTGTATAATCTATAAAATAATAATATTTATGTTTTTTTAAAAGAAATCAAATAAATACCAGTGAAAAAGTCTTTTACTTCTTTGAGTCATTGTATGCTGAACAAATTATATGTAAGTAAGTACATTCAAATTGTTCATTGCAAATCAAACAAATGAAAGTTGTGAAATCAATTATCGATAGTCAAGTAATGCAAACAACTCTCGGAAACAACTGTATGACTATTCTCAGAAATGTACTAAAATTTTTTCATCCTTCTATACAAATTAAACACAAGAAAGTACTGAAATCAATTTATTGTAGTCAAGTACCCATAAGATAACTTGACTGAATAATACAACTTTTCGTAACTACTTAAAAATATTCAGTCAGCGGGCATAAAGTACTACTTAACGCCTAACAGGCGTAATAGCTCCCATACTCCTACCAAACTTTATAGAACCTACGCACTTTACGCCCGTGTGGGCGAAAATTATTTTAATTATATAACTACTATGCCTTCTTTTTATTTCTAAAATTCATAAGAATTTTATCAGATATTTACGAAAAGTCAAAGCCTATATAACAAAATTACATAGTTACCACCACATCTCCATTTTTCATTGATCTTTCTCAATTTTGAAATTTCTATAATATTACGCATCTTGGGAGGGCAATAGAAGTCTATAGAGCTGCTCTAGCAGGGGTGGTCCTCCAATCTCCCATACATACTTGGCGGGCCCGACGGTTTGCAGTTTAAGGTCTGGACATGGTCATTTTCATATAAATATTTATATATTTAAAGATCAGATAAAATGTATAAATGGGTTGCTTCTACATATTAAGTAGGGCTCAGTATTGAATTTATTACTCTGTTTTTGAATAGAAAGTGCAAACCCGCATGAAAATGTCATATGAGATCTCATATGAGAATATTGGACATCAGATCTCATTTGGGAATATCGGACATCAGATCTCATAGAGAATATCGGGCATCAGATCTCATTTGACTCTATAGACTTCTATTGTCCTCCCAAGATGCGTAATATTATAGAAATTTCAAAATTGAGAAAGATCAATGAAAAATGGAGATGTGGTGGTAACTATGTAATTTTGTTATATAGGCTTTGACTTTTCGTAAATATCTGATAAAATTCTTATGAATTTTAGAAATAAAAAGAAGGCATAGTAGTTATATAATTAAAATAATTTTCGCCCACACGGGCGTAAAGTGCGTAGGTTCTATAAAGTTTGGTAGGAGTATGGGAGCTATTACGCCTGTTAGGCGTTAAGTAGTACTTTATGCCCGCTGACTGAATATTTTTAAGTAGTTACGAAAAGTTGTATTATTCAGTCAAGTTATCTTATGGGTACTTGACTACAATAAATTGATTTCAGTACTTTCTTGTGTTTAATTTGTATAGAAGGATGAAAAAATTTTAGTACATTTCTGAGAATAGTCATACAGTTGTTTCCGAGAGTTGTTTGCATTACTTGACTATCGATAATTGATTTCACAACTTTCATTTGTTTGATTTGCAATGAACAATTTGAATGTACTTACTTACATATAATTTGTTCAGCATACAATGACTCAAAGAAGTAAAAGACTTTTTCACTGGTATTTATTTGATTTCTTTAAAAAAACATAAATATTATTATTTTATAGATTATACAGAAAAAACGTCTATACTTGCCTTATTTTATACTTTCGTAGAAAGTTTTATATTAACAATATTATTATTGGTACAGTCATGAAAAAAATTATTACCATTTGCAGAGTTCTTATTGAATAAATGAGATTCGAATAAATAAAAGTTATTTGTACAGTCATGAAAAAATTCTTACCATTTGTAGAGAGTGGTTATTGAATATATGAGATCAGAATAAATAAAAGGACTATAGACAAATGGTGTGGATAGAATATATTTAAAAAATTAGTTTTTTAAAGAACGTGTTGATTGTTTTGAAAAAATATTTAAGCTCTCATTAAAGTTTTTGGTACAGAGGGAGAGAGTGAGGGGGAAGAGAGGGTGGGAAAGTTTAGTAAATAATGTTTGTTAAGTACAAACTATGTAGAATAGTAACCAAACTTATTCTTGCCTATAAGTTTTTACTTTTGTAAAATAATTTTTTAAAGAGATTTCACAACTTTTTAAGAGTAAGACTACATTGTAAATAATGTCTGTTAAGTATAAAACTACACTTGAAATTGATTTCACAACTTTTTTGGGTTTGACTTTCAGTATCCGCGTGAAAGAAATTTATTTCGACTTTAGAACGCAAACATTTATTATTTATTCGTAGAATTCCTTTTCATAAAATAAAACGTAAATAATTTTTTAGGATATTGTATAGGTTTCGGAAAATAATTCTTATGGTTTACGAAAAAATTCTTATCGTTTGTAAAAGTTTTTGTAAAGTGATTGTAAAGGTTTTGGAAAAGAATTTCTCGTTGCTTGCAAAAGTTTGTAAAGGATTGTAAAAGTTTTGTAAAATAATTTATGAATTGATTTTTTAAAAGATATAGAAATGGACCATTTTTTGAGATATTTTGTAGAGTTTGGATAAAAACATTAAACTTTTATTAGTATTTCGACAGAAAATTTAAAGTTGTTAAAAACGATAACAATAATATATTTTTTCTTTGTAGCTATCGCAATGAATAAAAGAAAAAAGTACAAGTTCTCAGAATTACACGGATAGAATTTTTCCGGAAAAATTACCGTGAAATTCGTGTCAATCGACGTACAACCGATTTTTCTGGAAATTATTACGCGTATTTTCTATAATTATTACTGCAGTCTTAGAAAAATTTAATATTCGTACGTTAAATTTTACCGGACTCTCGGTAACTTTTGTGTTTAGTAAATTTTCCATCGAAAGTATTATAAAAGTTATAGGGATTTATGGAATTTTTTGCCGGACTGTCACGGTAATTTTTACTGCCCTTTTGTACAAATTTTACCCTGACATGAAGGGAATATCGAAACTCACACGTCGGTGGCGCTGCTCGCGCCGCTGGCGACTGGCACGTGCTACACACATAACCTATAAATATTTAGATCATTGAATTTAAAATAGATTCATTATTATATGTTTTTGACAAATACAAACTAAAATATTGTTTAAAACTAAAATTATAAATAATATTGGGAGACAATTGAATTAAAAAGCATAAAACAATGCAATTAAATAGTTTAGTACTAATTTCTTGAAAACCGAAATTTTTACCGTGACATCACGGCAAATTTTCTTGTGTGCATCATAAAAAGTTCTGGAACGTTCGAGTGTTCCGCAGTTACAATGCTCACGGTAATTTTTACCGCGAATTTCACGGTAGTTTTTACAGGAAAATTCTATCCGTGTACAATTCAAATCTCTATATCACCTGATTCTCTTGCTTTTATAAAACTTGAAGCTCAAAGTTGGCTGAGAAGTTGAGTTCTCATGTCAACTGCCATTTCCATAGCAGCAGGCGGTACAAAGTTTTTTAAAAACTATTCTTTCGCATCTATTTCTCTGAAATCACCTAATCCTCTAGTCTTTACAAAATGCGAAGCTCAAAGTTTGCCAAGTTAACTACCCTTACGTAACAGAACCTGATACTAAGTTTTTTTACAAAACACTCTTATGCATCCATTTGCTTTTGTTTTTTTGACAAATTATTATTACATTATTACATTTGTGCTAAAATTTACCTTTAGCCTTTTATTGCACATTCTAAAGCTGGAACTCATTTCATTATTTTGATATCCATTATTTCTTTTTCATAATATTTGATCAAAGACTTGCAAGGGTACTAGATCTAATAATCATACTATTGCATCACAATCAGCTAGCAAATTAAAATGTTGGTTGCAGATTCAAAAAGTAGCCATTACAGTAATTTATATTATGGTTTCATGTACTGTATATTCACAGAACAAATGGCTCCTCTGAATCATTTGGTGCCTCTCACCATAAGCCAATCATTAATTACATTATTTTCAACACTTGGATTCGTTGAAGTTTTCACTAGAAACCACTTGAATTAATAATCTATCAGACACATCTTGCAAAATTAAAAACAAAAGTTTATGAACTAAGAATCATTGGGAGAAAAAGCTTTCTCGATATTCTTTTATAGTAGAAAGTATAAAACAGCTTAATTTAATAACTCATGATTGCCGCACACATCTTGTAAAATTAAAAACAATCAATTTATGAACTATAATTACTGATAATAAAAGCTTTCTTAACATTCTTGTATACTTTTTCAAATAATTATCTGAATCTTGTGTAGAAAAATATTTATTGAAAAATCCTCTGAAACATTTTGACGTCTCCCTCCGTGAGAAAATTATAAAATTAGATTAACTGAGCACTTTTATTCGTTGAAATTTTCACAACAATTTTGGCAAAACACATCATTTTGGCTTTTTTCTGTATTTTAATGTTCATTTGGCATAATCTTTTAATTGATGTTTAAGTAAATATGTACAAGAGCACAGCACTAATATCGACTCAGTTTCTTGAAGTATAGACAAAAAATGTTTTTTTTTTTACCAAGCCTCTAACGTCTGACCAATATTTTAAATTCTGATTTTAAGTAGAGGTTCTAAATTTTTTATAAACACTTCATTTAACACATCATACTGCTACTTATTTTATTTATTATACAAAACATTTTATTATATCTGATCTGAAAACTTGCACTGACTTCACTATTATTATATTTCTAAGTTATTTTCTTGTATAGGACGCTTGTAGATTTCCATTTCTTCAGGCCGTTGTTTATAGTATATGCAAAAATTACTAAGAACTCCTCTGAAACGTTTTGACGTCTTCCACCGTAAGAAATTTCTCATATAATCTAAAAAAAAAAATAATAAATCAACACAAAGTGTCAATGTTCATTTTTATAACCAACATTTTATATTTTAAAAATAGATATTTAGTCATTTCATACGTATCTGATTATTTTTATTGTTGATATACACAAGAAATCTTGTAGTTATCTGAATCTTGTGTAGAAAAATATTTACTAAGAAATGCTCTGAAACATTTTGACGTCTCCCACCGTGGGAAAATTATAAAATTAGATTAACTGAGCACTTTTATTTGTTGAAATTTTCACAACAATAACACATCATTTTTGCTTTTTTCTGTATTTTAATGTTCATTTGGCATAATTTTTTAATTGGTCGTTAAGTAAATATGTACAAGAGCACAGCACTAATATCGACTCAGTTTCTTGAAGTATAGACAAAAAATGCTTTTTCTTAACCAAGGCTCTAACGTCTCACATTATTTTAAATTTTGATTTTAAGTAGAGGTTTTAAATTTGTTATAAACACTTCATTTAACACATCATACCGCTACTTTATTTCATTTATTATACAAAACATTTTATTATATCTGATCTGAAAACTTGCACTGACTTCACTATAATTATATTATAGATATGTCTTGAAAAATATTTTGTCGTAAATAATAATATATTTGCCCCATAGTAATATTGGTTTGGTTTTTCTATCTTGAGTAGTACGTGTCTGTTCTTGTATTAAAATAACTTTTTCTTGTTCATTAATAATAACTCCAAGGGTCATGAGGGCACTCGTTCATTTTTGTTAATTCAAAATTAGATTTTTCAGACAGTACACAATTAGAACTCCTCAACATTATTGGCTATAATTATATATATCTCCAAAATGACTCGAAAAAAATCTTTTGGTATAATATCTGTAAAAATAAAAAATCTCACAAAGTATCAAGTTTAAAAAAATGATTGTAGCCATTTAACATTTAGCTAGTAAGTACTTATCTAATGAAAGTTATTTTCCCCATTCATTGATAGACGAATAGATCAATTTTTCTCATCACCAGATGACAACTTGAGATCTTTCAAATACATAACTAATTAACTAACTCACGATATGATAACATTTGTAAAATGTATATCTATAAAATAATAGATAGATAAAAATTCTTCTTCTTAGATTGCTAAGAATAAGTTCTTAACCTAAACAATCTAGCAACTTCTTGAGATCTTTGAAATGTGTTATTAACTAACTCACGATATGATAACATTTGTATATAAAAAATTACTGACATGTTGTATGTAAGGTTAGATCGATCAGATACGGGTGTGTATATATATATATATATATATATATATATATATATATATATATATATATATATATATAGATATACAAGCGTAAGATAGACGACAACCGGAAGTGTCGTAAGAGCTGCAAACCGGACGCCGCAATAAGGAGAAGAAAAGTATAAAAGGAAATCGCACATAAAAAAATTCAGCTCTCTATATCTTCTGAACGAGATAATCTTTTTAAATAAAATGTTTTGATTTGAGTAGAGCAATGAAATGGCTTTCGATTAAGAGGGATATGTTATATAGTAAAAACTAACGCAATATACGTAAAAGCGCATTGAATTTTTCGTAGACCCATTTCAATGTATATGTAGCACGGGTCGCTCCTTTAGGCTTCTTCTATACTTGCCTTCGGAGCGTTTCCGCGCTCCTTGATATTTTCTCTTGTATCAAATCAAACCATTAAAATTTTAATAAAGCTAGAGTTTAAGAAAAATGAGCGCACTTACAGATTTTTTTTACAATTTTTTCTGCAACGATTTTTTTTATTCTAAAACTGACATTTTATTCTTATCGTATAATGCTTCTAAAATAATTGAGAAAGCGATATTTTTTTTAATGAATCCAAACCACATTCGCTTTCAAAAAACAAAGAATTTTTTAGGTTTTATTTCTCCACTCGAGCGTCCAAGCTCTGATAGACGCTCAAAAGGTTCACCTCACTTCCCGCCCACAGTCAGCTTTCAAATTCACAGCTAAACATACTAACGCGTGTGCATTCAGCCCGTGGATTTCACGCAAAGTATGAGCCTTTCTCTTCGAGTGCTCGCGCTGAAGTTTCACCGCGCACCACTCGAAACCACCATGTGAAATCTGGATACGCAGGCACGTACTCGCCGAATGATTCTGCGTCGGGGTTCAATTTACTAGCGACTTCGCCGTGCGCGATTGGTGCGTTCGATCTAGACGGAATATATTTTTCATTGGTAGTGCTGGATTTTACATGACTTTCTACATACCTCGGCTGGGGCAGGTTTCCAGCAATCGATGGCCCAGCAGGTGTCTTCTTTTCTCTGTAATTAACTTTTGCGCCAAGCAACGAGAAATGTGTGTTCGTTGATCTGAATATAGGGGAGGTCGAGGACAGTGGCATACGGGGCAGGTTGGAAAAATGCTAACAACTCGTGATTAAATTAACAGAGGTCAAGGCTGTTCATATCAGTAACGTAAAATAGAATCAGGACTATTTGTTTTAATTTTCAGTCGGAAAGCATCATGCGTCGTGGAAAGACGCAGGTTTGAAAATTTTCGTATATGTCGAAACAAATTTTACCTTTTAGGAAATATCGGATAATTCTTTAAAAAAATTATGATTATCTATTTTCACTTAATGTAGATTATAATAATTGCTTTTTTATAATTTCACGACTTTTTATTTTTTTATTTTTTATTTGTTAATATTATTAACCTAAGTAAAATGTACCCTTGGGGTATGTTGACTGACTTTTTTGGAGCAATCTCGCCGTTGAAATAATCACTTCACTACTAGATAATGATGGTTTGATATAACGCAGAATAAGACATAAAACCCAACAGAGCCTTATAGAAACAGTGCTAATGAAAGTTAGATCATTTATAGTTGTTCAATTATTTTGTTGTTCAATTATTATGTTATGTGTTCAAGTTCATGTTCTCGAGTTAATTGTTTTATTTAATATAATAATATCATTAACTCTTGTATATTCTTTTAAAATTTATTGTCGTCGAGTTTAATCCAGATCCATGGCCAACCTACCCCGCTTGTGGGGCAGGCCGGCCAAAAATTGTGCGGTTAAAAAATTAATTCCAGTTTTTTTTGAGGTCATCCTACAAGTTTGAAAAAAAAATCATAAATATTCTTTACATGGAGTACTTTGAAATATTGAAAAAGCTTTGTTCATAAATGTAAAAAGCCTAGCCTCGGTCTCCCCTACTGATATTTTCGATTCTATAAACTTTATTGATCTTCTGGGTATTTTAGGCGAGATAGTGTATAATGGAGATATATTTCAACTTTCACTCACAGTGTCCTTTATAAAGGATATCTTTCAAATATTCTTTTTTTCGCCACATTTTTTTTCTGCGGCCAAATCCTTCGAGTTTTTTTTCTGCATTTTCACATTAAAAAGGGGTTAAGCTTCAGATCTCAATATACATGTTGTGAGCTTATTGAATATATTTTTTTTTCATAAACAAATTAATTCTGAATAATGCAATATTTTTCAGATTTAATTCGTTTGTAACGAAGTTAGAGCATGCAAATACGGAGTAGTATTTAACAGTTTTCGATGTTTTTGGAGTTTCTGAATACAAGTCTGCAATCATATTTTTGAAATTCAGAATGAACGATTCAATATTGCGAACAAATTGTCAGAAAATGGGGTATTTTTGCAATTGCCATAGAAACTTTCTTGAGTACGTTCATTTTTAACCCAAATACACAAACAGGAGGGTATTACCAGATTTTCCAATGAATTTTTATCGAATTCTAAGACTTTCCAACCTTCACGAAATTAATTTTTACCCCTATTCATATTGGATTGCTATATAAAATTTTATTTTTTTCTCATCTGACTTTAAATTTAAATTCAATGACCCTACGAGCCCCCAAAAACTTATTTTCATCGTAATTTGAAATTTTTTTATTTTTCACATACGTCATATTGGGTCTACGATATTTAATTTTTCCTCAAACAGACAACAGATTTGTATTCTACGACTTGAAGAATCCGCCAGAACTCACTTTCATTGAAATTTGAAGACTTTTCTTTTCATTGATGCGCCATGTTGGATCGCCATGTTCGATTTCAGTTTTTCTTCAATCTGATCTTAGATCAAATTCTACAACTCAAGAAATCTATAAAACAACCCCTTGCTTCATAACAACAACGTTTCCTGTATTGCGTGACTCAATGGGTTAAAAAGATATAATATTTACTTCTAGATCCAACTAGACTAAAGATAGATTTTAGTTATATATTAATCCAAGATAATTTAATTGTAAGTTAAAAAAACAGACGAAACTTATTCAAAATTAGGTTGCACGACGAAAGAGAAGAAATAAGTTCTACTAAATATTATGTTTGCAAGGTAGTTTTTTGTTATGCAAAAGTATTAAGTTCTCTTAATATTTTGAGTATAGATATGGAAAATACCATTCGTATCGCTTAATATTAATATAATATACCTAATTCATAAGATAATGAAAAACAAGTAAAAAGAATATTGTTGATTAATAAGGATTGGTGAATGAGAACGACAAAGCAATGAGATAAATACCAAAAGTAATAGAATCTATTATTTAATTATTTTGAACTCTTTAACCTAAGTTTTTCCATATTAAGTGTTTATCCTTTTCAAGTATATATGTCAGATCACATATACAAATTCATATACATACAAATTATCAATAATTTTAATACCAAAGTCAATTAATAAATTAATCAATTATATTTAATTTTACTGTAATTTATGTTAACACATTAATAATATTTATTAATTAAAAGCCTTGTGAAAGTTATCAAATTAGTGGAGCTGAACGAGCACGAATTTCACGGTTGAGAATCTCTACATTTATTAAAATTTACAAGTAAATTACTAAAGCTTTAAGTATTCAGTCGTACTAGTATTTAAAAGTTATATTGTTCTTTATTTAAAAATTAATTGGTACAATGAATTCGTACAATGTCTTGTCCAATTAGTTATAAAATGTAAATATCATTTGTTGCACTTAAAAATCAGTTTTCTTTAAGAAGGTTCGGGGATTTTTGTTGATGTCAGCTTAAAGAATTTTTTACAATGATTTTTACACATTCCATGATACAAGTAGAGGCATACATTGAAGGTAGAGGTGTTAAGATGACGAAAACAAACTTTTTAGCGATATCTAATTATTATTAAAACTAGTTATCGTCACCTAGAAGAAAATTCAACAAAATATGACAATCATTTTGATTTCTTATCTAATTTAGATTTCAAAACTGTCATGTTGTTCCTTGTTCAATTTCAGGGGTAGTTATCACAGGAAAAATTAGAAAATTATCTAAACCTGCAAAGTTACAATCAATTGTTTATGAGAGACTTTCACATATTTATAAACAATTGCTTGTAACTTTGCAGGTTCAGATAATTTTTTAATTTTTCCTGAGGTAACTAATCAAAATCTTTGTCATATTTTATGGAATTTTTTTCTAGGTGACGGTAACTAGTTTTAATAATAATTAAATGTTAAAAAATTTGTTTCCGTCATCTTAACACTTCTGCCTTCAATGTATGTCGCTGCTTGTATCATGGAATGTGTAAAAATCATTGTAAAAAATTCTTTAAACTGATGTCAATTGAAACCCCCAAACCTCATTAAAGTAACTTTTATATTGCTATTGTCTACTACATTGTCCCAAAAAGAAATAGGCATCCTGTGTAAAAAAATTTAGTCTGGCGCAAGTCTGGCGCAAGTCTGGCTTCTATATGTCTGGCGTAAGTCTGGCTACGGCAACTTTTTTGCCAGACTACTTTAACCAGACTTAATGCCAGACTTTCTACCAGACTTTCTCACGAGTTTTGCTTGGTCTGGCATATTTAAGCCAGACTTAGTGCCAGACTTTCTCACAAGTTTTGCTTGGTCTGGCATATTTAAGCCAGACTTAGTGCCAGACTTTTCACCAGACTTTCAGCTGATAACCTCCTCGGTGTCGCTTGACATCTGTGTAGATGAAATTCGAGCTTCCATCAATCATGGTACTCTCCAGAGAACTAATAGAATAATCTCGAAGGTAGCAAGAGATTTCCGTGCAGAAGTTAAAGAATTTAATGCTGTTTATTGTAAATACTGGAAAAGTGACGAATTTCTATATCTGGAAAAAACAAAAATAAAAAGTACACAAAGAATTTGTTTGACAATTCAGAGGAAAATGTATTTGATATTGTATCTGTAACCTTTCAATATGGTGATATGAATGAAAAAGTAATGTAGAAGGATCGTGAAAGCAGGTTAGTTTGTGTATCGTGTATTTAAAGAATTAGAAGAAACGAAAAACTTATCTGAAAATGATATCTCCTTTAGTCTGAAGATCTGCAACTTCTGTACCCCTAGTGATGCTAATTTTGAGTGCATTAAGTAAGTAATATTTTTCGAGAAGAGGAAGTTGTGAAATTTTCAATTTCTGAAAATCCTCTGTCATCACAACAAAAACATAACTTGAAGCTGTTGCTATGATAACCGTGAGGTTAGTCGATAGTCTTTTTATCGTCACTAAGTTTACCCGCGCAGAAATATTTGTTTAATAAATATAAATTTCGCATGTGGCTTATGTTGATTAATCACTACCTAATGTAATTACAAATTTAAAAAATCAAAATAGGCATCGCTAATGGCACGGAGATGTACAGATCTACAGGAAAACCGCTGCCAATTCTTTGGCCCATGGCTTCCTCTTAATTTGCTTATTCCTTTAATTAATTTTTAATAACAAAATTAAGCATTTTTGCAACAATTTATGACATAATTATAATTAAATTCATTTATGAAGATTAAAAAGTATTAATTTTTAAATTATGTATAAAATATTAATAAAATAATAGGCATGATTTTTTTTTAAATTATGTGTGAAAAATAAATAAAATAATTGATTTTAATATTACCGTCAAAATCTTTTAAAATTCCTAAATAACCTTTACTTCAAATTATATTTTTTTGTGAAATTTCACACATAGGGTACTTCTCTCTAGTAGTATGCCTGTCTCCCTGTCTGAATTTGTGTGCTCTTTCTGGAATTTTCGATGTAAGAAAAAAGTTCTAACTTTAAAAATAATAAATGTCTATTACAAAACAAAAGCAGGTACACAACACGCGCACAAGGCGCATAGCGCATGATGTAATTTCCATTTTCTAGTATACATAAATGCGTTCCCGAATAATTACGATTTTAAAAGAGGGCTAAAATAGTTTTAACCTCAAATATCTCTGAAATTCATAAACAAATCCTTTTACCATAAGAACTCTTCTAATAAATAATATACAAACTCTACATCTCCACCAAATTTCAAAGAAATTAAAACAATTTTAATGTAGTTATATTGTGCGACAATAAAGAAAGTCATTTTCAAAAATACTAAAATTTTAAATATCAAACATCTCAAAAAATAACCATATAAATCTGGATGAGAATTCACACAGGTATTGCCTATGTCGTATACAAAATAGTATATAAATTTCAAGCTGATACATGAAGTCGTCATTGAGAAATTACGATTTTGAAAAAAACCGTAAAAAAATTTTAACCTTAAATAAAACCTTAAATATCTCTAAAAATCATGAGACAAATCTTTTACCTAAAGGACTTATACGATAATATATAAACTCTACCTCTACATCTCCACAAAATTTCAACATGATTAAACCAATTTTTGTTTTCTCTAGTTATCATGCGACAAAGAAAATGACTTTGTAAAATACGAAAATTTTCAAAATCAAATATCTCAAAAAGTAATCGTACTATCGTGATAAAAATTAGCACACATATTATTTATATCACATACAAAATTTTCTATAAATTTGGAGCTGATACATGGAGCCGTTCTCGAGAAATTACGATTTAAAAAAGGTTAAAAAAATTTTAACCTCAAATATTTTTGAAATTTCTGAACTAATCATTTTGCCCAAAGAACTCGACCGAGAGCTATCCAAAATCTACCTCTACAAGGAATTTCGAAGCGATTAAGTCAATTTTACCGCCGTGATCGTTGGACATATAAAACTCATTTTTTTTTCAAAAACTAGTCGACAAAATGGATTCAAATTTTTACAGGTTATAGCTATTTATATTCTGCATTATCATGATTTTTTTTCAAAAAAATTGACCGTTATAAGCTTTTAAAAAAACACGTTTTTGTTAATAACAAAAGAACAGTGATGGCTAGAGAAATTTTTTGTTTAGAAAATATAGGTATTTTAATGCACTTTCGAATGCTATCCATTCCATTCAAATATCTCGATCTTATCATTAAAAAAAAAGCAGAAATCAATTTTGAGAAAATCGAAAATTCGAAGTAAAACAAAAACGCAGCGGCGAATCAAAAAACGGATTTTTGAACCGCCATTATTACACAAAAAGAAAAACAGAAAGAATGAGACCTGCCCGGTTAAAATCGATTGAGTAGAAGCTGATTTCCAGGCGTATACGCACACACACACAGATACACACACATACATCCATACAGACATTTTTCAAAAATCATGTATTTTGATTCCTAACACCTCGAAAAACAATTATAACTTTTTTTACAACTCAAAAAATTAGTATCACAAAACTTCCTCTAGGAGGAAGCAAAAAGAAGACATCATTTTCAGATAAGTCTTTCGCTGCTTCTAATTCTTTAAATACACGATATACAAACTAAACTGCTTTCAGGATCCTTCTACATTGCTTACAGATACAATATCAAATACATTTTCCTCCGAATTGTTGAACAAATGCTTTGTGTATTTATTATTATTTTTCCAAATGTAGAAATTCGTCACTCTTCCAGCATCTGCAATAATCACCATTGAATTCTTAAACTTCTGCATGGAAATCTCTTGCCACCATCGAGGTTATCCTATTAGTTTTCTCGAGAGCACACTACCATGAATGCTGGAAGCTCAAATTTTATATACACAGATATCGAGCGATACCGAGGAGATTATCAGCTAAAAGTCTGGCCCTAAGTCTGGCTTAAATATGCCAGACTTACTGACTGTTAGGTGTAGGCCTGGTAGAAGGTCAGGCATTAAGTCTGGTTTTTATATGTCAGACGAAGCAAAACTCGGGAGAAAGTCTGGTGGAAACTCTGTCATTAAGTCTGGTTAAAGTAGTCTGGCAAAAAAGTGACCGTAGCCAGACTTACGTCAGACTTATAGAAAGCAGACTTGCGCCAGACTTGCGTCAGACTAAATTTTTTAAAACAGGCAGAAAATATCATAAAAATTTCTTCGTTAAGAGTGCATTTTTTTTTCTGTTATATCTTATTCGCTTGATTGTATTTATATTCGAATATTAAAATTAATGTCATAGATCATAATACATCTTATTATTGCATGTAATGTAATTATCAATGCATTCTTAGCCCTTTAACGAGCTAAAATTCAACCTCTCGCTCTTCATTCCCAGACACAGTAAAGCTCTAATCAATCGATCGTCTCTATGCTTGTTCACAGCGACGATGATATGCGGTGGCCTGGTGATGTACCCCGTCGGCTGGGACAACCGCGAGGTGCGGGAGTCCTGCGGTAAGGGCGCCAACGTCTACAATCTCGGTGAGTTCCTCCGCACACGTACAAGCCGCTCCGAGCGCGCATTGCGCTGTAGGGGGAGATCAGATGCCCACAGCATATACGGCTATTTTTGTATACCCACGCGAGCATGCGAGTAAGCCCTTTCGATGGTACGGCGGCGACCTTTGAGCTTCGACATTTGCCCTTTTTACCCGCGTGGGTGTCGAAGCGTTTGTAGCCGAGTCTCGTCGTCGGTTATTCGGTGACGTGTATTAGATCGGGTGTGCTGGACGCCCATAATTTCTCTTTGTATTTTATGGTTGGTTTAGCCGGGTGTTGATATTGATTCGGCCTGGAGTTGTGAATTAGCCCGTGAGGGTGGACTGCCAGCGGAATTGTGACGATAAAGGTGGATATTGAAGTTATTGCAATTGGAAAAATTTTATCGCGAAATATAGGTCTTATTTAAGACGCTTGGGGGAGTATGAGAATATAGAATACTTGATTGGAAACAAAATTACTTTTTACCTTGGGCCGGAAAATTGAGAAAATACTGTTACGGCTGATTAAGTTATAACGAAGTAGAATAAGTCGGGTACGGTAAGACGGTTCATAATGAAAATATATAATCAAGAGAAATTTTTTATTTTTCTGTTATTATTATAGATAAAAAAAACTTAAATTGCATGTTTTTAAAAAAAGTTTTAAATTCTTGATTTTCAAACTTTTTTTATTTGAAAAGTATCTAAGAAGACGTGAATGCCTAGCTCTATCGTCTGTCAGTAAAGACAAAGAACCTAAGACGAAAGAAAATCGAATGCCCGATGAAACGGGAGTATGCGTAGAAAGAGCAGAGTCGGAGATTGGAAGTGACATATACGCCATCGCGGATCCAAAATGACAGATTTAATGGGGTCAGCTTGCCGCTGCAATGGTCCATTCCGTGGCTGTCCGGATTCTCTCTCTTCCCCTTGCTTCCTCTTTCTCTCCTGTCTCTCTTCTTCCCTGTTGACCATCACGTTCGCACGGTCGAGGCTTTAAACGCTCCGCAAACGTCCAAGTAACGATGTCGTTCTCCTCGTCTCTACTCTCTCACGTCCGTCTGTTTCTCTCCGATCCTGGATTCCTCTTCTTTTCCTCCGTATTCTATCTCTCTTTTCCTCTCAGTCACCTTTTCCTATTTGATAAAAGATAAAAACTCAAATGTAGTTAAATGTAATAAATAAAAAGAACATAAGTTCTATAAAATGGCTAAATTGATCTCCACGAGCAAATTCTCTTACAGTTAGTCGTAATACCTTTCCCAAATCGAAATAGTGTGCTACATTTTTATAGCCCGCACTATTTGATAGAAAATTTTAGCCCACGGCGACACTAGTAAGAGAAGTATAGAAAATACTTTAATAAAAATTACAAATTTACAAAATACATGGAACTGAAATGCGTTTCGTCCTTAGTCGTACCGGGTGGACTCATCAGGAAGATCCCGGTAGACTTATCTTCGACGCCGAAAATAAATGTTACTTGGATTTATTTAAGGAAGTTGCACCAGGTGGCTGCCACTTCTTAGCTTCCACAAATAAAATCACTTTCCAACTTTCTTAAATAAATCCAAGTAACATTTATTTTCAGCGTCGAAGATAAGTCTACCGGGATCTTCCTGATGAGTCCACCCGGTACGACTAAGGACGAAACGCATTTCAGTTCCCTGTATTTTGTAAATTTGTAATTTTTATTAAAATATTTTCTATACTTCTCTTACCAGTGTCGCCGTGGGCTAAAATTTTCTATCAAATAGTGCGGGCTATAAAAATGTAGCACACTATTTCGATTTGGCAAAGGTATTACGACTAACTGTAAGAGAATTTGCTCGTGGAGATCAATTTAGCCATTTTATAGAACTATATTATTACGAGCGTATAAAATTTATTAAGAAAAAAAAACATAAGGCCTAAGTTTGACGAAAGCGATGAAAGTAAAGACACACAGTAAAATACCGTCTCTTCAAATCTTTACTAGTATGTATTTGTCGATAAATATTTCCACTGATAGGTATCGCTGGTTTTCCGTTGATAGAATATTCGCAGCAGATTGGATAAACTTTTCTATAAGTAAACTTTTCTATAGGTAAAATAGTATGGATTAATTTTTTTTATATTTTTGTCGATATTAATTCAATCCACACGTACACGACTACTTGAATAAATAGTATATTATGCAACATGGGCGTAAAATGGGACCGATAGCTTTATTATTTGTATATAATTAATTATAAA
Organism: Torymus aiolomorphi; assembly: GCA_036365515.1. NCBI lineage: Eukaryota > Metazoa > Arthropoda > Insecta > Hymenoptera > Torymidae > Torymus > Torymus aiolomorphi. The sequence continues at coordinate 195,788,514 of CM070875.1, read as the reverse complement.
ATTATACACGAATGCATAAAATTACGTGTCTTACAATAATATGAAATTTCTTACTTCTCAAGAGTTGTATAATTAGATTCGCAAAGTAGGTAAAATATTCTTATCGTAATGAGCTACGGATAACAACAAGCTATGAAGAAATGAGCGGCATTAATCAAGCGTGGAAATAAAGCAATAACGGAGATAAGGTTTTAATTAATCAAGTTTCGTGAAAGCAATTAGCGTCCGTTTTCTCTCGCTCCCTCTTTCTGTCTCTCTCTCTCTCTCTCTCTCTCTCTCTCTCTCTCTCTCTCTCTCTCTCTCTCTCTCTCTCTCTCTCTCTCTCTCTCTCTCTCTCTCTCTCTCTCTCTCTCTCTCTCTCTCTCTCTCTCTCTCTCTCTCTCTCTCTCTCTCTCTCTCTCTCTCTCTCTCTCTCTCTCTCTCTCTCTCTCTCTCTCTCTCTCTGTGCCTCACTCTTTCCTACTATTAGAAAAAGGGAGGATCGCATTAAGAACTATCGAATGAGCGTGTGCGAGCTAAAAGTTCGAGGAAAAGTATATAGCGAGTAGAGATAACACGTAGAGCAGAAGAAAGCGCGAGAGTGAGGAAGGGAGAGAGAGAGAGAGAGGAAGAGTTCAATAACTCCATTTGCCTCGATCCAGTGTTGTTTTTTTATCCACGACCATGGCAGGCTATGCGAAAAAGAAGCTGGGCGAAGATAAACGAGAGAAACGAGATGCAGTCATCTTTGCTCGAATGCACTCTTCCTTTCTCTCCTTCTTCTCTTTCCTCCCGATATCGCAAGGAACGAGAGGGTGAGCATAGCCAAGATAAGCACCCAGTCCCAGCCGATACGTGCAGCAATGCAGTTTGATTCCTTTCCTTTCAATCTTCCATCAAAGAATCCGAGTATTTAAATAGGGGAGGGAAAAGGGGATATTTATGCATCGTCTCACGAAATTCGATGAAAACGCGTTTTCCGACATGGCCTTATTTTATTTCGTGCAATTTTTCATCGTCTTTTTCTCATGCTACATGAATTGATTTGATTCTCTCGAACGGTAACTCATTTTCGTATGTTTTAGTTATGTCGCTAATTTTTTTAACACATATATCTTGACTCAATCACATTGATTCATAAGTGTTACGGGGTTTTCCGTAGCCGTATTAGGAAATTATATGGGTTTTCCGTAGCTTCTTCACGTCAAAAAAGAGCGACTTTCTGGCCCAAAATTACCCGAAAGTGAAGTTCGGAATTCCGTGTACAACGTGCCATTCTGAATGAGTCGCACTTATCTTTCTGTGCGACAAACTTCTTCCTGATACTCAGTTATTACAAGAATACAGCGTCCGCGAATAGCAATAATGACAACTCGTCGATTGCAATGTATACAACACAAGAGAGAAAGAGAGAGAGAGGGGGGGGGGTATTCTCAATGAACACTCTTCGATTTCTGTCAGAGTCGCTGAGGACTACCGCCTGAGCAACCGAATCTAATTCCCTAAAATTGCACCCTGTACGCGCACGTACTGTACAGTTTAATCATCGTCCTTAAGGAAGCTTGCACGTAGTAGCGCTGTCCCACTCATTCAATCAATGAACCGCTCGAGGCAATCGACGAATGGCGCGCAAGTTTAATTAATACGCGAATTTCGACGTTCTTTGCAAAAGTGCTCTTAACTCTGGTTGGCTTTTTACAGCGTATTTAACGCCGTGAAAAATGAAATAAATTAAATTATAAAATTTATACATATACCATTAATCCTGAAATATTTGCGTTATTTAAAGAGTGTCTTTTTAAAATCTCTTTGAAACGAGTGATGTTTTTCTCATAATTTATTTAATATTCAAAGATGTGAAAAATGGAGTAAATTAAATTATAAAATGTATCCGTTATTTGAGGAGTGTCTTTGTAATACTGGAAATTACTAAAGTTAATTTAAAGCCACACCAAACGAGTAATGCTTTCCTTATCATTTATTCAATATTTAAAGCCGTGAATAATGCAATAAATTAAATTACAAAATGTATACTTATCGTTAATGCTCAAATATTACCGTTATTTGATGAGAGTTTTTGGTCTCGATTGAAATCGCTAAAATTATAATTTAACAGCACACCAAACGAGTAATTTTTCTCTTACAATTTATTCAGTACCTGTGGAACGTGAATTATTTGAGTATCAATAAATAGGAAAAAGCTCTCTAGATTCTACAACATATAATAACCATAAATTAACAATAATTAACATCTCTACCATTTTTCTGTCCTTGTCAGGTAAATGTTCTGTCTCGTGGTCGAGCTACCTGCTCGTCGGCGCTGTGGCGCTGCTCATGCTCTGCTTCGGCCTGAGCTTCTGCGCGACGCGACACAAGCCAAGCCACGGTCACGATGACCCGTTGCGCATCTGACAATCAAGAAAGTCGATTGACGCCTACTCGACGAACCACCAGAAGCATAAGCAGCACAAAAGCCAGCAACAACAGCAGCCAAAGGAGACGACGAAGCTGTCGATCGTCACGGTTTGTTGATCGTGCGCGCGCCTCGTGCTGCTGCTGCTCCTTCTCCCACTGCGAATCGCGCCGTCACTGCCGTTTCTCCGATCTGCGAGCGACTCTTTGCGCGCTGCTGCTCGCCGCCGGCGACGACGATGCTTTCGTCAGCGGCGGTAAGAAAGACAGCGTTGAGTATCGAGCGAAGCTCCGTTTTCTCATTTTCTCTTTCGCCATCGGATGATGGGCGCATGTTGGACGGCCGATGCTGATGATATTGAGTTTTTAATATGAATGGTGGGCTTAATTATTAGGAATAATGCTTTCTTTTTTATGCGAGTGGTTTTCTTCGTCGAAGGGATGAGAATAAAAGATGTTTTTTTATTTTTTGGTCGAAATTACGTGTACGAAATTCGATTAAATGTTTGAGCTGGATAAAATCTCGCTATACCCTGTAACAGGTGACTCGAACTTCTCGTATATATGTGTGCAATGCCTGGACATTGTGATTCCTTTGCGTAATTGTTGCTCAGTGTGTTATTGAAATTTTAAAATTTTAAATCAATATTGATCAAAAAATTAAATATTTTTATAAATTGCTGTATTTTTCTAGAGTTTTAATAAAAGTGTTAAACGGAGCTTCGCTTGAAAGTCAAAAATTATTAAATTTGATTGTTATATTTAGTAGATAGAAATTGTTCGTATTAAAAAGTAAAAGGTTGAATTAAAATTACTGAGAAGTACAATTCTAACTATTATTTTCAAAATAATAACGATTTTCTAAATAATAAAAAACTATTTCTGTTATTGACAATATTATGTTTGTCGTTTTGAGTAAAATATACAAAGGCATAACATGAAACATACAGAAAAATTCAAGAATTATTTTATTGTTTACTTTGATATAATACTTTTATAACTTTTAGTTATTTACAAAAGCAAAATATGATTTCTTAAACTTACAGGTTGTACAATGGACAATTATATATTTCAACACGGATATGTAATAAAATATTTTAATCTTGATATTACAGTATAATACATTATACAATTCATAAATTGGAATTTGATTTTGTGGATAAAGAAAATTCAAGTACTTAATAGACACATAAGATTAGTAGATATACAAATTCAAATTCATCAAATACATATTAAGGAATTCTTAACGCATCTTAATAAAATCAAATAAAAAACTAAAGACATTTGTAATATAATAAAAGCCTACATACGATCGTACATGTGGGATAACATTTTAAAACATTATTTACGTAGTTGCCTTAATTATATAAGAAAATAATTGGAAAATACTTATACTTCCACGATTCTACTACACTAAAAAAAAAATCAGAATAAATAACGTTAGTTTAGCGTTTTAAAGTTGTTTTTCTAAATGAAGCATTGTGGATTGTAATCTATCGGGAACGTATCAGTTGTGATGACGTATAGGCAAGCGAAAGACGATATACTATTCGCGAACTTGCGCTATCGAGTGTCGCGCTCGGAATACTTTTTGGGCGTTAAACTAGGGTTGGAGAGAGTCGGTACATACAGGTTACTTTTTCGTAGCTCAGTGTATTCGGAAAAAAGATGGCTCGCTTTTTTCGGCAACCCAATTGTGATTTATTTAGATCTCACCATCGGATCTATTGCCTCTGGGATAAGGGGATTTGGATGTTTTTAGTAAATCAAAATATACACAAATACTTTTAATTTAAACGATTGCAATTTTCTGATACATGCGAGAAGAATCAATTATTGAAAGATTCAACATTGTTACACGTTAAATATATTATATATTCCATTTGCCATATAATGACTGTTATTACATTGCCTCTGGTATTTATTTTTCAAATCTATAGTTACTGCAATTGTATCCTCTTTTTGATAACGATGCATACTGTTTTCACTTAATTCAGCAGTTTTCGGACTTAAGCCATGTAGGTTATATATTTTTTTCTCAATATTATCCTTGTTCCTTTACTTATAACGGAACAACTTTTGACAAACAAAATTCCGATACTCAAGAAAACCATTATCTTGTCCTAAAACCTTCGTACAACCTTTACGTGGAGGTTATAACTTTTCTTTTTAAATTCTGGCAGAGTTGGTTCTTCAAGTAACTTGGAGATTTTAAATATTTTATGAAAAGTGTCAGAGATCTCGTTAAATATTTCCTTCATACTGAATATGGAGAAAGGTATCTTTTCAAATTTTTTTCAACGTACAGAATTGATTCCTTGCATGGCATTTATTTTTCGCTCTATTTGAATTAAGTTGAATTTCCCCCAGTTGAGATAAAAGAATATGATAAGCGTCCATGAATCTTGCGTACAAATTAACTTCAAAGTTATTAAAATCGATTTTTTTGTACAAATTAACTTCAGAGTTATCAAAATATTTACAAAGAAGACTTCTACGAACTTCATTGGAGGTTTGGTATCTAGGGTAAAATATAGGGGCCTATGAAATCCAGCTACTTATATCTATCTTAATCGTAAGTGCTAAACTTTTTTTACATGAGTTTATTTTTATAAGTCACAGCATTGCTCGATGTAGGAGGGTATCATTTTGAATAGGACTGAGTTTACCACAGCAAAAATAGCTATAGAAATTGTTTGTATGATTTTCGTACAATATATTTCGACTTTTTCTAAAAAAGTTAGTACTGTTACGAAGAAATATAAAACTATTTATATCACAAATTTTTACTCGATTCCAAAATTATTATTTTTTACGTCCCCGCTGCATTATCTCTGCACAACTTTTTTATTCTTTTTCTCTCTTTTTTTTATTAATAATGCAGTAAATGTGTATACATGAATTTATTATTATTGTTTTATAAACGTTTTCACTCCAATTAATGAAAGATAGATTAAATAATTAAAGTTGTGGAATAATTTGCTTAGGAATATTCGTTGCGTAAATGTTTTTCGTATATGAAGAAGTACTAATAGCATGAGAATTTTTGTTTCTATACAGTAAGTTCATCTGACGAGTTACACTTTTGCGAGTGGCTGAAAGGTTGCTGGGTTTGGCAGCTGAATGACAGTCTATTTAGTGGCTTGCACGTATTTCAACGTCAAAAACGACTCTCTGTTTCGCGTATCTCAAGTCTCATTTTTCTGTTAGAAAATCAAGAAAAGTCTGTGATTGTAACATTTTAATTAAAAAAAATATAATTTTTTTATTCCACTTCAAGTGGCTTGCACGTGTTTCAACGTCAAAAACGACTCTGTGTTTCGCATGTCTCAAGTCTCATTTTTCTGCTAGAAAATTAGCAAAAGTCTGTGATGGTAAAATTTTAATTAAAAAAAATATAATTTATTTATTACACTTCAAATGGATAATAATATTTTTAATTTACGAAAATTTTGGCCTTAGGTGTCGCTCACCAACCTTTTTTCAATTACGTCCAATTGCAACTGTATCCACCACCACTCAGTTTACTTTCATTTTATATTCGTTCACAACTTATTGTATTTTTTTACTTTTTCTTCCCACTTCTCGTACTGAATAAGCTAGTTCAGTGTTTGAGCCAATGAAAACATGTGTATTTGCGACTTTTAATCTAAATCAGACAAATAATTCATATTTAATTTGTAAAGGATATATCTTATTTAAAATATAGCAATATAGCATTCCAAAATTTAGATGAACTATCATATTTTTTGACTTTTGAATACTAAAAAATTGTATATTTATGTTTTACAAAAGCCTTTCACAATTCCCCTGGCTATTTGCCACTAACGCGAAAAACCGCTGAAAATTCGACATGATCAACTTGGCCTCTGTCGGCGTAGAAAAAAAATATCCCAAATGATCAAGGGAGCGAGAGTTACGCTGTGTATGGAAATAGAGCTTGCGGCCGAGGGTGAGTTAGACAGCGAAAAAATCGCCACGGAGCGAGGTTCGATAGCTGAAAAAGAAGAAAGAAAGAGAGAGAAAGGGAGAGAGAGAGAGAGAGAGAGAGAGAGAGAGGCGGTGAAAAAAATAATAAAAAAAGAAAAAGCTAGCGAGAGAAGCCTGCAAATCGAACCAGAGGCTTCCGCTTTAATCGAGCCGAGAGCCAAAGACATTAATTTTGTCGCGCAGAATCCAACTCTCTCTCTCTCTCTCTCCTTCTCTCGTTTTTTTTCACCGTCGTTTGCACATCTGGGAAAAAACTCCGCCGATGCCCAATGAATTTCGCGCTTGGCATTATTTCTCCTTCTGGGCGCGCGTGTAGGAAAAAGGCCAAAAGTTAACCGAGGCGGGAGAAAGTGCAACGGGTTATTTGTTCCGCGTATTCTCTTTTTTTCCTGCAACGGCTTTGTTGTACCGCATCGATTTTTGCTTTTACCAAAGCTTTTATTATGCGAAGAAAGTAACGGACTGTTTTCCCAAGCGGTGGAACGCGTGCTGACTCGTTTTATTTTTCATACAAATTCTTAATGGACAAAATGTCTTTTGTACCAATCGGGATAAAACAGGAAATCATCAACGGTGTTCATTTATTCATTTTTCTATAGTGTTTAAATTACGTTAATTCAAGCGATATATGGACAACGTTCTTCGAGAGCGTACATACTCTTTTTCTTTGTACGCATTTCCATTGGTATTACTCTCACTTTTACTCTATAGCCTTTGTCTTCATCAATTGTCCGCTCTCTTCCTCTCTCTCTCTCTCTCTCTCTCTCTCTCTCTCTCTCTCTCTCTCTCTCTCTCTTCTCTCTCTCTCTCTCTCTCTCTCTCTCTCTCTCTCTCTCTCTCTCTCTCTCTCTCTCTCTCTCTCTCTCTCTCTCTCTCTCTCTCTCTCTCTCTCTCTCTCTCTCTCTCTCTCTCTCTCTCTATCTTCTCTCTCCCGCGATCTCCTTTTCTCATAAAGTATCAAATAAATGTTATAAAGAGCATCTTTTCCAAATCCATGATAAATTTTTTCGACACAGGTAAACTGTATTATACGTGAAAAATGAAAATAAAGATATATTTTTCAAATTAACTTAAAATTTTCAGTAAATGAAAAAAAAAATTATCTTTTTCATTTTTTTTTCAGAATTACCCGTCCAAAACAATATCCTTGCGCGTTGCATCGTATGCACATAATCGAACAAAGAGAATGCTCGTGATGCACGCTGTCAAACGTAATATTGCAAGCTCCACAACGCATTTCTCACTCTATTTGTCGCTGTAATGCAGCGGGCGTACACATTCACGAGTCACATTATTTATCCCGAGCGCACTGTGCGCCCGATTTCTAAATTTCAATCAGCGGGAAGTGCATTTACAACGGCTTCGTTCCTCTCTGCTCTCTCTCTCTCTCTCTCTCTCTCTCTCTCTCTCTCTCTCTCTCTCTCTCTCTCTCTCTCTCTCTCTCTCTCTCTCTCTCTCTCTCTCTCTCTCTCTATCTGAACGCATGTAATACTATGATAATATATACCAAAGCCGCCTGGGTGAAATTACGCTCGTGATGATTGTTATCTTTGATGCTGCGCGCTAATTGCAAAAGTGCCGCGCCATTCACGAGGAACTTGTCGGTCTGATTGAAGTGCAACAGTAATTTTTTAGCGTGCGAGAAGCAACTTGGTGGAATTGTAATTTCCATACACGTCTAATGAGTTCATTGGTAATGTGTCAAAACTATAGTGGTTTGCGAAATATTAAACGTTTTGATCTTTTTTTTGAAGCCCTGGTGGATAGTCATGAATTCATTTAATAGTTTCGTTGAGATATTATTTTTGTATCTTTGTTACTGGTAGCTCAGTAAACGAAGTATAAACTGTAATTGGCTAGTTTGTTTTGTAGGTTTCGATTTTATTATTCAACGTTAGTTGACTCGGGTGTCAGGGAAAAAAAATTGATATGTTTTGGATATACCATTATTTTAAAAGCTTATCTGACGAGTTAAAATTTCGTCGTATCCAAAAGTGACTTTTGATTGAGCGAAACTGATAATAATCTAATCATATTACTCAGTGTGTATTGGTTAAATATACATAGCAGTATATAGATTCTATATATTCATATTAGTAATTGAGCAACAATTTTTTTATTCTGTATGAATTTATTTCCATCGATTACGCAGTGATACCGGAAAAATATTTTTGAACAGTAATTGTATAATTGCAATATAGAACTTTAATTTTTCTTTTTTAAAATAGTTTTTCTATATATGCGCGACTCAATATCAATCCTTGTCAAAAAAAATTATTTTTCCGCATTAAGTAATCAACTTTAAATGGGCCTGGAAAAATTTCACAATATATTTCGACATTTAAAGAGAAACGAATCTCAGATGTGTGCGAAAATCAATTATTGAAAAATCAGAGTTCCGTGATATTTCACGATAAATTTAATAATAAATCGATTTCTAAAAGAGTGACAGATTAATTTTATTTTAAACTTCGCTATGTTTTATGCTTTTATTCTAAAAATTTTTAACGATTTATTAAATCAGATACAATCTTCGTCCTTCCCGTAACATTTTTTTCCAATTATTATCTTTTATATAGTGTAATTCTGCGTATTTTATTCCTGATACTATTGTTTTCCTTCTCTTTCATATTGGTTTAAGCTACAAGCACTTGGATATTCCAAGTAATACATTCAATCCTTTGATTTAAATTAACGACCGACATTTAATTAACATGTTAAATATTTTTTTCAAAATTTTTTCCTGGTTTTGTACATTTTTTTCTGAGATAAATATAATAATGTTTTGTTTGAAATTTTCCCATAACTATTTTGGAAACCGCATGTCATCTCTTTCTCGATGATGATCAATATAAAGTTCTAATAAGACAGAAAAGAACTGGTGGCGTCTTTGGCAACTCCAACACCGGTAAGATTTTTCGACCAATTTTTATTTTTTGTGTCATTTCTTACTAAATGCAGTTTTAAAGCATCAGACCTGGGATCTATGTTAAATTTTTAAGCACTATTTATATGTTTAAAATTGCAACGTAGTAACAGATATATCAGAACAAATCCAAATTTTTAATTTTATTATTACTGACGATTTTATTTCTATCTGCTTCATTGAAATTAAATGAGCTGGAGCTAGTATTTTAATTAAATTTGACAAGTCGCATTTCAGTAAAGTTGTGTAAAACAAATATATTATTTCACACTTATATTATTTCTTTGAAGAACTAAATAATTTCATTATATAAATTCATTACTTACTATGATATTCTATAGGTTTCTACTCTATAAATCCTTTCCATTATAGCAAGATGCACGTATTCGGATATTACCCGTAAATATCATTTTCAAACTTATTGATTCTGTTTTCTTCTCTTTTCACCCATCACGTTTGCCTTTTATCATTACATGATCACCCTCACCCCCCCCGGCTCCCCACACCCTCTCTCTCCCCCCTAAAAAAGCCAGCAAGCGCGCGACCAAGGGATGGAACAACGAAAAAGGATCGCGAGTTCTCTCGTCTCGTTTTCTTTTACTCGGGCGCGAAAAACCTTCATGCCCGCCAATTTGACGTGAAGGTCGATGGCGCGACCCGTATAAGAGTGGAAGTACCGACGAAGCGATTTCTCTCTGCAGCGTCGGCGACGTCAGCGCCCGCGGTCACGTAGGATTTTAATAAATCCCACGAGCGCGTGTGCGCCCGACGAACGGCCGGGGCGGGACTGGGAAAAAGAGGGAGGAGGGTGAGAGGGAGAGAGAGGACGAGTGAGAGAAATGTGAAAGAGCGAGTGGAATTCTCCACGGTGAAAGAGCTTTCGTGCTAATATAAGTGAATTCTCGATGCTTTTTTTTCTATTCCGCGCGCGAACGCCTGCTTCGGAGCCGCTTCTTTTGATTGTAAAATCGAGGTGGGATTGAATTCGAATGGTATCCGACGGTTGTGAATGTTAGGAGGAAATAATCAAAATGGGATTTCGGTTAGAGCTTTTTAATACTTAGGCTTCGGGTAAAATATTTTGCTATTCTTTGTATAGCTTTTCTGCTGTACGTTGAACTCCACTCTTTCATCGCAATATTTTTATATAATACCAATTTGTTATTTCATTGTACGATATTTCTTTGTATTATATCACTTTTCGTATCTAATATCGAAACGTTTATTTCAGTTTCATTCAATAAAACTATCGAGAAATTGATAACATGCATCAGCAATCAAACAGCTACGGTATCGCGTTCGAGTCATTTCCCATAAACACAGGTGATTAATTCTCCTATGTTCAATCGACCAAAGCCGTACTTTCGTGCCGTAAATCACGCGCGATTGGCCAAAACCCCGGAAAAAGAACTTCACGCGTGGCAGAGCCGTTACCACACAGCCACTACTACTATCATGGTGTCATCATCCTCGTCGTCATTGGTTTCATAAGACAAAAGGCGTGCGTCAGTGCGCAGAGAATCGAGGAATGCGCGAGCACGCAATAGCTCCACGTGCCGATATCGCGCCGTTACGCGCCGCTGCGAAATCATCCCTCTCTCGCCCTCTCTCTCTCTCTCTCTCTCTCTCTCTCTCTCTCTCTCTCTCTCACTGGCACTGTTTCTCTGCGCATGCGCGACGGAGTATTGAAAGCTCAGCCGTGCGCGGTCCTTGATTCATGACGTACGAATACCGATGCGCTGCGAGCGGGTTAATGTGCTGGAAGCTCGTTCGACTAGTGTGCTGAGTTAACTCCCTCTTCTCCCTCTCTCTCGCGCGCACGAGCTCTCGGTGTAGGAGAGGACAGGCGAGGACTTATGTATTATGTACTTTGGGTCGGCGAGTTCCCTTTACACTCGACCGGTCGCGAGAATTTTTAGCGCCCTGCGAGATAAATTGCAAGTCTATAGATACTCGGAGCGTCAGCGATACTCGAATTCTTTTTCGCGTCGAAACCGGCGAACCCATTTGCGAGGGCGTGAAATTCAATTTAACGCGAACACTGCGAGTGTTGTCTCGCTATTGGAGATTTCGTTTGGCGTGGGTCGAAGGTCTGTTGCGGAATAATTTGCCGCATCGATCGCTCGGAAAATTTAATAGCGTAAAAATGACTATTCGTTCTCGAATTACTTTATGATGCAGATAAGACTTTACTGCCGGTCATTAGAAATTGGTGTAATTCAAACTTCTTTTTTATTACGGTACCTTTTTAGAATATTGGTATTCTTTATCGATTGCGAAATGAATTTGATGTTTTATTAATTCTTAATTGTATTTTTTGTACTAAAATATAATGCCTGAATAGATTAATGTAGATAACACTGATCAATAAAGATCAGTATACTTAAGGATTGAAGCTATCCATGTTGAAATATAGGAAATTATTCTAACACATGAATATATACAAAGAAACCTGTTGCTTGTAGTTTAAACGATTTGTATTATAGTTTTTTAAACTTATACCTATTTTTATATCATGTACAATTAATTTTATATTTACTATCTATTATTGAAAATTAGTTTGTTTATGAATACTATACCTACAACTAATATCTACAGACATGCCAGTTTTGAAGAAACATGTGAATTATTTATAAGTACAATCAAAATTTTCACTTCCCAAAAGGTATTTTCTAATTTATTTAGTCATTTACAAATCTTCAAAATATAATCAAAACGGCGAAAATTCACTTATACAACAGAAATCGCGAATCAAAGAAAGAAAAAGCGGAGAAGAAAGGAGAATATTTTCGACCGAGTATCGAGTAGTCGACAATCGATATCGACGGAGGATGAATGCAAAATATATTCCTTCGCAATCGACGACATTGTTTGTTCATATGTGCAAAAGCAAAAGAAAATCCAGAATGATTGCCGTCAAATTTGCGCACGCGTCAATGACTATGAATTTATCAAAGTTGTTAGAGGTTAATATGTGTGGAATGAAATTGTGAGTGACAGAGGATGTTTTGGTTTTCATTTCAAAGTATATTGTACCATATATTAAAGTTGAGGATGAGCAGATAAACTCATAACTATTAATCTAGGAGCACAGTGTCAAATGAATACAAAGGAAATCAATTTATTAGAAAAATGTAAAATGATAAGTGATAAAATGAACATTTTTCATTCCTCAAACAAGTAATTTCAATTGTCACGTTAGTATTAAACAAATGTACAGAAAATAAAAAAGTATACGAAAGGCTTCGTATTTATAAGACTTTATTTTTTAGCTATTGCTTGAAAAATATTTTCCATATTTAATTGATTATGTACCTTGATTTGTATTACTTAAATTTTAATACAAATTCATTAGCTATAGTTGTTTATTGAATAGCATTATAATAAAATTTTTATTTAATATAATTTATTAAAAATAATTATTTTCTGCCAGAATGATTATTACGTTCATTCTCTTTTAAGTTCTAAATTGACATAGGGTATATTGTGGAAGTTAAAGTGTCCTCACTAGTTACTGTGCTCTATCTTTTAACACAGGACATGGTAACTAAAGCACAGCGTTCTTATGGGGCTGTCAGTAATTGACGCATGCATTACCCAAACTTTATATTGATAGTTAAACATTCGACCTTAATAAAAATTATGAGTTTCAATTAATGAAATGCGTTTAATGGTAAAAAATCTACAGAGTACGTCTATTAGAACACCACGAAATTATTTTAGTCACTAAGCAGCACAATCCAAAGAAGTAAGTTTTAACTTTTAAATAATAATCAAAATCAATTAGGAACTGACAGCACGAAAATCGATGTCGCAACCACAATCGAAATTCTGCCCACAAATATATCACCATCCGAAATCACCATTTCCCCTCTGCCTCTTTCTCTCTTTTCCATGCGCAGCACATAGCCAGGTTTTTGTCCTGTGGCTAAGCGAAGCGGCGGTAGCTGTTGAGCGCAACCATGTCAAACGCGTGGTAATCAAGCCGCCAATCACATCAACCCACATTTCTCTCGCAAGCGCAGGATAGTCTGCAGTCCTGCAAAGAGCTCTCATCGTCTCGTCATCGATAAACACATCACCATACGTTGTCGAGAGCTCGCGCGAAAAGCAGCCCGCCTGTTTCGACAAACTCTGGTCTTGTTGACAAAGTGTTTGATGGCTCAGTGACTGTGTAGCGGTATATATGCGTATCTACGCGTGGGTGATTTTTGGAGTTCGTTCCTAATGACTTTTTTCTGAAAGATATATCAAGTATGTCTGAGATGCATGATCATGTGAATATATATATGGTTTCATTAAATTATTTGACAATTTAGTGGACAAATTAAATTTGAGAATACAGCGGCTCTTAAGATTATAATACAACTCCGCTAAATTTAGCGTAATTTTATTAAATTCTGTGTAATTACATTGTCACGGTAGTTACTGCTATGCTTTGGGATCCGTGCCAAGCTTCGGGGGGCGCCGTGAATATTAGTCAGTGCTCATGCGTAAACGTTGTTTTAACTACTAATCCTGAATTTCATGGATCGAAGCACGAATGGCGACGGTCCCGAGTTTCTCGAATGTCTTCTAACACTAAATCGGCGAGTGGTATATTATTCATGAAAACTAATACCACAATTAAATTACTATTTATATTTTCTGTCTAATTTTTTAAATATAGATTTTATTTCCTAAACTTGTTACTTAAAATTTAAAAAAATTTTAATTTCCTCTTGTTATTGAAAATATCGAAGAATAACATGTAAATACACGAACATTTCAAATAGTCGTTCACTTGGATAATACTGTCGATAAATACAATTAAAAGCCCTCGGGCTAACGAACGCGGCGGGCTCTATACAATGTCATTTACGAAATCGGGCCAATCGAAGCAGAAACCAACAAGCGCCGCGCTCACTCGAACGCGACACATTCGCCAATAATTTGCTCCGACCGTCGTCAAACCGCCCCAAGTGTCGTCATCAAAGTTGGAGCCTCAATTAGATTCGCGTGCGCGCCCGTGCACGCAAGCGGCTGCGTTGCCAGCCATCTTGTAACTTTGTAATTTCGCGCTGGCAAGACTCATTGGGCGTTGCGGAAGAGGTGGAGGTCAGTTAATTGGCCGATTCTGATTGGCCATCCGCGGCGCGCGTCAGGAAATGTCCGGTGCTCACAGCGGAAAATCAAAATGGGTGTCATCGTTAAGCGTCGCGAATTCGTAGTTCGGTTCTTAGGATAAGAGAAAGAATGCGTTTGTTTAGAAAGGAAAAGAAGATTGGGCTGGGGAGAAGAATTTATTCTCTAACGTTTAAGCTGAATTTATGTTGTGACTATTTCTTTACAATAGAGAGATTTCAATGTTTTTATATAGAATTGAAGAATGTTATAGGAATATTGCTGCAAGTTCTTTGAATAAACTATAGGCACCAAGAAGTATATATAAAAGAGTATATTATTCTCAGTTACCGTTAGAGGTATTAAATTTTACTTTTCCCAAACCCAATCGTCGGGATTATTTTATCCCCGGTCATAGATTCAAATCGAAACCAGGCTCGCTGTAAAAAAATATCCGTTCTTGCAACTCGCACGCGCCTATTCCGTTTGTCGGCAATTTAGCTGCATCCCAAACGATAAAATGTTTTTTTTTTTTTTTTTTTTTTAAAGAAGAGAGCGAGCGAGAGATAGAGTGGAACTTACGAGCGATATTACGAGTGACACAGAGAGCGAATCGGCGTCTGGCACAAAGGCTGGTATTCCGAAAGAAAGGTCTCGAGCTTGGACGCTGGTGCGATTTCATAGTCGTCGTAAATCGCTTGACGTTGGCACAAATACGAAAATGGCGCTACTGAACTGACATTTATGATTTCGCCACATGTCGCCCTTGGTGAGCTACGCTGTATATGCATATGAGCGCAGCGGATAGGCCGGAACGGAACGGCATCGACGATTTTATCTTACGAGCCATGACAGCAAGATTTTCATAGTTATAGACAGATATAGATAGATGCCTACTGCATCATATCTGTGCGTGCGTTCGGGTTTGAATGGCGTGTGTCGCCAATGAGGAGTTTTCGCCAATGTCGCCGCTTCGTGGGTCTGCTTTATGGTGGGTTTTAATATCGTCATAGTTAAAATAGAGAAATACGTGAAAAGTTCATAAAAACTGCAGGATAACAAATTTTTAAACTTTATTTCGACTGAGAATTGAACAATATTAAAACTTGATAACTTTACTGAAATTTGTTTGTTTATAAATAAAATGTATTTAGCTTAGAAAAGCTATAGCATTTTTATGCAACATTCCTGTAAAAAAGAGGTTGTTGAAACATTGATCGGACCTTTCATTTTTTGCAACACTAAATACATTACAGAATATTTAAGAGACATAAAACTACTTTATTTTATGGTATATATTAATTCAGAAAAAAGTTATTTGGAAATGACCTATATGGCTTTCTTGAAGAGAAATATTTATTTTCTTCATCGATGTTATGTTCCTCAGAGTATGTAGTTTATTAACGAATTTTGAATGGATAGTAAAACTGCTAATACATGTACCATGAGAAGTCTTATTATATTATGAAAAATATTTCTCTACACTGTTAACAATTTTCTGAAATTTAAGATATTAATTTAAGAAATTTAAGATAAATTCTGTAATAAAACTTCAAAATTTTTATTAAATTTCAGTTAAATTCTGTAACAAAGCTTCAAAATTTAACTGAAATTTCAGAAAAGTGTTAACAGTGTATGTTTGAAGGAATGGAAATGTTTTGAGAAGAAATAGTTATATACAGATCAACAAGAATGAAAATTTGTTACATCTGTTAATTAAAAAAGCAGATTTAGTTAATATTTTAAGAAATAATAGCAGAGGTATGAACATTGAGTTCAGTTAGACTTGTATGCAATTGTGTTTATAAAATAATTAAATCAAAGGGCATTCGCTAAAATAAGTTTAAAAAATAAAAGATTTTGTTTAAGAAGTAGAAATGATTTTATTGCAATGATTATAGAAGTATAATAATTTCAAAATACACGATATTATTTCATTAGTATATTATTATTAAAAATATGTATACATTGCAAGCTTTGTAAAAACAAATTGTAATGTGAACATTGTTAAATAAAAATATAGTTATGTAATATATAATCAAGTTATAAGATAACTTATCACATTAATTTTTTGTACTATATTAATAAAAATTTTTACAGAAACGATTTCATTACATTACATTTTGTAAAAAAATTTACGAAAACCAACTGTTTCATAGAAGATTTATTAAATAAAATGAAAACGTCAACCCTTAATTGAAAGTCGTATGCTTGTGGTAAAAAAAGAAACTTTGAAATTAATGTACTGATAATAAACTAGACAGTCAAGTTTATAAATTCCTCAACATTTGTCTCAACTGAGCCAAGATACTCAAACTTGCATCATTGTATTTTAAACAAGACAGCGATAGCTTACGAATAAACGTATTGAACAATTTCATAAAGAAAATTTTGAAAGAAAAATAAATAACGCCAAGTTGTGCGTAACTTTGTATATAATGATCTATGTTCGACATTATGTAAATGTTATACGTATTAATATATTTTATAATAAAAGTACGTCGAAATAAAATGTATTCATACGCATTTATTTCACCTTTAAGGTTTTCTATCGTATCACTGATCCGTATTTTATCCTATACTTACTTTATTATAATAATTTATTTATTTTCATTAAAATTAAATAAAAATTCTGCTTATATAATAAATAATTATAACAAGTTTTTTTTATATATTTCATAAATTATAAGAATTGAATTTGTAAAAATATAAGCAATATTTTTCAACGTTGAGGAAATAAGTTCAATCAAATGCTGCAAAGCTAATTTTGAATTCATTTAGTACATTTAATATTTCAAAGGCATTCCCAATGTTTTATTTTATATTATAAATTTTTTTTTTAATAATAAATTTTATGGTTTTCTATCATAAATGTTGTTCTTTTTAATTTAATCACAAAATATTTTACAAAACAACACGATGAAGAAGGATTGGTAACTGTAACCAACAGGTTAATTCAAGAGGTGTCTACTATTAAAAACAAAAGGATATCACCACAATTTTCTGATATTTGTATGTATTTTCTCGTTTTTCATTAAAGCAACCAAGCACAATGATAATTACAAAGTATAAGTTTGTTAAGGTGATGTAAAATACCGACATAATTTCCAAACATGGATATCTCACGAAAATACCAATAGAATCGTCCAAAAAAAAATCTGAGTATAGTATTAACATATACGGAGCGCCTGACGTTCGTGTTTTTCCAAAAAAATGATAAGAATTTATTTAATTAAATAAAAACCGTATTATCGGTAAGTAGGAATCTGCAATTAAGCTACTTTTCAAACATGGATATCTCCTGAAAATACCAATAGAATCACCCAAAAAAAAATCTGAATATAGTGTTTACGTGTACGGAGCGCTTGACGTTCGTCTTTTTCCAAATAAACGTTTAAATGTTGATTTAAAAAATATTGAAATTCACGGTTTCACATGGCCTTAATATAACTAACTAGTAGAGGGTCAGGCCTGCGGATCACGGATTCGCGGAAAATACTCAAGTTCTGGATATTTTTAGCTTTATTTAATAAAACAAAATTTGAAAAAAGCTTCTTCTTGAAACGGTTACCATTTAATTTTGGAAAGTCTTAAATATCATTTTAAAGAGAAAAAATAAAACTAGAAAAACGAGCTATTATTTGCTTTTTTCAAAATTAATGGAAAATACTTTAAACTTTTATAAATATAGAAAAAAAGGATATTTTTTTTATTCTAAAAAAACAAATGAATGCTCATTTTCTCCAAATTTATTTTCTCTGTTTGAAATGATATTTAAGAATCTTTATATGACTGAAATATTCAAAAAGCTATTACTAAAGAAAGAAACCTCATTTTTATCGAAAATTGTTCATTTTAGACATAAAACAGCTTGAATTTCGGAAAGAAGGCCCATTCACAAAAACCCCGAGACACGTGTCACATTATTTGTCATAAAAAAGTACCTCCTGCAGTTTTAGCCAAATCCAGGACCCGCACCCCTGATCATCTCCTTGTTAGTGCTGACCTGCTTGATCTCTGTCACTATATACATCTCACCCTTCTCTAGTTCGGACAGATTCTTCTTTGGAAGATAGGTATTTGAGCAGATTCGGTTTAACATGGCAAAGTCCATTCTGAAATAGAGAGAGAATATTAACTATTTTCAAAGAATATTACAAGTCAATAAATGAAATACTTACTTTAAAGTGTTTGGAGTTGTTCAAATTCTAAGTCTCTTGCTGGGAGGCTCTCCGTTCTCAGGCTCGTCGAGCGAACGAATGTGCTGATTGCACGACGCACGTTCCTTATGTAGGCGTCCATCGCCTTCCCCTCTTCGTCGACCACTCTCACGATTGGTTCTTCCACCTCCATTGCTTCCTCCTATAGTAAAATTTCTAGAAACAATAGGTCCCCGTCGTCGAGTATATCATAGTAACCCCATGGAAGTGTATCCGTACTGTTTTCCATAATATAGCGTTTATCGTCATGTGAACTTAAGGCTACCTTCTTCTCCTTCTCGGATTGGACGATGTGTTTCCTAGAGCGTATAGTATTCTGCTCACAACTTACCATAGTTTGATTAAAGAAACATGCGCGATAGTCTTCAAAGGTAATCTTCGTTTTTACCACCATTGATTTAACACCTTTCGCCTTCTTGATGGGCTGGTCATTCTGGATCAGAACGCTATATATTTTGCTGCGTAGTCCAATGAATTCCGTCATGATTTTACCGTTACACTCATCCTTCATGAGACCAATAACCTTTTTGTTTTGTAAAGGCAGCCCAAACTGATTGTCTTTTGGATAGTCTGATGTATCAAACCTTTCGATATCCTCCTTCATTATCTCATACATATTAATTCCTCGAATTTCATATATGATACTATCCGTATCGGTGTAGAGAAGTTTACTCTTATCACCGACTTTCTGCCTCATGTATGAATAATGAAAGTCGTAAATCAGAGTTTTAGAAATATCGAGAACAGACAAATCAACATAGATAGGCTTCTTAATCGTAATCTCAGTTCGTGTGAGCTGTATGGCAACCAAATCCTTGGCAAAGATAGAGCAACTATGGAAATTTGGTTTAGCAATTAACGACTCTGCACCGTAACGACCATTCCACTTGTTGATGAGTTTTACATCGACTCGTTTCCGCTCATTCTCCATAGTCTTACCATACATTGCGTTGATTAAAATTTTGAAAAATAGTTTTTCAAACTCATTTTTCACCTGCTTCCTTTTTTCCGTGTTCAAGTCCACGTACAGCTTCAACGAAGGACTTTGATCGAATCTCAGCGCTCTGTGAACTTTTTTTAAGACGAGTCCGTGTTAGAGAGCTTGTTTCAAAGCTCGGTAGTGTATACATACCTCTCCTTATTGTGTAAAGTGGTAGGACGTATAATAGAAATCGGTATTCCATGCCCCCTTAAAAGAAGTGCATATTGATATTACGGGTAAATATAATATGTAATCATATTAGTACAAATTTTGATACTAATATAGCTACATGAAAATTGATATTTTCAGTCACTCCAATTGTCGATGAATGGAAGAACCTTGTTGTTCAATTTAGAAAGTGCTACTCTGAAGACAGGTACGCAGCATCAGGTTCCGGTAGCAAAAATCATAATTTTATTTATTATGATGACATGAAATTTCTAACAAACGTTGACATGCATAGAGAACTGTTATCAACTATGCCATCTCCTCAAACAGTCATCAGCAATCAAATAGAAAAAGTTACACCATTAAACATTCATTCTTCAGGATACCAATCTGCTATTATTGCACGTGCACCGCTAGTAGAGAATCTCAACTTACCATCCTCTGGCGTACCATTATCAACCAAATCGTCCTTTTACATACCATCTCTTGGAACATCATCTTTTGGGAAATCATCCTTTGCCACGCCATCCGCTCGAGCACCCTTCTCTGAAGCCCCATTCTCTGGCACACCACCCTTTGGCAAGAGACCTATTGTGCCAGAGTATGATGATTTTTCAAAGAAAAAAATTAAAATGATGGCTGATGATGACAATGACCTAAAACAAATAAATAAAAAAATAATTGAGACGTTAGACTCTGTAAAGCAGAAAATAAGCACCGAAGAGCATACAAATAAAATTAATTATACCAATATACTTGCCCAAGCCTTGAGTAAGGTCCCAGATGGATTAGAGGATGACTGTTTGCAATATGTCTTGCAAAAACTAGAACAATGAAAATAAAATGAAAAGGTAATGCATAAAAAAAAAGGTTTGCTCATTCTAATGATTCATTGTGTTAAATGGCATTAATGATCTTGCTGTCCAGTGGTTGGCTGAGACGTTAATAAAATCCAGAGGTTCGTTGAGGACATTAATAAAACATCATTTGATATTTTATCGACGTTTGAACATACCTACAATACATCGTGTTGATTTAACATTGGGCAGCAAGACCATTAACGCTATTAATCAACAAATACTAATCATTGATTATTAACAGCTTAAGTGTGGCATGGTACCTGAATTGTTTCAAAATTTTTTTTTTATTTTTACAATAAAGCTTTTACAATAAAAAAAAAACAGTTGAAAATGGTAATTTTTTTAAATTAATGCATATCTCCTATTGATAGATTTACAAGCATATTGATTTTCCTTAATTAACACATAAAAGTATATGGGGAATTCTCTGGAACTTTTAATTTTATGTCACTTATCTTTTTAAGTAATTTATTGCTGCTATTAGCGGTGCGTGCGAAGCACATAAATGAGACAGGGTGTAAAAGCTTTCATTTTTACGTAGAAAGCCAGTCCTTTAAACTATATTAGTGTGCCATGCATGCTCCAAATGGGCACTAAACGAAGGGCTGAAATCGACATGTCGGGTAGACAGATGCATTTTGAATATTTGGCAAAACACACCGTCTAAAAACGATGGTCAAAAATACAGCATCCAATAACGCCGGCGTCACACCTAATTTGGCAAAAAATCACCCTTGAAAACGGTTTTTCGCTTATAACTCGTGAACGATGAGAGTTATCGAAAAAAGTCCGGAACAAAAGTTGTGGAGCATGAAATTTTACACAAGACTGACCTAGAGTAAGTGTGCCAGTTACTGTGCCCCTTAAGGCGATGTCCGTAGTATTTAATCAATTATTTTTTTTTTCCAATTTTTAATCATCTTAAGACCTTTATATGATAATTATATATTCTGCGAGCAGAATAAACACCTTTTTAAGATGGTTCTTTCACGAGGATTCCCAGTCAAATTAGTGCTAAATGAAAAGGTTACCTAAGATTAAAAAAACCATAGTTACTAATGATTATAGTTTAATATAATAATAATACACTAATACTATAAATATGGTGTATTTAACATGACTAAAATAACTTTTTTTAACAAAATGCCGATATTTTAGAAACAGCACAAACAATTATTGATAATAAATCCCTATCTTTTTTGTTTCTTAACCGATTTTAATTATCAAGATCTCATTCTATTCTTTAAGTAATTTCACGGGGACTTGCCCAAGGAAAAATTCAAAATTATTCAAAACCCAGAAAGTTATAGCCAATTGAAGATAATTATTTTTATAACCTCATTCGTGATTTTGTAAACAATTAGCTATAACTTTCTCGGTTTTGAATAATTTTGAATTTTTCCTTGGGCAAATTTCCGTGAAATTACTTAAAGAATAGAATGAGAACTTGATAATTAAAATCGGTTAAGAAACAAAAAAGATGGGGATTTTTTATCAATAATTGTTTGTGCTGTTTCTAAAATATCAACATTTTGTTAAAAAAAGTTATTTTAGTCATGTTAAATACACTAT
This sequence comes from Torymus aiolomorphi, assembly GCA_036365515.1. Classification (NCBI taxonomy): domain Eukaryota; kingdom Metazoa; phylum Arthropoda; class Insecta; order Hymenoptera; family Torymidae; genus Torymus; species Torymus aiolomorphi. The sequence continues at coordinate 195,766,302 of CM070875.1, read as the reverse complement.
ATTTATAGTATTAGTGTATTATTATTAGATTAAACTATAATCATTAGTAACTATGGTTTTTTTAATCTTAGGTAACCTTTTCATTTAGCACTGATTTGACTAGGAATCCCCGTGAAAGAACCACCTTAATACAATATTATGTAAGGAATATTAAATAATCAATAAAATAACAGCATAAGCCTTTGCATCAGTTACTGTATTATTAATTTAGTTACTGTGTGTCAGTTAGTGTACATTGTTTTAATTACTGTGTGTCACTTAGTATACATTGTTTTAATTACTGTGTATCACTTAGTGTACAGTGTTTTAATTACTGTGTATCACTTAGTGTACAGTGTTTTAATTACTGTGCCTTAGATTCTGGACACTGTATTTAATCCTGTGTCTTTTTTTCTCACTCATCTGCATCTGCATAAACTATATAAAGTATATTTAAACATGAAATTTGTTTTTTTTTATTATATTTAGTAGACTCCCTGCTGGAAATCACCCATTTCTGTCCCATTGCTATGATTTACTACGTATAGAAGTACTTACTTATTATAGAAGAAAATAAAGATGGGAATAAAATATATTATTTTTAAATATATTAAAAACTGTGTTATTTGCTCTGTGGGTAAGCAACGAACGTCGAAGTTGACTTGCAAAGGCGACGAAGCATGAGAAAGTAAGGTTAGCGTAGCCTACCGCGAGGGGGCACAGTAACTAAATACATTCATGAAAACTTGTCCAGTTACTATGCACAGTAATAGAAACATGCCCAAATTCCTTTTAGTTACTGGATTATATCAAATTAAACAATAATATTAATCAAAACTACTTTTTTATTGTTCTTTTATCAAGTAGATGGGTTTTATAAACATTAAGTGTATTTTTTTATTATGAAAAATGTTATTTTTATAGTTTTTCTATCACTTTTGTATAGGCATATTCTTAAGCGTTTCGATAAGAAAATCATAGAAATCGCGATGAGAAATTTAATAAATTATTTGAAATATATTATAAGAATAATTAAGTCATACTGTAGGTTTAACAATAAAAAGCATGAATTGAACTGTATATAAAAATTTAGATATTTATGATTAGATATGATTATACTCTACTATAAATGAAAATGATTTAAGGGCACAGTAACTGAAGCAGGCACAGAAACTGGCACACTTACCCTATCACTTTCCTGTTTTTGATAAAAATAAGCTTGAGAAAAGTACGCAGAAGTTGCAAAAACAAAAAAGTGATAGATTATTCTTGTGTAAAATTTCATGCTTCACAACTTCTGTTTGGGACTTTTTTCGATAACTCTCATCGTTCGCGAGTTATAAGCGAAAAACCGTTTTCGGGGGTGATTTTTTGCCAAATTAGGTGTGACACCGGCGTTATTGGATGCTGCATTTTCGACCATCGTTTTTAGTGTGTTTTACCAAATATTCAAAATGCTACTGTCTACCCCAGATGTCGATTTCAGCCCTCCGATTACTGGTCTATCAGGTGTTCGGCGCAACGAGCCAGTCGCTCTTGGAAAGCCGTCGAGAGTAGTCGAGCTCCGCACACACCCAGCCTGAAGTCAACTTAACACGTATGAAAATGGTGACGCATAGGGCTTGCGTAGATCGATTAAGTATGTCAAATAAATAAAAAATCCATCGAAACGAAAATCCTAGCTGATCCTTTTCTTGAGTTATGAGTGATTCAAAAAATCAGATGACACGCACTCAGCTTATTATGATCTACGTATGTCTGCATGTGTGTGTGTGTGTACCTGTGTATTTGTGTGTGTGTGTGTGTATGTGTGTGTGTGTGTCTGTGTGTGTGTGTGTGTGTGGACATGCACATATATTATACACATATATATTAGTGGGGTACCCGCCTACTCGCTCCGCTCGTCAACCCTCCATTTTTAGAAAGTGATTGAATTGTAAATTTTGTTCTATTTTTTTTTCGAGAAAACCTAAGGTTTTTTCAAATTTTTCACCGCCATATTGGTTCCACCACTTTAAATTTCGAAAGTCCGAAAACAAAATCTTAATCAGCGGCCTTGAAAACTCCTGTATACTAATTTTAAAAGAATTCTATGCTTCATTCGAACTTTTGACCACCATTTTGAATTTAGAATGTCTGATAGCAAGATCGTGATCAGCGACCCTGTATTCTAATTTCGAGAAAAAACTAAGCTTTTCCGAATCTTTAACGGCCATATTGGTCCGCCATTTTTAATAAATTCAATAAAATCTTGATCAGTAATTTTTAATTACTTCGATTTTCATTTCGATGGATTTTTTATTTATTTGACATACTTAATCGATCCACGCAAGCCCTATGCATCACCATTTTCATATGTGTTAAGTTGGATTCAGGCTGGGTGTGCGCACACATAACAATTTTTGGAGGGAGAATTATTATATGTATACAACTTATTCGGAAAATGTATGCGTCTGTAAACATAATCCTGTAGAGCGCAATATTCTAAGAAAAAAGTTCCTTTACTATTTTTTCATATGACTAGTATTTTTTTAGTAACTGATGTGTTTAAATTGTTTGTTTTTAATAGGAATTGTATATCTATAGATATCATCTTATAAACATAGGTATACATTTTCTATTAAAAACAAAGAATTTAAACACATCAGTTACTAAAAAAGTACTAGTCATATGAAAAAATGGTAAAGGAACTTTTTTCTTAGAATTTTGCGCTCTACAGGATTATGTTTACAGACTCATACATTTTCCGAACAAGTTGTATAATATTTGAATTGAATAAATACTTATTTCAATAACTTATTTATTAAGTGTTCACTATCGCTCAATTCGTTTAGATTAATTTTCGATAAATTAATATTCGTAGACGTTAAGATGGCGGACTTGTGGTTTATTATTAACACTACAGGTATATCTTTCAACAAAACAAAACAAAATTATTCAATAATATAGAATATTCGACGTTAAAAACAACATGTTTTCAAGAACAAGTTGAATAGTTGTAACAATATCCTATGTATTTTTTTGTAATAATTCCATCGTCGACTATTACAAAAATATGTTTTCGTACCCCTTGTTTGCTTAAGAAGGAACGGTTGTATACTCGTGGAAACATGACGCTTTTCATTTCTTACATACATATTTACATCAATGCCTTCCTAAAACATTTATGATAATAAATTGGTTAAACGTCTTTATTTTATCAATAATTTTACGTTGATAACATTAGGGCATATAAAGACCACATACCTACCTCAGGGAACATTTCCATACAATTGCGTAGAATCGTATGGATGTGTACGAGAGCAAGGGCGGTCATTTACTATAAGTTTATTTTTGCTATAATAACTATTAAAATGAGTAAAAACTTCACTTATACATAAGTGAGAACCTTTTTTACTGATGGAAAAAGTGCCAATTTCACTAATTTGGATGTAAAAGATTATTTACTTGTAACAAGTGAAAATTTAACTTATTAATAAGTGACAAAAGTGTTTACTTGTAAAATAAGTGAAATTTTCATTTAATTGAATTTAGAGAGTAGAGCAAAGTTTTATATTAAAAAAAAAACATATAAATATAGTAACTTTAGCCTGTGTTGTCAATTTGAATATTTATTTCTTATGTTAACTTTAAAATTCATTTTTCTAAAAACTGAATTTTTCATATTGAAAAAGTTGCGCAATTATTATTGGATCTTTCTCAAATTTGACGCACCCATTATTAAATATATCTATTACAGAACTATAGAGAATTGATATTTTTATTTCTTAAACGATATATTTTAGTTTTTGAATGATTTTTAAAAAACAGTAGACTTTTATAAGCAACATAAAAAAGTACTCACTTCAGCATAATGTTGCCCTATAGATTTTAAGTATTCGTTATTCAAAAGATGCATGTTAAATCCCAAGACGCTTCAGGAAGAATTAAGACGCAAGAAGCTTTTAGTATTAATTATACTTTTAGGTACTTTTTAAAGAGTATAAACTGTTTTAGAATAATCAATCATAGGTAGGACGAATTGGTGTTCCTATTGCACTTACCTCTAGTATGAATCTGTCATAAAACATGCGCCTCGCGTCATCCTTCGAAAACTTATTTTTGTTCTTCACCTTCATGACATAAAGAAAATAAATATGTAAAAGCTATTCCCATTCAAAAAGAATAAACTATCCAGAGATCGTTTCATCGTCACGAACGCCGACAAAAAAAGATAAGAAAGCAAGCGCATATATATATATACTTTTCAACAGCCGTGAGAACGTCTTTTTTCGCAAGTGCGCGAGCGCGTTTGGATTTTCGTTCGTTCGTCGCCATCAAGCTTTTACTCGTCGTATGGGCGCCTCATCGAGCCAGCACATTTTACGGTACATTTATTAAAGAACCTATCGCCACGACGGCGTATAAGCTTCTTCTCTCTCCCTCTTCCTCCTGTCGTTGCTACTACTGCTGCTACTGCTGCTGCTACTGCTGAGTCGAGTCCATTTTCCGCCTCATCCGCGTAGGCAAGCGCCTAAAACCACCGGGAAAAGGACCGGGGAGCGTATTACTCGCGCTCTGGGCACTTAATCTCCTCTCGCTCTCGCGTTCTCTTTCTATCTTCCGGTTTTGCTTTCTCCGGTGGGGAATCGCGAACCTCATTCCGTCTTTCATCTCTCGCGAGGCGCCTGCTACCACTGCAGCCCTGCAGCGAAGTTCTCGGAGACGTATCTCTCAGCGCTGCGGCGCGATGTTTCTTCATCGAGAAATTCCGGATGGCGGGAGACGAGCGATTTTTCTCTGGATACGTAGACGCGGTATTATCGCTAAGTTTAATTGCTTACGTGGTTGTTTCGATGTGCCAATCAACATCCTTTTTATTGGATTTGTGATTACTGACGATAAATTTTATTCTGTTAGTTCCATTGTTATCGTAATTAACATTTCTAAGAAAATATCACATTATGCGATTATTCATACAGTATAGTAATTAAAATTTATATCTACTTCTGCTTTCATTCTTAATTAGCGAGTAAAAGTATTAAAGTAATTCTAAAATCGTACAGTTTTAATGTGTACACTAAATGTAAGTAATTTCCAATGTGGCGAAATGGATTAACTAATCCTATTATAAGAGCAAGATAATAATAATTACTAATATCATCAATTAGTATCTTATGAAACGTTGTAGTAAATATTAGATCATTATCAGATATTATTGGCAAATACAGAAAAATCCATTGCAGAATTTTAGTGACGTGCGCACCGTGACGATTAACAATTATCAATCATTAATTTCGAATTTAATTCTGAAATTAAATTTTTTTTTTTAAAATACTTTTTGACAATATAAGATAATTTACTTTCTTAAAATTATCTCTTTTACACGATGGAAAAAACCATCAATTTTAAACTCAATAAAGTAAATCCACGCACGTGCCTGCCTGGTTTCACATTTGTTTTAGGAAAAATTTCCAAAGCACCTTGCTCCGGTTCCTCCCATAATTTTTGAAGAATAATGGAAGAATTGGTAAAACAAGTGTGAATTTCACTTAACCTCAGGAATTCACAAAAAGATTTATTTTCAATTTGAACAAGGCGAGCGCAGAATACGTGCTCAGGCAATTTAGATTTCTGATAAAAGGGGCTCGGAAAAACGCACGTACATGAAGAGATACAATAAAAATATTCAAAAAGAAATGTATATACAACAGTACCCTTCATCTAAAGTTAAAAAATTTCGTTAGTATTATTTACTAGAATAATATTTATTTTTGCTTCATCGTCCTTGTTGCCTTTACAGACCCAGCACAGGATACTTTCTCTATATATTTCGTCCTTCATTATTTTAAGAAAATTTACATATTTCTCTGCAAGTAGAACACACTCGGAATATAAGTAAGATTAACATGCTGTTATTGAATCAGCGAAATTTATCTGAAATCGTCATTTTATCTTTGATTAAATGACTAATACGTGCGTCACACATTTTTCTCCTAAGAATCATCAATAATCATTAAAAAATGAATACCAGCGCATCAGTTACGTATGGATTTATCTTTTTAATTAATCACGAGTCCTATCTCCAAATTCCAATAATGGCAATCCACTTCTTCCCCCATACGCCGCTTCCTCCAATTCGCCGCGCGATAGTGAATCGCTCGCTCTGCGCCATACATACAAACGAGGCCGACGAATTGCACGTGCAAGCGCGCGCGCACGCGGGAGGTTCGTAAAAAAAATTTTTGCATCTCCATATTAAAGTCGATCTTTCATCGAGCGCGGCACCTTTTTCGAGGACCGTCGAAACAAATCTCCGCGCGCGCGCGACATCTGGCCGTAGGGATATTTATAAGATAGGGGTTAGACATAAAAAGGCACGGGGGATTCCATTTTGCGTCGAACGCTTTGACTCTCCCACCCCGACACTGACGACTTCCGCCTGCGCCTCGATCATCGTAGTCTCGCGAAGATGGGGAAAAGATTTATCGTCCGGCGAGACTTTATCGCGCGCGCTTCGTCATATTCGGCGCGCGCATCAGAGATTTAGGGGAGTGCAAAAAATGCGACGACGAGGAGGAGCCGCGCGGCCAGAGATAATTCGAAAAATGATCCTCTTAAGTGACGAGCACTTTTTACCCGGGAAGCGAACGAGCGAGCTAGCGCTCTCATCGTCCTGTGTGAATATGTAAATGACTTTTTTCTCGTATATGCTCCATTAAGTCCCGTCGTAAATTATAGCGGAGATTAATAAATAATTTCATGAGTCAAACGATCAATTCGCATAACTTTCTGTTGTCTTCCGTGAGTGAAAACTTTTCTAAATTTTCATACAATCAGAAAGAACTTTTAAGTTATCTATCTTTCTGTAATTTCGAATAGTAATAATAAAGTTCTCGATTATTTTATTTTTAAGATCTAAGAAAGGCTACGTGCTCCATCAAAATATTAGTAAACATAAGCTTCTATTCTTGTATAACATTAAATTAAAGAAAATTTCCTAAAATGTGTACCACATATCAATGTCAATTTAAGCAAATTCGTGAAAAACTAACACGTGATTACTGTGACCACACAAATTAAAGATATCTGCAAATCCCCGTTAATAAAACATAATGAAAAACGCGCGAGGCTCAATAACCGAGGTCTCATGGCCACCCGATAATTTAAAATACATGCTCTGGTTTCGCAATCATCTCGGATTTCAGGTTCGGCAAGCGGGCAGATCTGCTTTTGTAAGCAGAAGCCCGAGCTCAAAGTATCGTATTTACAGTAATTATACCAGCCGCGAACGCTTGGATCGTATCGACTTTTTTTTTTACACGGGCCACAGAAATGGCCACAGGGATTGTTGGCGGTCGCAGAATAAGCTGCGCTAATAAACGTTCTTTGTTGATCCACTTTAGTGTGTCTTGGATTTTTATCAGCTGTCTAATTTAGCATGCACTGACAATTGGCACGTAGAAAGTGACATTTATAGCGGAGATGGGAATAAAGTGATTTTACTGTCATTGTTACATATTAAGTACCATAAACATACGTCTTTGGCCTATAATGAAAATGGCCACTACCAGACAATGTTTTTGAAAAATCATAAAAGGAACAACTATTTTGTCAAATAATTTATTATAGTTGTTAATATGATTAAAGAAAAGTTATACAATTTTTTCTCGCAGAAACTAATAGATAATCATTTCTTCAAAAGTTGTAACTTATAAAACACATTGAATAAAACGAATATCGTCATTAACCGTATTAATAACCACACAATACTTTCAAGACATGAAAAAGATTCACATCCCAACTATATTTTGAGACTTTCGCATAAGTCAATTTTCGACTCCATCAACATTCTTAAGGCGGAAATCGTAAAACCTCGTCTACGGGATGACATTCATTTCCAGTAAAAACCTATCTTACTTGTTTCCTTATATACATCAAGAAACAAAACTCCCGAATATGTGAAATGCGCCGACGACGAAAGCAAAAAATGAAACTCGAAATCTTGTGTGTGTGTGTGTGTGTGTGTAGTATGTATATACACACACACACACACACACACACATATATATATATAGTATAACTCTTCGCCTGCCCCTCGTGTAAACAAAATAACTCAGGACGCATAAAACTCCAAGCGCCAAGAACCGTCTATACAGTTCGCGGATCATTCCGTCAAGATATACCCCAGCGATTCTGAGCTCATCTTCGGTTTCGCGGCTCTGCCCCAATAAAAGCGCATACGCCGCGCACGAGCTCTCACTCATAAAACCCGGGCTTCTCCGTATCGACTCCCGTGCACCAGGATGCGCAGGCCTTCTTCTCGAGTAAATACGCTGGCGTATATACATGTGGTGGCGCGCGTGAGTGCGTAATACGCATCGGAAACGCTCAAGTGTTTGCCGAACGACTCGGGCGTAGTATCGTTAACGCGCTGCTCCGCGAGCCTCGTAAAAAGTATTAGGGAGCGTGCGGCACAGTAGTGCAGTCTGTGTGCGTTCATCCGGATACCTATGCGAGCGTACGAGAGCGTTCTGTGTTGCTAAATCCATAAGTTCTTATGGGAATACGCATCCGCGTGTATGTTGAGAAGTTTATTGAGTTTATTGCGTTGTTTTTTTTTCAGTGTAGTAGCGGCTGCGAGCATTGCTTAAGCAATTTATTGTAACGACGATTGTTCAAAATTGCGTGTAAATGGTTTAAAAATTGAACCAATGTTTTGTAATATAAGACACATAATGGTCAAGTATTTAAAAATGTATTTTTATTTTTGTAGTGATAAACCAAAATGAAGGTAGCAAGTAAATTAATTTGTAAATTGTAGCCTCCAAAATTTGGTTATCAGTAAGAAAATTTGTTGTTTTTAAATACATTTTGTAATAAATGGAAAATACAGATTTAAATCTGTTTCATGCATGGCCTCCCTCTGTAGATTAAAAATTCCGACAAACTTTTCATATTTGAAATTTGACAATTTCCTCGCATATTTTCCTGTATTTTACTACTTTTTTCTGTGTATTTATAAAATTTTGCAAACATAACGAAAAGTAACGATTTCTCCAAACAATTTTTCCCCGCCTGACGCATGTGTGCACGCTTTTAAATACACATGGTGATATACGCGAGCGCACCCGCGAAAAATACACACTTACTCTTACAAATGCTCCTAGACACTATGCACATTGCTTATTTGAGCGGATGCACTGGATTCTCGGATTTAGCTTACGTGCGTGTGCATGCGTGAGCGTCCAACTAACGCACCTATATATGCATAATATATATATATATATATATGCTCGTTCGCGTAAACACACATACGCAGGCGTTCACGAATAAAAACCACTTACTGTGCTGTCACGCGTCTTGCAGCCAAAATGGAAAGCCTTATGGAGTAGTGAGGCTGCGCACGCGCAGGCGCATTGTTATGGCGCATCCAGTCGTCGTTGTCGTCGTCGTCGTCGACGTCGTCGTCGTTACACGCGTAACGCGTACGTGCGCGAAAGAGCGGAACTCCCAGGCCACGCGGAGTTCCGCGACTATAAAATTCTCCTCCCTCTCCTGGAGGAGGATTTTCACGATCGACGGTTATCGTTTCATTCTCGGTCGCGCTACCCTAGGAATTTAAATTAAGTTTTGCATTCTTTGCGCCAAGAGTGCGGGTAAACGAAGAAGAGCAAAGTTTAAATGCATCAAGTGAATTGCGATTTATTTATAAATCGAAATTTATGTTTGTTAGGATTGTCAATGCACAAAAAACTTGTTTTCTTTTTCTTTCGACATTGTTTGTTTTTAAGCTGTTTTTTTATATTTGTGTGTATAATATTTCAATGAAATATTGAAAATCTAAATATTATGTAAAAAATCTATAAACCAATAGAAACGTGTATTAAATGTGTGTAAAAGGTGTCACAGAATATACTGCCATATGGAAGAGTATTGAACAAAAATGGTTCAGTATGAATTTTATTTGATAATTTTTTTGTAAAAAGGCGTTATCCAAATTTTAATATAAATATTGACAATAAACTAGATTGGATATTTTATAAATCTATTTTTCATCTGTGCAATTGATTTTCGAGACTGCTGACATATTATAAAAACTAAAAAATTGGACATCTCTATTGATTTTAAATTCAGTACTTATTTAAAGTGATTGATTCAAGAATCATAAGCTATAGATTTCGTCTATTAAAAATCATGTAATTCATACTCTCCTTTGTTAGTTAAAATAGTATTATATAAACTTTATGAAACTCCAATAGGGATAATCAAAATATGACGAAATTTTGAATTTCGATCTTTTGAAATAAAAAAATAGCGACTTTAATCAAACGAAGAAAGCACATCTAGACAAGAGCTGCGGTAGCTCAATCGTCTAAAGCGTCGGACTTTTGACTCGGTATGTTTGTTTACCCAAACAGAACCGTGTTCGAATCCCGACCTCGGCGATTTACTAACACCTCTATGCCGAGTTTTTCGAAATTCGGGATTTTTACGTGCTTATTTCACTGTAGCTCTGGGATCGGAACCCACCTAAAACTGGAGGTTCCCATTACTGCGTGAGCAGCAATGTAGAGCTATATAAGACTCATAAAGAGGAATTCAGATAGTTATAAAATATACAAAAAAAGTACATATAAATAATGCTATATTATGAAAAGCGAAAAGCAAATATTTTTTCAGATACAATTTCTAGAACGTCAAAAGGGTAGTTTTCAAAAATAATGGACTGTATTCATTTCTAGAAAAGATCTAAGTGAGGATCAATTTCCAAAATAACGATATTGAAAGGAATCGCACTTTATACTGATAATTTCACTATCTTTTCTATCTTCTCTGGAATGCTTTATTCTCGAACAGCAAAAATAATTTCATTCCTCACAATAACAACCCCCAGTTCCGGATTGAAGAACCAAAGCTCTTCAATCCTCCATTCCCCTTCCTCTACATATTCTCACTTGCATTTCCCATGGACTTCCTCGGCTTCACATGTGCCCGTGCACACAACTCTTTCCTCCTCTCTGCAGGGTGGCACGGCTCTGAAGACGCGCTCCTTCCGTTTCCGCGGACTCAGCTATCTCTCCTCCCTCCCACCCCTATACTCTCTCTTGCTCTCTCTCTCTCTCTCTCTCTCTCTCTCTCTCTCTCTCTCTCTCTCTCTCTCTCTCTCTCTCTCTCGGCTCGACGCGCTTCATTCGTTTAGCGCGCCTCGCCTATTTTGCCCACGAGGGTAAGTAAAGCGCTATATACCGCGGCTGCCTACTATCGCTGCTGGTCGGTCTAAAGTACGCCGCCTCGTGCTCACGTTCCAGAACACGCCGAAGGGATTTTACGTATACCGCCGCTGCAGCCGCCGCCAGGGCTGCTGCCGTGTCTGCGCTGGCGGCAGCGCGTGAATCGGTCGGGGTAAACGGCTCGAAATGAGCCAAAGAGAGTGCAGGCGTGGGCGGCAGGCGGGTTTAGAGGTCGAGAGAGAAGGGGATTGGTACACGCTGGCGCAGTAATTATTGACGGGGAATAGAAGTCCTTAATGGAAAGGGATAGTTTAATATATTGTAGCCTGAAACTATACGAATGCAATATATAACAATGAGATGAATAAATATTAGCATATAAGGTTGAAAATGGTCAATGTTACTTTGGAATTTCTTTATTTACAATCAGAAAAATGATCATCCCATGTGAAAATGATTCTTCTTGTGAAAAAATAATTTTGCAGAAAAAAAATTTCTCTTTCGTACAAAGATCATAGATTTATCACACAAACCCGGTGTTGTATGTGTATAGACTTCACGACAAGACGCGCATAGGCATCAATAGCTCAGCTGGAAGAGCATCCATCGCGAAAACGGAAGGTCCCGGGTTCGATTCCCATTCATGACACGGTGTTCCCTGTAAGTTTTAGCAAATTTACGCGAATGGTAAAAAATTCATATTTGATAAATAAAACTGAACTTTATGAACAAACAAGTGTATTTGGATAAATACAATTTACAGTAAATAATTGATGCAGATATTAATTCAAGTTAAAAATTAATTTATCTTAACGTCGTTTAAAAAAAAAAGATTCACTTTAGTTATTAGGTATCAACAGTCAATATATGCCCTATATGTAACGTACAGCCAGTAAAGGACACTAATGGAGTGGCCAAAATTGAGCAAAAAAGACATCATTACATCTTGAATGATACTCAGCCAACCAAGAAGTTTTATCAGCCCGCAGACACGTTAATCTATTCCTGAATGATTAAGGACTCTCCTACCTTTAGCATAAAAGCAGGAAACAATTTAAAATTTTTATATGTTATTCCTTAACTTAAAAGAAGATTACATGAATTTTTTCAGTATTTTTCATCGCGCATTTTTTGGAGAAAATAATTCTTGAAAAACGAGTTTTTAACATATACTCTTACAGAAGATTGAGGTTATGTATTCTTTCAACATAAAAATCCAAAAAAAGCAGAATTTAAGTTAAAAAACCTTTAATTGAATAGAAAAATAATCAAACCCGCGCAGGCGGGTTGTCTTGGTCGCTTGTCAGGCATTTGGGAAAGAAGTAAGCGAAAACGTAAACAAAGCACCAAGTTCATGGGCTGCGTGAGGAGGTGCGCGGTGAGCGGGAAGCGCCTGCGGGGAGAGAGGCGACCTAGCCTCGCCCCACCAATGACATGATTGAGATATCTTAAAGAAGCAGTAGAATTATTTAAAAAAGTATTACACCAATCGAGGATAAGAGATGAGAGGACAAAAACACTTTTCGATACAATACTAAATTTTCATGTAACTTTGTCAATTCCGTATTTAAAATATTCGGCACGAAATATGTTGAATAAAATGATGTTTTACATCTAACTATATTGTCTTATACCGTTATATATTATCAGATGCAAGAAACGCATGGTGGCCAGCTTTAGGCGCCGGTCATGAGTGTCCAACCGTATATGATTATATGTAATCCTTATATAACATGTTTTCCTCTGGGAAACAATTTTATTAAATTATTTAATATATTATGATAGATTTGTTTAATAAAATGTGACATTGCACGCGGTGAATATTCATCCTTTCACGGGCGAATATTCCCTTGGTCCTATTTTTTGTGGAGAAATCTACTCTCTGAGGGAGATTCACGCTTACGTAGGAGAATCCTTTCCTGAGTATACCTTTCGAGCATAAAATTGTATACTATGAATTCTAGAGAGAATTAAAATAAGTCATGTTTTATGAATTTCACTATAAAAAACAGTTTTACCAACACCATACAAAAACTTATATACTTCTCTGTGAGAAAAAATGTTACGCAAATATGCTTCATTACCTGTATTCATTGGAAAAACACTTTCATCGCGTTCTTATTTATCGATTACATTTTTTCCCATGATTTGAACATAAAATATGTCAGTGAAAATTACCTCATCACCTAGTAAGTGTTGACAATACTCTATTGTCAAAATCATTACAAAGGCTGTGTAATTAAAAAGTTTGAATTGTCCAGTGGCAGTTGCAAGCAAATAGGAAATGTGGCTTTGTAATTATTCAAAATGAATACATTTTCTGTTTCATAATCTTTATATTTTTGTATCAAATCTCTGTATTGAATTAAAAATATTCATCAGACCATGATTATGCCCAATCTTCTCTACTGCTCTTCCATATGGATAGACTTAAATCGATTCATCATAAATTTATTCAGTATTTATGTTTCAAAACACACAGACCTATGAGTAGATTGGAGCATGGATTATAGTCTTCCAGCCGTCGACTTTAATATTTTTACCATAAATTCTTTACATCGCTTATATCAAGATTATGTACTTACGTTTAAAATCACAAATCATCTATTAACATATAATTCCATAAGCAATCTATTTTCTGCTTGTAATTTATCATATTCCCTTAGAAACCATAGATTTTTTAATGAAAATCATACTAGCTCAAATTACGGCTTTTATTCTTCGGTAAACAAATTCAAAAAGTCGTGAACCTTCTAGGTTTAAGAATAACTGGCATCATAACTTTGCAAAGATTCAAATCATCTATACTCGTTCGTGGCTAGTTTTTAACTACTATTCTCTTTTCTAAGTCTAAAGTCAATCGTTAGAACTCTAATTATTTAAGTCTAATATAAAATATTTAAATATATGGTACAAGCCACGGCTGCACCTGTGCATATAATAACTGCCTAAATTACAGTAAAAGGGCTCCTGAGTCCATTTAATGTTGAAATAAATAAAAAAATACATAATGTTTTCCTTTATTATGGGAAAAATGGAAAGAAGAATACTATATCAGTAAGAAGTTTTTATAAAGAATAAAAAGCGTAAAAATGAATCTGAAAGTAAAAGTTATGAAATTATTTTCGTTCTGTTTTTTAATAAGTATAATACAAGACACTCATAAAATAGTGGTACAATTAAACTAAAAATGTACACGTTTAGGTACACGTTTGGATCCGTATAAATGGTTTAAATATTAAGCTGCAAAAATAATACTTATTCGTTGAAATCAAAGGTATTACAGTTTTATTAAAAATTGAGCAAGTAATAATATTACTCTCAAATAAAATTCTTTATGTTAAAAATACGTTAAATTATTTAAAATAAAAGTCAATCATTTTAATGCTAATTGATCATAAGTCTACAATATTAATACAAAAAATACACATACTAAAAGGATAAATCCCTCCATCGTCGCGTTCTTATAACGAATATTTCTTTTTCTACCGTAAACATGTAAAACCACGCAATCCGACTGTACGACAGACAACTACTCCAGACATAGACATATAGCGGAAAAATAAAGAACCGCGCGAAAAATACCGCGAGAGAGAAAGAAAGAGGAAAATACAAGTAAGAGACAGAAAGTAAGAGACAGGCAGTGGGAGAGAAAGAGAGAAGGAACGCTCAAGGATAAAAGCGCAGCGCTAAGAAGGGTGGGAAAAGTGTGCTGCGAGCTCCCACCAGGCGAATCCGCGCACACGTGTGCGCGCGAGCATGCATAGCGTTTGCTACTTCGACGCGCACCCGCTTGTGCGTGCAAAAGACCGACCGCAGCTGGGCGCTACATAGCTATACTAAAAGAACGAACGAGGAGATAACGACGAAGCGAGAGTTTGAGGTAAAAGTGGATCTTAAGCAGCCCCGAGCTTTTTCGGGATGGTTTTCTCAGCGAATTCCTTTGTGACAACGGCTAGTTAGGGCTTTGGCGTTAAAGAGTTCTTTTTAGCAAAGTCTTTGCGTTGCTTAATGAGTTAAAAATAAAAATAAATTAAACTGGCGATCCTTGGTGAGCATCTGATAAGCTTAAATAAGTTGTTATATTTAATGTTGATTACTTTTCCACGAGATAATATCTATTACACTGCGTTTAAAAATATCATTTTTGAAGTGCAATAAGTATTTGAATTTGCTTCTCGATTTTAACATAATTTATTTTACGTTTTTAGAAAAATTTAACGGTATTCTTTCCAACGACTGCTAATATAAACAAAATTCCATTTTGTAACTTCTTCTAAATCAACAAATTAATAGTAAACATTTTTCTCTTCGAAATTTGAAACTCTGTATGGCAAAACTAATGTTCAAAACTTGGATTTCATTTGCAATTTTAAACAGAAAAGGTATTATTCATTTATATAATTTTAACGCTGATGCTATTATGTACGATAGAAGGACCCGCCCACTGTTAATAAAGTACATTGATAAATAAGAAAATAATTTTCTTCGAGATTGTTCCTTTTGTATAGTGCCTTGAACCATACTCGATTCGCTCATTTTAATCGATTGTACAAATAGAATCGTGATGTTATTAATTATATTTGAAGTTTAAATGCTTATTTTGTTCGCCTAGGATTACCAGGGGCAAAATTGTGGAACAATTTCTGCGTGAAGCGTATAATGTGTAATTATTTATTATAGCATCAATATCTGATAGTGTATTTCAATAAAAAATTATACATTATATCAATTAAATTACAAATCATAATAAATCTTAGAAAATGAGCCCTCAATTTTTTCCTAGTATCTGAGATGTCTTACTTTTATGTGTACTTATTAAGGCTATCGGATTATACCTTTTTACTGTTTTCTCAACAGATGTCATGGTAAAAAAATCTATTATTCGTCGCCAAAACGAAAAATTTACTTAAATTTCGTGTAGAATTTTACAAAACTATATAGTAAAACTTACAGATTATATCAAGCACCACTTGAACAAAAATAAATACATTGTACAACTCCACACTGTGTCAGTAGAGCGAAACAAAAAATTATGTCTTTCGAACTTTTTCAACAACCAAGGGTGCATCGGAAGGTAGCAGGTAGACAAAGACAGCAGGTATATTATACCGTATATTAGCGGGGTTTAAAAGAAAGGACCACGTAAATATATAGAGAGCAAAATGGGCGCGCAAGAGAGCAATAGGGAGGTTAAGAGAGGAAGTCGCAAACCCTAGAATGAATCCAATTGCACGCCATATATATGTGTTACGTCCGGAGACGTATTATAGATTTAGAATTTCATTCTGAAAGTTTATTCACATCAGATATTTCCTGACATATAAACGCGAGAATGCAACGCAGCATTTCGCTCAGTGTGACGTAGAGAGCCATCGACCTCCAGAAGACAGTGGCGTGTAAATTTTTAACAAATCAGCATTTCACAATGCTACCACTTAAATGCTACGCGTATAAGCCGCAACCGAAAATTTCTTAATAAAGATGATCTCAATTTATCATCTATTAATTAAACCAATTAAACCGCATAATAAAACTGCGAAATGCATCACGCAAGTCAGTCACAGCGTACAAGAAACCTGGCGAACTCCGTGTACCTCTACGACATCGAGAAGTTGAAACCGTAAGCCTTACACATCTAGTAAGCAGATTTTATAAGTTATTGAAATTGTAATCGTAAGCCTTACTCGTCTAGTAAGCAGATCGTATAAGTTATTTATAGTAAATTTATAAAAGCAAGTGTTATAGAAAAGAATTGTAATTGAAATTACAACACATCGATCTACCAGAAGCCAGCAGATTGTATTGGTAATAAATTATTGTATTTTATATAATAAACCTACATAAAACCAATTACTACTTATTTCCACTTATTTCCGGACTTAACATATGTATATATATCTGTGGCTTTCCGGAATAACGACCTAACCCACTTGTACGTGTTTTCGAGAAATCGACGTTTTAAAATTTCTGTCATGACACTTCATATGTAAGATCGAAATGCGCGAGATGAGTCATAACAATGTAAACATTTACAAAGGTATCGAATATCTTTCGAACCCCACTATCAGCTGCTAGAATACATTTTTATTCTTTGTATAAACAAATAAAACAATGCAGTTAAGTCGTTATTCCGGTAACTGTGCAGTTAAGTGGTTTAGAGAAATTGTTCAAATAAGATAAATAACATAGTTATTTCTACACTTAAAACATAGAATACGAATTCTTTTTTAAATATTCATTCGCACGCATGTGCCTCCCAACGGAATATGCGTGAAGTCAACGGAATTCGGTAAACCGAATACCGAACGTTACTCGGTTACTGTTTATGCATACTCGCCCCATCGCCCGGCAATCAAAGCTGTTGTGTTACCTTCTATTATCTATTACCTTTGATCTTTGTTGCTATAAAAATAGGTATGTCATAATTTGTTTATTGCGTAGTATTAACTTCAAAACGGTGCTTTTATAGTACATTTCGACACTGGTGCGGAAGGTGATGATTTACTTCGTGTGACGTTTTTCGAAAGTCACACGAAGTAAATAATCAACTTCCGCACTCGTTTCGAACGGTATTTTTAGAGTGGTATAAGTTAAATATAAATATTCAGTTAAGTGGTTTTTCCGGGCACAGGTGCAGTTAAGTGGTTATGCACTTAGCTGATATTTGCTCTTTGAACGCGTTTCAGATTCCCGGACCAACTCTACATAAAAGAAGGGTGGTTAAAAGGTATAAATTCCGGTGCTAACTCAATTTTGACCCCCAAGTGGGTTAGGTCGTTATTCCTGGAAGCCACAGATATATCAACTGATAAGAATTTTTCCATCGGTCTTACAGTCTTACAAATTAAATTAAAATAATTAATATTTATGGCAGTCAGATTGCCCTTATTTATAATCACCTCCGCAGAATCTGAAATAAAAACTTAATTAAACACACACACACACACACACACACACACACACACACACACACACACACACACACACACACACACACATACATATATATATATATATATATAGATATATATATATATATATATATATATATATATATATATATATATATATATATATATATATATATATGCGATTCCGTGCATGCACACAAGTTGAGAATGTAACACTATATATACCGGGGAGCGGGAGTGAGAGAGACATTCTCACACTCGGATTCTCACAATTGGAATGCCAGTTCGTCAGCCACATAGAGCGGCCCCGCTCGCGCACTACCACTGACGGCGTAGTCGGAGGGGATAGGGTCGGAGACAGACAGAGGGTATAAAGCGATTCTTATGCGAGACTGCCTGCTCTTCCTTTGAGCGCGTTATGTTCTCTTGGCCTTTATCTCCAATGCTCTCTTTCTGTCTTTCGTCGAATAAACTTCCATTCACACCTCCGCCACCTCTTGTTCCTCGGCATCTTTTCCGTCTATTACGCTTGGTTCTTTTCTATCTTTTGTGACGTATTGGTATACCATCTTTTGGCTTTGAACTTCGTCATTTTGAGTGCGCTTTTCGACTTAGCGATTTAACGGCGCATTTTCACTTGTTGCGAAACACTCAACATTGTCAAACACTCAACATTTTCAAATACTAATTTGTTCATTGATTCATGTTCTTCATAGTACAATGTTTTATTTAAATAAAAAAACAAAAACAATATTTTATGTTCCATAAATGCAATCTTTTAGCAAATCAGTTAAATTTAGTATCACAAATTATGACCTATAAACTTATATACTTTTCATAACGTATCGTGTTGATATTAAAGTAATCTTTATACAAAAAGTTACTAAATCTAAGTGTGACCTCGATTTCTCTCCACCATTGCAAAAATTTGAAGATGTTCTTAGCTTTTCAGAAATACTTATTGCAAGGTCAGCAAATTTCTTTTATCATATGTAGAAAATTTTCAATCAGTATATTTCAAAAGAGAACAAACTCAGCGTAGGAATATTTATAATTGTAAAAATACATCAGTTTTTAATGGTCAAGAATTTTATACTCCATTAGATACGTAAGTATCTTAAATAAAGATATATAAGTATGTTAAATCAGCTGTGATATAAAAAAAAAAAAAAGATTACTATATAACCATGTAAAATAAGAGAAAATTGATTTATACAGAACGCCTCGTTGCGAAAAGATATATTTAAAAATATATTTTTCAAAATCTGCTCATCAACACTTATATCACGCATATATAAAAATATATATGTCAATAACACTTTTTTTTTAAATTCATCTTTAAAGAATTGGAGATCCATGTTGCATATGGATAAAAAATAAAACTTTCCTTACGTGCATTGACTCCATAAAAGATTAATGGAAGTGCATCTAGTATAATTATATCCGTTATCAAAGAACCATTGTCATTATTTAACTTATTTTATTCTTACTTTTGATTATGTTGAAATACTTTTTTACCAATAAAGCAAATAAGAATTACTTTAATAAATGCAGGTACAAAACCTTTCCTATCATTGAGCCAGAGTTCTCGTCTTACCTCCGTTCTCTTCTTGACCGAATCTTAATGACTCTCCTTCCCTCCCTCTTTCCATCTCTTTCTCACACGCACTCTCTGTCTCTCTCTTTCTCCGCACTCGACATTGCGCATTGTTTTCCACGAAAGGACCACACAGCTGAAAGCCCCATTAATCAGTCCTATTAATTAGCATAAAATCTCGAATGCACTCATTGTTTTCGCTTCCTCGACCGCATAACTCAAAATCTCGTCGTCGTCGTCCCACAAGCGAGCGCGCGCGTGAAAGTTCACTTCCTCGGAAGCACTTAAAGCATTGCCCGTCGCGGCGGCGGTGCGAAAGGGTCGGAAATTACGGCGCCTAGCCTCAGACGCATCATTTTGGACCGTGACTCCGGCATAACTCTGTTCGCGTTGTTGTTGTTGCTGTTGCTGCTGCTGTGCTGTGCTATGGTGCTGTGCTATGCTCTGCGCGGTGTACAGCGAACGGAAGGCCGACAAAGTGTCGGCTGATGGCCAGAGGAACGCGGATGTGAGAGCCATGAAGGGAAGAGAGACAGAGACAGAGAGAGAGGGAGAGAGATAGAGAGAGAGGAGCGGCAGAGCGTAATATATATTAATAAACGCGCGTGTCGTCAACGGTAATGCGCGTGTACGGGAGGGTGTTTTATGGCCTGTAGTTCCGTCAGAAAGTGCAATAGAATTTTATGGCAATTTTATGTGATGTAGATATTTATGTTATTACAGCTTGAAATGTCGTAATTAGTTATTTTATACAGTTGATATTTGAAAATTTTCTCGAGTACCATTGAATGAATAATGTATTTGCAGGTCCCAGAATTGTTTAAAAGAATGTAAATAAATTTAATAGGTTTTCATGGATATGCATAATTATTTTTTTATAAAGGTATTATGTAAGCATCATTTTATTTTCCCTTTTGATAACAGTTTCGTTTGATATATTTTGTGTCTACATTAGCTAATATATATTTTTATATTTACAGGACATATTTGAACTAGAAGTTACCAATGTTTCTTATGAGGCCATCCAAATTTTTTTTGCATATCGGAAAAAATAATATTGATCGAGTATTTTTAATGAATTTATATATATTTTTTATTGCAGAAATATCACTATCGTTTTTACATGAAATATTTGTAAATCATAATTGCACATTACTTTTCACAGTGCAACGAAAAGAAACTCTGAAAAACAGTAGTACACAGAATGAGAAATTACTATTTTAAAAAATGTCTTTTTTTCAGTATTTATGATATTTTGTCCTTATTATTTTTGATTTTGTAATTTGCTGATTACTACTTTTTTCTATTACTACTTATTATCATGACTTAAAAATTTTGACTTGCTATTTGCAATAATTTCTGCATAACTTTCTAATAATATTTTGTACAACTTTAATAGCCATTTTTAGTTGGCCATATAAGGATCCCTCACTTAGTATATAATGTAAAGTAAAAAGAGCCGTTATTTTAGTAACAATTAGTATGATTATTTATGAAATATTTAGTAACAAAAAAGAAACACATGAAATATAGTATTTTATGAAACAATGGAAGTAGTAATGCAGGGTTTTAGTCAGACGGTGATGTAGACTGATTTTCTGAGTTTTTTTATTAATACTTTTTAACAATACAATGCATAATAAAATTTAATTACTATTAGATCATTAAAAAGTAACTGAGGATTTATAAAATTGATATGTAGTGACATAAAAGCTTGTTTTGTCTCGTGTTATCTACAGTATTTAAAACTTTATGAATATTATTTTTGGCAGAATTATTTATGTTGGAAATAAACTAAGTATATAAACTAAAAATTAATCCTTGTATTTTTTAGGGTATTGTGCCATATCACTGTGACGTCTTTTATGTTTTAAATAAAACATTTTTCAAAGTTTTAACCCAGTCCGAAAGTAAAACTTTTTATAAGGCTCCGTATCTCATAATTTCACCATGATTTGTCTTCAAATATAATTAATAAATCGACAGAATAGTTTGCTTAATGACTCAACACAACTTCAGTCAGAAAGTTAATGAGAAATATCAACTATATAGTTTCGTGGCAGGCGTCTGCTTTGTCAGTATTACCATGTACATGCTAGATAGAGTTGTTCATTGATCATAGTTGCTACCCATAAATTGTTACTGTAAACTTAAAAATTAATTAAATAAACGATGTGATGTTCGATGTTTCAGGTTCATATATGAATCACCATCTCATTATGGATTTTTCCATTACGACGTAGATTGCTTGATAGTATCGTAAACAAGAAAAAAAGAAAGCAAACCGCCATCAGAGATGAACATTTGCGAGCGAGCTCAAGCCCGTTGTCGCGCGAAGCCATGAATACCGTTTTGTATGCGCGTTAAAGAGGGCCAGGAAGAAGGGGGCATATAATAGCGAGGACGCGTTGCGACGAGAAATACTTTGCGTTTATAATAATTAGATAGAGACAGAAATCGCCTGTTACTGACTAATGGGTAATGTTCTGTGAAATATTATAATTTTTATGAAGAGCCAAAGACTATTTTCCATAACATAGGAATATAAATAATGGCAAATTTTTTGATGATTATGTAGTCATAAAATGTCGAAGTAAGGGCATTTTTATGTTTTAATGCTGCGTTAAAAATAGAAAGTATGCAGTCTTAACATTTGTTTCGCGGTAATTTTCAATTAGACTTCTTGTAAAATTATAGCATAAATATTTGTTTTGACGCTTGGGGTTATAAAAGAAAAAACGTTTTGAAAACAAGTTTGTCGCATTATCAACACAGTAATGTTAAACAAATATTATATCTTTTTTCTTAATATTGTAACAAAATACTAAATACATCTAACAAATAGGGAGCAAGGAGTATGGGTCTTGGATTTTCATGAAACTTGGCCAGGGAGCTTCTTTTATCATAAAAACAGACTGTGTAAAGACTTTTAGACCCATGGGCTTCCTGTGAGAAGATACAGCTATAGGAAGTTTCAAATTTTAGCTATTTTTGCTTATTTTGTGATTTTACAGCTATGATTGTATTCATATATGCCCATCACTTTATACCTACCTATCCACTCTCTTGTCAAATATGATAAATACACGTTGTTTTATCAAGTAGAACCATTTTCTAAATTGCTTTTTATTTCTTAAAAGGAATTTAACATTCAGATCCAGTTAAAATCCAGTTATTCATCACAACCGCCTATATTTCCCAAATAATCTTTAACCAACATAGGAATCATCTCTTTTTATGTTATTCTGTCTCTTTATAATTACATCAGCTATAAATAATATGACCTGATAATATTAATAATTTGATTAAGAATAAATAATTCATTTTCCATATAAAGTACAGAAATTTGAAACTATTCGTTAAAATTAGCATTCAGAAAACTGCATATACATTTTCATAATTGATATAATAATTTAGTAATTTCTTGACATTTATTTTACTTACATTATTTGAATCATATTCATCTTTCGGGAATAAAACATATCTGACAGCCGTAGTCCAATAAATATTTTAACAAGTTAATTTACTGACATGGTATAAATAATTTTCACTTGAAACAACTTTTCAGACTTATAATTCATATTATATATTTGCATAATATATTTTAATTACGTTATTTCTATCATATTCATCTCTCATTATTGAATATTACTTTAAATCTGTAGACCAATATTTGTGGAGTGCTCAATAAATTATATATGTGGCTTTCAGGAATAATGACTTAACCCACTTGTACGTGTTTTCGAGAAATCGCCGTTTTTAAATTTCTGTCATTACTCTTCATATGTAAGATCGAAATGCGCGAGATGAGTCATAACAATTTAGACATTTACAAAGGTATCGAATATCTTTTGAACTCCTATAAACAAACAATACAATGCAGTTAAGTCGTTATTCCGGTAACTGTGCAGTTAAGTGGTTTAGGGAAATTGTTCAAACAAGATAAATAACATAGTTATTTCTACACTTAAAACATACAATACGAATTCTTTTTTAAATATTCATTCCAACGCATACGCCTCCCAACTAAATATGCGTGAAGTCAATGGAATTCGGTAAACCTAATACCGAACGTTACTATAGGTTACTATTTATGCACACTCGCCCCATCGCCCGGCAATCAAAGCTGTTGTGTTACTTTCTATTATCTATTGACTTTGATCTTTGTTGCTATAAAAATAGGTATGTCATAATCTGTTTATTGTATAGTATTAACTTCAAAACGGTGCTTTTAATCCTATATTAAAAGGGAGATGGGTATGAGGAGGCAGCCATATGCTTTTACGGGGCAGCCATATTGCTGAGCAAAAAATATTATTGGTTGAAACATATAGAGCCAACTTCAGAGAGTTCGCTGATCGACCAAAGTACAGGCATCTGGCGCGCGTAGCGCGCCTCAAATTCCTAGTTAAATATAAATATTCAGTTAAGTGGTCTTTCCGGGCACAGATGCAGTTAAGTGGTTATACACTTAGCTGATATTTGCTGTTAGGATTTCGAACACTCCAAAGAACTTGTTATATGCAGCTCGTACTTTTATTTACCAATAAAATCTTTATTTAAACATTTCAGATATCTTACAAATCAGGTAGAAACACGTGTCAACAAAATGAGGTTTTACGACAACCTGTTCGCTCGCGCTCTTCCATGGGTCTGATCTTTCTTCTCCGCTTACCGCGGTTTCGCGCGGCGCTCGTTCTAAACATTCCCCCCTCTCTCTCTAGCCCGAAACTGCCGTTCGGTCAGGCTCAGGCACAGTCGTACCGGCTCGATCGTTCCGCGATCAGCGTGTATCGCTCGTCGTACCGCCTACGCAACAATGTCTTCGCCGCGTAAACACAACATTTGCTCTTTGAACGCGTTTCAGATTTCCGGACCAACTCTACATAAAAGAAGGGTGGTTAAAAGGTATAAATTCCGGTGCTAACTCAATTTTGACAAAAAGTCAGTTAAGTCGTTATTCCTGGAAGCCACAGATATTATTCCTTCTCAAGGCTCACTCGTACCTGAAAAGAAATGATTATACACAAAGCTTAATTCTTAATTTTTTAAATGGAATTACTTATATAATTTTTAACAAATCATCTCTAAGCGCGCTTCGCGCGTCGTAATTTCAACACAACTTCGCGCCACTTTTGTTTTTGTAACCTAGCAACCCATTACTCCCACCAATAAAGTCAGGAATAAATTGACACCACAACAAATCCATCATTTTTTTAAAGGTAGGATAAAACTTATCTGACAGCTCCCTGGTAGAAATTCGTCTATATAAAATGGCCAAGAAGTTAGAAAATAGCTAGTAAAACTGGCTAATTAATGGTTATGATGAAACGATTTTTCGACCATTATTTGCCTATTTCTTAGATTGACGTCACAACAAAATATTTGTATTTGATTTTTTACTAATTCTATCGTATACGAAAGAGCATTAAAGTGCATTGTATGGCTTACCAAAATATAAGTAAACAACATTGACAAAAAAAACATTTATTGTACTCCTTCTATGTTTTTGAATTATTCATAATTCAGCAAAACTTTTATTTCTCTATTTGATTCTGTCTCTCTCACTCCTTCTCAAGCAAGCCTTCTCCTAGCCATTTCCAGACTAAAAAAACTGATCAGTTTTAATACCTTTAAAATACGCAAGAACAAGCTTGTGCTTGTCTTCGAAAAACTCATTCTATTTATCAATCTATTAAATGGCCATATAATAGGGGAAAAAGCGTTTCACCGAGAGCTAGAAACTGAACAAGATAAATTCCCATTTTATAGCCAGTTTCTAAAATAAATAGTCAGTTATTAATTATAACATTTTTTGGATTTCCCCCAGGGCTTTCATTCAATGAATGTATAATGGAATTGTCTATGTAACTTCATGCGAAATTAATCTTTCATTTGTTGTACAACTTCATGGACTAATTAAATGATTTATTTTTATAAGAAAAACCCTTTAAAAAACCTTTTAGTAAAAAAATATACACCATATGCGAACTATCTTTATACATGATTATGTTATAGTGTTGCTATTACGGTCGGCTGTCAACTAAATATTGCATTTTTAACACACCCCATCATAAAGTTCGTACTTTATTCCCGCCGAAGTGGGAAAAAAGAGCTACGTTCATTCCTTACCCCCACTCTAGTCCCCAGCGCCACGCACATGTGCCCTCGCCTTCGGCTCGGGCACAAACAATGCGTTGCGTTGGAAACGAGAGTGAGGTTAGGGAATCAAAATGCAGCATTTTTTCCCTTTTCAGCGGGAAACGAGTACGAACTTTATGATAGTTGTGTTAAAAAGTCGTATATTGCACTCGTGAATACAGTGGGTTGTGCGAACCTGCGCGTTTGTCGCTCTCGCTTCGCTCAGGCGACAACTCTCGCGCAGGGAGCACACAGCCCACTTTATTCCCTTGATGCATAATATACTATTTTCACTTTTAAAGCTTTAAGCTACTTCTTCAATGGTTGAACTATGTTACAAAGATAATAGAAAATTTGAGAAAAATAGGCGGTTTTAATGAATTATGTATATATTTCTTTTTTTAACTTGAACTGAATATTAAATTCCTGTTAATAAATAAAAAGCAATTTACAAAATAATTGTACTTGATAAAATGACATGTATTTATTATATTCAATGTAGCAAGAAAGTGGATAGGTACACATAAAGTGGTGGGCATGTGCCTGAATGCGATCATTGCTGTAAAATCACAAAATAAGCAAAAACAGCTAAAATTTGAAACGTCCCATAGCTGTATCTTTTGACAGAAAATCCATTCGTCTAAAACCCTTTACACAGCCTGTTTTTATGCCCCCTGGCCAAATTTCATGAAAATCCAGGACACGCACTCCTTGGTCCTTCCTTGTTAGTGTATTACCCACAATATCATAAAAGTCACTTACGTCGACTTGAACAAAGCCGTTTATCGAGATTAGCTGGATACCAAAGATGCTATTCGCAGTTCCCGTTTAACCTCCAAATAAATAAACGATTAATTATCCTTGGCAGATTGTCTCATCCTTTATGACACTCCCTTCCCATTACTACATCGAATCGTGGTTTTATAACCCGCATAGACCGAGAGCGGCGATCTGCACAAGCAGCAGTAGCAGCAGCAGGCGCACAGGCTGTCCTCTTGAACACTCCGGGAATAATTACCAGGGGGGAGCGAGAGGGAAAGGAAACTAACTTGCGAGACAGGGGCTATAGGCGAGCCGTCGCCTGTTTACGCTCGCTCACGTACACACACGGGCGCGAACACGCGATGCATATGCACACATTGAGGCAGGAGAGGCACTGCATTCACGAGAGCTAGACGTGCGTTGCACGCGTGTATGCGATAAGCCATCAGTTTAACTTCCTCCCTCAACTGTTCGAGCACGGCCACCTTTGCATACTAACTGACATGTATCTGGAGAATTTTCCCATACTTTCATATCGTTCTCCAGACAAATAGTTTTGGAAAAGAAGACTACAGGTAGAATGAGGGAGTGATATAGCATAATCACGAGTGTTTAGAGAACTATGTATAGTAGCTAGTCGTATCCTATAAGTTTTACAATAAAGTTAAGACAGACGGTATCAAAGAATTGGAACGGTACTGAAATAAATGTCATTGCGCCTAAGCAGGTTACAGAGAATATTGATAGTCGACATTCATCCTCACCGTTTTTTACTGCTCTTAAATATTTTATGGCTATATAAATTGCGGAAGCTTAACTTTCTTCTTTCGGCAGAGGATGACTGATTCACATTTTGGTGATTGTAAAATGGCGATTTAAGGTGAAGACCAAGATTTTAAAATGAATTTATTTATACTCTTAGCATGTATTGTAATAGTATATTACATACCTAGGCGAGTAAAATAAGAAATGCCTCGGCCGACAATTACATGTGATCTGAGGCTTTTTTTTTGCTTCCTCCTAGAGGAAGATTTGTGATAGTAATTTTTTGAGTTGTTGTAAAAACATGTTATAATTGTTTTCCGAGGTGTTTGAATTGTACATTTTTAAATCATTTTAAAACACGTCGAATGAATAAACATATATTGTATTTGAACTATATGCTATACATATAGGAACAATAAATTAATTTGGAGGAAGCTACGTGCCAATAAGTTGGCAGCGGGTTTTTTTATATCTTACAGCCATTATTACATAATATAATGAACTTTTCTTGAAAAGTATTTAAATTACCTACATTTTCTTTTTTTAATATTTCAATTATCTTCACTCTGTCATTTGTTATTAAGGAAAACGTTTTTATATTTCATAAATTAATTTCTCAAAAAATATTTTATTTATCGACTTGAAATTTTAACCACTTATTACACTCATCGAAGACTCATATATTTTGTTAAAATTTCAAGAGATTATCTTCATTTGTTTTTTAGAAAAAAATTATTTTAGAAAAAATTTGCATTTTCATTGTCGTACGATAACAAGAGTAAAAATTATCCAATCGTCCTGAAATTTGGCATAGATGTAGGTTTTACATATAATAAGATCGAGTTCGTTGCGCAAAAAAAACTGTACATTACGACCAAAGATATAAAAATCAACTAATCGTTCTGAAATTTGGCAGAGATACAGCATACAATAATACACGTAAATAGACATTATTAACCTTTAGAGGACGGGATGGCCCCTATACGGGCCATGCCCATGATCGACCCTTTACATGTGTTAGTTTTGAGATGTGAGACATCACAAAAACTCGATTTCTATAGAAAAGTGAGAGAAAACAGTAAACCCAAATCCCCGTCCTCTAAAGGTTAAAAAATAAATGCTATCATTTTGAGTATGGAGAAATATTTATATAGGATATATACAAACGAGCAGAGAAACAGATATTTTTTGTATTAAGTCAAATTGTTGAACGGACAGTAAAGAACAACGAATCTTCAATTGTTTTTGAGAAAAAAATTATTTTATAAAAAAAGTATATTTTGAGTTTTTTTACTTGTTAAATAACTCTTTTATTAAAATAAATAAAGATAATCTCTTGAAAATTTAACTAAATAATGTAATAAATAATTGTACTAATTGTTTAAAATTTCAAATTGATCAAATATTCTCTGAGATATCAATATTAAAAAACATTAAAAAAAAATTTTAATATCGAATATCTCACGTGATGATCATTTTTTTGTGTTTTTTTGTGGGCAATGAATTTTTGTTGTAAAATTTAAAATTGTATAATAATAATTGCTTTTTAACGATGAAAAATAGAAAGAGTAAAAATAAAAAGTCACAAACCATTTAACATAGTCTCACCCTACAAAATAAAGTATTAAATTTTAAATATTGGAATTCAAAATTAATTAAAGGAATCAGTAAATTAAGTTTGAGGAAGCTACGTACCAATGAATTGGCAGTGGTTTTTTTCTATTGTGCAGTTCCGCCTTACTCCCATAAGGGCATGTATAGGTAGTTCAATTTTGCCTTAAATTTTTTTAGATCAGTTTTGCCAACTAAAGGCCGCACATAGAAACAAATATTCAAAGAAAGAAGCAAATTCAATGCTGAACTAGCCAATATTCCTCGCTTGCGTCTGCTCGTAGATGTCTACCAACACTTTTGCTTCCTCCTAGAGTAAGCTTTGTGATAGTAATTTTATAGCACTGTGTGACCTAAATTGCACTTAAGTCACGGCTAGCTGTGACTTAAGTAGCCCATTATTACATTGTGAAATAATGAATTTACTTAAGTCACAGGCACGTAATTAACGCCAATTATCTACCAAAACTATTCTGAAATGCGATTTTATATATAAGAATAAAGAGGAAAAAAAGTAAAACTTCGTTAATAATTGACAAACCACAAAGAATAAATAAAAATGATGATAATAAGGCTTCTCTATATTATAGGTTAGCTTCATCTGCTATGGGATAGCAAACCGCGCGCTTTTTAAATATTCAATTTTAAACTGCATGAATTTTAGTTTTATCATAGTTTGTGTTCAATTGTCGACACGGGTGCGGAAGTATATTATTTACTTTATGTAATGTTTTTCACTCGAGCGAAGCGAGAGTAAAAAGTCACATGAGGTAAATAATATACTTATGTACTAGACCCAAACGCTATTTTATACGAAGAGCGCTAAAAAATCATATCAAAGTTGCCATTTTGAGGTTAGAGTCGTATAAAAGTTTTTCTCTTTGTTGAAATAAAGTATACAAATGTTTCACTTTCATAAATTTTAATTTCTTGTAAAAAATACAGAAAAAATTGCAAAGAATCTTATTTTATAATTTTTGTACGTGTAGTAAATATTCTAATTTCAATAGTAACACTATTCTATATATGAAATTTTATTATTTAAATGATTTTTTATTAACTTTTTTAAAGGCGGGGGCACAGCCCCCCACCTCCCCCTTCCCCCGCCCTACCCTTCTCATCCCAACTTCCGACTATTATTTATTATCTCAAATACAAAAGAACTATAATCAATTATAATTAAATAAAAGCAGTCCGCGCGCACATGGAGACAGTCCGCTTATCACACAGGAAAGCCGTAACGTGACAGTCAATAGCGGTCAACGTGGTCTACGCATTTAATGCTTATTGTAAAATAATTTGTTGATTCCTTTAATTAATTTTTAATAACAAAATTTATAATTTTTTAAAAAATTTATTGCATAATTATAATTAAATTCATTTATGAATATTAAAAATTATTAATTTTTAAATGTATTTATTTATTTATTATTTATTTATATCAAATTTATATAAATTTTGAGCTGATAAATAAAGTTATCATTTGAAATAGAAGTAAAATATCTATATTTTATAATAAAACAAATAGCTATTACGGTTGTTTTGTTATTAACAAAAACGTGTTTTTTTTATATTTCATAATTCATATTTTTTAAGAAAAAAAAAATTTATAGCTATCATTGTTCTTTTGCTTCCTCCTAGAGGAAGCTTTGTGATAGTAAAAAAAAGTTTATGAGATAATGTGTTAGAAATGTTATTTAGCAAATTTGGAATCGAAATAAACTATTTTTAGAAAATGTCCGTATGGATGTGTGTGTGTATGTATGTCCGTATACGCTGATATCTCATGCTCTACTCGACCGATTTTAACGAGTGATCATTTTTTTAGATTTTGCTTTCACAATTGGGGTCAATATTCTATTTTTGTAAAATTTATTTTTTTTTTTTTTATAGCCATTTTTTAATTTTCAAAATTTTTATTTTCGATTTTTTTAATATTTAGAACAAATATTGTTTATATATCATGAATTCTCTGTATGTAGGATAAAATTATCTACAATTTAAAAAAAAAAAGTCGGTAGCTATATTTCGTCATAAGTTATTGATGAAAACGTAATTTTTTGTAAATAAGTTATATTTCGAAATTAAAAAAAGACATTAACATGAATATTTTTTTGGTTATAAAGGATACTAAGTACTATAACTTACTAAATTTTTAGGTTTTTTTATTCATTATTTTTTGAGAAAAGAAATAATTTATAAAAAAAAGTGATTTTTTTTTGTCGTTCAATAACTATAGTAAAATTAGCTTAATCACTTTGAAATTCTTTGTAGTGGTAGATTTTGTATACCAATCGAGTGAGTTCTTTGGGAAAAAGGATTGATCCATAAATTTCGGAGATATTTGAGGTTAAAATTTTTTTCAATTTTTTTTTTAAATCGTAATTTCTCGAGAACGGCTCTATGTATCTAAATGGGATGGGCGGCATTCGAAAGAGAATTAAATTACCTATATTTTCTAAAAAAAATTAATTCTCTGGTTATCACGGTTCTTTTGTTATTAACAAAAACGTAAAAATTGAAAAATGAAAAAAAATGAGTTTTATATGTTCAACTATTACAAGAGTAAAATTGTCTTATTCGCTTCAAAATTCATTGTAGAGGTATATTATTGATAGTTCTCGGATGAGTTCTTTTGGCAAAATGATTGGTTCATAAATTTCAGAGATATTTGAGGTAAACACAATCAAAGAACAACTTTAGAATATTTTTTTTATTTCGAACCAATGTACGACGAGAAGCCGTTGACAGTGGACTTGAAGAAGAAAAATTTGATGAAGAATGGAACTTAAAGAAGATTGTTTTCCATTCATATAAGAATTAAAATCACAAACAAATAAATTACAAATGGAACCTCAATGAATAGCCATGAAAAAATTACAAGTTAATATTTTCCATAAAATTTTTCCAATTTTTTTCGTGAAAAATTTATTTTTTGAATTTTAATTTAATAAAAGGAATCAAAAAATTATTTTGAGGAAGCTACGTGCCAATGATTTGGCAGTGGTTGTTTATTAACAAAAACGTGTTTTTTCAAAAAGTTCATAACTCATAAATAAATTATAATAATGCAGAATATAATCATTCATAATGCATAATTCATAATTATAATAGATTATAATAGATATAATTTTTAAACATTTTAATTCATTTTGTTGGTTGGTTTTTTAAAAATTAAAAAAAAATCATCGAATGCCTACTCAATGACGTTTCCTCATTCCACACCACCTAGCGGTAGATATCACTGCGTGTTTTTTAAAAATCAAATATATATCTTTTTTAATTTAGAGATTAAATTAATTTTTGTAACACATGAATGATTTTCGGCGTTTTCCTACTTAAAAATATGTTTTAAAAAGTGACTTTTTTTACCTATCGTGTAAAGAAATTTATTCTCTCCCTCTGCTCTAAAATTATGTAAAATCGCGAAAATGAATTTAGCCTTTTTTTTAGGTTCAAAAACGCATAAAATCAATACAAAAAAAAATGTAAAGAAAATTAAAATTTTACTATTACAAAGCTTCCTCTATGAGGAAGCAAAAATAAATAAAACCTTGAATTTAATGTTATCCCCATTTGTATAATATAATATTTAATTTTCTTTTTTTGTTTTTTGTTTTGTTTTTCCGAGATACTAGGTGAATCTTCTTAGGCGCCCGTTCTTTCTTTGGAGGTTTAGCAAGAAGGGAGGCCTACTAAGACCATCACGAAGTATCGGACTTCGTGGTGTGAGGGATTCGTACCCCCTAAACACCCAAAACCTATCCCTAATACATACATACATACTGCACTACACGCTACCCCGATCGGAGCGCCACCTACTCTTATACTATTTTAATTATTCATCAGTTTTGAATACTTAAACTCAAGAATTCAATCTTGAAAATTCGAACATATTACATTTTGACGCCAATATTATATACTTTTATAATATACTGATGATAACATCATTGGAGTTATGAGTTTAAAAAAAAAAAACACGTTTTTGTTTTCGATGATAACTAAAGAACCGTGATAGATAGAAAATTAATTTTTCTTAGAAAATATAGGCATGTTAATTCTCTTTCGAATGCCACCCACCCCATTCAGATACATAGAGCCGTTCTCGAGAAATTACGATTTAAAAAAAATGTCAAAAAATTTTTAGCCTCAAATATCTCTGAAATTTATGGACCAATCATTTTGCCCAAAGAACTCGACCGAGAACTATAAAAAATCTACCTCTAAAAGGAATTTTGAAGCAATTAAGTCAATTTTACTCTTGTAATCGTTGGACATACAAAACTGATTTTTTCCGTTTATCAATTTTTTACTAAAAATCTAGCCTACAGAATGTATTCAAATTTTAAGAGATTATAGCTATTTATATTCTGTATTATCATGATTTTTCTCAAAAAAATTGACCGTTAAGTTTAGGAGTTATAAGCTTCTAAAAAAATAGTACATTTCGACACGGGTGGGGAAGTCGATTATTTAACTCGCTTCGCTCGTGCAAAAAGTCACACCACCTAAATAATCGACTTACGCACTAGTTTCGAACGGTATTTTATACCACGAGCGCCGAAAAATCATATCAAAGTTGTGATTTTGAGATTAGAGTGGTATAAACACGTTTTTGTTAATAACAAAAGAACCGTGATAGCTAGAAACTTTTCTTTTAGAAAATATAGGTATTTTAATTCTCTTTCGAACGCTACCCATCAGATTCGAATAACTCGATCCTATCATTAAAAAAAATCAAAAAACAGTTTTGAGAAAATCGAAAATTTGAAAAAAAACAAAAACGCATCGCCCCAATCAAAAAACGGATTTTTGACCCGCCATCACGCAAAAAAAAAACAAAAAAAATGAGACCTGTCCGGTCAAAATCGACCGAGTAGAAGCTGACATCCAGGCGTACACACACACACACACACACACACACACACACACACACACACACACACACACACACACACATCCATACAGATACACACACACACATCCATACAGACATTTTTCAAAAACCATGTATTTTGATTCCTAACACCTCGGAACACAATTATAACATGTTTTTACAATAACTCAAAAATTTACTATCACAAAGCTTCCTCTAGGAGGACAAAATGTAAACATCAATGTAATTTTAATAATTAACTATGCATAAATAAATAAAATAAGAATATGGCGGATTTATGTCACACGAGCTATAAAATAGTATACGATCCTCGTGACTTAAGTGGCTCATTATTACACAGCGTGTAGCGCCCTCGCTGCGCTCGGGCGCTAACCTCACGCCGTGCAATAATGGGCCACTTAACGCACACGTATCGTAATATACTATTTTGAGTTATTGTAAAAACGTGTTAGAGTTGTTTTTCGAGGTGTTAGGAATCAAAATACATGATTTTTGAAAAATGTCTGTATGGATGTGTGTGTGTGTGTGTGTGTGTGTGTGTTGTGTGTACGCCTGAATCTCAGCTTCTACTCGATCAATTTTGACCAGACAGGTCTCATTTTGTTTTGTTTTTTTCGTATGATGGTGGGTTAAAAATTCGTTTTTTGATTCGCCGATGCGTTTTTGTTTTATTTCGAATTTTCGATTTCCTCAAAATTGATTTTTGCTTTTTTTTAATGATAAAATCGAGATATTTGAATGGAATGGACAGCATTCGAAACAGCATTAAAATACCTATATTTTCAAAAAAAAAAATTTCTCTAGCTATCACGGTTCTTTTGTTTTTCACAAAAACGTGTTTCTTTTTAAAAAGCTTATAACTCCAACACTAAACGGTCAATTTTCTTGAGAAAAATCACGATAATGCAGAATGTAAATAGCTATAATTTGTAAAAATTTGAATTCATTTTGTCGACTAGTTTTTGAGAACAAAATTTAAATGGGAAAAAAATGAGTTTTGTAAGTCCAACGATTACGGGAGTAAAATTGACCTAATCGCTTTGAAATTCCTTGTAGAGGTAGATTTTCGATAGCTCTCGATCGAGTTCTTTGGGCAAAATGATTAGTCCAGAAATTTCAGAAATACTTAAGGTTAAAATTTTTTTAACCTTTTTTTCAAATCGTAATTTCTCGAGAACCGCTCCATGTATCAGCTCCAAATTTATAGACACTTTTGTCTGTGATATAGATAATATGTGTGCGAATTTTTATCAAGATCGTACCATTACTTTTTGAGATATTTGATTTTGAAAATTTTCGTATTTTACAAAGTCATTTTCTTTGTCGCATGATAACTAGAGAAAATAAAATTTGTTTAATCATGTTCAAATTTTGTGGAGATGTAGAGTTTATATACTATCGTATTAGTCCTTTAGGTAAAAGAATTGTCTCATGATTTTTAGAGATATTTAAGGTTAAAATTCTTTTACGGTTTTTTTCAAAATCGTAATTTCTCAATGATGACTTCATGTATCAGCTTGAAATTTATAGATACTAGCAAAATCCAAACGCGCTGCGCGTGTACTATTTTGTTTTTTAGATTATGAATATATAATTTTTTATTATGATTTCATTTTAATTGGTTTAAATGATAGCATAATCAGATAATTTTTTAAACCATGACAAAATTAATCTTTGTATTCTAATTTGATTTAATTATTTAGTTTTAAATAGTTAAGAATAAAAATTCAATTTCAAAAATTCAAATGTAGCGGAAGTAGCGAATTTTCGCGCCTATTCCTTACAGACCAATCAAAATCACTCTTTAAGTGTTTTACAACATTCGGCCATCGTTTTTTTAAGAGAGGATTTATATTTTTTATGCGATATAGGCAATACCTGTGTAAAATTTCATTCAGATTATATGGTTATTTTTTGAGATGTTTGATATTTAAAATTTTAGTATTTTTGAAAATGACTTTCTTTGTTCCCGCGTAAAAATTGAAACTATTGCAACAACATTGCTACTATATTGGAAATTAATATTGCTGATGTATTGGCAATACAGATGTACAACAATTGCAAGGCTATTGGCACTATTTGCCTTGGGTGTTATTTCCAATGTATTGCCAATATCTTAAGATTTAATTTTCTAAAAAAAAAATTCTTGGGTGGATTCGAACTAGGAATCTTCGGATTACTAGACTTGCTCGCTACCCACCCAGCTAATTCGTTGTTTCTGTAAATAAACGAAATAGAGGTTAAATCTAATTCAAAACAAATGATCACTTGTTTCAACTTTTAACCTCCATTTCTTTCATTGACAGAAACAACGAATTAGCTCGGTGGGTAGCGAGCAAGTCTAGTAATCCGAAGATTTCTAGTTCGAATCCACCCAAGAATTTTTTTTTTTAGAAAATTAAATCTTAAGATATTGGCAATACATTGGAAATAACACCCAAGGCAAATAGCGCCAATAGCCTTGCAATTGTTGTACATCTGTATTGCCAATACATCAGCGATATTAATTTCCAATATAGTAGCAATGTTGTTGCAATAGCTTCAATTTTTACGCGGGTTGTTGCACAATATAACTACATTAAAATTGTTTTAATTTCTTTGATATTTGGTGGAGATTTAGAATTTGTATATTATTTATTAGAAGAGTTCTTAGGGTAAAAGAATTCGTTTATGAATTTCAGAGATATTTGAGATTAAAACTATTTTAGCCCTCTTTTAAAATCGTAATTATTCGGGAACGCATTTATGTATACTAGAAAATGGAAATGACATGCGCTATGCGCTATACGCCGATGCGCACGCGTTGTATACCTGCTTTTGTTTTGTAATAGCCATTTATTATTTTTAAGGGTAGAACCTTTTTCTTACAGCGGAAATTCCAGAAAGGGCACAAGAAAAGGTTTTGACAATAATATTACAATCAATTATTTTATTTATTTTTCACACATAATTTAAAAAAAATCATACCTATTTTATTCATATTTTATACATTATTTAAAAATTAATACTTTTTAATCTTCATAAATGAATTTAATTATAATTATGTCATAAATTGTTGCAAAAATTATAAATTTTGTTATTAAAAATTCATTAAAGGAATAAGCAAATTAAGTTTGAGGAAGCCACGGGCCAATGAATTGGCAGCGGTTTTTTACTGGGCAAGGTGTCTACTATTTTTCTGCCCTCCGTCCGGAAAGCGCGAACTACCCGGCAAGAGGGCAGAAAAGAAATTATTTTTATTATTATGCTTTGTGCCATGAGATAGAAGAAAACCCGCGCTCGGAAAATGTGCCTTCGAAAAAAAGTTTGACCTGGTTTGAGGCCGCCATAAGTGAAACTCTTTTGTGAATTTCCACATATATTTATTTTTAATACCCCTTTAAGTAATATAATAATGAATTATTAAAAACAAGTTTTGCAATTCAAATCTTTCTTTTTTTTTGTTTTTCTTTCTTACTTGAAACCTATTGTTATTGTTATTCATATGAAAGTCAATTCTTGAAAATAGACTATATTGTCGCGAGGTACGAAGAAAAGCCAACTTGGAAGTTAAAGGCGAAGAAAAGCCAAAAACGCGTCTAAGGCGGAGAAAAGCCAGTCTGCGTCCTCCCAGACGAAGAAAAGCCAGTTTGTGCCCTCCCAGACGAAGAAAAGCCAGTTTGACTTTTCCCAGGCAAAGAAAAGCCAGTTTGCGCCGTCCCTGGACGAAAAATCCCAACTGACGACATTTCGCGCGAGAAAAGAATCGAATTCTGTTAGCGAAAATACTTTTACGTACGCGTATTGATTAATAATGCTGTATATTATGCTTGTAAATTTTAATTATCACAATACAATTACTATTGATACTATTAATAAGCGGTTCTAGGAATTCCGAATCAGTATACTGATAATTTCAGTTTTTTTATCATTGTCTTTGAACATTTGTCAAAAGCACTGCAATAAGTCGTTTATAAATGATAGTGCACGCGTAATTGTACATTTATTATGCTATACTTACACAGAGAAACTCTTAGGAGCGCCGAATGCAGTAGCCCTGGCCGCTGGCACTACTGCGTCAAACGTTTAGAAGGCTCCCTGGTAACACACTCTGACGCACGCGCGAGTGCGCAGATCATGCATAACATACCTTAGCATTTTCGCATAGTTCTGCGGGCAGAACCTGCAGCCAGAACCTTACAGCAGAAGTGCTGCAGACTTACGACAGATAGAG
Organism: Torymus aiolomorphi; assembly: GCA_036365515.1. NCBI lineage: Eukaryota > Metazoa > Arthropoda > Insecta > Hymenoptera > Torymidae > Torymus > Torymus aiolomorphi. The sequence goes on along the minus strand of CM070875.1, from coordinate 195,728,210 downwards.
TGCGATCTGAAGGGGCTCATGATGGACGCCCGCTTGCAGCAGAATTGTGTAAGAATTCAGACGGTGGCACGTGACAGCAAACTTACAACAGAAATGCTGCAGACTTGTGACACATGGAGTGCGATCTGAAGAAGCTCATAATGGCCGCCCGCGTGCAGCAGAATTGCGTAAGAATTCAGACGGTTGCACGCGACCGAAAACTTACAACAGAAATGCTGCAGAATTGCGACAGATGGAGTGCGATCTCAAAAGACGCGTGATGGACGCCCGTATGCTGCAGAATTGCGTAAAAATTTCGTTAGTTACTTACGACAGAAACTTTACGGCAGAAACAGTGCAGATTTGCGACAGATGGAGTGCAATCTCAAGAGGCTCGTGATGGACACCCGCGTGCACCAGAATTGCGTAAGAATTTCGTTAGTTGCTTGCGACAGAAACTTTACGGCAAAAACGGTACAGACTTGTGACAGATGGAGTGCGATCTCAAGAGGCTCGTGATGGACGCCCGCGTGCACCAGAATTGCGTAAGAATTTCGATGGGTGTGCGCGGCAGAAACTTTACGGCAGAAACGGTGCAGACTTGTGACAGAGTCGGCCTCTTAAGACGCTCGTGATAGACGTCCGCGTGCAGCAGAATTGCTTAAGAATTTCGGTGCAAACCTGAATACTCTTACGAGTATAGAGCTCGGTATTCAAAATACGCAGGCTCATCTAGAGGAAGGTGCTAAGGGGGAAGGAAGAGGAGTCCGGGGATCAGGAGTGATCCCATTTGCAAAAACGAGGTGAGGCAAGGATAGGAGACCTTGCACCTCGTGGGTGTAGTCAATAACAACGAGTGTTTTGTCTACAAAAAAAAATAAATTTAGTCTCCAAATAAACTTTAGCGTAATGCCAAGACCATCTGCGCAAGGCGGGATGTATATAGGAGAACGAAGCCCGACGAGCGCGTAGGCCGCGCGGGCTTATAATACCCGCACGCTGCCGGGTTGACAGCGGGAGCCGCGCAGAGTGCGACACCTAGCGGTGAGCGCAGACTATGCTCTCGCCGAAGGCGACAGCATGTACTTGCGCTTTCAGCAGAATTGCATGGGAGATAAGCAAGCTCACGTGCGTCAGATACTGTGCAGCAGAAATGAGCAGTCTTATGCAATCGTTCGGGCCACCATATGAAACGTCCCATCACGCGCGCGTCCGCAAGAATTGCAACAGACTTACGCGTAGCATTTGCTGCAGATGTGCGAGTTCCACGCGTATACGAGAGCGCGTCAGACGTGCACACATGGCGTAATAATTATTAAAACAATTCTTAACACCAAGCAGGCTGGGAATACAAGTTCCACGCGTATACGGGAGCGCGTCAGACGTGTATACATGGCAAAATAATTATTTATATAATTCTTAACCCCAAGTAGGCGGGGGATGCGAGTTCCACGCGTATACGGGAATGCGTTAGACGTGTATAGAAGGCAAAATAATTATTTGTAGAATTTCTAAATCCAAGTAAGCGGTGGATGCGAGTTCCACGCGTATACGGGAGCGCGATAGACGTGTGTACATGGCAAAATAATATTTAAATAATTCTTAACCCTAAGTAGGCGGGGGATGCGAGTTCCACGCGTATACGGGAGCGCGTCAGCGTTGTATACAAGGCAAAATACTTATTTATATAATTCGTAACCCCAAGAAGGCGGGGGTGACGAGTTTCACGCGTATACAGCAGCACGTTAGACATGCTTACAAGAGAAAATAATTATTTAATTAATTCTTAACCCCCAGCAGGTGGGGGATCTGAGTTTCACACGTGTACGGGAGCGCGTCAGATATGTATACATGGCAAAATAATTATACACATAATTCTTAACCCCAAGTTGGCGGGGGATGTGACTTCCACGCGTATACGGGTGCGCGTTAGACGTGTATACATGGCAAAATAATTATTTTAATAATTCTTAACCCCAAGTAGGCGGGGGATGCGAGTTCCACGCGTATATGGGAGCGCGTCAGAGGTGTATACAAGGCAAAATACTTATTTATATAATTCCTAACCCCAAGAAGGCGGGCGATACGAGTTTCACACGTATACAGCAGCACGTTCGACGTGCATACAAGAGAAAATAATTATTTATATAATTCCTAATCACAAGTAGACGGGGACAATGTGACTTCCACGCGTATACGGGTGTGCGTTAGACGTGTATTCATGGCAAAATAATTATTTAAATAATTCTTAACCCCCATCAGGTGGGGGATCCGAGTTTCACACGTGTACGGGAGCGCCTTAGATATGTATACATGGCAAAATAATTATTCAAATAATTCTTAACCCCAAGTAGGCCGAGGATAAATATACTTCAGTAGAAGAAACATTAATCATGAATTATTCGTTTTTAAACCATTTTTTCACTTATCACGTGATTTTTTTCACCAGAGATAAATTGAAGCTTTGTTCTCGTGTTTTCGTTTCCCAGGTGAATCTCACGAGATTTTCAGAAGATTTTCGTATGAACTTCATGTAGGTTTCAGGTATATTTTATCTATATTTCGTAGAATTTTTGGGTGAATTTAACCTGAAATTCATGAGATTTTCACCTAAAAACGATAACATGCTACCGAGGCTTGAATTTATCTTAAGTGAAGTTCACGTGAATAACGAGCGAAAATCACGTGAATTTCAGGTTAAATTCGACCGGAAATGCTACGACATATTATAGTCAAATAAACCTGAAATCTACATGAAGTTCATACGAATATCTTGTGAAAATCGTGTGGATTCCACCTGAGAAAACGGTTACACGAGAACAATGCTTTAATTTATCTCTGGTGAATTTGACGTGAAGTTCGGGTGAAAATCACGTGATATGCACCTGACGTTTTTAGAATTTCGATACGTGAAATACAGGTATATATCACATAAAATTGAGGTGGGTTTCGTCTATATTTTACATGAATTTCACGTAAAATTTAGGTATAGAAATTCAGGAGATAATTCAGGTGGAAATTCAGGTGAAAACCAGGTGAATATTTGCAACCGGGCGGGAGCACGCCAGACGTGTATAGAAGGCAAAAGAATTATTTATAGAATTCCTAAACCCAACTAAGCGGTGGATGCGAGTTCCACGCGTATACGGGAGCGCGCTAGACGTGTATACATGGCAAAATAATTATTTAAATAATTCTTAACTCCAAGGTGCGCATTCCACCCGAATACCGGAGCATCCCCAACCTACAAGAGGATAAGAATTATTTGAATTATTCCATGTATACACGTCTAACGCGCACCCGTATACGCGTGGACTCGCATCCTCCGCTTACTTGGGTTTAGGAATTCTATAAAGAATTATTTTGCCTTCTATACACGTCTGACGCGCTCCCGTATACGCGTGGAACTCGCATCCCCCGCCTTCTTGGGGTTAGGAATTATATAAATAATTATTTTGTCATGTATACACGTCTCACGCGCACCCGTATACGTGTGGAAGTCACATCCCCCGTCTACTTGGGGTTAGGAATTATATAAATAATTATTTTGCCTTGTATACACCTCTGACACGCTCCCTTATACGCGTGGAACTCGCATTCCCCGCCTACTTGGGGTTAAGAATTATTTGAATAATTATTTTTCCATGTATACACGTCTAACGCGCATCCTTATACGCGTGGAACTCGCATCCGCCGCCTTCTTGGGGTTAGGAATTATATAAATAATTAGTTTGCCATGTATACATGTCTGTCGCGCTCCCGTATACGCGTGGAACTCGCATCCCCCGCCTTCTTGGGGTTAGGAATTATATAAATAATTATTTTGTCATGTATACACGTCTCACGCGCACCCGTATACGCGTGGAAGTCACATCCCCCGTCTACTTGGGGTTAGGAATTATATAAATAATAATTTTTCCTTGTATACACGTCTGACGCGCTCCCATATACGCCTTCCCCCGCCTTCTTGGGGTTAGGAATTCTATAAATAGGTATTTTGCCTTGTATACACCTCTGACGCACTCCCGTATAAGCGCGGAACTTGCATCCCCGCCTGCTTGGGGTTAAGAATTATGTAAATAATTATTTTGCCATGTATGAACATCTGACGCGCTCCCGGATAGCCGTGAAACTGGCATCCCCCGCCTGCTTGGGGTTAAGAATTGTTTGAATAATTATTTTGCCATGTACACACGTCTTACACGCTCTTGTATACGCGTGGAACTCGCACATCTGCAGCAGAGGCTACGCATAATTCTGCTGCAATTCTTGTGGACGCGCACCTGATGGGACCGTCCATATTCTTGTTCGGGCGATTGCGCAAAACTGCTCGTTTTTGCTGTACAGTATCTGACGCATGTGAACTTGCTTATCTGCCATGCAATTCTGCTGAAAGCGCAAGTAGAAGCTATTGTCCATGTCAGAGTGCACTTCAACTATTGTAATTCTGATGCAATTTTCGCTGCACCACATCTGCAACAGATGCTACGCGTAATTATGTTGCAATTTTCGTGGACGCGCGCGTGATGGGACGGTCCATATGGTTGCCCGACTGATTGCATAAGACTGCTCGTTTCTGCTGTACAGTATCTGACGCACTTGAACTTACTAATCTCCCGTGCAATTCTGCTGAAAGCGCAAGTACAAAACATTGTTCATATCAAAGTGCACTTCAGCTATTGTAAGTTTGGCGCAATTTTCGCTGCATCTCATGTACAGCAGACGCTACGCGTAATTCTGTTGCAATTCTTGTGGACGCGCGCGTGATGGGACGGTCCATATGGTTGCCCGAACGATTGCACAAGGCTGCTCGTTTCTGCTGTACAGTGTCTGTCGCACGTGAACTTGCTTATCTCCTACGCAATTCTGCTGAAAGCGCAAGTGCAAACAGATGTCTGTGTCAGAGTGCACTTCGGCTATTGTAATTCTGACGCAATTTTTGCTGCATCACATCTGCAGCAGACGCAACGCGTAATTCTGTTGCAATTCTTGTGGACGCGCGCGTGATGGGTCGGTCCATATGGTTGCCCGAACGATTGCACAAGACTGCTCATTTCTGTTGCGCAGTACCTGGCGCACATGAACTTCCTTATTGCCCATGCAATTCTGCTGAAAGCGCAAGTGCAGGTGATGGGTTCTCCCAGTGTGTAATTGTCAGTTTGCAAGTTTACTGCAATTCTGCTGCTCAAAGCCTCGTGCAAGTCGTTTTGTGCAGAAATATAGGTTAAGTATACAGCATGTTACGTATGGTCTGACGCAATTTCCATGCAGAGCAGAGAAATTGAATTAGAAGTGCACCAGAATTGCAAAATGTGTGTTACCAGGGCTGCGCTCATGTGCGTCTGCAGCTCGGAGCCGTTGCTCTTTTTTCGGATATATCTGAAAGCGCAATAAACCTCCAGTGCTTTCGACATGCGTTCAAAGCCAATGACAAACCAGGAACTGTCAGTACATTGATTCAAGATTCCTAGTACCGCTTATTAATAGTATTAAGAGTAATTTTATTATGATAATTATAATTTACAAGCGTAAACAACATTATTTACCAATACGTGTACACCCGAGGGAAGTTAATTCTTGTCGAATGTGCCGGGTAATTTCAAAATCCTACAATCCCATTGGACAATTCAAGTGTAAACATTAACTAGGCACGTTCCACAACAATCAACTTCCTTCGGGTGTACATAAAGTATTTTCGCTATTAGAATTGAATTTTTTTCTCGCGCGAAATGTCGGTAGGTGGGATTTTTCGTCCAGGGACGGCGCAAACTGGCTTTTCTTCGCCTGGGAAAAGTCAAACTGTCTTTTCTTCGTCTGGGAGGGTGCAAACTGGGTTTTCTTCGTCTGGGAGGACGCAAACTGGCTTTTCTTCGCCTTAGACGCGTTTTTGGCTTTTCTTCGCCTGTAACTTCCAAGTTGGCTTTTCTTTGTATCGCGCGACGATATAGTTATAAAATAACTTCAAATATTAAAGATTATTGACATGTATGTGTCTAAGTTATTATTATCAAGGAACGCGGGAGCGTTCCGAAGGCAAGTATAGAAGAGCCTTAGGACGACCGCGTGATGATATACATTGAAATGGATGTACGAGAAATTCTATGAGCTTATACACCTATTGCGCTAGTTTTAACTATATAACATATCCCTCTTAATCGAAAGCCATTTCATTGTTCTACTCAAATCAAAAGATTTTATTTAAAAAGATTATCTCATTCAAAAGATATAAGGGACTGAATTTTTTTTTGTCGGCTTTCCGATTTCTTAACTTTCTCCATGGTATTCAGCCTCGTATCCGGTTTTTCCCGACTTCCTGTGACGTCATATATGTTATGTATATATATACACACATACAATCACCAGGAATTAATGGCCATGAAGAGTTAAGCAGTGATAATGGCCGTATAATAATAAAGAAAGACAAAAGAAAGAGAAAGATAAAAATATAGATAGAGAGAGAGGGAGAGAAGAAGAGACATAAACATATGTATATTTTTTATTGTATACAATATATATGTTTATTAGTACATAACCTCTCTCTATGTATATATCTCTATATATGTATTTACATATATTATGAACATAATATCTGTGGCTTCCCGGAATAACGACCTAACTCACTTGTACGTGTTTTCGAGAAATCGACGTTTTTAAATTTCTGTCATGACACTTCACATGTAAGATCGAATTGCACGAGATGAGTCATAACAATGTAGACTTTTACAAAAGTATAGAGTACTCGGCTCGGACCTCGGTCGAGCCTCGGCTAAAACTCGGCTCGGACCTCGGCTTTACCTCGGCTGGGACCTCGGCTCGGACCTCGGCTTTATCTCGGCTCGGACCTCGGCTCCAGCCCCGGATTTGCCGCGGCTCGAGCCGAGGTACAGCCGAGGTGCTGCCGAGGCTAATCCGAGGCACACCCGCGGTTAGCTTCACGCGAATTCGAGGCTCATCCGAACTGTACCCGAGGAACTCGAGGTAAAGCCTTTGGGGTAGCCGAGATTATGTCTAGGTGGTGCGCTCCGTAGCGTTTTACCTCTAGGTATTGGAACGCATCGAATGCGTGGTCTAGGTCTTTGAGGTGGCCGATGATGGAGTCTAGGTAGTGCGCTCCGTAGTTTTTGTGATTAGATCTCAGGGTGCATCTAATACGTGGTCCAGGTGTTCGGGGTAACCGATGATGACGTCTAGGTGGTGCGCTTCGTAGTTTTTTACCTCTAGGTATTGGAACGCATCGAATGCGTGGTCTAGGTCTTTGGGGTGGCCGATTATGGAGTCTAGGTTGTGCGCTCCGTAGTTTTTTGCGATTAGATCTCAGGGTGTATCTAATACGTGGTCCAGGTGTTCGTGGTAGCCGATGATGATGTCTAGGTGGTGCGCACCGTAGCCTTTGCATTTATATGTCAGGGCGCATTTTACAGGAAGTCCAGGTGTTCGAGGTAGCCGATGACGATGTCTAGGTGGTGCGCTCCGTAGTTTCTTGCATTTAGATGTCAGGGCGAATGTAATAGGAGGTCCAGGTATTCGAGGTAGCCCATGACGATGTCTAGGTGGTACGCTCCGTAGTTTTTTGCATTTAGATCTCACGGCGCATCTAATAGGAGGTCCAGGTGTTCGGGGTAGCCGAGCATGATGTCTACGTGGTGCGCACCGTAGTTTTTTGCATTTATATGTCAGCACGCATTTTACAGGAAGTCTAGGTGTTCGAGGTAGCCGATGACGATGTCTAGGTGGTGCGCTTCGTAGTTTTTTATCTCTAGGTATTGGAACGCATCGAATGCGTGGTCTAGGTCTTTGTGGTGGCCGATGACGGAGTCTGGGTTGTGCGCTCCGTAGTTTTTTGCATTTAGATGTCACGGCGCATCTAATAGGAGGTCCAGGTGTTCGGGGTAGCCGAGGATGATGTCTAGGTGGTGAGCACCGTAGTTTTTTGCATTTATATGTCAGCGCGCATTTTACAGGAAGTCTAGGTGTTCGAGGTAGCCGATGACGATGTCTAGGTGGTGCGCTTCGTAGTTTTTTACCTCTAGGTATTGGAACGCATCGAATCCGTGGTCTAGGTCTTTGGGGTGGCCGATGATGGAGTCTAAGTTGTGCGCTCCGTAGGTTTTTGCGATTAGATCTCAGGGTGCATCTAATACGTGGTCCAGGTGTTCGGGGTAGCCGATGATGATGTCTAGGTGGTGCGCTCCGTAGTTTTTGCATTTAGATGTCACGGCGCATCTAATAGGAGGTCCAGGTGTTCGGGGTAGCCGAGGATGATGTCTAGGTGGTGCGCACCGTAGTTTTTTGCATTTATATGTCAGCGCGCATTTTACAGGAAGTCCAGGTGTTCGGAGTAGCCGAGGATGATGTCTAAGTGGTGCGCACCGTAGCTTTTTGCATTTATATGTCAGTGCGCATTGTACAGGAATTCTAGGTGTTCGAGGTAGCCGATGACGATGTCTAGGTGGTGCGCTTCGTAGTTTTTTACCTCTAGGTATTGGAACGCATCGAATGCGTGGTCTAGGTCTTTGGGGTGGCCGATAATGGAGTCTAGGTTGTGCGCTCCGTAATTTTTTGCGATTAGATCTCAGGGTGCATCTAATACATGGTCCAGGTGTTCGGGATAGTCGATGAGGTGCGCACCGTAGCTTTTTGCATTTATATGTCAGGGCGTATTTTACAGGAAGTCCAGGTGTTCCAGGTAGCCGATGACGATGTCTAGGTGGTGCGCTCCGTAGTTTTTTGCATTTAGATGTCAGGGCGAATGTAATAGGAGGTCCAGGTGTTCGAGGTAGCCGATGACGATGTCTAAGTATTGCGCTCCGTAGTTTTTTGCATTTAGATGTCAGGGCGCATGTAATAGTAGGTCCAGGTGTTCGAGGTAGCCTTTGACGAGGTCTAGGTGGTGCGCTCCATAGTAGGTTCATTTTCTTCGACAGTGGTTATTACATGCAAGATCAGAAGTATATTTGTACTTTGAAATGAAAATATAAATATTCAAATAAGTAGCAAACTTTTATATAGTAGAAAACTGTTATTAATATAATAATAAGTATTGTTACTTTGTGAAATTTTGTTTTTATTTTTACAGAGTATCAGAACTTATGAATCATATGGATAAGAAGATCTTGATTGAACAGTTTATAAGTAGAACTGTTAACAAATACATAAATTACACGTCTGTCAAATTTAAAGAAGCCACAAGACATTCTATAGAAAAAGAAGCTTAAAAGAACATTCGAATTTAAAACTTTGATAATACCAATACTACTATTTAATAATGACTTCGAACCTCATCTATTCAATAAGCACTCTCTGCAAATGGTAATAATTTTTTTCATGACTGTACCAATAATAATATTGTTAATATAAAACTTTCTACGAAAGTATAAAATAAGGCAAGTATAGACGTTTTTTCTAAAACTGCAAATCAAACAAATGAAAGTTGTGAAATCAATTATCAATAGTCAAGTAATGCAAACAACTCTCGGAAACTACTGTATGACTGTTCTCAGAAATGTATTAAAATTTGTTCATCTTTCTATACAAATTAAACACGAGAAAGTACTGAAATAATATAAAACTTTCTACGAAAGTATAAAAAAAGGCAAGTATAGACGTTTTTTCTGTATAATCTATAAAATAATAATATTTATGATTTTTTAAAAGGAATCAAATAAATACCAGTGAAAAAGTCTTTTACTTCTTTGAGTCATTGTATGCTGAACAAATTATATGTCAGTAAGTACATTCAAATTGTTCACTGCAAATCAAACAAATCAAAGTTGTGAAATCAATTATCGATAGTCAAGTAATGAAAAAACTCTCGGAATCAACTGTATGATTGTCTCAAAAATGTATTCAAATTTGTGCATTCTTCTATACAAATTAAACACAAGAAAGTACTGAAATCAATTTATTGTAGTCAAGTAACCGTAAGTTAACTTGACTGACATATTTGTGCATTCTCCTATACAAATTAAACACAAGAAAGTACTGAAATCAATTTATTGTAGTCAAGTAACCGTAAGTTAACTTGACTGACATAATAGAACTTTTAGTACCTTTTGTGTAAAATTACATTTTACGCCCACGTTGTAACTTCAAAAATATTTAGCCAGCGGGCATAAAGTACTACTTAACGCCTAACAAGCGCAATAGCTCACATACTCCTACAAAACTTTATAGAACCTACGCACTTTACGCCCGTGTGGGTGAAAATTATTTTAATTATATAACTATTATGCCTTCCTTTTATTTTTAAAATTCATAAGAATTTTATCAGATATTTACGAAAAGTTAAAGCCTATATAAAAAAATTACATAGTTACCAACACATCCCCATTTTTCATTATTCTTTCTCAATTTTGAAATTTCTATAATATTACGCATCTTGGGAGGACAATAGAAGTCTATATAGAGCTGCTCTAGCAGTGGTGGTCCTCCAATCTCCCATACATACTTGGCGGGCCCGACGGTTTGCAGTTTACCGGTGGGCTTTGTAGTATTCTACATTTACAAATGTAGAATACTTACTAAATTTTTGCATAAATTGATTAACAATGTTTATACCTATAAGCCCACTATAAATAATAACATTGGCTCTAATTTTTAATTGATACCGCTTAAATATTATAATATCCCTATACAAGTGCATAATCTCATGATTTACTTTCATTACCCTAAATATTTTTCCTTGTGTCCGTCTTTTTTAAGCGGGAATGAGATAAAAAATGCATATAAATTTATAGTTTACTCAAAAGTGCTTTAGATTTTATTAACCATTTTGTAAGCCACCTATTTTAATTTTCATCCTTTTACCGTGTGTAAATATCATACGAGATCTCATATGAGTATTTCAGACATCAGATCGCATATGAGATATCATATATTAATGTCATCTGCAATTTTACTTATTACGGGATCTCAAATGAAATCTCGTAAGAGATCTGATGTCCGATATTCTCATACGAGATCTGATGTCCGATATTCTCATGAGATCTCATATGATATTATCATGCGTGTGTTGCACTTTCTATTTAAAAACAGAGTAATAAATTCAATACGGATCAGTATTTAATATGTAGAAGCAACCCATTTATATATTTTATCTGACCTTAAACATATTCATAGAATATTTATATGAAAATGACCATGTCTACTCCTTAAACTGCAAACCGTCGGGCCCGCCAAGTATGTATGGGAGATTGGAGAACCACCACTGCTAGAGCAGCTCTATATAGACTTCTATTGTCCTCCCAAGATGCGTAATATTATAGAAATTTCAAAATTGAGAAAGAATAATGAAAAATGGGGATGTGTTGGTAACTATGTAATTTTTTTATATAGGCTTTAACTTTTCGTAAATATCTGATAAAATTCTTATGAATTTTAAAAATAAAAGGAAGGCATAATAGTTATATAATTAAAATAATTTTCACCCACACGGGCGTAAAGTGCGTAGGTTCTATAAAGTTTTGTAGGAGTATGTGAGCTATTGCGCTTGTTAGGCGTTAAGTAGTACTTTATGCCCGCTGGCTAAATATTTTTGAAGTTACAACGTGGGCGTAAAATGTAATTTTACACAAAAGGTACTAAAAGTTCTATTATGTCAGTCAAGTTAACTTACGGTTACTTGACTACAATAAATTGATTTCAGTACTTTCTTGTGTTTAATTTGTATAGGAGAATGCACAAATATGTCAGTCAAGTTAACTTACGGTTACTTGACTACAATAAATTGATTTCAGTACTTTCTTGTGTTTAATTTGTATAGAAGAATGCACAAATTTGAATACATTTTTGAGACAATCATACAGTTGATTCCGAGAGTTTTTTCATTACTTGACTATCGATAATTGATTTCACAACTTTGATTTGTTTGATTTGCAGTGAACAATTTGAATGTACTTACTGACATATAATTTGTTCAGCATACAATGACTCAAAGAAGTAAAAGACTTTTTCACTGGTATTTATTTGATTCCTTTTAAAAAATCATAAATATTATTATTTTATAGATTATACAGAAAAAACGTCTATACTTGCCTTTTTATAACTTACAGCGAAAGAAGAAACCCATGCATTATTGCTAAATGCTACGTGATCATTAAAATATATAGCTTACAGTTTGTACGCTAAATGGAGCAGTAAATTAAAAACAATATTATATTTCTCACATAGCCTTTTACACACTGTAAGCTATATTTTAACTATCAAGTAGCTATTAGCAATACTGCATGGATTTCTTCTTTCGCTGTAAGTTATATAACTATTTCTTGTACTTTTACATATAGAAAACTTGCAATCCATAAATATTAAATTAAACAAAAATTATACTCAACTAATATTCAATCTGTTTCTGTTGAGAATAATGTATACCTTATAAATATAAGTCAAAATGCCATTAGTTACATTATAAGAGACTCGTAACTTAGTCTTATATGCTTATTACATGGGTGGTAATATGAAATAGCATTGGCTTTTTATACGGCTTTACCAATTCATGCTTATACTGCATCTTTGTCTAATAAAAACCCAATTAAATTTTGATATTATCTCGAAATATTCTTATTTTGCTAGTACTGGTTTACATGCCCTGAGAAAAATAGTTAGCAAAATTTATTATCAGTGTATCAAAAATTACTATAATGTGTATCAACGGTGAGACATACTTGCATTATGGCGAATTTTTATTATAATAATAGAAATAATTAATATATTTCAGAATAATTTTTCTAACAGTTAATTATAAAAATTATTATATTATATACACAGTAAATTTTCATTCTAGTAAATATTCCATCTGATCAGACAAAATTTTGCTACCTAACATAGTAAAAATTGCCACACCAGTTAGTACTTTCTGCGCAAGTCAAGGCGCACATGTGTCTCAGTGAAGTTATGTTTGTCCCGCAATTTCAATTTGCCTTGCTTTTAAGTAAATAAAACATCAAAAAACTCGATTCAATTATTTTATTTTTATATTATGCAAATGAATTACAAGCTATTGTGGGTATTATCATAGTTATTTATTGTCATCAAATTATCATTGAAGTTCTCTCGTAACCGAAGGTAGCAAATATATCAGTTCCAAAATGTTGTACTCAAGAGTCTCATGGGGGTAAGTGGTTAACGCTTCCGATTGCCATGTCAAGGGTCCAGGGTTCGAATCCAGTCGTCGAAAAAAAAACTATTATTTCTAAATTTTTTTATTTTAAAATTAAATATGTCATCAAACTTTATATACATATATACCGCGATAGTTCTGTAAATAAGAAATAATGAAAATGAAAATTAAATTTTTTTAAATTTAAGCTCGATTGGAAAAAATTACTATGTTGGATAGCAAAAATGAATACAATTAAAGTATGACTCGACGTGGCTACAAAATATAGTAATTTTTCTTACATTTATAATAAATTTTCCTACAACATTTTTCTCAGTGTGTTATTTGTTAAACATATGCACGGAGCGCTCATTTTAGCTACGGCAGCATAAAGTTACTGCCTGCTAATACATCATACTGTTCGCTGCCACAGGAGTAAACAATGCATGCGTGGAGAGTAATGCTACCATACCAGTGTAGCTTGAAAACTGTCTAGCGTCAGTAGCAAGAGGTACCACGGTGGTATGAGATTCTTAGAATCGAGGAGTTGCGTTTGGCACCATTGCACGAATTCCATACTCTCGTGGTATAAACTTGCTACTTTCGGCGCATAGGAGTATCTCCTCCTACGGTAGCGCTGCTCTACTATGCTAGTCAAGTATAACAAAAATTGATGCTTCTATAGTGCGAGATCCCGTACTATCATAGATAAATTGAGCTCTCCGTGTGTAGAAGCAATGATGGGACAGCAGCGATAGTGGCAGAGGTGTAAAGTTATGAAATGTCAGTGTTCCTTCATACTAGATTACAAGTACAAGTTATTGTTATAACTTGTAAATTTAAAACAATATAATATTTATTACAGACATGGAGAAAAATTCATTTGAAAACTTTACTCTTTTTATAAAAAAAAATATTATTTTTTATAATAGCGCTGGGACACACTCGACATGTGAGATTTTTATTATTTGAAATAGTACTTTTTATGACTGCTGAAAAAAATAATAAAAATTACTATTTCAAATATTAAAATTTACTACAAAAATAATAAAAATTATGTAAAAAGTATAATTTGCTACGAAAATCATAAAAATTACTGTTTCAAACAGTAAAAATCCCACATGTCGAGTGTGTCCCAGACTATATAACTACTATAGAAATAAGCTATATAACTACTATAAAATAAGCTACTATAAAAATAATAAATTTTCTTATAAAAACAGTAAAGTTTACAAATAAATTTTTCTCTGTGTGGATTTTTCCTAATTCAATGATATGTGATAATAATTAAGTAGTACTTGTTAATATCACTTGCAAACCATACATATCAAATTATGAAAAGGACAGTTTCGATAATTTTAACTGAGGCGTCGTTAGTATGGGTGTGCTGGGGACCTGGGTACGCCAACCCTATTCCACCGTTGTTGCCGATACCTGTATCAAGGTGATTACCATCAAGTACTCGAGGGCGCTCAATGCCAGCTGTTTTGATCTGTTTGTTGTTGTCGAGAAAATTGTAGGTACCGTATGTGGTAAATACAGTACAGGTATACATAGAATAACATTAATACATACATTTATGATATAATGTATGATTATTTTTATAAGCATATTTATAAATACTTTCTATTAATAAAGTTTTTTCTAATAAAATTATCACTGTCTTAATTTTTTAACCTGCTATAATTAAAATTATATTACAATTATATATAAATATTATGTCATAGTTGAAGAAGGCATTAAATAAACGCATTTATTTATCTAGTTAATATTTTCACCAATATATTAAAAAAATTATAATCGGAATGTCAGCTGTTTTCGCAACTGATTATTTTTAGTAGGATGGCATGATCATCACGCAATTATCGCGCGATCTTTTTCAGTGGGGAATGGGGGTTTGGCAATCCAAATATTAATTTTTGACAACGCAATAAACCATCAAAATCAACGTCAGTAATCAGTTATTTCGGTTAAGTCTGATTTTTCGAAAAACTTGAATTTTTTTCATTTAAGGACTTAACAATTTTCTGGAAATTTTATATTTAATATTAAAAAAAGAAAGTTAACTGGAAAACTGTTTTGAATTATTCAGAATTATCTAAACCATTAGAAAAACACGTTTTTTCATTAACTTTTTCCCGCAGAACTTAGATTTTTTGAAGTCACGAGGCATTGAATTCTTGCCCCAACTTTTCTTCTGGATAGGTATACGCAATGATTGGAATCAAGAAAACAATGTTCTTTTATTAACTTTACTTAAATTTTAATAGCGAAATTTAATTATGATTGACGAAAAAGGTCAGATTAAATTTTGGCGTGAGATTTTTTAGTAGGGGTATTAAGTATATCCTCCCACGCAATTGCGCAAGTCATTATTTTGTTTATTTAAAGGACGATAAACCTGCCGTAACAGACGATAATGCCAGTCCTAAGAAAAGCCTCACGGAAAAAATTAACGATTTAAAAGATAAAGCTAAGACGACAGAAATTGATATGGCGCTAGGTACAGTAAAATTAATGGATATGAAGGTGAGTACCTCCTGCGCCTTTTATGTACCTACCTACCTACCATCCATGGGTACCTATAATTAACCTTTAGAGGACGGGGGTGGTCGATATTTCGACAATGTAGGCAAAATAATGTGTAACGTTTGGGCAATCTGGCAAAATAATATCGTAATAATGGGTAGGTCGAGTGGAAAGAAAGAAAGAAGGGATGGTGGGGGCCCCCTTCGTCGCCCCCTACCAGTGAGGTACAGCCTGCCCGGATCACCGTCCAGGAGCCCCTTACGTAGAAATGAATCCACGTAGGAGGAGCCTGGGCGATTCCAGTTACCTCTCCTTAAAGAAGGAAATCAAAAAGAGGAAGTTGTGCGTTACCCTGTGAGGGCATTTCCACACTATCAGAAGTTATAGAGCAAAAACGGTTGTATGGCTGGACTACTATATGGAGTGTAGAATGGGGAAAAACCTCGCTAGGAGTAAAAACCCATAGGTCGAGTGGGTGCCGCAGACCCCTACTTGTACACTCAGGGTGATGTTTCTCATTGAAGGTAGCGCGTGGGCGCTCGCCATCTAGCGGCTCGCTTGGATACTACAATCCCGAACATGTTATAAAATGAAATAGAGATGATAATGCGAATTTTACAAATTGCATAATAGTTTAGCGTAAGTAATTGATAGTTCTAATTTTATTCTTGAAACAGAAAGAAAGTAAATCGTATTATGTTATGTATATTTGTGTATGTACTTTAGATCAGTCCTTGTAATCGTCCATTGTTTTTTAATTTGAAAAGGTATAATCCTAAATAGTTCAAAAAATCCAAAATGTTTCCTAATAAATTTGGATACATTTTAATTATTAATGCTTTGAATTACTAATTTAGTTTTTTTTTCAATAAAAGAAAGTAAATCTTTTATTTTTTAAATCAATCAAAAAATCAATAGTACTTGAGTGTTTGTGAACTTTTTTTATTTAAAGCTAAAGTTGCATATAATCAATGTATGTTGTATATGAAAAAAGGCAATATATCTTTATATGAGGTGAAAAGTTTTACTTATTGTTGAATAAAGACTGCAGAAAAAAGATGATAGTGAAAAATAGAAATATTTTTGAAAGATGGTTATTTATTCTAATTTTGTTTTAATAAATGATGGAATATGAATTTTGTTATTTAGTCTGTTTACATCAGTTTTTATTTATCAAATTTCTTGAATGTTTCAATTAAGTCTTTACATAACAATAAGTACGTCTGATAAATCTCCACTAGTTTTTAAGTTGCGATCTCAAGGAATCTTAGGAAACTCCTACTTTGTCGTCATCAGATTGATTTTATTGATATTATTTCAAATGAAAAGAAAAAAAGAATTGTTGAAAATATTAACTAGATGAATAAATGCGTTTATTTAATACCTTCTTCAACAATGACATAATATTTATGTATAATTGTAATATAATTTTAATTATAACAGGTTAAAAAACTAAGACAATGATAATTTTGTTAGAAAAAAACTTTATTAATAGAAAATATTTATAGATATGCTTATAAAAATAATCATACATTATATCATAAATGTATGTATTAATGTTATTCTATGTATATCTTTACTGTATTTACCACATACGGTACCCACAATTTCCTCGACGTCATCAAACGGATGAAAACAGAAAGACGAGACGATATTTAACGAGTCTCGGGCTGGCGCTACTTAACGCCCACGATATCATTATATTGTTACACTCACACACACATACAATAATTAATAATAACCATAATTACAAAAGAATAACATATAACTTTATTTAAGATCATAAACACACACAATAAAACATGTTATCAACAACAACGTCTCGAATCAACTAACTAACTTGAATCGAGAACAACAAACTAGTCGCTTGGCAACGCTTTTTGTTCTTATGTTCGATGATGGTAGACGAACACATAACAATATCAATATCACGCGTGGCCGGCATCGAGCGCGCCCTCGAGTACTCAATGGTAACCACCTTGATATAGGCATCGGCGACAACAGTGGTCAAATGGGCCCTTTTTCTTGAAATATGGACAATTTAATCTCAAATATCGTCTATTTCGTCAAAAAATGATGTCTCTTCTATTGACTATCACATTGCAAGTATTTAAGATACGAAAACGAGGAAGAAAAATTATAAAAGTAGACAGTAAAAACTAAAATTTAAGCCCTGATTTATTAAAAAATATTGATTTTTCAAGAAGTTACAAGCAATTAAAGATAGGTTATGAAAATGGTTAAAAATTTGTCTTCATTTCAACCGATTAAATAGATCGTTTTTTTAACCATTTTCGTACCCTATCTTTGATTGCTTGTAACTTCCTGAACAATCAATATTTTTTAATAAATCAGGGCTTAAATTTTAGCCTTTACTGTCTACTTTTATAATTTTTTTTCTTGTTTTCGTATCTTAAATATTTGCAATGTGACAGTCAATAAAAGAGACATCATTTTTTGACGAAATAGACGATATTTGAGATTAAATTGCCCATATCTCAAAAAAAGGGCCCATTTGACGGAAATGTGAGCACTAGGCTTCATTTTTAGATACCAGAAATCGACTCTCCAATACCCTCTAAAATCCGTTTCCCGCAGCTGAAACCCTCTCCTTGTAAGTACACTAGCGTATTGACATGAACGACACCTAGTTGAAATTATTCAAAATGTCCTTTTCATAATTTGATATGTATGGTTTGCAAGTGATATTAAAAAGTGGTTATTATCACATACAATTGAATTAGGAAAAAATCCACACAGAGAAAAATTTATTTGTAAACTTTACTGTTTTTATAAGAAAATTTATTATTTTTATAGTAGCGCTGGGACGCACTCGACATGTAGGATTTTTAGTATTTAAAACAGTAATTTCTATAATTTTTGTAGCAAATTTTACTTTTTAAATAATAATTATTATTATTTTTGTAGCAAATTTTACTATTTGAAATCGTAATTTTTATTATTTTTTTCAGCAGTCATAAAAAGTACTATTTCAAATAGTAAAAATCTCACATGGCGACGTGTCCCAGCGCTATTATAAAAAATAATATATTTTCTTATAAAAAGAGTAAAGTTTACAAACGAATTTTTCTCTGTGTCTTTAATAAATATTATATTGTTTTAAATTTACTGCTAAGTTTCCTCTTTCACTGTAGATTATATAACAATAACTTGTACTTGTACTCTAGTATGAAGGAACACTGACATTTCATAACTTTACACCTCTGCCACTATCGCTGCTATTCCTTCATTGCATCCATATATGTTTAACGAATAACGTGTAAACCAGTATTAGCAAAATAAGAATATTTCGATATAATATCAAAATTTAATTGGGTTTTTATTAGATAAAGATGCAGTATAATCATGAGTTGGTAAAGCCGTATAAAAAGCCAATGTTCTGTCATATTATCACCCATGTAATAAGCATATATAAGACTAAGTTACGAGTCTCTTATAATGTAACTAATGGCATTTTGGCTTATATTCATAAGGTATATCTTATTCTCAACAGAAACAGATTGAATATTAGTTGAGTAATTTTTGTTTAATTTAATATGTATGGATTGCAAGTTTTCTACATGTAAAAGTACAAGAAATAGTGATATAACTTACAGCGAAAGAAGAAACACATGCAGTATTGCTAACAGCTACTTGATCGTTAAAATATAGCTTACAGTATGTAAAAGACTATGCGAGAAATATAATATTGTTTTAAATTTACTGCTCCATTTAGCGTATAAACTGTAAGCTATATTTTAATGATCAACTAGCATTTAGCAATAATGCACGGGCTTCTTCTTTCGATGTAAGTTATATAACAATAACTTAGACACACACATGTCAATACTCTTTAATACGTAAAGTTATTTTATAACTATATGTGAATTGGCCATAATAATATATGCTTTTTATTTTCTTGTGATAAATCAACTGATATTTATATGACTAGATACAACTGACGTTTTATATGACTAGATCTAGGCAACACTATCGCTACTGTCCTTTCAATTCCATACTTATGTTTGACGAATAACATGTAAATCGGTACAAGTGAATTTTAACTTAACATATTTTAATTGCGAATGATTGATAGAAAAATGTTTAGATAAAGTAAAAAAAATTTAATTAGAGTTTATAAGATTTTTCATAATTTGTACGGTGTGTTTTGAATTGTTCGTAGAAGTATGATTAAGGAAATTAAAAAAAATTGAATATCAGACGAACTATCTTGAATGCACTTGTTTATTCCATCCTAACACCAGGCTGGTGCATCCAATATATTTACCTGATGTCTAATTTTTTAATTTTCTAACTCATAATTTGTAAGCTTATACTAATCAATTTTTCTAAAGTACATTATTCTCGACAAAAAAAGACTGAATATTAGTTGATTCAGTATAAAACAATAGAAAGCAATAAAGCATTTATAATTATTCCCAATTCACATATATTTATGAAGTATAACTTCAAAGACATTAAAGCGTATTGACATATACAGGTTTTTTTTATTTTTTTTTAAATTTAGTATTTATAATATTTATGATTTGTAAGTATTCAATATATAAAAGTAAAAGTTATTGTTATATAACTTACAGCGAAAGAAGAAACTCAGCACTGGTCATAAAATACTTTCTATATACCAAGCGTCATCCTTGGAAATATACATACAGATAAGTCAATCAAGCCATTCCCAATGACGGAAGCTACCCAGACAACCCCAGAAGAATCAACAGTGGATTAAGTAGCAATAGCAAACTATTAAATGTTGGAATGTTACTCACCAGTTGAGGAGACGGCAACAAACTTGCAAAAAGGGCTCTAATGGCATGAAGTCCAGGGATCAGGGAGTAGAAGTCACCACGACTGGCAGGGAAAGAAGAAATAGCTTTTCCCAGCCAAATACACAGATCCTCATAGCACAACAAGAAAAATGAAGAAGCATGAGTCAGAAGCAAAAATACATGAAAGTGTGAATGCACTGCTCTCACCTAGATGTAAACATAGGAAACATAACCACGAAGATGACAGCTATACTCTATAAGCCACGACGACGGAAACTCGGCACGACCTCGGAGATGACAGCGTGGCTGCAGCTGCAGAACGTCTTCCTCAAGGTAGAAACAGGAACCAGCCCCACACTTTCACGTTTGAACTTTTGTCGTCGGAACCATTGAAACGCGTGCCCATTAAAGCGTCGGTCGATACGGTATACGTCGGTCGATGACTGCTGGGCGCACATGTGCAAGAAAGCATGAGGCGCAGAGACAGAGCTTCATTTGCCACCCCCTCTCTCTCCTCTGCCCCTCACAAACTCTCTTTGTCTCTCTGATCTCTTTTTGCACATCGACATCCATAGTTGCCGTATCGACCGGCGCTTTAATGCGCACGCGTTTCAATGGTTCCGACGACGAAAGCTCAAACGTGAGAGTGTGGTGGTTCCTGTTTCTACGTCGAGGAAGACGTTCTGCTGCTGCGAACACGCTGTCATCTCCGAGGTCGTGCCGAGTTTCCCGCCGTCGAGGCCTATAAAGTATAGCTGTCATCTTCGTGGTTATGTTTACTATGTTTACATCTAGGTGAGAGCAGTGCATTCACACATTCATATATTTTTGCTTCTGACTCATGCTTCCTCATTTTCCTGGTTTTGTTATGAGGATCTGTGTATTTAGCTGGGAAAGCTATTTCTTCTTTTTCTGCCAGTCGTGGTGACTTCTACCCCCTGATCCCTGCACTTGATGCCATTAGAGCCCTTTTTGCAAGTTTGTTGCCCCCTCTCCTCAACTGGTAACATTAAAAAAAAATTCAAGAAAAAATCAAAAAAACCTGTATATGTCAATGCGCTTTAATGTATCTGAAGTTACTTTATAAATATATGTGAGTTGGGAATAATTATAAATGTTTTATTGCTTTCTATTGTCTTGTACTGTATCAACTAATATTCAGTCTTTTCTTGTCAAGAATAATGTACTTTAGAAAAATTGATTAGTATAAGCTTACAAATTATGAGTTAAAAAATTAAAAAAATTAGACATCAGACGAACTATTTCCTTAATCATACTTCTACAAACAATTCAAAACATACCGTACAAATTATGAAAAATCTCATAAACTCTAATTTAATGTTTTTACTTTATCTAAACCTTTTTCTTTCAATCATTCGCAATTAAAATATGTTAAGTTAATAAAATTCACCTCGATAAGATACTCAGCCAAGTATGAAAATTTTGATAGTACTGGTTTACATGTTATTCGTTAAACATAAGTATGAAATTGAAAGGACAGTAGCAATAGTGTTGTCTAGATCTAAAGTCATATACAACGTCAGTGTTCTTTCATACTGCTAAAAAAAATAAATTGAATATCAGTTGATTTATTACAAGAAAATAAAAAGCATATATTATTATGACCAATTTACATAATTATCTCCAAAACTAAATAAAAATATATTTTGAGTAGAATTTTTACATTATACTTATGTAGAAATCTACAACTTGCCTCTAAGTTTTTTCTATGATTTCTTATGGAGAACTTGGACGTTCGGGTCAAGGAAGTTGGAGAAGCTTCAGAAATTATTACCCAATAACCCAACAGTGCCTGACATCCTGTATGTCATACTATATGCCTTACGACTTATTCATATCTTAGTTAATTAATTCTGCCGAATACTTTTTAGTCTTTATTTTATTTGCCTTTTGTGGCAAGCCATCATTATTATTCCATTAATCTATAACGGGAGAAATTAGTTATTTCTTACGTAACTAAAATTTCCCCGTTATAAAATGAAGCCATTAAACGAAGTTTGATAGAAGCACTCCACACACAGAAAAGTTTATACAGAAGCAACGATGATGCATTACAGCCAACACCACTACAGACATCACTGCGTCTCTATTATTTATTCTATACTTTAATTTGACTTTGTAAGTACGGTAGTGCTTTTGTAATCGATTTAAGTATTTTCCCAACATAATATTCGTATCATTCTTCCAATACAAAATAAAAATGGCATTTTTTTATTATATTTTATAGCTATCTGAAGTCCTCATTGCGAGTCTTGTATAGCTCTGGAATGCTGAGCTTCTGAGCATTTTGGGTGCAACAGATCCACCGTTGGTGTCTCATACAGCAATAAGAGGTCCTTACAGATTTAGCTACGTTCTGAACTACTATACCAGAGCTACAGTAAAAGAAGAATGTGAAAATTTCGAATTTTGAAAAACTCGGCATAGAGGTGATGGTCAATCGCCGAGGCCGGGATTCGAACACGGTTCTGTATGGGTAAACAAACGTTCTGAGTCGAGAGTCTTAGACAATTGAGCTACCGTAGCTCTAAATGGCGTTTTCAACTTTTTTTTTTATAATTAACAACCGTTGAAATACTAATTTTCAGTAGCTAATGAGTATTTTTGTATGATTATTTTCTAGAAAATAATTCTAAAAAATCGAGTTTTTAACATAGGCACTTATGGTAGAGTGAGGTTATGTCGCCTTTGAAAGTAAAAATCCCTTATGAAACAGGCAGAAATAAGATTGAAAAATTTTCATTTTCATAGAAAAATAATGAAATAATAAAAAGACAGAGGGGCATTAGTCGCTTGTCAGGCATTTGGGAAAGAAGTAAATGAAAACGTAAACACAACATCAAGTTCGGGGAGAGAAGGGGACCCCTCTAGCCTCACCTCATCGCATGACACCTCTGATTCTCCTTAATTAGAGATTTAATCGCGTTGGATCTTGGTTACACATATAGAATTAGTATATTTCTTTTTTCCATAGAAAATGTTTTTGTTTTTATGCCAAAGATCTCAAATTACTAATCATAAGCTAAATTGATACAACTTCAAACATTATGCTCAAAGTCCTAACTAATCTAATTTTGGTAAAAGGTTTATATATACTAAAATTCAAACAGTGATACGACTTTCCCAACAACAGTTAACAGCAAGCACGTCCTCAAGTTTATTGGTTATCCTTCTTGATTTTCTGATGCATACATAAGCGCTTCGCAACAACAACTTCCTCATGCAGCTATAGTCACTATGTACCCACGCGTGCATGGAAGAACTTAGCTTTCAAAGACGGCAATACCACGTACGCAGAACATTTCCAGTTTGGCGTGATAAATACTTACAATCTGATTGACTACGAATGATTTCGATGAGGTAAGAGAGAGGGAGTATCCGTTGTCATTGACCACAGATTCAATTATTAGTGCGCGCTGCGCTAGGGAAATTGGGATTATCCACAGCGATCCACATGGGAATTCACGGTATATGAATTCATATCGTATCATCTGGGATTACGACTAGTGAGTTTTAAACTTTGTTATTTCTAGCCTCGATGAGTCTATCTATCAAAATTTCAAAAGTTTTCATGTTTGTTTTCCCTTTGTTTTATTCGATAGTTATTATTTTTATTATTAATTATTCAAAAATATCTTCAAAAGTTGTATAGATAATCATAATACATTCGAGAAGTCAACAAGTTTCAACACTAACCACTTCTCCTTCCTCAATAGTCAAAATTAAAATTTTGTTAAAAACATGTTAGAAATGTGTATCGAGACTTAAGGATGTTCAATGGTTACAGCAAAGTTAACAGACGTCTTTGAAATTTTAATATATCATTACTTAGATAAAATAAAAGCAGCTTGAATTTTTTCAATGTTTTATACTGACAATCCGATTTTGTGCGTTTTTTTCAATAATCCATTTTTAATTTTGCTAATGCATTTTTGCTTTTATGTTAATTTTTCAGTTTTGGCAATCCTATTTTGTGCGTTTTTTTCAATAATCCATTTTTAATTTTGCTAATGCATTTTTGCTTTTATGTTAATTTTTCAGTTTTGGCAATCCGATTTTCTGCATTTTTTTCAATAATAGAAATGTTGTTGATGACAGAAATTCTTTGTGCACTCAGGTAAAAATATAGTTACTGTTACAATAATGTATAGTGCAAAATCGTTACTACCTCATTTTATAGTGAACATTACTACATTATAGTTGTATTTCATATTATTATAGTTGAAACTACTATAATATAGTATATTTTACTAAGAAACATAAAAACTCTAATTATATTTTGACAACTAAACGATATAGTATTAGCGTCTACGCACATTTTTCTCGGTGTAGAAGTAAATTCTAAGAATGTTTTATTCTATTTACTGTTGAGAAAAACCCAAAGTTGGATGTAAGTACTTTCTTGCAAAATTCTATTACATCGAAGATTATAAGTAAGTTGCCTTACATAAAACATGTTATTAATTATATCAGAGTCAATAGAGTTGTGTAATATTTTAAAATATAATAGAAATGATAATGGTGTAAAGATTTGATCGTCGGAACATTTAAAGAAATAGCAATATTACTAAAATCATGGCCAAGTCTACCCATAGGAATAATAGTTTTAAATGCCAAATATCGTACAAATTTATTTGCAACAGATTCCAGTTTGTTGATTAAAATATTGGTGAATGGTAACCAAATTTGAGAACAATAGAGTAGATTAGGAAAAACTATAGAGTTAATTAAATGAATAATAACATTACTATCGTTCAAATCAACAGTTATACGTTTAATTAAGATAATGTGTACTTACCGACAAATTTTAGAACATGTATATCTTTTGCAAATAATAATTGAATTACTAAAAAAAAAAATTGAGTATAGTATTTATATATACGGAGCGCCTGACAGAGCTGTTTTTCCAAAAATCTACTCAGAATTTATTTAATTAAATAAAAGCCGCAATGTCGATAAGTAGGGATCTGTAATACTTCGAATTTTGCCAGTATTAAAACGAGCGTATCTCATGGAAATGCTGATAGAATCGCACAAAAAAAAATCTGAGCATAGTATTTACATACACGGAGCGCCTGACAGAATTGTTTTTCCAAATAAACGTTCGAATGTTTATGAATTAAATAATGAAATTGGGTTGATTTTGAGGTTCACATCGCCTTAAGCCTAGTAAATTGAAAGATTTAGAGATAACGTACTCCACATGTTGAAAGATAAAGTGTTGTCAAATAGGACACCGAGATCTCATTTAATGTATACGCGATCAATCTTGGCACCATTAATATTGTAGTCACAGAAAAGAGGTGATCGGCCTTTGTGAAAGGATATAACATTTATGCAATGAATTATCATCAAGTTGCAACAGCATGTAGCGTTTATAATTAAAAATTACTGCTAAAATTCAATGGCTATTATAGACTAGAGATGAAGGAATCTATAGGAGGGTTTAAAATATTGTTTTTGTGTATTCTTTCAATAGATATAACTGATTTCATATAAATTATACAAAAAATGATTGAACTTATTATATAAAAATCTATTTTTTTCAGTATTTGGCTGAGGCTTGCCCCTTAATTAGATTCTTAATGAATATATTGGAAATAGAATAGTAATCAATAACTTGAACGCGAAACACGAATATAAATCGAACGCGCTAAGGGGGGTTTTAGAGTGGAAAATTAACCAAGTCATGGGTCTCGTCGCTGTTTGAACGAAGTAATTAAATTAGTTGTTCATGCCGATGTGCAAATGCACCCGCTAGCGCATGTTGCTTTTAGGGATCGGGGGTAAATATGGAACTATATACGAAGCTTTTGACCAAATTCTCGCGCTGAAGTCATATTATTTGTTAGAAACACGCAACAGCTTAACGTTATTTTTTATCTTTTTCGCAATATCAACTATTTTATTCATTACTATCAATTACTGTAAAAAACTTTCTGCTTTTTACTGCATACTTCTATATTGAATTAATAGACGTAAATATTGTAGTATAATCGAATTTTATTTTATTTAATAATCTAAATTAATGAATTTTAATTATAAACATTACCAGATCTTTTTATTATTTTATTTTAAGTTAAAAATAAGTTGTAAAAATGCAAATAATTGGTTAGGAAAACGCAATTTATTTATATGTTGTTTATTGAAAGACGTAACATTAAAAAGAAATAGTCATAAGCACTTAAAACTTAACAATATTCTTTACTTGCGCAATGTTTCTTTATTAGACTTTTGAAGAAAAGTTGAGCATAAGAAAAGGAGTAATTCATATGCAGTTTTTCGCTCACTTTCTAATAACGTTCATGATTCTATCAATTTTATACATATTACATATAGAAATAAGAAAGAATAGAATAGTAGATATGAAGAAAGATAGAGGGGTCTAGAAGAAAGCTACGAGAATGCTCTATAGAAAATCTATGAATTTCATAGTTGATCCTCTTTACAAAAGACTATGAGCAAAACAAACCACTTATCGTACATATCGCGATACTTACATCGATTTTTGGTAGTAAAGGCAGCACACCCTTGAAAATTCACGTGTTCTTTTTTCCTGTATTTGTTAAATTCTGTTTTATACTATTGACCTTTTAATTACATTGGTATTGGCTATTTGACTCAAGTGTATCGAACAATGCACTTCAAAAATGCAATTTTCGAGCGTTAACAATTTCAAACTCCAATGGCAATAAAAGAGTAATTGAAGTACTATATACACTGACGATGCAAAAGTTGAATATTTAAGCCTCCTGGGCTACGTAACGTGATATTTCGTCGACAAATAGACGTATTTTCCATATACATATATGAGATAATTCAGAATTTATTTCAACTTTTTGCGTCCCCAAAACCCGGTCAAAATTTTTTTAAGGCGCACCTTCCGGGCGCGGTTTTTCTTCTTTCTTATGTCACAAAATGTACGGAGAAAATCATGTACAATTAAAAACGTCTTTGTCTCACATTTTTTTTTTCAAAGTTGAAATTTTTCTAAAACATGGCAAAAAAGCCCTTGTTTTTTAAATCTTATCCATTTAGACCAGAAACGATTTACTCAAAGTTTCAAAAAAGAAATTGAAACTAGAAAGAGCTTTTATTCCCTTTTTTGAATATTAAAAAATGTCGTTTCCTTCAAAAGTTATAAGGGTTTGAAGATGAACGTCGAAAAGGCGTAAAAATGCACAAATCGCAGGAATCGGCAACATCGACTTTGAGAGCATTTTTATGCCTTTTCGACGTTCAACTTCAAACCTTATAACTTTTGAAGGAATCGACATTTTTTAATTTTCAAAAAGGGAATGAAAGCTCTTTCTTTCTAGTTTTAATTTCTTTTTTGAAACTTTCAGTAAATCATTTCTGGGCTAAATGGCTGAGATTTTTAAAAAAATGTCTTTTTTACCATTTTTTTGAAAAATTTCAACTTTGAAAAAAATGTGGGACAAAGACGTTTTTAATTGTACATGATTTCCTCCGTATATTTTGTGACATAAGAAAGAAGAAAAACCGCGTTTGGAAGGTGTGCCGACCGGTTTTGGAGACGCGAAAAGTTAAAATAAATTTTGGATTTCCTCATATCTATCAATGGCGCAGGAGGGTCAATTAAAATTTATCAAATTTATAATTATATTGAAAAATTTGTAACTCTGAACAAAATTTGAACACTTTTTATATAACCTAAGTAACAAAAAATTTAAATTAATGCAGCTAAAAGTAATGGAAAATAAAGTTACCGATTGAGTTTAAAATTTGACGAAATAATATTACGATCAATTAGAAGTATTACATTTACAAAGTCAAAAGTGAACATTTCAAAATTAATTTGATAAATTTTCAAAAATCATATTGAACTTTATATTGTAATTTTATGCGTATTGAATAGAAAATTATTTAACGCTATATTCCATCGTAATTCATTATTTAGCTCGTCGTGAGTTCAGAATCGATTTCACTATTCATTCCAGCGTACACCCAACTTCCCCGTTTTCTCTTCCTCTCTACCCCCCCCCCCTTCTGCCAAAAAGAAAATCCCCGCATGGGCATTCTCTCTCATTCCGCAGAACGCAAACGGAAACCACAAATAAACCATCGTCCCGACCGCACGAGCATACGTAAACACGCGCCAACTCTCCTCGCATATACGTACCGTCAGATAAATATTTTGCCGATCAGTCCCACCGCAATAAATCAACTCTCTCGTAGTCACATGCAAGCGAACGAATCGATACATTGTGATCCTAAGTAATTGTGTTGCAAAATATTATCGATCTGTTAATTTAATATCTAGCGGATAATTCAATATTTAGTCAGATTCGCAGGGGCGGTTGCAAGAGTGGGTCGCATATACGTACGCGTGGCGAGTGATCCAGCCGTTAATGAAGTACGAAAACAGTATTTTCGTCCTTCAACAGAATTGTAACAGAGCGTTCGTTGCTACTCCCAATCATAATTGGATAGCAAGAAAAAAAAAAAAAGGAATGTCGGCCACGAGAATTTGTGACTTTTTTGAATTTATCAAATAATTGTGTTATTTCGTTCTTGTTGATTAATTCGATGATATTTTGGAAAAGCTTAATTTATTAAATGAGGAGAAGGAAAATTAATCACCTAGGATGTAATAGTATATTATGCTACAAGTGCGTCAAATAGCCACGAGTTGCGTACACTGAAAAAAATTTTACGTTGTGAGAACTGAAAGTACGGCTCTGACAACGATACTTTTTGGCTGATTCTCTTTTCGCTGAATTTTTTAGGTGCAGTAATTGTATCGGTACAGCTGTGAGAGCCGTACAAGATACACTGAAAGCACTAATGTATAGAGTTCTTTTGTTGAAGCATTAAATAGGTTATGATTCGACATACGTACATATTTTTTATTAAAATAATCTCGATTGATAAATACACTGGATTACAGATGAAATACGCAAAAGCGGATTGCGAACATGCGGTTGATTTGCGGATTTTATGACTTTTTGGGGTTATAACATAAACGTTGGCTTCGCATTGTAGTGTTGTCAACTAAATCGTACCGTTGTTAGAGCTGTACAAATACATTTTGCACATCTGACCAATAGTGCCGTTACATTATACAACTAAATAAACTGCTTCAGCCGTCTGTAAGGGTAAATGATTAGTATAAATAGTGCTAGTTCAGCAAATCGAAACTATGCTTTCTACAGCCTAAAATTTTTTTCAGTGTACGATATTTTTTGTATTGGTATGCGTAAAGTTTAACTTTACACACTGATTTTAGTATACAAAGTACTATTTTTGTAATACTATGCGTGAAGTTTAAAAGTATGTATACACAGTGTTAAAGAAATATGCACACTAATACAAATAAAGACAGTGTTCGATACTTGGACAAGAAATCCTGCACTACATAACCCTTGCATCGAAAACTGATATTATAGGTTAAAGTGAATTTAAAATAATAAATAATACACCTATTATAATTTCACTTCCGCTGTCAATTTTAAACTGAACATTTAAATATATTTATAGGCAATTAGCATGAAAATATAAATACATTCAACCATGTGTGCACTAATGAATCATTTCTCTCCATAAATCGTAACATATTATACGATACTACGAACCAGTCAAAGAGTGAAAAAGGAGGATTATAGGAGCACACATGAAAAGGAGGAGGGAGTCAACGCGAAATTCGAGTTCGTACAGCACTCGCGTGCGAAATGTCCTTCCTCCCCCTCGTCCCAACCACCGGAGTCATTAACAATGGAACATCCGGTGCTGGTTCCGTGTAAACAAGCTCGCCCGCTCACACTTCTGGACTCTAGCTTCTGCCCTCTTCTTTCCACCCGTATCCCCACTTCCTCGCTCACTCTCTCTCTCTTTCCCGCTCTCATTCTCTGTCTCCCCCTCTCTCTAACGCGCGCTCGTCCCCATTGAAGCGTCTGAAAAGCCTCGTAAAGTACCCACGACGATGACGACGGCGGTGGTGGCAACGACGGCGACAGCGTTGGTTACTGCGTCTCTTCATTGCGGCCGCTCTACAAGCAGGGCCTGAATATTTGATTGGCAATTTCGCGTCGCGACAAAAGAGAGACGGCCAGCGGCCGCCTACAACTTCTTTGTTCCAACTCTCCACGCCTCCCGTGAATGCGTCTGCGACTTCGCATTCAGCTGGCGGGCCGTTCTTGATCCCGCCTTTGTCGCGCACGCGTGCGCCTTTAAACAATACGCGCTCCGCTTCTTTCACCGCGTCTTATCGCAAACGGATGATCCCATTTCTAGCGAGAGGACTCCGCATGTATCCTGCCTGCCGTTCCCGCTTCGCTCTCAAGGCTCAGTCTCACCCTCTCCCCCTCTCGCTCTCTTCCATTCTTCGTAGTAAATAATTGTTTGCTTTTTATACTGTGGTACGTGCGAGTTGAGCACACGTGCGCCGAGGGAGTCCACTGTTGATTCTGGAAGATTGTCTTTGACAGAGTAATAGCTTTTCACGATTAGCTCTCGCGCGTTTCCGCCCCGATACACGTGCCCCTGGAAACATATTCGGGCTTAGTTTTCTTTTTTACTTCTGTTTATTTTCTGGATCATTCTCTGGACGAATATTTGTGTTAATATTTCTGATTGATAAGGAGGCGATTTACTTTGGTTTTATATTTTTCATAGAAGTAAATTTGTTCTTAGGCATGAGTATTTTTGAACAATTAGTTGGAAGAATTGTTATTTTTCTAGGTTACTCACGCCAAAATATTTCTTGAAGAAAAAAAATTATTTTAAAAATAGTTTGTCTGATTGTATGAAGCTATGGAATTTATAATATATGGAAAATAATCCAATTTTCTCGACAAAGATTGAATTCAAAAAATTATTTACTGGTATATTTTTGAAAAAGAGTTTCCAATTGACGGAGTTCATACTGTCTTCTACAACTTGTATTAAAATTAAATCTCTCAATATATATAATTCAATATTCTAAAAATTTTTTAAACTTATCATATTTATGTTCAGAACTTCTTGACAAAATTATGAATCATAAGACAGCTAGTTAAATTTAAGTTGAGAAATAAAACCACACAAATATTTATAAAAAAATAATTTTAATAATTGATTAAACGAATACGAGGTAACACAAAGATAAACTGGCAAAAGGTCCGATAAAATTAAAATTAAGAATAATCTAGGTCAATTAAGAAGACTTCATGCAAAGAATGGCGAATGCTCGGTCTACAGAAAATATGGCACTTAATGCAATGAAAACATGGTAGGGCGCGCCATTCGTTTCGCCCAGTCGTTTTCTCTCCTTTCTCGCGGCGTGGAAATTAGGACTGTTTTTAATTAAAGCAAAGGAGATGTAATTTTGTTTGTCTCTTTTTCTTTTTTCGCCCCCGTCCCTCTCCCTCGACCTCCTCTCCCCCTCTCTTTCTCTTGCATCGAAAAAAAAAAGAAAAAAGGAGAAGGAAGATGAAGACTTTTCTAAAGGAAAAAAGACCGCCTTTTTCCTCGCGCTTTACTGATTTTCATACCACCTTGTGCCCACCTGCCTTTTTTCTTTAATTTTCGACATTCTACAAAGAGCAATTTAGCAGGTATTTATTTTCTGTCCTTTTTTCCTATATTTTAATTAAAATTCTGTATTTAAGAAATTTATAAAATGCTTTCTAATTAGTTGATTGGACAGATAATCGTTTTAACTAATAAAAATTTATAAATAAAAAGATACAAATTAACCATTTAAAAAATGTTATACGTAATTGTACATAAAATAAATAGGAATACTTTGAGCTCTTTTAATGAAATGTTTTCATAGCTGGTAAATTTTTAAATAGTACTCGTCAAAAATTTTTTGAAAAATTTTAAAATATAATGAATTTACTGGAACTTGCTAAGTGTGACTGGCATTAAATTAATTAAATTGAATAAGAGCATTAACACTTTACAAAAAGCAACGTTAATTTTCTGTTAAGCTTCCGCTTCTTTGTTTATCATATTTCTAATATTCTTTTAATCTCAACATAATTCTTTAGAACGATACACAATATATTCTTCCCACACAATAAAAATGGTTGGTTCCAGTAACCAAAAAATGGTTGGTTTCAGTAAGCAAACAATTGGGTACTGCATCCATCTGAATTGGTAAAAAAAACACAGAATTAACAGGATAGTTAGTACAACCAAGAGGATAGATTGTATAACCAACTTAATAGTTACAGCACCGTAAAAATAGTTGGTTAGAATAGACCATCCTTTTTCCGTATAGGTAATGCCTTCTTAATTGGAAAAGAAAAGTGTCAACGACTTGATAGTATATAACACAGAACGTTAGAAAATGTACAAGTAGCTCAGGGAAACTAAAGGTACAGTTGTAATAAAAACAATGAATAATATATCAGTAAAATAATCGCGATTTCATCGTTCATCTTTCAGTTGTAAAGATTGAGAAAAACGATTCTCTTAATATTTTCTTTACGATATATAATAATTAATTTTTGAGTTATATTAGTTGTCTAGGTTGCTAAATAATAGTTCTAAGGACACCTGTTCATTCTCGTTTGATTTTCTCTTTATTTATAGAGAGAAATTACAATTTTCATTTGTATGCGAGAAAACGAAGTTTTCTTTTTATAGAAACAAAAACGCTCTCCATTCAAATCAGCGTTGCTCTCCAAGCAGTTTATTACTTTGAGCTAATCATCATTCACTAAACATCACGCTAAACGCAATTACGTAGCGCTCGCGTTCCCGAAAAAACCGCGCAGCTTTATGGATCCCGTTGAATAATCATTGCCGCCGCGCGCTTTCTCACTCTATGTGCACTCGATCTTGCTGAATAAGCAAAAGAGCTCCGCCGCATGCACGCGCCTTCGACTTTGCGCACTGAGCTCTTGAGCATCGCGCGCTGCGCAAACTCAAACAACTTTATAGAAACAAGCAGTTACAGTCTCGGCGATATATTCATACAGAGTGAATTAACAAACTCAAATTCAACTAAGAGAACGCGAGGGGAGAGAGAGAGAGAGAGAGAGAGAGAGAGAGAGAGAGAGAGAGAGAGAGAGAGAGAGAGAGAGAGAGAGAGAGAGAGAGAGAGAGAGAGAGAGAGAGAGAGAGAGAGACAGAGAGACAGAGAGAGAGAGAGAGAGAGAGAGAGAGATGTATTTAATTTGCTTATTTAATCGAAAGCAGGAATTAACCGATAAAATATTTTCTCATTTTATTGTATCCGAATGAGTTTGGAAGTACGATGGTATTTGCAGTCATATTTCAGAGAATGTAATATTTATAGCCCACAATCGACCATAAATAATCATTGCACATTCTATCAAATGATAGTTTGGATTTATAGTTCCATATTAACTGCTCTGTTAATGCGAATTGATATACTTTTATAACCATATTTAATACGGTACAATAGTTTACAATTGTAATTTGCGCTAATATTAGAATCATTGAAGGCTTATTATTATACAACTAATGGATGGAGACCAAACATTCATTTTACATGGTTGCAACGGTTAAAACTTGAAAGAAAGTTTTTTTTCAACCCTTTATTTAAAAAAGTAATAATGCTTGCCGTCTTTGGGTGTAAAAGGTCAAAGATACAAGTAAACCATAAAATTTTAAATTTGCAAAAGCTTTAAAACAATACAACTACTTTTCCCCAATCAGAGAAAACAGCACAATGTTCGCCGAAAATGCTAAAACGCAGAAATGCGTGCATTCGGCATCGGCGAGAGGCAACGTTGCAACAAACAACCTAACAACAACGTTGTACACGGGACAAAAAAAAGCAAAATGCTAGAAAAAAGCGTTACGCGCGCGAACAGAGGCGGATAGAAACGAGGGACGGTTGCCCACGCTTTAATCGAGCTTCGGTGGGTTCAGGATGAGCTTTGGGGCAATTGCAAACTCTCTCTCTCTCTCTCTCTTTCTCTCTGTCTCTCGCATGCGCGTGCTCTTGCTCTCTCGCATGTAAATTCTCTGTCTCGCATACACATGTCGGATTAATCGGTTCGACAATCGACTACGTAATTAAATAAATTGTAGATCCCGTTTTTCACGCATTTTTACCAGACGTATGTTCACCAGGTAGGTCGTATATGAAAAGCGCACACACGTTACGGAGAATGGACTTGTCAACAGGATGAATTAACAATTCTTTGGGGCGTTGTCCGCCCGCCTGATATTGCCCTCCCGTTGACGAGAATAATACGAGGCGCGCGCATAGTAACACCGCGCCACACACGCTCAGTTACATTTTAGGCTGATTGGTTCTTCGCTATTTACACCGTTCGGTATGCCTATATCTGCCCGGGCCTGGCTTCTCTATAGCGGTGAGTTGAATAGATCGAGCGCGTAAATGCACAATGTAAGAGCGGATGCGTTACACGATGATTTCGGCAAGATAATTAAGCCAGCTGGTTCGTTATGTTTGAATACCAGTAATCGTTCCATCCCAGGTTCAATCGAATTTGGAACTTATATTGTGAATTTTAGAAACACGAAGAATTCACTTGTTTTTTATATTTAAATTACTAGTGATCATCGAATTCAATATTTGCCTGAGAAACAGTTAGTTTTTACTGGGAATGTCTAAAAATTGGACACATTTGTTGTCCAGTTCTGTACGGTGATAATAGTACATTATGCACCAAGGGAGGGAAGTAAGACATCCCAACCCGCGTGTGATATTAACGGTAAACACGTGGGTTGAGATGTTCTACTTCCCTCCCGTGTTGCGTATACTATTTTGTCTCATGTATTCCCTGGAGGAAAGTATATTATTGTCTTTTCACCCTGATCTCAGGGTCTTAAGTGCCACATAACCTCACTCCTAAAACTGCGAGGCTTATGCACGTTTCTAATTTTCTGCCGACTAGCGCCGCCTGCAGGTGATTTGCGGCTCGAGCGGCAGCGAGGGCTGCAACATGCAGGCGGCGCCAGCCGGGCCGAAAATTAGAAACGCATTACCGCAGGAGACATTTTTCGCACGAGCGAAGCGAGTGCGAAAAGTCGAATGCGGTAAAAATCACCTTACGCACCAGTGTCGTACCGTATTTTACACCACGAGAGCCGAATAATCATATTAAAGTTATGATTTTGAGGTTAGAGTGGTGTAAAATGCTTTTTCTCGCGTCATATTCCCATTTTTCGGAATAAAACAACAGAAGAAAATTGCACAATCTAGTTTTGAAATACTGTCACGGAGGTTTCCATCGATGTTTGTACAACGTAGAAGACGAGAGACCGACGACTCAGCAAAAGAACAACTGGCTCGCGATGTACTCGTTATGCCATCGCGACAGTAGCTCCGTGGTTGAGCGCGAGACTACAAACTGCGGGTTCGTGAGTTAGCGTCCCACTCGTCGCATATTTTTTCACACTTTATTATTTAATTTTCACGTACGAACAATACGTACTCAAGCTAGTTAAATTGGAAAGCATAAAAAAATAGTTTACCTTTTTTTAGTTATGAAATGATCAATAACGTAATATTTGTTGTTATTATGGGGGTTGTTCAACATTTGGATGACCATTGTAGCCATTATTGTCACGAATAAGGTATTTTTCCTAGCCATTTTCTAGGTTCACGACCATTTCATGTGGACGAATTTCTACCAAGAATCATGCGAGTATATTTGTTTTTTTTTTTTCAAGATGCACTTGAATCGGCACAACTTGACGAGGTTTGAACCTTGATCTGACTGGTAAGAATTCGACACTTGATTGAACCATTCAATTTTACAGGGTGTCCAAAAAGTTCCGGAACGGTCTAATAACTCGTTAGGAAAAAGTTTTCGCTGAAAACACTAGATGGGGAGGATTTAAGATTATGAAAAAGTTATCAGGCAGAATTTCCGTTTTTTGGGACCTACTAAAATTTTGGGCCTTGTGAGTCCCAAGTTCAATTTTATAAATGGGAATCCCTATTTTTTACTCCAAATTCCTGCTCAGCGTCAAATTTTACGTTCAGATAGTCTTATTAATGGCATCCTTCGTCAATTTTCGGGCCTTTTGGGCCCAATGTATGTTTTTTCTTGTAATAATGTGTTATTTTAGGTGGATAGTGATTTTACATCATACTCTTATATTTTAGTCAGAAACATTGAGGTTAAGGTTCCAACACCTGTTTTGGGCCTTACGGGCCCAATATCTTACAAAAGTGTCATTTTGAGTGATAAGTGATTTTGAGTCCTATTATTGTTTCCTATACATACCACTTAAAAAATCCGATATTATTCCTATAAGACCCAAAATAGGTTTTGGGGACTTAATCTCAATGTTTCTCACTAAAATGTAAGAGTGTGATGTAAAATCACTATCCATCTAAAATAACACATTTTTACAGGAAAAAACATACATTGGGCCCAAAAGGCCCGAAAATTGATGAAAGATGGTATTAATAAGACCTATCTGAACGTAAAATTTGACGCTGAAAAGGAATTTGGAGTAAAAAATAGGGGTTCCCACTTATAAAATTGAGCTTGGAACTGACAAGGCCTAAAATGTTAGTAGTTCCCAAAAAACGGCAAGTCTACCTGATAGCTTTTTCAAAATTTGAAATCTTCCCCATTTAGTGTTTTCATCGAAAATTCTTTCCTGACGAGTTATTCGACCGTTCGGAACTCTTTGGACACCCTGTATACACGTATGTTGTATATACATTATTCTATACAATTTTTATTAATATGGGATACTAATAAAATTTTAGCGTTGCCAATATTTGAGAAACCGTCAATAAATTTTAATTTTGTAAAGTTTAATATTATTGTTCTTTTGGTAATTTTTGGTCGAAGCTACGTAGATTAGAATATATACATATTTACTCTTTAAATTAAATAATATAAGTAACATCCAAAAACTGTTAAAATATGACAAAAATAAGTTTTCCTAATTGGGTTTAATCATTCTCGATAGCTTATTTGTGTATTTATTTACAACAAAGAAGCAAAAATAGATATGTTGATTACCGTCTTAAATATATTACGCCTACGTCGTAAGAGTAAAAAATACATTGAAAACACAAATTTTCTATTAGATAATACTCACGAAAAAAGCAGACGCTTGCAAAGACTAACTAACGAACTTTTAATAGTTGTTCGCTTTAAATATTTACAATGCCAATAATACAAACCTATCATTTTCATGTGAAAGACGATCCGGCGAGCTTATCAAATAGCTATCAATTTATGACCGGACCTTCTTTGCGATACTTCTGTGTTCATTCCTGATAGACGACACATCAGTAAATAAAAATGAAACACTTGGTGTGTTTCTTTTACCTTCGGACTAACGAAAAGAAC
The DNA here is from genome assembly GCA_036365515.1 of Torymus aiolomorphi. Classification (NCBI taxonomy): domain Eukaryota; kingdom Metazoa; phylum Arthropoda; class Insecta; order Hymenoptera; family Torymidae; genus Torymus; species Torymus aiolomorphi. Next base: position 195,690,537 of record CM070875.1, on the reverse strand, counting down.
GAGGCAAAATAGATAGATTAGTTTCAGATGTCGTGATCGATGTATACATTGTACTTCGGATTCATCTTAGAGTCGTAGTGTACGCATCCAGCTATACATTCATATAGTTTGTTACATTACAAAGTATATCATCATCGTATCTGAAAAACAAGTTAATATATTGAAAATGATCTAAGCTATACTACTAATTTTGCGCCAATCATAAGGAAAAGTATCAGAATCTCGGTACGTCTCCGGAGAAAATGCGTGCAAAACGTACGCATGAATCGCACGATATCTACTCACTTCTTCGCGAAAACATCAAAGCTCTTGGCCGTCGCACGCGATGCGCCTCTGCTCTCCTCGCGCACTTCAAGGGGCTTTGGCCAACTCGAAGAAGCAAGATCTCTCCCCCCTTCCTCTTGTCGAATAAGATTAGGTTCTCAGCTGGAAAGGAGCGGTCGACATCCGTACGAAAGTTTACGGTATGGAGCTAGAAGGGGGTAGTAGGTACATCTATGATGCAATCTAATTTTGCTGCAGCTCAAAGGCGACCGCGAACCCTCGCGGCTTTTAATGAAATGTCCTCGAAATGGTCCTCGTCGACGCAGCGCGAGAGAAAGCGAAGCCGGCGGATGGACGATGATTATACTCCCCCACGCCTCTCTCTCTCTCTCTCTCTCTCTCTCTCTCTCTCTCACGCTTTCTCTCTCTCTTCTGTGTTAATTACCAGTTTCTCGCAGAGAACGCGTATTACGCGGGTTCAGTCGCGTAGCTACTTGGGTAGTCTGGGTAGTCTACATGCTTTAGGGTGCAAGAGAGTAGAGCGAGGATGGCAGTAGGTTCTAAGTACGAGAACTTTGGCACATTTAAAAGTATTTGTGGTGTGAGTGCATCGAACGTCACAGGAGTATAAACTCATTAGAAATATAGATAGGTAAAGAGGATCCTCATCGATTTAGAAACAATACGGAATATTCTAAATCGATAGCTAAATAAACATGATTTGTTGAATTTGTGAAAAGTTCTTTACGAAACCATAATTTTCATAAAGATAATATTTATAACTAATTTTGTGTTTCAAAATAATTCTGGTAATGAGATTTCAATTGGTTAATTTTCAAACTATAGATACTGTTTTGAATTCATTTAGTTCCAGTTAATTATTTATTATAAATTACATACTTATAATGATGAATACTATTAGAAATCGATAATACTAATAAATGAATAATCTCTTCGTTATATATTTATATAATAATGATAAAATTATTAGCGCGATTAGAAAATGAGTTCAAAATCGTACATAAATTATTACTTTTCTTATGCTCAACTCATGTATAACTTTTCTCATTATTACTTTTGTAATAATGTTCAATTGTGTATAAATTTGGAGAATGATGACGGATACGTAGTAAATAGAGGAATGCATTGCAACGTATAAGAGCAATTGCTATTGTGTAGAGTTTGTCAAAATATGAAATTAAAACAAATTTGTCGGAGGAATTAGTGGAAGGAAATGTGAAATAAATAATAGTGAAGTTTGATAAAATAAGTAGAAAATTCGAGATTTCATGCGACATTCAGTAGTAAAAATTGTAAAAAAATAACTTTTTACATATTTCCTATTTTATTTACATGGTAAAATTCTTTGTAGGTACTTTAGGGGATGCCTTATACCCGCAGAGTTTTCTGCTGTACCGACCACAATGTTTTTAATTAAATATTAATTGTTATTAACTTTTTCTTAAATTCTGAGAGCCGACACACATATATGCAAGCTTATTATCTAATTCCCGGTCAAATTTCAGATAAATCTATTGGAAAGTAAAGACAAAATTTGAAAAATCACAACGTTTCATAACATCATATTAATCCCAAAATACGATATCTTGCGATTTTCAAATTTCGTCTTTATTTTCTAATAGATTTATCCGAAATTTGACCGAGAATTAGATGAAAAGCTTGCCTACGTGCGTCAGCTCTCAGAATTAAAGCAAAGGCTAATAACAGTTAATATTTAATTAAAAACATTGTTGTCGGTGCGACAGAGAACTATATCGGTATAAGGCATCCCCTTAAGTTCGCATGCATTCCTTATGCTCTCAGTAGTTTTATACATTTCTGATTGATATTTATCTGCACATGAAACCCGTGGGCATCGTCCTTTGAAAATTCACAATTATTAGTCATAGAAAAAAGTATGGTTTACAATTAAGCTCTCTCTCTCTGTCTCTGTCTCTCTCGCTCTCTCTTTTCCTCTCCCACTCCCTCACCATCTCCCTTCCCCCGCTCTCTCTCCCTTTCTCATTTTTCACGGCACCTGAGAATTTATTTCAAAAGAAAAACAGCTCTAACCGACTAAAAAGAACAGAGATACAGGCACAAAAATATCCAATGGCCGCGAGCGATTCTGCCTGACGTCGCTAGTGCACGCTTCGCAATCTGCGATATTGTCCTGCAGTCCGCTTGCACGACGATAATCACTTACGAGAAATATAGGGGCAAGTGAGAAGAGAAGTTCATTTAGTTTTAACCAAGTTCCCCGCATGCAGGACCAATTTGCAAAATACTATAAACCTCGTATACTGCCGATATCTAACGGAAGGGAATGTATGATGCGGAGACATTGTTCGCCACTGGCCACGGAAAAGAGAGGATATCAAAAGTGGCGGCGTGGATAGAAGAAGAAAGTGGGAAACTTAATGGAATATAGAATGTAGAGTTATGAGCTAGAGGTGGGAAGCAGGAAAATATTGAGATTTTGACGCTTTATCAGAATAACAGTGAGAACGAGTCTCCGGCACTTATGGGCAATATTTAGGCAGTAAATAATTGTAACTAATTCTTAGTTTACAAAATATTGTAAAATGATTATGTTTTATAAGACATACAATTTAAATGACTGAAGATCTTTAAAGAATAGTTGTAAATATGTTTATCATTTTAAATATGTAATGGACAAGCATGGGATATCAAATAGCATTTATAATATTTTATATCACTATTTTGAGAATAACAAAAATATAAAGTTCAAGGAAAGAACATTGCCCACGCCGCATAAAAAAATCATAGGGAGCGCAATCTTCGAAACCTATTGTCCTACCCTAAATGTCCCTTAAAGTTATATGGTATGACCAGTCCCAGCATTTGCTACTATTTAGTAATATTATCGAAACAGTGCAATAAAACATGTAGCTCCCCCTAAAAAGACCGCTGCCAATTTATTGGCACGTAGCTTCCTCCAAATGAATTTATCGCTCCTATATGTATAGTATATAGTTAAAATATAAAATATGTTTATTCATTCTACATCTTTTTTCAAAGATTTACAGCTTCATTAATATTTACAAAAATTACACATATTTTCTTATTCTAGAAATCCTGTATTCGCTGCCACTGACATTATGACAACACATAATTACTATGTTAAGATATTAATAATAAAGAAAACCAACCTACCCGAAGCGTAACTAACACACATTCACTATACCATCTATAAGAACCCCTTTTCTACATTCGTATTACCTGACAATCATTGTGGTACATATTCTGTCTAATAAATGATGTTTTTTGATGAAATTTCACATATATATTGCCTATACCACACACAAAATTGTCTATAAATTTCATGTTTCCATTTATAGAAGAGAGAACCTGATTAATATCGAAGTACAGCCAAAAGTATTGTTCAATGTATTAAATTTCTCGGCGTGTAATTAATTGACCAACGTATCTGGCCAATTTCATGTTTAGGCGAAGCGTGCTGTTCTTATTTATATTTTTCCATTTTTTATTTCGAAATAATTATGCTATGCGAGCCTGCAACTCCCTGAAATAATCGTTGATTTGCACCACTCTGCACAATTTCCCAGGATCCAACTTAAGCATGATTACTCTCTGAGACAATGTGAATGTTTTCCGCTTTATTTCATGAAATACAACCCCCTGAAAAAGTCTTTGATTTCCACCCCTTTGCACAATTTTCCAGCATCCAACTTAAGCATCATTACTCCCTGAGTCAATGTGAATGTTTTCCTTTTTATTTCATGAACATGCCTTAATTGTAATTATTTATTTATAAGTAATTATGCTACGAGAGCCTTCAACCCCCTGTTAAAGTCGTTGATTTGCACCCCTTTCACTACGCTCGCTCGGGCAATGAACTCACTTGCGGGAATAATCTGTGACTTTAGTCCCTTGTTACATAATGTACTATTTGCTTTCGTTTCAACTTTTCTATGCACACAATTCTATCCAGCTTCTTTTAAGGGCTTCACCTAAATATTTTATATATTTCAGGAAAACTTGTTGACTTTGAGCTAATGGTTGTCTTTCTTCTAATTTTGTATATCTTTTCTTGCCACCTTCTCTTTAGAAGATTAATAATAAAAATTATTTTTAAATTAATAAAAACGTATAATATGCATTAAATGATTCTAAACCAAATGAAAATTATTTTGTATATATATAAATATATGAGAAATTCCTGGGAAATTTCCCTTTTACGTCGCCAAAAAAAATGAAAAAATTTTTTGAATGCACACTTACCACACAAGGTTTTTCTCGTTTTTTGAACCTTACAGAATGTGAAAAAACGTGTGTTCCAAGCCGATTGAGTGGTATCATTTTTTTACAGCACTTTTAATTTTTCTTATGGAAATTTAACATGGGAAAAATGAGTGAAAAGTTGTCATTGATGATGAACCAATAAAAGCTATTGAAGAGGCCAAACCAAAATCCACAAAAAAGCGATTAAAGTTGAAGAATAGAGCTTTAATTTGAGAGGGCAATCGTTAAAATCAGTCGATTCGGTGCAAAGCTCCGTGAATTTGAAAATGAATGAAAAGTGCGAAAAATGACGAAAATTTTCAGAATTACGATGATTTGGCAAAAATCGCTCATTTTTGGTCATTTTTTGCCATTTTCAACTTCACGTAGCTTTGCACCGAATCGACCGATTTTAACGATTGCCCTCTCAAATTAAAGCTCTATTCTTCAACTTTAATCGCTTTTTTTGTGGAATTTGGTTTGGCCTCTTCAATAGCTTGTATTGGTTCATAATCAATGACAACTTTTCACCCATTTTTCCCATGTTAAATTTCCATAATAAAAATTAAAAGTGCTGTAAAAAAATGATACCACTCAATCGGCTTGGAACACACGTTTTTTCACGTTCTGTAAGGTTGAAGAAACGAGAAAAACCTTGTGTGGTAAGTGTGCATTCAAAAAAATTTTTCATTTTTTTTGGCGACGTAAAAGGGAAATTTCCCAGGAATTGCTCATATATATAATCTGCTCAATGTCATAATATAAGTCAAGGACATCATTACGGACGAATGATATCGATCATTCGATCTTTGGCAAAACGGTATTACATTATTTCGATATTGCAGTACTAGGGCATATTTACATTTTTCAGATCAATAAATATACTCTCGTCAGTTATTTTTGTTATTGTATTATACAATGCATTTTCGACTCCACTATAATGGCCATTTTCTTACTCGAAAAGCGGGACAAAAGTAGCATTTGATTCCCTGTTATACATTATTCCCTCATTACAGGAAAGAAAATAACCGTCCACCGCCAGCATCGCGGTATATTTAAAAACATTCTCTCATGTAGTCCAACTTTTCTAAGTTAACAAAGTGGCCACAGTTGGTTCAGGAATAAAGTTCTATATGCAACACGGGAGTGAAGTTGATTATTTTCTCAATTTCCCTTCCTTCGCTCGAGCAGTAAACCCATCAGCGGCAATAGTCTGCGACTTTACTTTCTTGTTGCATAATAAACAATTTAGGCGTGGATGCAAGTGCGTGTGTGTGCGCGTAATTATTCAAAAATATAGGTAACAATAAATATTGAAATAAATGTTAAAAACATTGTTAAATTTTTAGTCGCATTATAAATGGTCTAATATTATCAAAGGATAACGCTGATTGTATGTTGTTTAAAGAAAAAGGAATCTGCTTGTGCTATTAAAAATTGGAATCCTAAATTGATTACTATTGTTTTAAGTTTTGTTTTAATATTTGTTGAGATGAATATGTAACCAAATTTTCAAATAAATTAAAATGACATATTGAATTTATGTAAAAGAATTGATGTGTCTATGTAACCCAATATTCAAAATATGAATATTAAATTTTATAAAACAAATATTCAAAATATGAATATTACATTTTATAGAACAAATATTCAAAATATGAATATTACATTTTATAGAATATTTACAAATTGTATAGGTTTTATGAATAAACATACATGTTTGTGTTGTCAGTTTTTATAAAAATAGTGGTTTTGTCAAACTATCTGAATTCTGATTGCGACTTATAATATTTGACTTGTTTAATTTTAGATGAGTTTTACTTTTGCTTTAAATATATATAGATGTGACGTTATTACTCAAGTCTACGATAGTAATATTAAGCAAGTTGAATAAGAATGGTATTTATTGAAAATTACCATTAATTAATGTTGTATATTTAGCCTGAGAATTGGCATAAAACAAACCTTACGTATGTACGTTCATGGAAACAACGTCACTATTTCCTCTACTACAAAACAAGAGAAAAGTAACCTTAATTAAAGAAATGTACAATGGCAAAAAGACGTCCTATTTCCCCGCGAAACAAGCAGAAGACACGGAAGAAAAATTTGCGTCAGGGGAATCAAAGACAAGAAGGAGTATAAAACAGATGAGGTAAGGGACATCCGTTTGATATGTTAATTTGTCGTCGGGTTAATTTAAAAAGCAATTATCCACATTGAGCGTCAACAGTAAAGACAGAGAGAGAGAGAGAGAGAGAGAGAGAGAGAGAGAGAGAGAGAGAGAGAGAGAGAGAGAGAGAGAGAGAGAGAGAGAGAGGAGAGAGAGAGAGAGAGAGAGAGAGAGAGAGAGAGAGAGAGAGAGAGAGAGAGAGAGAGAGAGAGAGAGAGAGAGAGAGAGAGAGAGAGAGAGAGAGAGAGAGAGAGAGAGAGAGAGAGAGAGAGAGAGAGGATGGAGGTGGTGAAAAAAGCGACTGGTGCCGATCCATCGTTGCGTGAGGTAGAGGCGAAGAAAGCGAAAGGATAGAGGGCAGAGAAGGAAGAGAAAGAGAACGAGTGAGAGAGAGAGAGAGAGAGCGCACGTACTTGAGGGAGCGAGAAAGATAGGAGATGAAAGCTTTCATTATTCTCTCTACCGTACTCGCGCGCGTGCCTTTGGCATGCCGACAGAGGAATAATTGCACTTCGAACCGCCGTGTCGCCTCTGACCTTGCAACGTCGCGCATCTCCCAGGTGTTCTCCTCTGTTCTTTGTCTACTTTTTTTTCTAATTAAACTTTTAAAGTATCCAATAGGCACGTCGATTCATTTGCAGTTTAAAATGGAACCCGTTCTGTTGTGGGTATGAGTGTGCAGTATCGCTGGATCCTTTTTCTTGTATTGATAAATAATATTTTATGACAAAAATTTTATAGTTTCTCTTGAATGTCGTTGCCACCGTGTTCGATACATTAAAATCGTCAGTATGTAAATGTAGAAAATAAGAAGTAGAATAAGTTTGAATAAAAGTAAAGAATATAAGTACCATTTAGAAAGCAGAAAATAATTATGTGCAGCTGAACTTTAATTAAAAAGATATTTGAAATTATTTTCTTTTTAGTCGATGGTTGCGTTAAATCTAAATTTATCTTACAATCTTTTTTTATCACAAAAAATAATTACAATTTGGTATCAACAGAATTAAAAATATTATTTAAATAAACGCTTTTTACAAAATGTTGTATGTTTTTTATTTAACTTTGTCACATAGATAATATTTTTTCACAAGTTCTAGTACCTACAGTTGCAGAATATATTTTGCAAAAATATAAAGAGCAACCAAATGTTGAACCTAAATCGATGGTAAAAGACTCGAACTTTTCGGCAACGCAAAAATGTTGTATTCAACGGTACAAGAACAATGCGAATTTTGCTTTCAATTGAAATCGCATAACGCGAAATTTTGTCAACGCTGAGCTGCAGCATAACGGATTAATTTTTTCATTTTCACTCACTAATTTATGCATGAGAAAAGCTTTTGCACTTCCTATATAGAAGCCCGCTGCGAATGTAAAGAGATTAATACACACGCTCTACATTTCTGAAACGAATAAGCATGACTTCTTTTATACCGGTGGCCTATTAAATTAGAAAACTTTATACTTACCCTATTAACGCTGCGCAACACGACGAGTTTCTACGCATTGTGGATATAAAAAAAAATAATTAAAAGAGCAGTGGAAAAATTTACTGTAAAAATGTGGTTGTATTGTTTTCTCAAACCATTAATTCTCACTGTAATAACATATTTATTACATTAACTTTATTTATTTCTATAGATTATACATATAATAAACTTAGAATTATGCAAAATAAAATGTTTATTAGGTCAAAGTGAATCATTTCAGATTTCAATTCACACGTTCAGGTGACTTTGGCGCCTGGTGCGGGTATTAAGTTGGAACCCGAGTAGGTGCCTGTTTTGTTTTTGGCAATTTTTGAAATTTTAATTTTATTTATTACTTCTGAACAGCTTCAGAAAGTTTTTAAAAATCCTAATTAAAAAATGAAAAAGATCTCAATTCTTATTACTTATCACTAATGTGTTTAATTGCTTTCAGTGCGCATGCGCAGAAACACGTTTACAATGTATATCGCTAATACCTCTCTAATTTGGTGGTCGACTCATATTTATAATGGAATAAATTTAAAATGAATGTCTGTTCTCATAAGGTTATATGTTAAATGATACATTTTATAAACTTTGTTTTCTCTAAAATGTGGTTGTTGACCTTGCATTTTCTTGACATAAATGAAAAGTTTAATGTTCAAAGAATATTTTTGTAAAGTTTCAGAAATATCCATGTTTTTATAAAAACTCGCCAAAACCACCTCAAATGAAAGACACCAGAGCACACGCGAAAAGTCATTTATAAGAACTCGCGCATAATCGCGAGAGCAGCGTGATAATAAGTAAATAAAACAGCGCTAGTCCGGGTCGAAAGGTCGATTGTAGAGGACCGGAATTATTTTGCTTACGCTTCCAGCTTTCAGCGGGAAATTTTTAGTGCGGTGATTTAAAACTGTGGTAGCGGTTCGAGCAAATAATACAAAAAAAGAGAGTCGTTATTTACACTGTCCGCGAAATCGGGGCGACTTCAGAATGGGTGAAACTGGGTATGGGTCACTCACCGCGTGACAGATAGGCGAGAGAAAAAAAGGGTGGAAGAGGAGAGATAGTCCTGTAACGAGTTCAAACATCAAGGGGGAAAAAACAATGCTTTTCCGAGTCGCTGAGCCGACGGATAACGTATTTCTGTTTCTATTTTCCCCTCGCGCAAGCTCTCTCGTGCTTATGTACATACAAATCCATGCGGAAATCTTGTATACATTCATAAATTAAAAGGAATATTCATAAATTTCATAACTGCTCGCTTGCATTTCTCGCTTTTATTTAAATTGGGGGTTGTAATTTGATTTGTAAGTTATAGTGTCATGGATTTATTATTGTTGTTGTTTTGAATAGAAACATATAAAACTATTTTTTATATGGGAGTAGTTCTCTGACAAATTGTGCGCGAATTTTTTTTTTTTGCAACCAGCAGGCTTTTTATAGGGATTCCATAAGTGTCTCATAAGTATTTTTCAGATTTTTTGGAGCTCTGCAATTAGAGCTGTAGCACAATGTATGAGGCATGGTAGGGCATTTTTAGTGTTTTTGACCAATGTTCAAGCTCCAATTACTTCGAAACATTGCAATTTAGACAATAAGTTAAAAAAGTGATAAGGACATTTTATCTTGCAAGTTAACACAATTTTCAGAAAAAAATGGTCCCAAGATTATTTGAGTATTCGTCCCAAAATCATCTTTTTCAAGTAAAATGAAATTAAAAAATTTACTCAATAATTGAATATATTAATAGTAGTCTATAGAGAATGGAATATATCCTATGTGTTCAAATAGTACATTATGTAACACGGGTGAAAAGTCGCTCTTGATTCCCGCGGGTTCACCGCCCGAGCGAGCGAAGCGAAGCGAGTGCAGTGATCATCTGAGGGAATCACCGAATTTTCTCTCGAGTTACATATAGTACTTTATTACCATCTAAACTGCCACTTTTTTGTTACATATAATATTTAAGTGTACTATTTAAAGGTATTTGGCTAAATTCATATGGAATTTACTTTTACCACAAATTTTCTGTTTTCCTTCATATACAAGAAAAAAGTACTTTTACAAAATGTAAAAAGTAAAATTTGTTAAAAGAGAGAAACAAGTCTAATTTTAGACCCGCTTTTCAAAGGAAAAAAGTGGCCATTTTCGTTGAGATGGAAATAAATTTTAAAATTAATCATCGATGTATCATTTATGAACAATTACTTTACTAAATGTTACATTTAAAAATTATCACTTACATAAAAGAAACCTTATTTACAACACATAACTTTGAAAACAGTGCAACTGATAATGGACCCGAAAAAAAATAAGAAATGTGTGTCATCGCTACTCCGGCAATAATACTGTTATATAATTGCGTAGTACGCTTGAGAAACTCCCTAGCCAGATGCAATAGCCTTTTGCAAGGAAATAAGAAAATAACTAAAGACGCAAGAAATCTATTGCGCATTTTAAGCCAACGGAATTCGCATTGTTCGTGCAATCCAAAGCTAAGCCAAAGTAAAAACAGGTATACCTTGGTTCCGTACCGTATATATATAGAAATAAATAAAGACACAGACATAGGTACAATGGTGGAAACATGCAAAAAACAGAAGGAAAGGAGCTCGTGAGATTAGACATTGGACTTGGAATTACCAACTTCTTCCTAGAAACGTATCTATTTCAGCGTTTACGCATATAATGTTGTAAGCCTGCTCACTGCGTGGCGCACAAACAATATTTGAACAAAAATACGTGGGGCATGGGGATAATGCAGGGAAACTCCATACTATTAAAATTAGTACTCCGATCTTCAACTCGTCATTACTCAAAGGCATGCTAACAAAATGTTTTGAAAAAGTTACACGACATTTTTGAGTGTACCTACTTTAATATAAGTCAATTACAAGGAGAGCTTTTCACCTCCGGATCATGGATTTGGCTAAAACTGTAGAATGTTATTTTTCAGCCAAAAAAATAAACCCATGTTTTAAGATTTTATCGATTGTGCTGTAGGGGCAATGATAGAGCAGTTTGGACACCTAAATAAGTCGATAGCTAAAAGGGTGATAATAATCATTACAAAACTAAAGATGAAGTAGTCAAAAAGAGTTTTAATTCAAGCTTTGATTCGTTTAAAAATATTTATTCCCCAAAGATTTTATGGGTGATATTTTAAACAATTTTGTTACACTGTCGTTATGATTGCTTATAATTTCATGGGGAGTCAATATTTTTAAACGAATCAAAACTAAATTAAAACTCTTTTTGACTACTTTATGTTTATTTTTGTAATGATTATTATCATACTTTTAGCTATCGGTTTATTTAAATGAACGCGCAATAGCCAGCTGTGTTCGGACGGCCTTTATAAGACACAGGGTGCACTTATTGCGCTAATTGTAAGGAAACCCGAGGCATCGTGCGGGGGAGAGCGATGAGCAGTCGCGCACCGACGCACATTGGGGCCGAAAGGTTCAAAACCACCTAGAGGTCACAATTCTCAACCGAATTTGAAAATTTAAAAACAGGAAATTTTGTGACAAAATACCAAAGACCGCTACGAAGCCTAATTTTGAAAATATGAACCTATAAACCTAATTTATAACCTATAACCCCAAAATTTACACTTGTGATTCCCAAAAATGCTATAAAACTTCAATTTATAAATCCTTGACACATGCTCTCTTAACCTTGATTCATAAAATTGGTCTACAGATAAGTCTTGGGCCATTCTGTCAGAAATAGTGTATATTTTTAGAATATACATTGTATGTGGTTTAAATAACATTTTTCTCTTTTTTATAGCTGATTTTGGCCTCAGAAGCCACTAGGTGTAAGACCCCCTTAAGACTTATGAGGTTAGGGCTTATAGGTTTAGAGTTTATGAGTGCATGGCTTACTGGATCAAAGGTCAAGAGTTCACGAGTAAAGGGCTTACAAATTAAAGGTTTATCGTATTTTTGGGATTTGCAGGTCAAAAATTGAATTGATTGGTTGATGTGATAGGATTATATGACTCCTTAGATTTATAGGTTAATTTTTTGGAAAATCAGGCTTCGTAGGGCTCTTCGATATTTGATAACGAATGTTCCTAAGCAAAAATTTTGAGATTCCGTTGAGAATTGCGACCTCTAGGTGGTTTTGAACCAAAAAATCCGTATGGCCCCAGTGTGCGACGGAGGCAGAAACTTCCGTGAAGAAACGAAGAGAGCATGGCAAGAAGCTTGGGACCAGGCAAGAGGGGGGAGATGGACTCACAGGCTGATATCGCATCGCCTAAATGCCAGTACTGCCCCATGGAGGACAACATAGTGGGGCACACGATGTTCCGGTGCGACAGGTGCGACTTGGATACTGCTGTGGTGCCGAACGATGTTGTGTCGGTTATGCTAAGGAGCGAAGAGACATGAAAAACGGTCAACTCCTACGCCTAGTATGTGCTTCGCACCAAAAGGGCGAAACAAATTTAAAAAAAAGAACAAAATTGCCATAAGTTAGGAAAGAAGAGCCTGCATACAAGCAGCAGAGCCCGTCCCCCTGAAGTAATGCTAACGCGGTTCCAGGGGCGGGGGATTATACGCACGTGTATCTTTAAAAGGGAGGTGGGTTTAGTATAGGTAGACGCCCATTTGCCTGGACCTGTCCCTGCGCATATCAGGGTTTGGTTGGTGAAAATCTCGCATATCCAGGGGGGACAGCTCCGCTGGATATTCCACGAGAGTAATCCCATGGCGGCCTAGTCGCAATGGCACCAGCCACAGCCGATGGAATTACCACCTATACCCCCGTAAAAAAAAAAGAAAATAAACTTGTTCGGTAGATTGCATTTTAATATTCTCTGATAAAAGAATCCTAGTATAATCTATGAAAACCAATAGTTATTTAATTTGTTTTAATTGGAATTACGTGGTTTAAATAGGAAATTTCTCAACAGAATCGTTTTTAATATAATCATTTTAATAGGGTTAGCCACAGCTAAACAAATTTCGTTAATTCTATCGCACGTGTTTAACATGACGATGCTGGAAGACGTCTTAATTAAGATTTCTGGTAATGAAAAAAAAATACAAACAATGTTTACAATCATATATGTAATACGCACTAACTCTATCTCATTAATTTCAATACATTTATCAATAACTATATTATAGCCTCAATTGTAGTTAATTTCTTTCCAAAAATGTTCCTTTCAAAGAAATGATTTCAACAGAGCGAGCAATAGTATTAAAAATCAATATATTACAATTAGTTAATTTATTCATGTAACTAGTTTTTAATTTTATAAACATTGTAAAGTATCGCTTATAGAATAAATACATTTATGCTTTATGTTTCGTTATTTTGAAAAAATTACCGTGAAGAGAATTATAGTAGAAACCCCATGTGGATTCACATAAATGTTAGAGCACTATAGTTTTATGTGTCCGTACCACTTACTCTTATATAATTTGCATCAAGATCTAAAATTCGTTTTTTCTCCAATGCACCTTGGAGGAGAATATTTGCTGATGCGGAGCAATGACGCTTGCGGCCAAACACCGATGATTTGCATGACTTGCCGCGAGTGGCCGCTTATCTGAGCCGTACACACTCTCTGCATGCGCTCGCGTCCGCGCGTGCAACCGGACCACTGGTCAATAATTCGTAATTGGGTTATCGAAGCGTCCAGCGGGCTATGTGCACGCGATAGATCCCCGCCAATTTGTTGAAAGCTGTGCGATAAAAAGGCTTTGGGTCGCGGCAGCACGACTGATTTATGGCGAAAACGAAGGAACGCGGGAGATGTGCAGTCTTTAAAATTGTATCGGAGCGCGTCGACGCCGAGTATACTGAGGGAGGGCGAAGACGAGGTGCAATATCGAAATTTTACGATCCCATTCTGGTGTAAGAGGAAAAGATAAACCGTTGCTGTCAGAGATTTACGATTTGTCAAACACTGCTTTGAACTTTGTCACGTTATTTTGTTTGTCGCTAATTTATTGGTTTGTATTGCACATTAGTTTTGAAGAAAATGGTAGACGAAGCAAGAATAAACTGAAGACATTATTTGATAAAGCGACCTTTTTTTAATGTAATTTTTTGAGATAGAATTAAAATAAAATTCTGTGTAAGTAGAAGAATAAGAAGAATAATGATTTCGCCATAACAATTATTATTTTAGCCATCGAAAACTCAGCTTTATATACTAAGAAAAAGTGTTTTCAAAAATAAAATACTAAGTCCTATACCTATAGGAACGGCTTCTCATTGCTGGAGAAGTTATTTCAATTCCAAGACCGTTGCAGTAAGCAACTGAAGAAATTCAATACCACAATCACAAATAAGAAAAAATTTCCAATCAGAAGCTCTCTCAGAAATCCGCCTCTTCCGAAAGCACGCGAGTAACGCGTAATTTTAAAGAGATGAAAAATTCTTTCATTCGCAGATTACGCAGCGCCGTTAAATCCCCAAACCGAAGCGTGCGCAGTACTTTTCCGGTATCCGATGAATCGCGTAATTTGCTCTGGAGCCGTGAAAGAATTCGCGATACTTGGCTCGCTAGTAGACCGACACCTCCCTGCAAAGGAGAACTCGCGCGAAACTATTTGTAATTACGTTTTCTTTCCGCTCTATCTTCTCGGACGGCTCGCTCGCATTTCCGACACCGTTAAACCCGCTTTCCTCTCTTTCACTCCTAGAAGTAGAAAAAAAGTCCTGAGAGGCGTATAACGTGTTTACGCGCGCGAGCGCAAAGAAAAAGTTCGGCGTGATTTCGCGGTGCGTTTTTCCGAGGCTGTTCTTGAAGTACGGACTATAGGACGGTAAATGAGAGTCGGCGGTAGAGAACACGGCCGTCCCGTAAATCGGTTTGACGCCCCGATGACTCGATTAGGTCTTCAACAAACTTTTTCTCTATAAGTGTTGAGATTTTGATTGAGAATGACGCCGATGCTGCTACAACTAATGAGTCTTATCTCGCAGAATTTGTTTTACTTTTTTTGGCACTGCTTATCAAGAAATAACGTTTTATACTGTAAAATACCTAGTTTCTGTATAAACAAAATGTTTATAACTACAAATACTATTATCTGTATTAGAGGTTTTAAAAAAGAGAAGATTGAAGGAGATGTTAGAGTTTTAAGTTACTTCTTCCAGTTATCAAATTGTTTCCTCATAGAGGACGTTTTGAAATAGTAAAAAAAAAACAAGTTCTTGAGAAGATATGTTAGAAATATTATATGAAATATTTGGAATCGAAATAGACTATTTAAAAAAATGTTGGTATGGATGGTTACACGCGCGCACGCGTGTGTCTGTGTCTGTATGTGTGCACTGAGAGAATCTTACGGGCGCTACTGTACTTAATAGCTACAGCTATGTTCCGTGTATTTAGAGAGGCAGCTCTACCGAATTCGGGAGATCTGATGCCTTCAAATACAAGACTGCCGCTGTCTCATGTTTTGACCATAAGCACTGATACTCTGAGAAATTGAGACAGAGCAATTGCACCATAGTTTTCGTGCGACAGTGGCGCCATAAAGACAGCGACTCTTCTGGACTGGATACATTGGTAAAAGTCGCGTAATTCAATCGTTTGAATGTCTCTTTATTAAGAGTTCGAATGACAAGGCCTTACCTTGTTTTATGTCATATTTGCGTGAAATAAATTAATTTTGCTTTAAAATTTTGATTTTAAAATATAAACACTTCAAATGAAATATTTCTTTCGATTTATTAAGTTTTAGGGGAATATTGTTGCAGTATTCGAAAATCGAAAGAAAGAAAAATCTGCAAAAAGTATAATCTCTCTCACTCTCTCTCTCTCTTTCTCTCTCGCTCGCTCTCGCTTTAGTATAGGCTCTGGTCGTGATTTTATGTTGTTTTCTAAATTATTTAATAAACATCTTCATTTCATCTTAGTTTTGAGTCTTTATTTAATATCCCCTATTCTCAAGTACTTATTATTTATTGCGTGCGGTGTGCATTGCATGAAGCCTTTAACAGCTTGGCCGCCGCATTTGCGAGTAAGTATTGCGTTATTCACATATTTTGTCAACGTGATCCTTTTCCCATTAACTACAGCCAACCAGAATAAAAAGATCGGTTACAATACAAATGAAAATGAGAAAACTATTTCATAGATTAAAAATGCAATTCATTAAATAATTTTTCAAACAACGTGAATATGTAAAAGAATAATTAATATAACAAACCATTCGCGTTCATAACTATAAATAATGTCATTATTCACGGATCAATTCTCACTAAATAAGCTATTAACTGATTGAATAATGATCGTAGTAATGAACCTATTATTTCAAATATAATTCGCTTAAATGGAATTATTGATTGTAGAATTAGTTTTTTTATCTCACGTCGAGTGCCTTTTTAACTCTGTGTACATCGATTCACAATTACAAAAGGGAGGTGGGCAGTTTGATCGCTATTAATATGGCAGACCAGGTTATAATTCAAAAGCCCTATCAACGTCAATCCGTTGACCAATTATGTTCTGTCTCAGTGCGTCTCTTGGCAGATAGAATTATTCAACAAAGCGATCATGTACTTCAACTACCTCTGTGTGACACAATTGTGTTTCATTATATTTATTTATTTATTTATATAAACGGGCATAAGCCCTTAACAAAGATAGAATATAATTATAGTAATATTATATATAAATTATAGTAATATTATATATAGAATATAATATATAAAAATATTTTATTTTGCATTCGAAATGATTAGCTTTTATTAGTGTTAAATTTTGTTAATTTCAATAGAGTATGATATTTCTTAATTTACGGATGAAAATAGTTTAATTATTTCCTTCTGAAGCTCGGTATTAATCATCCAGAATTACTACTCTGACTAATAATACTCTTACTTAAGGGGGCTTATGCGATTTGAAAATGGGTTCACTATTTAATTTTTATGTCATAAATTATTAAAATATAATAATTTAAGTTCACACATATATGAAAGGCAAATACTTTCTGAACTGAAAAAAACTATTGTGATAAAAAATTGTTAATCGAACACGTAGATATTGTTCAATGAGTAAAAACGTTACTTTCGCTATTTGCCAAGTTTTTATTTTTTATTAGATTTTAATTTTTAACGTCTCATTTTACTCCTTAAACACTTGTCTACAACCCATCCAGGCTTATATTATGGAATAATTAATATATACAAAGCCACATGTAATTGTTTACAGTACAATACAGTATAAACTTGAGGTTTACTGTGCCTAAACTGTAAACAATTACATGTTGCTTCGTATATATTAATTATTTCATAATGCATGCCTGGATGGATCGTAGAAAAATATTTAAGGAGTAAAATGAGACGTTAAACATTAAAATCTAATGAAAAATAAAAAGTTGGCAAATAGCGAAAGTAACTTTTTTACTAAATGAACAATATCTACGTGTTTGATTAAAAATTTTTTTATCACAATAGTTTTTTTCGGTTCAGAAAGTACTTGCCTTTCATATCTGTGTGAACTTACATTATTATATTTTTATAATTTATGACATAAAAATTAAATAGTGAATCCATTTTAAAATCGCATGAGCGTTTCACTAAATTAGAACCACAGGCCTGGTTTAAATTATACAGGTGACTGAGGCGAAACAGTATAGTGGATAATACCGGCTATTAAATTTTTCATTACTATCTGTATTAAACCCCATACGCAATCAATCCCCTTTTATGATATATGTATATACACACAACCGCACACACACACACACACACATACACACACCCACACACACACACACATATATGTATACACACAAGTACACCCATATGCACGGGCGCGCATATATTTACTCATTTCTCAAAAAATTGTATTTTAACTCCAAATGATTCAAAACACATTTCTAACATGTTTTTAACAAAACTCAAATTGTTACTATAACAAAGCTTCCTCTAAGAAGAAACAAAATTGAAAAATTGACAGATAGTGAACAAAACTTAGAAAAATAAAATTTGTTGTTTGCTTGAGCAGTTGCAGAGAAACTTTACGGATGACGAATTTGTAGACATCAGATCATCGATGATTCGCTAGCTAATACAGACTTTCTAATAGATAAAACTACAATCCGACTCAGAAAAGAGGAACTATTCAGCGCAATTAGGTTGATAAGACGAAGTTCCCATACAAACAAATTTGAAAATTTTTTTAACACCACGATTTGTCTGGCAAACCAATAAGTAGCCGAGTACACGTAAAACATCGTTGAAGAACTACGACGATGGCTCGAGCAAACGCAAACCTCGTCCGTTCATTACCGATGCTGAGTGATCAACCCAGAGACAATGCCTCGGGCGCTTAACCGACAAAAGTTCGGAAACTCAGCGCTCTCCCTTCTCCCAGCGTATCATCCGATAATCGCTATCTCTATGGAGCCGACTTAACTTTCGGACTTTTTCCTCCCCATCTTTTTTATTTGTCTTGATGTTTCGCTACAGCTCGTCCATTGTAGCGTTTCCGTCTCCTCTCGCCGCTTTTTAGTTTAGTTCGAGAAACTTCGGAAGACACACAGTGCGCCGAGTTAGCCCTTTCGCAAGCCCTGAGTTTACTCGCGCGCGCTACCTACCGTGGTAACGCGTGTTTTATACTTTATAGGAAGAGGAGGGAGAGATGACGGGGGAAAGGGAGCTAAGGAAAAAGCGAGCGTCGCCGCGCGGGCGGTAAATCTTGTAATACATAACGTCAGATTATGCTTTACTGCCAATGAATGCTGATGACGATCATGCCCCGAGTCGCGGGAGCTAATACTTATTTTGCAAGATGTACATTTTTTATGAGCTCGCGAGCGCGTTCTAAGGGCATTTATAAGAAACCGACGCAGTTTTCTTCGCGGTACGCAGTTTCCCGACGTAAGTGAATAAATTTTCGAGACGCGCTTTATAATCTTTGTTACGGTACTTGCACTCGAGTGTAAACTTTTCATCAGGGTAATTCTGTGGACTTAATAATCGTCAAGTTGGTTTATTCGAGCAGTAATTCATGTAGTTATTTATAAGAATCATGGAGGTATAATTTGATCGCAATGGATATTCTACAAGCTTGTGCCAATAGTTCGAGCGAATCACACATGAAACCAAATTAGTTAGTTCCAATGCAAACTCTAATATGCTTGAATGATCAAATTACGCTTACAGCGCAATAATCAATACCGTTTTGGAAGGTAACGAGCAAAATATCAATAACGCTCTTGTAATTCAATAAAATAATTCTATTCTAATTAACTACATTTAAAAATATTTACCGCTAATCACGTAATGGATTCCGAGAAATACATGCTGCATTGCAAAATACGTCAACAGCAAGAATTCTGCATTAGATGCACATATGTGCAAATCCGCGGACTACAGACAACAACTGGGGTACAAAAACGGAAAAAATTTTTACACCTACCACATAAGGTTTTTTCGGTTCTTTGAGGGTCCCCCAACATGAAAATACTCGTGTACACTCATTATCCGTTGCCAAACTTTTTTGCCGACGAAATCAATTTTTCTTATGGAAATTTAACATGGGAAAAATGGACGAAAAGTAGTCATTGATGATTAACCAATAGCAAACTATTGAAGAGGCCAAACCAAATTCCACAAAAAAGCGATTAAAGTTGAAGAATAGAGCTTTAATTTGATATGAGAATCGTTAAAATCGGTCGATTCTGTGCAAAGCTACGTGAAGTTGAAAATGGTGAAAAATGACAAAAAATTTGAAGAATTACGTGGGTTTGAAAAATATCTCTCATTTTCGTCATTATTCGCCATTTTAAAATTCACCTAGCTTTGCACAGAATCGACCGATTTTAACGATTCTCATCTCAAATTAAAGCTCTATTCTTCAACTTTAATCGCTTTTTTGTGAAATTTGGTTTGGCCTCTTCAATAGTTTGCTATTGGTTCATCATCAATGACTACTTTTCGTCCATTTTTCCCATGTTAAATTTCCATAAGAAAAATTGATTTCGTCGGCAAAAAAGTTTGGCAACGGATAATGAGTGTACACGAGTATTTTCATGTTGGGGGACCCCCAAAGAACCGAAAAAACCTTATGTGGTAGGCGTGCCCTCAAAAAAAATTTTTTCCGCTTTTGTACCCCAGTTGTTGTCTGTAGTCCGCGGATTTGCACATATATGAAAATATATTTTCTGTCCTCCGGCCAGAAAGCGCCAACTTCCCAGCCGCTGCGCGAAACGAAGTTGCCGCTTTCCGACGCCGTCGAGCAGAAAAATAGTATACAGACCTTGGCCAGTAAAAAAGAAAGCCTCAGATCACATGTTTGTCAACCTCGGCTTCGCCTCGGCCGACAATTACATGCGACAATTACATGCGGCATTTCTTATTTTTACTGCCTAGGTGTGTAATATACTATTAATCAAACCCAGAATAGAACTAAAGTACAATTTAAAGTAAAAAAATATCTCTCGTATCGATAATGAAAAAACTCTTAGGTATTATTGGAATCTCTTGATTTTTTCCAGGATTGTCACTATAAAATCGGGAAAATTTTGCACATTTTTCTACAATACTGAGGATTTATTCGCGCAGAGCTGCTGTGTATAAGAGAAATCAGGAAGTACAGGGGTGAATACGAGAAATCGAGATACCACTTGCGATAGGCCGTCGCTGCACCTCACTTTTCACGCGGTACACGTTTTCTCGCGCGCCAGTTAACGAAGCCCTCCACGCTTTACCGGTTCTGCTAATTCTGTGTATACAGCCTGTCTTTTTCTGCTTTTTTTGCATTTTTTACTATTTTCCGAAGCTTTTCTCCCTTGCAGTCTTTGCTTTCTTGACGATTTTTCTTAATTAAGCTTATTATATAAAGGCCTTTAAACTTTATTTTGCAGGAGTGCTGATATTTGTAGGAACAGATTGAAGGTTTAAATTATAGTGGATCGCGATCTAATTTAAAGTAGAAACGTAACGTAAAATATCACACGATTTAAGTATGACATTTTAACTTGAGATTAATTAATAGATAACATTTTTTTGTGTATTTGGTTGTCGTTCATTTATTAAAATCTATTCAATAAATCACTGTTACAGCTAAATAATGCAGTAAGGTAAAATACCCAATACTCGGACACCTTTGAAGCTCATTTTTAAACGAACGATGATTTTAGAGCCAATAACGCAAATTATTCATACTTTCAACGTCTTACCGTTAATTTAGGGCTAATTTTACTAATTTATGCAAAGAAAAAAACTCTAAGATATTTTTTTTTATTCAAAAATTAAGTTCGAAAAAATGTAAACAAGACCGCAATACTCGGAAGTCCTGTGTCGAGTTGGATGCAATACTCGGACATCAGTTTGACGCAGTACTCGGACATATGTTTTTAAATGCGTCCGACTACTGCTTTATGCGAATTGAGTGGAATGTTAAGTCAGACAAAAATTTACCTATACCTTCTTCTGAAACATAACCTCGATAAACTTTTAATTGATTTTGTGATGATTGTAAGGTCTGAATTAATTCAAGATCGATTTGACTACGTAACTAATATTATAATGAATACAAATGAACCATTTTTTGTATCAAATTTAAACAATAATAGTGGTTTTTTACTGCTGTCCGAGTACTGGTGCCAATTTTCTCTTTGTCCGGGTATTGGGTATTTTACCTTATAATCGAGTTGTGCCAATCCATAATATCAATAATACAAAATATAAATAGTTAAACAATTCTAACACGTAAAGTTTTATAAACCATTTGTTGTTTTATACACTTAAATAATAAATATATATTTATCAAAAGTCATAATGTGAAAATGTAAACATATAACATTTTTAAAGACTTGAAATTAGAATATACTTTAGAAATTAAATACAATATACACTCATAGTAAGTCCATGATAACACATGTTTTAATATTTTCGTGTTTTTAGAATCAAAATGTACTGACAAAACTTGAAATTTTAGTGAGTTTTCTAACATACGGTTCTACTTAAAAACAGTAAAAACAAAGATTTATATACTTTTGTAATTTCTTCTTAGAATTTATGATTTTCATACTCAGACTTTATTCATTCCCATATTTGAAAGCTTTATATTACGAAAAATTATAATTATCATGTTTATTTACTATAACAATTCAAATTTATAAATAGATCTCAATAATGCATAAAAGATAATACGCAGAAAAAATGTTGAATCCTTTGACAATATTATACAGTTAAAAATACTGGTCATACTCTAATATATAAATTGAGAAACTTGACGGTCTTCACTTCATTCATATCTCGCATACATGTCCTTATTTAAAGCGACGTTAAAATTCCAACTGCTGTATGGTTCGTAAAGTCTAGAAAAACATTCAGACGTATCTCTGCTTGATATTGCCATAATAAAGTCGGGTGTTACCTCCGGATATATGGAAAAACAGAGAGTGAGAGAAAGAGAGAGAACAATTTTTATTTGTACGAGACAAAAGAACAGAGTGCATATCCTTCATTCCTTTTTGTTTACTTCTTCAACCCCTACCCCTCTTTTTCTTTGCCCGGGACGGGCTGATTTATTGTTAATTTATTCGCAATGTATGCGCGTGCGTGTGCGCATGCGGAGGGCGAAGGAGCGGAGAAATTGTAACTTCGAGAATTAAAATAACAAATTTCGTGGGAGGCAAAAGTTGGTTTTGTTCGCTGACTTGTTACACAGGCGCGTGTGTTTCTACGGATTTGGAAAAGAAGGCGCACTCGCCCAAGCTAACACTAATGCTTTTTCATTTTTACTTCCACGAGTTTATGGGCTTGGCACGCGAAACGATACGACCATGATTCATGAGTATGCAAATATGATTATAGCTTTGTAAGGTACTGTATCAAAATCAAATGGTTTGTTATGCATTTACTTCATAAAGCACATATGAATTTATTTGATATATAGGTACGAATAATTAATAACGTATTAAATAAATAATAAAAAAACGTATTACCGGTACATATTGGCATAGGAAATATATTTGTACCATTTGGAACTATCGATATACTTATATTTGTTCCTACTAGTACCACGAAATAATCAATTTTCTCGATAATTAGACATTTGTTCTCAAATATAATCGTCGTCCTGGAGCAAACCTATCTTTTAGTATAAAGACACTTATAAAAACTTGGCTCGTATGTTCCAATAAGAGTAAAAGTAAGTTGCTGCACTGAATGGAAAAGTAAGATGAAAGAAAGAGAAAAGATATCTCTACCTGCGTTTCACACTTTTCAGGAATCCTTTTCCGTTAATTATAAACGTATATTATTAGGAATTTAACTAAAAATGTATTTCAATTTAGGACGATTATGAATATGAAAGGTATACAAAAAATGGCAAATTAACATTGTATTTAAGTGCAAAGAGATTGCTAATAAAATTTTATAAAAATAGAAGATCGATAACAATAAATACAAGATTATTCGATTTATATTTTAAAACGGAGATATGAATTATCATCGAGCTGGATATTGCCATATTAAAATTGAAAACTGCCAACTGAATTACGGAAAAAATCAGCTTTCATTTCCGAAAGGCCTCGTGTACTTATATAATGTGGTAGGGTTATATTTGTCATAACATTTACGTGCGGAGCGTACTTTAAGATCCAGCAAAGGAAAATCTTGCACAAACTTCCACAATTATTTGCTTATTGTAATTATTTTAATAATGTTGTTATATTGATAATGATTTTTTTGTACAATGTCAGAGGCGAGATTCAAGGCATGATTTTTTTCATCATTATCAACCCACTATTCTTCACGTCCCATCTCCACACTGTGTGACACAGTGTCCCCGATGACTGATGCATACATCTTTCGACGACACGATCGGCTATTAAGGGGGTCACGCACCTTTAAAATTTTCTTCATAAAATGAACAGAAAAATTTTTTTTTCATAATTGGAAATATGTAGAAGTAATATCCTAAAAATATATTCAATTTGTGATAAAATTAGACACAAAAAAAAATTTGATTGATTTTAACCAAATATATGGTTATTTCAAAATTTTTGCTCTGCCGTCGACTCCAGATTCAGGAACTGCATATATTTTAATAGGAGTGGTCCTAAAATTTTGGTATTTTATATGACTATTGACTGAAGAGTTGTATGTATCCAATTTATTTGACTAAATAATTTTTTACGGTCAAAAATTATTTAATCAAGTAAATTGGATACATACAACTCTTCAGTCAATAGACATATAAAATACCAACATTTTAGGACCTCTCCCATTAAAATATATGCAGTTCCTGATTCTGGAGTTGACGGTAGAGCCTAAAATTTTACATTATGTAGAAAACAGCTTTAAAGATAAAATTACTAAAATACTTCTTTATTTCTTCTTCATTATTTCTTAACTCCATCTCTACCCTGAAATACAAAAAAAATATTGTTTTTAGCTCAAAATATTTTACATTTAGAACAAATATTCTGGTACCTGGATATACGGTCCATCAGACTTGTAAGCTATAAGCACGCGTAACAGTCATATCCACATCAGTCAGTCAAGTTTGTTAAGTGGTTTAGCATGTAGATCCTTTAGTGCCTTTCAATCCGTATGTCTTTAATAATCTTTATTACATATATTAGATTCTTATATACTGAGGTAAATAAAGAATGTGTTGAGAAATCCAAAATCCTTCATGCATGTTATGAAGCCAGTTCGACATAGCCAAATGCTTAAAAAAATGTTTATACAGAAACACTCCTATATTGATCTTCTTTTAATGTCTGATAGGGCGAACTTCTTTACTTGTCCTTCATTATTCTTTTTCACATATAATATTATTACCTAATAAAGAGAATACGACTGATATATATTTATTGCAGTGCATAACTGTTTTGACTTCAGAAAATAAAATGTCAATTATATCATAGTGAGATTCAGGCGATGGTTGATAATGGTAGCTTTCTGACTGAAGTGAAGGTTCCATAATGTTTTTCTGCACAATAGCATATCTTTCGCTTCCTTTAAAAGTTGATTTAAATCTATACTCTAGATGGTTTTTGTAATAGTCAGTATAGACTTAATTTTTCTTTAGTATCAATTCCTGCTATTTTAAGTATAAAGTGTCCAATAAAAGTTCAAGTACTAAAAAGCTATTTCTAAAACTTTAATTCAACTGTCACTCGTATTATTCAAACACTTTTAAAAACTTATTTAAAATACCTTTACGTATTACATAATACACTAAATGTTTACTCCCAAATCCATTGGAAACAATGAAAATTAAGAACAACACTTTGTATAAAAAAGGTGCTGATGCTGATATCACAGTGTTTATATGAAATGATAGCTGTGCATGTTTACATTGCTTGCAGACTTTTACGTAGGTTAAAATCCGCTCTGTTACAATAAAGGAGTGAGCTGTGAGAAGCTGTTGTTGATAAGTCAGGTTTTTACGGTGCCAACTTAACTGCTATAAGTTTTAAATTCAAATTTTTATTTTTGTCAAAAATACCGTCCATAAATTATATTATTCATTTTTTATCTTTATATTAATGTTTAAAATATTATTTTTGGATTTTTTAAAGTATATATAGATATGTTCAGTGAGAATTTTAAATATATTAAGAACAGGGAAATGAAAAAAAAAAAAATTCGTAGAAATAATATACGATTATATAAATACGTATTCAAGGGGAAAAATGTAACTTGAACAAAAAACAAATGAAAAGCTTTATCAGTGTTTTGTGTATATTCTTAAAACAAAAATAGATAATGCTTTAAAACTAATTGGGACATATTCTACAAGTATTTTTTTAGTAAAATATGTAATAAAAAAAGAATTGATTTTTTGTCATTTTAAATGTATCCGACCTCCTTAAGGCTTATCTAAAAAATCACCTCGCGACTTGGGATGGACACTTTGGTTAAATATTACTAGACGCTTGAAATGCTTGATTTTCCATTTGCTTTTTTTACAAATTGAAAAAAAAATTTCGTTATTCTACACGGTACCATTTAAGAAACGGTGAAACAACAATATAACCACACAGAGGTAATTTTGGTACCAACATTTTAAACATCTGATGTCTGTTAAATTATTTGTAAAAAAGAAGATTTCATCAGCTTAACAACTCTTCATATTATTTAGAATAATACGTTAGTGTTGTCGTTATCTTTTTTTTTTCATAGTAGGTTGAAAACATTTTTATTTATCGATGCTGCCGCGTATAACATTTAAATCATTTGGTCCTGGTGATAAATTCAACGAGAGCTGATGGAAAAAAAAATTATTTGTGTAAAATTAATCAGAACTAATTTTGCATTTTACACTTAAAAAAGGAACTTTTAATTAGCTACACATTTTACACAAGCTCTGAAAAAACTTTTTTTTATGGAAACATCATGAATTTGATGATCGATTCAAGCTTGTGATTCCTTTTAAAGAAGAGAATCCTTTCTATATTGACGTCCCATCATCCAATGCTACATTTCCAGATGGTGATAATTCTATTTCTTTTTGCACCGCCTATACCTCTTGCGTGGAGGTCAGTGTCATATTTTCACATACTTTACTCCGCTCCTCATTGATATATTCATAAAAACTGTGTGCTACGGGTGATGGTAAGCCTATCATACCATAGAATATCTCCAATCTAGCATACCTATTGCATGAAAAGTAAAAATATCAAACATATTTATTTCAGTATAGACCTGTCGTTCATCTAGAACTTTCTTATTTGTATAAAATTAATGTCATTTGCAGAAATCGTCATGAATAGTATAATTTTTGCACCCAGTCCTCGAATATATCCTTCTGTTATTATAATTTTGCCATGACATTTACCACAAACATCTACCTTCTTAGTCCAAGAAACAGAATATAGATATCAATTATTCTGTCTCCTGTTGTTGTTGGGCTTGCAGATATGTCTGTGATTTTACTCGCCAATGTACTTCTATCTCTCATCGCTCGTGGGACATATTTCATTGATCTTTTAAATCCTCTATTTTTCTTTACCCCTACAACCTAACACTCCTAAATATTTCAAGAGATTTGAGCGCATTTCACATTATCGTAGAACAAATAAGAAAATCTACCTTTTTCACAAACTAATTTTTTCTCTGAAATTGCTGAACATAAATAATGAGAACTATAGAAAATAATAGGTCTCTATTTTTTCACACTGATACTAATGCATTATTAATATAAACATAATATTAAGTTTTTAAGCTTAGACTGTGATATTATATAACAGTATTCATCTATCAAGACATAAATTAGTGGTTGACTTAGACTTTGACTTTTAAATAAAATTGTTTTATCTTTAATGACGTTGTAACGAAAAATACTTTAAAATTGTTATATTGCACATGGTTTGATACCCGATGTTTTAAGTTTGTAAA
Organism: Torymus aiolomorphi; assembly: GCA_036365515.1. Taxonomy (NCBI): domain Eukaryota; kingdom Metazoa; phylum Arthropoda; class Insecta; order Hymenoptera; family Torymidae; genus Torymus; species Torymus aiolomorphi. The sequence goes on along the minus strand of CM070875.1, from coordinate 195,663,012 downwards.
ACTATATTTACAATAAATGTATACTAATTTGAGTGATGAGTCAATCTTTTTGACAATTTAATCCTGTTATAACAATTTGACACAGTACGAAGAATTGTAATTTGGCTTCCTCATAGAGGAAGCTTTGTAACGGTGAAAAAAAATTTCGAAAAAAATGTTCAAAAAGATGTTTTAAGGCGATATATGTGTATATTAGTTGATTTTGATTATTTTTGTTTTCGTGTGTGTGTGTGTGTGTGTGTGTGTGTGTGTGTGCCTGTGTGTGTGTGTGTGTGTGTGTGTGTGTGTGTGTGTGTGTGTGTGTGTGTGTGTGTGTGTGTGTGTGTGTGTGTGTGTGTGTGTGTGTGTGTGTGTGTGTGTGTGTGTGTGTGTGTGTGTGTGTGTGTGTGTGTGTTATTCTCTTCGTCTCGCGGGAAAAGAAAGGTACCCTGATGGATTTGAGTTTTTATTGATTTTCTTTTGTTTTATAACCAAAAAACGATTTTGAATTTTTAGTTTTTTTTATTTTTTCATATCTTACAGTGATTATTACATAATATAATAAACTTTTCTTGAAAGGTATTTAAATTACCTATATTTTCCTTTTTTAAAATTTAAAATATCTTCACTCTGTCAATTGTTATTAAGGAAAACGTTTTTATATTTTATAAATTAATTTCTCAAAAAATAATTTATTTATGGACTTGAAATAAATAACCAGTTATTACACTAATTGAATACTATATGTGGTTAAAATTTCAGGAGATTATCTTCATTTGTTTTTTAGAAAAGAATTATTTTAGAACAAATTTGCGTTTTCGTTGTCGCACGATAACTAGAGCAAAAATTATCCAATCGTCCTGAAATTTGGCACAGATGTAGCTTTGATATACCTTCAGATTGAGTTCGTTGCCCAAAAGATCGGTCCATTACGAAAAAAGATATTTGAGGTTAAAAATTTTTTTTTTTAATTGTTGAATCGCATTTTCTCAGAGATTACTTGATTTTTCGACTTAAAATTTCGACTTACGGTTTCTTTACAGACTTTTACAAGATTTTTTCCACATAGAAAAATACGAAGGTCACTAATAGCTCAAGATAGTTACCATAGTGATAGGGTAAACGATACAGTTATTGGCCACTTAAGCAAACGAAGGGGAGCATTTGCTAATAAGAATTTGAAGTATAATAAAATGCTAATAACAACGTATAGATTATATTTTTAGAACCCTATAAATTTTGAAACCAATAAATTTATTGGAAAAAAATTTTAAGTTTTTTTTCAATTTATTAAAGTAATCGATTATCTGAAAAAGTATAGTGATTGACCACTTGGACATGGTCATTGTCCATTAATAGATAGTGATTGACCATTATATAAAAATAAATAACGAATAAGTATTATCGTTAAATAATTATGCATAATTTGTAAATAAATATTTATTCCGATTTCTGTTTTGTGAATAGCTTACTTTGTCTAAATTTGAAAGTAGTTCGCGGAACTTGAAACATTTTAGAAGCCTGCCGCCATGACATTCCATTTCGGACTACATCTGTAGCTTCTTGTATTTGTTGTTCATCGTATGTTTTTCGGTATTTTACTCCTTTTTTCACTTTCGGCATCCTAATTATTTAAAATCTAACCTAGAATTGTAAATAATAATGTTTTTGCATATACGATGTTAAAAATTATGTTTTATATTATTGATTCAAATAATAATTGCTTTTAATAATATTTCAAATTATTTAATTAATTAATTTTTATTAATTTTATGCTTTTTTTATACGTTTTTATGCTTGAAAAAACAATACAAATCCAGCAAAAAGCACCATGACAATTACTGATTGCGTGGTAACATAACCGTAAAATACTGATTCTCCGCCCGGTCAATCACTGTCATATGGCATAATTTTGACGATAGTTAATGACCACTCTGTTTTTATCAAAGTTTATGTAAAAATGTTAAATAAAATAATTGGATACTGTTCTCTAGGAACACTTTAATTATATACAATAGTTAGAATGATATTAGAGATGATAATTGGTTGGAAGTAACAAAAAGTTGTCAATGCGCTCCTTACGGGTTTTCAATAAAAATCATACTTCTTTAGGATTTCGCGTAGGACGACTTTTATATTGCAAAAATTACTTTTCGAATTATTAGTAAGTAGCAAAGTACTTATACAAATTAAAAGAGGAATCTTCTTAGAATTCAAAAATTATCGTTAAAAAAGCTCTATCACATAATTTTGCTTAATTTTCTTTTGAATGTGGCCAATCACTGTCGAGTGGTCAACAACTGTATCGTTTACCCTATGTATAATTATTTTTTTATAAGGAAATAAATATAGGACGTCAAATATTAAGGTTTCGTTATTGAATTCTCGAATAACGTTCGATAGAACTTTTTTCCGCATAGCCACGAAACACTTTTTGGAAAATTCTGCGTTCTACTCCCTTCCGCACGGTTCCCACTCAATTTTAAACGCAATCAAAATTCTATGAAGGATTGATTGCAATTTTAATAGTGACCTGGTATAGAAGCTGGAGGTATACTCATGTGCTTTGACCGGGTAAAATTTGTTTATCAAAGTATCGGGAAGGAATTTGCAGCAAAAAAACGCAAACGTTTTGATAATAAATTTTCCTGCGCTCGCATACACTATTCACCACTCATCATCTCCTTTTGAAACTTTTTACAAACTACACAGCAACATCATAAAATACATTTTGCCCGCTTAAAGTGGAGAACCCATGCGCTGGATTAAAGCAACGCTTGACAAAAAAGTGAGAAATAAGAAAGAAAATAAGGCATAGAAAAAGTGCGGTTGCGCGTACAGCATTAAAGGTGTGCAGCATGGATAAAAACACTGCGATTATAAAAAGGGATTGCAAAAATACCTTTGGTATTGTTAAGGCTGCAGCAAAAGTGAAGAAACCCAGTGCACGCGCATATCGTGTTCCAGCGAGCGGTCAAAGGAAACCCGTGTGAGCCCACGCACTAAAGCTTTCGCGTGCCTGTTTGCCGTACTCCTTCTTAAAGTTGCATTTTCTGAAGTATTCATTCTTTGTCCTTGGCTGAATCATGAATACATACGCATACGTACACCTGCTGTTTTTGCCGTTCACCCAGCGGGACTTCTAAGCTCTAGCGTTTTCTCCCTGAAGAAAACAACTTTACTCACCTACACATAAGACCCAGAAGATGGACACTTTGAAAAGTTGAAGCAATAGATGGATAGTGACAAAAATCATATATAAAATTAAAAAATGTCGAAACATTTTGTTTTCTAATTTTCTTTTTTGTATGAACTTTCTTATGAAACTAATTTGAAGTCGTGGCTTACAAAAAGAAAAAATTAAGGGAATCAAATATTGAAGCTATGGTGAGAGTTGATGTGCTGTCCATCTGTACCTTCCATATGAATTTAATGGTAGCAGTAGTTGCACCATTTAAACTACATGTAATTTCGCTGTCCAACTATTCCTACCAAAATTGTCCGACTACTCCTGCAAAGAAAAAATCATCTGTCCATCTTCTCCGACAATTGAGTTATTACTTAAAGCCAATTTAAATTTTGCCTTTTAATCATTTATTAACAATATTTTGTCTTATTCGTTACAAAAATGTATTCCGCTCGTACATGTACCGAAATGTGTACCCAAGCCAATGATTTTCACTAAGAAAAAAAATCATTGAAAATTTTTAGAGTCATAAGTGTCCATCTTTTGGGTCTTTTACCTTATGTATAAGCATTAGGGTGTAGCGAAAAACCTTCATTTTTGAATATCCATTCGCTGTACCTAAAAAACGTTGTCTTCTGGCGCCAAAAATAGTTTCCACTAAGATTTTGAAAAAAATGTGTTTAACACCGTCCCCAAGCTAAAAAAACAGAGAAATTAGTATTTTTAATAATTATGGAAGTGAAACTTGTATAATAAAATAATGATATAAAAAATCGAAAAAAATACATTATCACAGTAAATTTATTGCAGAACCCTCTCTTGACATTGGTATTTGAGTAGAATGAGTTTTTAGATAAAAACACATCAAAATAAGTAGGTAAATCATCAAAAAATCACAATTTTTTACATTTTAACTGAGTTTTATCAATTTTAATCTCTTAATCTCTTGATTATGGCTCATCGATATTGACATCGAAATTTAAATTATCTATTTTTTCATACTAGTAAACGTAACTACAAATTGAGTAAAATATAAAGTTTTAGTGCGACTATTTATTTTTAAAAATAATCAGGAACTAGTGTCTGTACGGTACTTTGTAATATATAAACTATTTATAGCTTATTTTATACACGTCATGCAGAATGCAACTTTAATTCAAGGTAAAATGTCGAGAAAAACGAGACTGTCAGAATTATGTCTAATCATTAATAGAATCATAATACATTTAACAGAAAATCGTACCTGATCGTTGTTGCCGGGGGATACGAGATACAGGCAGAAGAGAAGCGGCTCGCAGATGGGCAGCAAAGAATATGGCTAGAAAAAGGTACCAAAATTAAAGTAGTCGGCGGAAGCGAGCTCCAAGCATAAGACTAATCAGCATGCAGACGGTCAAATGATATAGATAGGACAAATCCCCAACACTAAAGTAGCCGGGTGATACGTCATTCAGGTTATAGAAGAGAAGCAGCACGTAGACCAACAGCAATAGTAGAACTACAAAAAAAAATCCCGGAAGTCTCGGAAGTCTTATTAAGGTTAATAATAAGTAAAAATGTTATCGTTTTTCACATATTTATTATTAACTATAAGAATTACAGAACGCATAATATTATTTTAAAGGAACAAAATGTTTTCATCTTTCTTAAAGTAAAAACTAAAACTTTATATTTCTACTTAATTTGTAGTTACGTTTACTAGTATGAAAAAATTGATAATTTAAATTTCTAAAGGTCAATGTCGATGAGAAATTAACTCATCTACAAGCTCAAATTGCCATGATCAAGAGGTTAAGAGATTAAACTGGATATAACTAAGTTAAAATGTAAACAATTATGATTTTTTGATGATGATTCACCTATTTATTTTGATGTGTTTTTTTTATCTAAAAACTCATTCTACTCAAATGCCAATGTCAAGAGAGGTTTCTGCAATAAATTTACTGTGAAAATGTATTTTTTTTAATTTTTTATATCATTATTTTATTATAAAAGTTTTACGTCCATAATTATTAAAAATTCTAATTTTTCCGTTTTTTAGCATGGGGAGGGTGTAAAACACATTTTTTTTCAACTCTTAGTGGCAAACAATTTTTGGAGTTAGAAGGCAACGTTTTTTAGGTATAGCGAATGGAAATTCAAAAATTAAGGTTTTTCATTACATCTTAATAAGCATATCGAATCCTAAATGAGCTGTAAAGATTTTTGCAGCTTAATTATTTTCACTCGCCAACTTGCTTGCTTATATAAAAGAATGTACAGAAGATAGATTCAATTAGTCTACAGATTCAGGGATGATATATTTTTTTTGTTAAATTGATTATTTACAGTTGAAAAATCCTTAACTGTAGAATAATTGGAACTTTAGTAGTAATTTGATAATGAAGTAACAGTAGTGAATTATGCTGAACGTCCTGTATACGATGTCACGGGCTCAGTTCGACTGTCTCCCGATCCAAGAAAAAGAAGACCCATTAAGTTTTATCAAACTCATTCTATCTAGGAAATACAGAGTTTTTATAGACCTATTTTCAGCGCAATAAACTTCTAAAGCCATTATTTATAAACTATTGAAAACCCTAAAGTGCAACATAAATTTTTCATAAGTGATTAACAACCATTAATACCTTTTTGTCAGAATTATATATATAAATTGAACAATAAAAAAAATATATGCCCAATAATCCTTCAAAATTAAATAATCTTGATGTTTATGACTTAATGAAAATATTATAAATAAATAACTTATTTTCATTTAATTTATTACAGCAATTGAGTGAGAAACAATTGTGTTTGTCAGAATGAGAGTGGGGTAAGTCACATTTGCAAAAAATTGAGATACGGATATATTTGGATTCCTTACAATTAAAACTATTACTGAAGCCCTAAAAAAATGTCTCTATTGCTCCTTTTTTTTTAAATTATGAATAATCCAAAAAATAGCACGTAACACTAATGTATTGACTATTGAAACTTTGACATTGAATATCTCAAACCGATAAATATGTGACTTGCGCCACTCTCATTCTGACACACATAATTGATAAGTGAATATCGTAAGCCCAATTCATTGCATGTACAAATTCACTGTTAACGTTACAGAAAAACACTTCACCTTGTATTTAAATTATCTACATCAACCGTGAACGACGAAATATAAATCAACCGAAGCTAATAAAACACAGCGGGAAACTATCAAAAAACATTTTTCCCACAGCTCTCGCAGCATGCGTACACGTGGCTATTCCCGCAGAGCATTCCGAAAGCTTTAAGAATTGAAATGCATAGAAAGTTCGAAAAGCATTGAAACCGACTTTGCGGATACACTTTACTCTTTCTCGCTTGCACTCGCTCGCTCGCGGTTCGCGCGCGTTCGACCTCTCTCTTCTTGTTTCTCCATTTCCGACAATCTTTCACTCCCGATTCTCCTGTCTTTCTCTCCTTCGCTCTTTCCCCGCTCGCGCACACCTTTTTCTGCGCTCGTTTCCCTCTCTGTCTCTCTCTGTCAATGTACTTTTTCCTTGCTCCCTCGCCCACGTTTTTTCAGGCGTACGCTCGCGCGAGCAGCCGCACTTTTCTGGACTTGCGTGTTCTACCTTGCAATCATGCATAAAACAGCATTTCTCTTTCTCGCCTCTCTCTCTCTCTCTCTCTCTCTCTCTCTCTCTCTCTCTCTCTCTCTCTCTCTCTCTCTCTATCTCCCTCTCCCTCTCCCTCTCCCTCGCTCCTTCTTCCACTCGTTCATGCTTTTCGCCTCTGTTTTACCTTATTGGATAGACTAGTCTATCCTATTATTTTCCATTCTGAGCTCTTTGGCACTGCCCTCGTTTTTTCTTTATTAACCTATTATAAGATGTAGCTAGTTGAAAAATAAAAGTTATTAAACTTAAATTAATTATTAAAAGCTTTAAAACTATCTATTACGAATTTAAATAAATATTTAAAAATATGGGAAAATCATATAAAGAAAATCATATAAAGTGTAACTATTATATATACTGCGCATCAAATGCGACGTCAATGAATTGATACATAGTATATAACGTACATTAAACTTGCAGAGGAGTACAATTATTGAATACAACATGAACTACCCAACTCCTTGGTCAGGAGTTTGAGTATTACCAGCCACCGTTTTTATAAAAAAATTTAAGTCCTTCATTATGTTACCGGTTTTTTGAGAACCTTAAGATACTATTTACACTATATACTTTTATTATTGCTTTAATATAATTTTGATTATTAATCTTAGTATCATATCTAGTTTTTTTAATTCCCACCACTTGGAACTACTATGTATTATATTAATTCCAGACTTAACAATTTTCGATCACGTATGAAAAGAAAGATGTATATAAATCTCTTATAAACTATCTTATTACGTTATTTGCTAATAAAATAAAGTATATGTTATAAAGTTATTGAAATGATATCGAGAAAACTAGAGAAAAGATGTAGATCCGCTGCATTTGGTACTCCTGGCGTTCGCAAAAATGACGATATCAATACTCGACTCCAAGTACACAAATTTAAAAATTTGTTTTCACATATATATTTTGTTATTAATTGTAAAATTTGTCGAGAAAAAACATAAAATAATCGAAGAATAATTTAGAATTTTTTTACTATAAATTTTGTAATTTTTTGTAAATTCAATACGTAACTTTATAATTCTATCGATCGAACAAAGGAGGCTGATCGAAAACCGGTGCCGTAACGGTAGTTCGAAAATTTAATGGGTATACTTAATGCATTTTCGGAGAGTCTAAAAGAACTTTTTTTTCTAGATTTGTGTCGGTACTTCATATGGCCTCAAGAGTTGCATTCTTTTAGTGAGTCGTAAAGAAGAGAGCTCTCCTTTTTAAAAGTTGTTTTTATCTCCAAAAATGAAGCCCTTAAAGCTAAAAACAAATGTAAAATGGTTAGAGGCAACAGTGAAATCCGTTTAATTGACAGAGAAAAGTTATATAAAAACATATTGAGCTAAAGAAACGAATTTTTCTTCATCGAAAAAGTTACGAGAAAAAATTTTTAGGGCAAAAGTAAAACTCATTATCAAGTAGTTAAAATAAAATAAATAATTCTTTTCCAGCACCCAAAAAAAAATAATGGCATTAAACTTCGATGTAAACTTCGAACTTTGTCTTTGTTAGCCAAGTAGCAGACGTGGTTAAAATATCTTTTGGGATTTTGTCTTGACCATAGGTAGTCTTCACGTAAGAATGAATGAGTAAGGTTTTTTGTGTTCAGATTGATTAGCTTTAGAGATTTTTTTTTATTTGGTTTTATCTCTTTTCTTCGAGATTCAGGGAATATTGACGTTCACAGCTACATATACATTGTTTTTCGAAGAATTTAGCTGGGATAGTCTTGTTCTTAGCGTTTACTTCTTTGCTGCGTTCAACAGCCTCGTCCGCCACAATTTTTATTTCTTTGCAAAATTTAGGTTTTCATTCTTTTCTGCGTGGTCGAGATCCAATGTCATCTAAAATTCAAAAACCATTACAGGTCAATATTAATTAACTGTCCAAATGAAATTTACAATTTTAAAAGTAATAAATAAGCCATTTTCGGACAAGAGCATGCAAAAACACGTTTGCTGTCGTACTTTGACTTTTGCCTTCAATTAAAAGAAGAGTTCATAGAAAAATTGTAATAAGATATTTAAGAAACCTATTAAATATAGATTTTTAGTTTAACGATGTAAAAAACATTTTAAAAATGTAAGAGTTACCGAAACATTTGAAAAAAATCAATAATTTTTTTTTTAACACACCCCATCATAAAGTTCGTACTTTATTCCCGCCGAAGTGGGAAAAAAGAGCTACGTTCATTCTCTACCCCCACTCTAGTCCCCAGCACCACGCACATGCGCCCTCGTCTTCGGCTCGGGCACAAACAGTGCGTTGCGCTGGAAACGAGAGTGAGGTTAGGGAATCAATATGCAGCATTTTTTCCCTTTTCAGCGGGAAACGAGTACGAACTTTATGATAGTTGTGTTAAAAAGTCGTATATTGTACTCGTGAATAAAGTGGGTTGTGCGAACCTGCGCGTTTGTCGCCCTCGCTTCGCTCAGGCGACAACTCTCGCGCAGGGAGCACACAGCCCACTTTATTCCCTTGGTGCATAATATACTATATTTTTCAGTTTTCATATTTCAAAATTTGTTTGAGACTTGCAGCAACCAACTATTGCGCTTAAGGCTTGAATTGCGAAAAGCAACATAATAACGCTGGATAATATTTACTTGTGTTTCTAACGATTTTATGGGCGATATTTTTAATCATTTTCTTATGCCGTCTTTGATAGCTATAACTTCTTAACAAATTAATATTTGTAAAGGGAACAACTTTTTCAGATTACTTTCTCTCTTATGAGACGCTGTCTTTGTGAGTGGAGATACGCACATGACGAAAATATGAAACTTGCAACATTTCTAAAAAATTCTTTAATCTTGCACATAAATATTATCAAATAATAACCAATTACAGGTGCATTATTAAAGGCATTTTTATCTTAATACATTTTAGGAAAATTGAAAATTTTGTCAAAAAATCTTACTAAACACTAATCGTATTTAATGTATGACTTTAAGGCAGTTCCTTACCCCGAAAAGATGTTATTAATAAGAGCTCATTCGAATCCTTAAACAGTTTCATATGGAGTTACAGAGGAAAAATGTCGGAAATATTTCACGTATGTGGCGTGAATCACTATAGTTTATTCAAATTATGAAGTCTAAAATTGGATGAAGAACAAAAAAGATTTCGGTATTTACTTGACACTTTTTCAAACCGATAGTATCTTCACTTGCAAATATAATTTTCACTCGATAAATTTATTTTCTAAGCCTTAACTATGCCTCATTTACATATATCGTCACTCGTTCAATCAGATTTGGCCAAACCATAACAATTAGTATATTACGATACGTGGGCCGGAAATTGGATTTCCGGTCCAAGTATTGTATACTATTTTTCTTACTCCCCGGCCGAAAGTACGTTCTGTAATTGTTAAATAATTAATAAAATTGCGTTGTCGTCTGCTAGCTGTGTTTCAGTGTTAGTTTTTCTTTCGGCCCGCTCGATCGGCCACTTTGGGTAGCTCGGTCGATATTACCGACTGTTTTTTCTTTCGACCCGGCGTGGAGAGCTGGTTTTTTGGGCGTCTGCTACTTTCGCTGTTGCAGAGATGGTATGATGCCCGCCTAACATTTGCTGGTTGGGGCGGGCATCAGAAACACATTGATTAAAAAAAAGAAAGAAATAAGGTGATGAAATAAGTACATTAAAGTTTGATCAACTAACTCTTTTTTCTCGTCACCCGTGCACTTCCTCTGTCTATTTCGTACACCCAATGGACATTGATTCGTGTCGAACGTGCCCGTTAGTGACCGTCACGCATAACCTTTTAAACGTTAACATACATAAGAAATGAGAAAACAATTGAAAAGGTTATGCATGACGGTCACTAACGACACGAATCAATGTCCATTGGGTGTACGTGTCTAACCTTCACACCGCACAAACATCTTTTCCTCGGACGCTCCCGTCCGCACGTTTACTTAATTGGTTCTACACGAGTCGCAAGTACGTGTAGAAAACAAGAGAAAAAAACAATGACCACGATCAAACAACACCACTTTTTATTTCAACTAACTCTTTTTTCTCGTCAGCCGTGCGTATGAGACAGAGTGGCTCATGCGCGCGGGCACTCAAGCACAGCGGGTCGGGAAAATTCGGCAGCCAATCAGAGCTCGCGGTTGGTCTAAAATAGGGTGTGAAAGTTAACTTTCGGCTCGGAGATGCGGGCCGAAAGTACGTACTTTCGGGTGGGGGAGTAAGAAATAGTACATTACGCACCAAGGGAGGGAAGTAAGACATCCCAACCCGCGTGTGATATTAACGGTAAACACGTGGGTTGAGATGTTCTACTTCCCTCCCGTGTTGCGTACACTATTTTGTCTCATGTATTCCCTGGAGGAAAGTATATTGTCTTTTCACCTTGATCTCAGGGTCTTAAGTGCCACATAACCTCACTCCTAAAACTGCGAGGCTTATGCACGTTTCTAATTTTCTGCCGACTAGCGCCGCCTGAAAGTGATTTGCGGCCCGAGCGGCAGCGAGGGCTGCAACACGCAGGCGGCGCCAGCCGGGCCGAAAATTAGAGAAACGCGCATGCGCTTCGCAGTTTCTAGGCGTGAGGGAATGTGGCACTTTCGGCCGTGAGAGCAGGGTGGGAAGACAACACTTTCCGACAGGGTATGAGATAATAGTACATTACGATACGGGTGTGGAAGGTGATTATTTACCGCAGGAGACATTTTTCGCACGAGCGAAGCGAGTGCGAAAAGTCGAATGCGGTAAAAATCACCTTACGCACCAGTGTCGTACCGTATTTTACACCACGAGAGCCGAATAATCATATTAAAGTTATGATTTTGAGGTTAGAGTGGTGTAAAAATTATTTTCCAACGATATCTTTTGGGGGCGAGAAACTACTTTAATCTTTGTAGAATATGAGTAAAATATCGCACTCCCAAATTTTTTCTAAGAAGCTTAGTCGATGTTGTCAACATGACTTCATGTGTACTACGTAACACACGTTATAATTTAAGCCTGAAGAGGTTGGCAGACCAAGCCAACGAAACGTTGCCTTTTCTAATGAAATCGTTGAATTTTTTGATTTCTAATCCTCGCCTCCGTCAGATCGACTTAACTCACTAGCTTCTTCCTTTAATCTTTATTAAATGGACAACTTATGATTTGAAGCACTCAGACTTTCGTTCATCTCGAAAGCAGAAATGTGCAGGTAGTCGAAGGATTTGTGTACAATTGCTCTTATTTATAACGATAGATACAACACTCAACGAAATCGAAATTGCAACCGTAGCCTTCAACTTATGGTACACAGCGGTATCCTCCTCAATCCATCCTATCCGCCTTTGCACCGCCTCTCTTCTCTTCTGGGAGAAAACATTACGTTTCACCCGTACGCTGTGTTGACTGAATAATAGCGTCATTACTTTTCCGCTTCCGAGGGCCGAGCGCGCGCATCCAATTCGAATGGCTCTGGATGCCCGAGCGCGCACGAGTCTCCCGACTTAATTACTTTAATCTGCTGTGCCACGCGTGCGCTCGTGTGGCCCGCGGCATTAACGTTGACGTTCCCTGCAGCCGAGGACGAGGAGCGATTTTCCTCTACAGGTATGGGTATAGAGTTTCTGCAGGAGAGGACGAAAGAGACTCGCTCGTTCTAACCGCTGATTATCGTTAACCTTAATTGACGAGCTTTCTGCGTCGTTCTCTGCGATTTTGACATTAGTTTCTCTTCTTGAAGTTTCTTTGGGGAAAATTTCGATTAAGCGTTCTGATTAGAAGTAAGCATTTTCTATGTTTAGTAGATTCTAAATACGATTGATGTGATTGGAAAGAAATAACATTTGGTAATCTATTTAACAAATATGTTTGCTTTTTAACAGCATTTTTCTTTCGCCTATAACTGTAATATTAACTTATTTAATCACAGTTTGTTCATAAATAGTAATTTTTACAATTAAATTACACAAAGAATATCAATTTATTTCTAATACAAAATCCCAGGAGATAGATCTATAAACCCACATTATGCAAAATAATGTAATTTAAAAAAAATGGTGTGCACGTTTTTTTGGCAGCTAGTTGATGGATTTTGATGCGACTTTGAATCGGGTGCGAAAATGATAGTTTCAGCCAGGGTATGGTGAAAAATCGTATACGCAACACAAAGATAAAGACGGCCACACCAGAGCACATGTTTGCAACCCTCGCCTTCGGCTCGGGTCTCAATTTCCGCGTGCGCTGGACTGGCCAAGTCTTTACCTCCCTAGTTGCATAATATACTATTAATTCCAGAGCTTCATGCCATAGGTACGTATTTTCCGAGTAATTTGCAACTTGTTTCATCAAAATCCATCAAATAGTTGCCAAGAAAACATGCACAACAGTTTTTTTTTTTTTTAATGACATAATTCTGCATAAAGTGGGTTTTAAGACCCATCTCCTAGAATTTTGTATTAGAAATAAGTTAGATTACTAATACAATATACTTTGTTTTATAGTAATTATATTTTAATTTATTTTTTCAGGTAATTTCGGACTCAAGAGCGGTTAGATAGAAGACCACCTTAAATGTATTTTTTTTATGATAAATTCAGTGAGAATGTTGAATTATAAATTCTTAAAATATGAATAGTATATATATATTAGATAATTAACTCACGGTTCACTGAAATTACCCGGAGAATTTTAAATTTTGATAAAATGAAAATAAAATGTAGAAGATAGAAGACTAAACTAAAATAAATTTTTTTATCGATGACGGTTATAAAAAAAAGATGGAGACCTCGAGACCCAGAGATCTGGAGAATATCAAATCTTAATATAGACTGATTCCATCTCAAATCATGCAGTGAAAACTTGCTTTGTCAACAAATTATTCAACAAAGATATTAGATAAGTAAAATTTTGTGCTTTATGAAAAAACCGCTGCCAATTCATTGGCCCGTAGCTTCCTCAAACCTAATTTGTTGATTCCTTTAATTAATTTTTAATAACAAAATTTATAATTTTTGCAAATATTTATGACATAATTATAATTAAATTCATTTATGAAGATTAAAAAGTATTAATTTTTAAATTTATTTATTTATTTATTTATTTAGATCAATTGTCTATAAATTTGAAGCTGATACATAAAGCCGCTCTCGAGAAATTCCGATTTGAAAAAAGGTTAAAAAAATTTTAACCTCAAATATCTCTAAAATTTATATACCAATCATTTTGTCCAAAGAACTTGACCGAGAACTAATCCAAAATCTACCTCGACAAAGAATTTTGAAGCGATTAAGTCAATTTTACTCCCGTAATCGTTAGACATACAAAACTCATTTTTTTTTAATTTTTAAATTTTTTTCTAAAAAACTAACCAACAAAATGAATTCAAATTTTTACAGATTATAGCTATTTATATTCTGCATTATTATGATTTTTCTCAAAAAAATTGACCGTTTAGTTTGGAAGTTATGAGCTTCTTAAAAAAAACACGTTTTTGTTAATAACAAAAGAACCGTGATAGCTAGAAATTTTTTTTTTTTTGAAAATATAGGTAATTTAATTTTCTTTCGAATGCTACTCATTCGATTCAAATATCTTAATCCTATCATTTTAAAAAAGCAAAAAACAATTGTGAGAAAACCGAAAATTTGAAATAAAACAAAAACGCATCGGCCCAATCAAAAAACGGATTTTTGACCCGCAATCACACAAAAAAAAGAATGAGACCTGTCCGGTTGAAATCTACCGAGTAGAAGCTGAGATCCAGGTGTACACACACACACACACACACACACACACATCCATAGAGACATTTTTCAAAAACCATGTATTTTGATTCCTAACACCTCGGAACACAATTATAACATATTTTTACAACACTCAAAAATTTACTATCATAAAGCTTCCTCTAGAAGGAAGGAAAAATGCTCTTAGGTGATACATTCATACTAATGCGCCTATGATCGGTATTATATAATATACATTACATTATATTCCTGCTGTAGTAGCGCGATTCTACAATATTCGCTATCTAACTCGTAACAGTTGTACGATTAAAAAGATGGTGTTTTCGAAAAAAATGCATTTTCTTGCACGTTATTAAAAATTTTTTAACTTTTTAGGGACGAAATGAAAGAGCTCAGAGAACCTAATTGAATGAAATAAAAATCATTTAAATATATTAAAAATTGGCAAAATGGTAGCTATGCCAATAAAAAGCTCGAAATTTTTTTCCAAAAACAAGATTTTATAAGACATTTTCAAAAGGTCAGTATTGCTGGACTTTTCATGCGATCGAAAATAGAAAAAATAAGTGTTTTTTTATTTCTTGAGTAAAATAACATATTTCCCGCCCAAAATATTTGGTGACGTAAGGTTTTTTCACTGCATGATTTGAGATGGAATCAGTCTATAATAGAAAAAGAAGATTTTACATAATGAAATTGTATGAAAATAATATTCAATTAATTGACTATATTTGCAAGGTTATTTCCTCATAGATAATTGATATTCATTACATCAGAGCCACCTAATCAAAACACTGCATTTCAATCGAAATACTTACCCTGCCTTGCAAGCAATTCCGCAGCTGAAGAACTCGATGCAATTCGCATTCAAATGCACTCTGAATCGATATCACCCAGTAACAAAATGCATACATCTACGCGCTAGAGCTCGTGTAATAAGAGTTTTTGCTCCTCCCTCCCACTGACCCTCTTAATTCGATATTAAATAATTAACAATAGTATATATGGCATAGCAACAGAGTTTCTCTGAACATTCGGATTCCGCGGCTACAAGCGTATAATATAGCTCAAGGGAAGGGACCTCCGATGCAGCAGCATCCAACTGCTGCAGTTTCAGTACCATTAATTAATTTCTTGCCAATCCGCGTGCAATTAATTCGAATTCGATTTGGGGATAGTAAATGAATTATTGACGCACACGCGGGGGAAATATAACATGCGCGAATGCACGTTCGCTTGGGCTGTATAACAATTTTACAATAGCCTAAACTCCGCACCGTGAGTAGATGTTGAGATCGATTCAAAACAAACTACCTCCAAATTCGTGCAGCGCGGTTATCTGGTGCATGTGCCTGCCGCTTGGCCTTGCGCGCCTGGTCAATTTCGGGGTTTGCAATGTTTCGCCGAGCGCGAGAGAGCGGCTCTGTTTTACAATTCAATTTCGCACGGAGGGGATGTTTGGTCCGATTCACGCGTATATATAATGCGTGCACATGAGATCGTGGATGAAAAATCGAGAGCAAAGCTGCGAGAAGTACGGTAGTGTAATGTTTGGAATACGCGTTCGTACAGCTAAATCGTATGGTGTTAGTCTGATTAAATTATTTTATGAAACTTTAATTTTGTATGTATTATTTTTGAAAATATAGTACCACAATGAATTTCTTTAGCGCAAAATGCTACAAATTTGAATAGTTTTTTGTATTTGATTCTACAGTTCTCGACCTACAATGCAGCGTTATTTTTAGCGTTAAATAGAAAAATTTGCCTGTGCACATGGTAGCGATAAAAACCAATTCAACGCCACGGTTGCACTTTCAAGATATGGTTCTGCGTGAACGTTAGGGGAGACAGGGGAAGTTGGCATATGGGACAGGTTGGGCAAATGTTACTAACTCGTGATTTAAATGACAGAGGTCAAGGCTGTCGATGTCAGTAACATAAAATGAAATCGGGAATATTTGTTTTAATTTTCTTATATGTCGGAACAAATTTTACATTTTAAGAAATATCAGATAATTCTTTAAAAAAGGTATGATTACCTATTTTCACTTTATGAGTTTTTATTAATAGTTAGATTTTATTTATACCCATCAATAAAATATTGCTTGTGAAACCTTTACCTTGATGTGAAAACATGACAAGGCTTTTTTATTGTGTCATTCAAGCTTATATATCGATAATAATTACAGTTAACAATACTTATAACAGAAAAAAAGCAATTACCCGTATTTCCCGAATAACCGGGTTCCCCAAGCTCCCTCTCAATTCATTTAATTCAACGACAGATCTTTTCAATAACATAACATTTTTGAAGGATAAATTAATCAGATTTTCAACCATTTGCACTTCAGTTTCTACTCTCCTTTTAGCTTTTCAGCATTAATATACAAAGCGTCTGCTCCGAGCTCACGGAAAACGGCTGCGGAGCCATTATTTAATTTTATCCTGGAAATACACATCGTGCGTCTCATGCATACTCGCGCAAACATTTTCACGAACTCGGCGCATCGTTAGACATTGGCAATATTTCATGGTTTCCGGTGATCCGAATTACTTTTCTTTCGAATCGCATTAATGCATTTATCCCGTCCTAGCGCTGCGGAGATCTCCCGGCGCGTTTCAACACCCCGGGGCGTCGTTCCACGCTCCGAGTACGAGAGTAATCCGAGTGCAGCGGTGGCGCTTCTATTTCTCGTGTTTTCGCAGACTCAATTTCTCCTGATTTCTCAATGTCTGTTTGTGTGCCAGTTTGTTCTTTTTATCGGGGCAAGAGGTTTGATGAGAGAGCGCGCGACAGGCGTTTGCTAAGGGGATGAAATTTAGGGGATGTGAGAAGTAAAAACTGTTTTCTATTGCGATAATGTAATTAATAGCTTATACAATAACCCAAGTAACTTACGACAAAACTTTAAATACATGTGTGAACTTTAATAGCTGACTAATAAGTCATGAAAAATCTAAGTAACTTTTTGAGATAACTATCGTATACGAATAAATTTATATATTTGATTTTATATATTTCTAATAACTGAGTATTATATAGTTTAGCTCCATAAAAATGTTCACTAGATACTGTTACGTGTGAAAGGTATCTTTTTAGTTCCTGGCCACTCTGGGTTACGCACCCGGAGAGGTTGATTTTACGTGAAATAAGAAGTCGAGAAGATAGGAAGTATAATTAAACTGTGGTATTTATTCAATACTCAAATGCGCGAGAGAGAGAGAGGTGTCTTAACGTACATATGTACGCGGCGCGGATGAGTCGTCGGGATCGTGGCTTCGTAACTTCCTCGTGGATTGATGGTTGAAGACTCCGTTGTCGTCCTATCTTGTTCTGGAGTCGTTATATCGTCTATACCTCTCTCATAGGTTTCCCGTGTCTAGTCGTCCCGGGACGCCGGATGCGGCGCTTTTTATATCCGCGATGCAGTGTCTCCCAACTTCCTAATTAATCATAGGTGGGGATCGGCTGCACGTGGAGCTTCGTTCTTCCCCTAGTGCCGATTTCGCAGTTTCGACCGCTTCGACCGATTTGACCGACTCCGGTTTCTTCGCGCCATAGTCGCGGCGCAGTGTCGAATGTTCTAGACGCTTCGAATGCTGAATCGTAGCTTTATTTATACAACCGAACTCTCGTGTGGAATGCTTCCACATGTAACAATACATTTTTAATAAAAGCAAATGAAAGTAGATAATAAAACATTTAATTTGCTTTTTTTCATAAAACAATGTTCATTTGACTCAAGATTATGGAGCATCAAATAAAACGTGTTATAGATAAAACATGAATAAAAATGAAATAATTTTCAAGTCATAAAATAAGTGAAGTTATATCCAGTACAAATATTTACAAAGTTACCATAAATTAAAATTACCGCAGTTTGCTTTGGAAAATTGCACTACGTGAAATACACAATAGCTCATATCTTCGGAAAGAGATTCATTTTGGAGCGACTACCGAAACCTGAGCAAAATTCATTTTTCGGAGTAAAAATTTTAAACTCAACATATTGGGCAAAATATATACAAACAAATGTAACCGTATAATTCATTGGTTGCTTTGCTCTCTGCTCTTTTAATCTCCGCGATTCCAGACATAATCTATTGCTCAAGGTTATCCAGGTGAGTCTATCTCTGTTTCATTTCATTTCCCCGACGGCTTGTCTCTCTCCAGCCCGTGATTCCCTTTCGTCTCGTGAATCCAGCAGCCGCATATTTCTGTACGAGCTGGCAGTAGCGTCGGGGCGCAACTCATTCTGGCGAAATTGTAATTCTCATCTCGGTTGTCTTGATGGGGCTAACCTTCCATTACTATGTAAATCACGGTTAAAGGTGCATCTGCCACGTTGATTTCGAAATTAAAGAGCGACGAATCCGGACGCACTGCGGCTGAATCGCACAACCCCACGCTTATTTGTTCCTCAATTTCAAACATTTTAGTTATGGCTAGACGTTTGTAAGTCTAATTATTCTAATTCTTATTCTACTAATGGTCAAGTAAAACAATAATAGTCTTTATTTTCATTGTTGATATAATTATTTTCAGCTAAAACAATGTATTTAACATCAGGATATTGTGGTTATTTTCGATAAATATCTTCGTATTGCTGGCAGCACGCCTTGTTTCATTCCAATTGGATTATTATTTCGTTTAGTATATGTCATTGAAAATGCAATAAATTAATGTAATATTTGTAGTAACAAATTTTTCATAAAAAAAGTGTTGAAACGTATGCGCCTGGTAATAACGATGCAGTCCTCTGTGCAAGCACCAATCTAAAGAAGTATCTGTCAGTACAATCGCGTAACCTTGTATAAAACAATCAACAGAGACACTCGAAATAAAACTGGGCTGAAGTACGACGAAAGTATAAGCTGCTAGTTATTTCTATAGACTTAAGTAATATAATGCCAAAGACTAGATTGGAACCAATAGCAATCGCAAATTGCGGATAAGTGTTTGTATGTTTATTTTAAAATCATACCACAAGATATATTTTATATTTTATTTAATCGACTCCTTTAAAATAAAGTAGTACGGGTATAATAATATATTATTGCGAATGCATGAATATTAAATGGCGGCATGACATTTGCTGCAAACACAAATATTGATACTGGCTGTATGTTGTGACCTCTGCTAAAAACTGGAAACTATTAGAAGATCACTTTTGAAAGCACGTAGCTCGAAACTACTATAAAGACAAAAGAACTGTTCGTGAAACCTATGTCCTTATCGATGAGGAACCTCAGCTATACAGTATATATAGACTAACAATGCGGAAACTTGTTCAAGCTTGACAAATGTCTTGCGATTGTTCTATAGGGACGTTTATTGTCTTATATTCTGAGTCTATTTATTATACGTATCTCGTTCCCTGTACTAAATTTTGATTCTATTACTGTAATTATTTGTATGTATGAACATCCACTTTTATTCCATTTTATTTTTACTATGTTTCTGACCAGCCATATTTATTCATTATGTACTTGTTTATGCTATTCTATACTATTTTTCACTTCGTTATCAGTTTCATTTTGCTGCATCAGTGCATCGCACAATAAGATTGTATATGTTTGTGTTTGTGATTGAAAGATGAAATTTTTATTATCAGTTTTTTCCAATTTTACCATGTTAGCGTGGTAAAACACTTTAGAAACAAACTAGTGAGCGTTAATACGATTTTCGTTATTTAATATTGAAATTTAAATAAAAATTTTTAAATTCTTTGCAAGAAAATATAATAAATAATGTTACTGTTACCAATTATCATCGCTCTACAAAAAAAGTAATTTATAACCCACAAAATATTGTTATAATAACACTTACAAAGCCAAATTACGCAAGATTCAAGAATAATCTCCTATTAAAGCTATTTGAAAAATACATTGAATTTTTGTTATGTATTTCTATTTTTAGAGAGAAAAATATATCCATACAAAATATTTGAAGTCGACTGATACAGCGGCTGAAGAGGTCGGTTGGTGAATAAGTCCATCAGTTTCTGCTTCAAGAATCTTCATTTCTACACAGCAATTACATATTACGTTCATAAAGAATCATCAAGTTATATAGTTAAAGCTTATTAACTATACTGCAGCGAAAAAACATCTGCTATAAGTATACGCTTAATCATACCTCTATCTGTGCCATGACGCGCAGAAATATTTGCCGCAATAGAAATCAATAACCTACAATCGGAATTATCGTACTTGTACGTGTATCGAACAAAATAACGCGTTTGAATGGCTGATGCATTGGCTCGACTTTTCAATGCAAACAGAACGTATAATGTCGATCGATGGGGGAAAATTTATTTGTTAAACAAATTAGGACTGAATAGCACGCGCGCATACACTGATGGAGAACCGTCAAATATCTCGCTTTGTCGGTGTGGCGGAGAGCGGGTTTGATAAATTTGGAAATTCATCACTGTCCAGCGAAATTACGCTCCTGCCGCACGTGCGTAATTTTCGTGAGCATTAACTAACGAAAAGCAGGTGAAGTTTAATTCCTTTTGTGAATGCCAGACTGTTTTCAAAAAGCATCGGTATGTATGTTATTTTTTTTTATAATTTAATTTATAAATCCTAAAATATAATTATAATATTTGTAATTGGTCTTTTATTTATGGAAATCTGCAAATATTATAAAATCAATGAAAAAATTTTAATACAATAGCAAGTCATTGCTTATTCACATTCATAGATGGATTTTGTCCATCATTAATGTGTTTCATTTTTAAGAAAACTCAATAACTATCACAGCTTTCAGATTTTGAATAATTATGTTTTTAAAATTAATATAAGCTGCTTTGAAATTGTATGCTACATATTTACCAGTAAATTTCATCTTTTATCTGCGTTTACCTTACGTCTATGTAATCCCTCAATTGCACCTTTGATCGAGCAGCCCTACCTTCCCGTATCGACTTACACGCCGCGATGAAAATCGCAACGTGGACGCTACGGGCGACAGACACACCGGACGGATAGACGTGAACGCCTCGACAAATCTCGTTGCTATGGTCCGTTCACAAATGAATAGCCGCAGCCGAGTAAGTGTGTGTGGGTGTGTGTATGTGTGTGTGTGTGCATAAGCGATGCGAAGGATAGCTGCCAGTGCCAAAGCCTGCATGTATGCGCGCGCTAACGCGCTGCAAACGAAATTCGAATTTCATGCACGGCGTGGCTAGCTGGCCTTCCTTGTCTTGGCGGCAGCAACTGATTTATGCTGCCACGAGGGTAAACATCCTAGGGAATCGATCTTTGGTCGTGTTATGTATTCATATGGGTGGAGCGGAGCTTTTGCGCAGAGGGGCACGAGATATGCGATAAGCGCCTCATGTATTTTATTTATGAGCTTTGGCACGAGTTGATGGACACGCGTAGTTATAAATGTTGACGAAATTGTGTTGTACTCTTAAGAGGTCTTCGATATTACAAATCTTCTCATATTTTTCAAAGTTGAAGAAAAATCTGTAATTATTGCGATTCGCTAAGATGAACATTACGCAAAAATAATTATTCATATAGAAAATAAGGAGGAATTATCAATCTCATAGGCCCATAAATAGAAAAACCGCTGCTAATTCATTGGCAATTAGCTTCCTCAAACTAAAGTTATTTTTCTAGCACACTGATTGTTTACATTAGTATATGGGTAAATAATTGTTATTACTTTTAGTGTATAGTGTTATACTTATTTTATTTTTCAAACTTATTTTACAAAATTAACTTTAATTTTTATTTTTCTAATAATTTCTTTCTTGTCATGTTATTTCTTTAAGTACATGGGTTGTTCTTGTGCGCGGGGTGGGGGAGGTTACGTATTTCGTTGCTGATCTTTTTAATGAAAGTCATATAAAAAAATAGCCCCTGCAAGATTTCAGTCCCCTACGTCACTTCTATAGCTCTTGCTGGAATTTTTTTTAAACCTTGCTTTTTACCAGTTTTAGGCCATTTTTAAAAAAATTCTAGAAGACTCAAATTTTAATAATATGAGATCACCGATTTCGCATTTTTTTCCTCTTTCTTCCAGTTTTAAAAAAAGAAATACAGCGATACAAAAATGATGATTAAGGTTTTATTGGTGAGCCGTAACATGGCCATGGTATTTCATCATTTTTAGACCATCTTTAAACCTCTATATCTCGTAACTGGTTGCCCATTTTTGAGCTCACTAGGTTTCTTTCTTTGTCTCGGAGAGTCCTTTAATTTCTTTTTTTGAGGGTCTAAATCAATCCAATAGGCTTCGAGATTCAGCCGTTTAAAGTTGATGTTTTTGTCAAAAATCTAGAAAAATTACCATGTTCATGGTGGTCTTGTCAAGTGAATGTTGGTTCAAAATGATATGAATACCTAACACAAATTTTTTTCGTTAAAATTTGATGTTATCTTACTGTCCTCTTTTCCTATCATACCAAAAAGGGAAGAGAATGAGATTTTTTCAAGCATTATAATATCTAATTTTTCGATACACAAAATAGTAACAAATAGCTCTCTACTGACATAAATTCTACCATGTTATGATTATTTTTTATATTTATATGTAACAAACATACAAAGTTGGTTCCAAGACTTTTCAAATGCGTGGTACAAAATTTTTTAGGACAACTAGACCAAAAGTTTTAGCAGATTTTATAAAAAATAATTTTCAAGTGATAAAATTAGAGGTCGCGAAAAATAAGAAAAGTTTTATTTATAAAATCGATCATAACTTTGACATCAATTATCCAGAAAGTGCTGCGACTGCGCATTTTGAAGGTCTTAAAGGCAGTTCTCCGATAGTTTTACATGCAAATATCAGTAATATAATAATAATAATAATAGGATGGTGACATTTACATTAAAATAATAACACTTACAAGGGGAGGCCGGAGTCTTCGGATCATGGATTTGGCTTAGACTGGGACAAACGAACTTGTTTTGTCACAAAATGAAGGAAAATCATTGACATTTTGTCAAATGGACCTTAGATATTTAATACTTACCGGTTAAAGATTCATTTTTTTGCAGTAATTTGTTAATTTTCCATAATATATGATCTGCCCGGTCATCAGTGCCTCTTTATATACCACCTCCACATTAGTAGGTACTAGCTTTTTTGTATTAAATGGTCTTTAAATATTATATATCTAATATAACCTGGTATCTTACTAACCTGGTTTTGTTATACTTTCGCCAACACAAAACAATTTAAGAAAAGCTTTTTATTTTATTTATGATCAAAGTTGTCATACGCATTAATATTATCTTTATTGGCATAAAAGTTTTGATTTTGACGGTTGAAATACTTAAAATTTTGAGAATATAGTCTGTTTTTTGGACCAACAATACTAAAAACTTCCATCCAATTTTAATATTTAAAAGTTTGTTTAATTTCTTAAAAGTAAAACTAAAAATCACCAAAATAAAAGTTATGAAATAATTAATGTAAGAATAATAAAAACTAATTACAAGTTTTTGAAAAACTTATAAATAATTGCATTCTTATCAAACTCATGAGTTATTTTATTATTTTTGCTTTGTAGATTTGAAGGTTTAATAAACAAAATCAGTCTATCAACATTAAATTTAGATAGAAGACAAAAATGTCGAACCATTTTATGTGTACTTTTCTTCAATGCTTGATAATTATCTGTGATTCTAATGTCATAAATTTGTTCAAAATATAATTTCTGAATTGTACAAGTATTTTATTTTGTATATATAGTAGCAACTTTGTTATGTTATTTTAATAAAGTATAACAATAATTATTTTCTTAAAGTTATATTTTTCGGTAGTCAACCTCCTTAAATATACACCACTTTATAACTTCACACTTTAACCATTTCACTAAAAATTATATTAAATATACTAAATGTAGCTTCTTTCTATTATCTTATAAGTTTTGATAAGACCAATTGGCATGAAATATTGATTTCTCTAAAATCTTTAACGATAACAAATTTAATTAGCTCACAAGAGCCTGCACTATAAGTCTGATCTTAATTTCTCATAATTCAATATTGTAATACGTACTGCTGTATATTTTTCAGGTAATGATGTGATGATCCATATTGATTCTGTAATAATAAAATCATAATACACAAAGCTTTTCAGAACTTACTTTTTTAATATATAATAAAAAAGAAATTTGAAAGCAAAACTTATCTGATAGTCGTCAACCTAGAATTCTTTGTAAAAAATGTTCACATATATTTATTATTTCTTACTAATTGTAAGGGCATAATATAATTTTAAATAATATACACATAATCATAAGTTTGATTGATAACTATACAGCTGGAACTACATGTTATTATTGTGAGCTGTGACTGTGACATATCAATATAAAGGAGTTTTAACAATATGTGTTGTGTTGCTATCAGTCATGGTATGTATAAAACTGACTGTCGAAAACATAAGTTTTCTACACTTAAGTATGCCGTGGGTCCGCTCGAATGCACTCAACTGGTTTTCAAACGGGATGGCCACGTTGATGATCCTGGTGATCTTTGTAGCTTCGTCGCGAATAATAATGTCTGGATGAAGGGACGCAGTTTCACCGCGGGTCCCGCGATGATCCAGTTAACCGAGATGGTCCCGGGACAATTAAGAGCCGCCACCTTGATCAGCCGGTCCTGCATATTATTATGGCGCTTTTGTCTCGCCACGTGGCAAGGAGGGTAGTGGCTTAGCACGTGCGCCGTTGCTTCGAGGTCGCATCTGAACCTGCGACAGCGTTTATCGGCCTCGGTGTCCGATCTCCGGATCTCATTCAGTGTGAGAACACCAATGTGGGCATGATGTACAATGCGTCAGTCGCAGAAACAGACGAACTTGCCGGTGCGGAGGAAGTGGTTAGACACCCTCTCCCTCCGTACGACCTCGAAATCTCAGCCTTGATCGGGTTTGGCCGAGAGTCTGGCAGTATAGTGTTGAACCATTGCACGCCGGAGATTTATAATTATTCCACGAGATGAGCTGTCGCTCCTGGCGTTGAAGCCTACGCGAATGGTCAACGCTTCATCGTGCCACCATATCCTGAGAGTGGTTTTTAATCTCAGAAACACTGAGATTGCGCACTTTTACCCAGAATGATCTTTGGATACTTGATCGCGATAGAGCAAGGTCTCCCGAGAGGTGGGCGCCAAGCTTGTTGTTGGTGGCTCGCCGCTTCAGCCTCTTGGCGACCGCCTCCCCCAGGCGATGTTTAGCCAACTCCCTCACTGTAGCGTCCTTTGCATAGAGCATGCAGTATGCGTACGCTACCGTGAGGATGTTGTACTGATTTGCCAGCGGGAGCAGCCCGGCTCCCCTTTGTGAGGGGGGAACGTACCTTCTGTCAAAAAAGTACCCGGAAAAGTTATTTTAAATCTCCCGCGTTATAGATATTTGAAATTTTTTTTCGTTGTATGTTGGCATCACTGTACCAAATTATGATACCAAGTTTGAGCGCGTTACATCAAGCAGTTTGTTTACGCCAGCTGTTATAGTCAGTTAAGCTGAGTAGTGCGTCACGATTTTCACAATGAATACAAATATTGAACAAAGAGTTTGCCTCAAATTTTGTGTTACCAACGAAATTTCGTGCGTGGAATCTTTGAAAATGTTGAAAAAGACTTATGGGGAATCAGTTTTATCAAAAACACAAATTTACAATTGGTACAAAGCATTCAAGGAAGGTCGAGAAGTGTGTGAAGATTTGCCTCGGTCCGGATGGCCATCGACAGCATCCACCGAGGAGAACATAAAAAAAGTGAAACAAATCGTATTGGAAAATCGCCATTCAGGCTTAAGAGAGATAGCACAAGAGCTAAACATCTCCCACGAGTCAGTTCGTACGATTTTGGTTGATATTTTGGGCATGAAACGCGTCGCCGCTCGACTTGTTCCAAAAGAGCTGAATTTTCTTCAAAAAGAGTACCGCAGACAGATCTCTTTGGACATGCTGGATCGTGCTAATTCCGATTCTACATTCATGGAACACATTATAACTGGAGATGAGACATGGGTCTATGAGTTTGACATGCAAACAAGTCAACAGGCATCTCAATGGCAAAAAAAAGACGAGCCAAAAACGAAAAAACCACGTCAAAGTCGATAAAAAGTGAAAGTCATGCTGACTATTTTCTTTGATATTCATGGTTTGGTGCATCATGAATTCCTACCAGAGGGACAGACGGTCAATAAACAATATTATTTGAGCGTTTGCATGAAAAAATCCGTCAAAAACGGCCAGTATTGTGGAAGAACAATTCGTGGATTTTGCACGACGATAATGCACCACCGCATAGAGCCGCAGTTGTAACCCAATTTAAGGCCAAAAACTCAATAAATACAATCGAGCAACCACCGTATTCACCAGATTTGGCCCGATGTGACTTTTTTCTGTCCCGAAACTAAAATTACCTCTCCGTGGTAAACGTTTTGAAGTGATCGAAGCCATAAAACAAAATTCGTTGAGGGAACTGAAAGCCATCCCAGAAAACGCTTATAAAAAATGTTTTGATGATTGGAAAAATCGTTGGCACATATGTGTTGCATCAAATGGGGCCTACTTTGAAGGCGACAAAATAAATATTGATAAATAATTGAATATTGTGTGTTTTATTTAAAAATTCCGAGTACTTTTTTGACAGATAGTAGACTAACTCCGCACTGCCACGCTGGGGGAGGTGTAACCACTTCTTGGCTTCACGCTTGATATCTTTGTCGACTGCAGACAAGCACTCCCTCTCGATATCGGCTTCGTGCATAATAAAACCCAAACGCGGTAGGAGGAAAGATCCTACCGCGTCCAACTTTTGCCAGGAGTCGAGGAGGGAGTTTTCGATGTTATTAAGATCGGCGACGAGATGGCGCAGCGTGTGGATTGGCGTTTGATACATCTAGTAACCCGTGGGGATGCCCAGGTGCCCATAGGAGGCGCAAATAGTGAGCGCCTGCAATTAGTTGAAGAAAATGTGTGTAGAAAAAAGAGAAATAATCAAATTAGACCTATTAACCGTTATTTATGTGTGCCACGAAAAAATGATCATTTTTTAGACGAGGGGCGTATCGACATCACATTCTTTAGAAGACCACAATTCAATTGCTATTCAAGACAAATTATTTACACCTCCGAAAATTATAGAAACAAAAAAGATTTTTTTATAACAAACAAGTATGTCTCAACACCATGGTTTCAAAACAAAGGAGATCAGGTCTGCTTCAAGTGTTTGGCAGTCGCGTGATTAGGTCTACCTGCTTATGTATTAAAGATAATTCTGGTATGATTTCCATGATTCGAAGATTTCCATATGTGCGGAAAAATGGCTAAAGCAAAGCTAACATTAAGGTCTTGACGAGGAATTTGATAAGCACCGCTAGACATTCTTGTAGGAAGGCCGGGAGCTTTCCATCGGTCACTGGAGCCTTAAATTGACTATGTTTATGGTCCATTTAGTCTTCTCCGAGACTTTATGAGCTGCTAGGTTCTAGGCCACCATACGCGGCATTTAGGCTCCGTAAGGTCGTAGAGATCCGTCAAACGGACGAAAGTCTAAAAAGTTAGCTTCTAGGAGTAATTTCAAGCAATTCTCTGAAGTCGCGTATTTCCCCGTTAATAGCTGTAGAGCTTCCAGCCAGACCTTTGCTACTTTCGCAAAGATGCAATTCAGCATTGCTGCGCCAAGGTACTTTTCAATCCCCATGCAATAGTTCAATCCCCATGCACCATCCCTTCTTCCTTTCCCTGTTGACGTGGGACTTATATTACTGCTGGATTCTCTTATGAGAGTCCCTGTCCTCAGGTCTGTGAGTCTTCCGAGGCCTATTAAAGGCACGCATCACATTCTGTCGTAGAGCCCGAAGCTTCTCTACCCACTAAGAGTCCGCCTGACTCTGTTCGATATGGTCATAGAACAACTTCTCTGGAATCATACATCGATAGCCCTTACGAGCATGTCCACCTAGTAGTTTAAACTAGCTCTTGTACTGAAATCAGGCCTGAAGTTGTGGAGTTCATTTCTATAATTGTTCGTACAGGAATCACAATTGGGTATCCGTGTATTCCTAAAAGCCCTGGTTTTTGTACTTCCTTTCTTCCAAATTAAGAGAATGTACCTAGATGAATAGTGAAGGTTCTATAGAGACCTCCCAGTCATAGATATTGTTGCTTCTACCAGAGTTGCAAAAGGTCGATTCTTTGCCCTTGTTTAGAATTCCCCCATTCCTGTGTACCAGAAACTGCAATAATGCTTTTCCTTGCTGTTGACGTCTCAGTACCCAAGATAATGTGGTATGCATTACCGTCGGATTCCAAAGTAAGGGACATCCTACGCAGAAATCGATAAGTTCTTGTACCTTCATCGGTGGAGATCATTTTGAGAGTCATATGAATAGTTTCATGACACTACCATCAGATCCCTCTCAAACCCCTTATCATCTGGAAGTCTCGCCTTAACCACCGCTAAATCTTCTCGGCAATAAGCTAGTATTAGGAAAACCTCTACCTCTTTTACTAAAATACATGCCCTTGGAATCTTATGATCGTGTATTTCTGAAAATTTTCCCGACCGTACTTACACCACTGATTATTCACGCACCTATTCAAGATTCAATGCGCTTGACCAATAATACTAAAGCGCTTTAGCTATGGTGCAAGTTGGTTTTGCATTAATGATATTTCAGCCCTATATATGATAATTAGGACGGTCTACTCTTATCCGACCCTTCCTTCATCAGTGATCTTTCATCAGATACTTTAACAGTGATCCTTCTGATCCCGTAGTGCAGCTCAAAATTACGCTATCTCAAAATTAGTCTGAACCACGGGTCTGTTATGGTTTCTATCGAGAAGTTTTCATAGTCCGGCCTCTTTTTGGATTCAGTGATCATACCTGCCGTGCATCGATACCAATGGCTAGCTAGTAGTACTTAAGACGCTTCAATATCTCTTCCAGACTCATTCTGTCTCCAGGTATTTGAATAGTGTCCTGATGTGGTCTCCTGGGTTCTACCATCTCGACCAACTATTGTCTAGCGCCTTCCCAAAGACTTAAGACCTCCAGCCATGCCCTTAAGAAGTTGTTCTCGCTGACAACTGTGGTGGTCCCAAACTTCACGAAAGAATCGCAGAACTTGGGTACCGAAGAGTCTTGGCCTTGATGGTCTCAGCTGCACTGACGAACCCCAGTTGCCGTTGCGTCAGCTGCTAGATAGGGTAGCTCTCGCCCCACAAGCTCTCTAGTGAGGGAGTCCACATCCTGGTGAGCGTGACTTCGGCGGTATTAGATCTTCTCCTGGTGACGTTAGCATCCAGAGGGCCTCCGTAGAGTTCTTACGGCGCTTGGTACAGACGGATCCTGAGGCTGCCTTCGATAACCATTCCGTATGGAGAGTCACGAATAGTAATTCTGTTGTCGGTGGCTTCGCTGTCCCAGACTCCGTTTTCGCCTGCGTCTCAACCTCTATCTCTAAAGCTGTTTCCGCGAAGTTTCGGGGAGATTCTTCCGCCTTACAGTGAAGTTAAGCTTCTTCAACTGGTCTGTAATGTTATGGATTTCAAGTGGTTTGCAATGTTAAGGTTCTGCAAGGAGTACCCATTCGTTGATACTACAGATGTCCCTGAGTTTAGGCCCAGCCTCATAAGGCCTACTCATCCTGCGATGTAGTTCATAGTCCAGCTACGCCCGGGTTCTTCAAGGTGTCCCTGGTACGAGCCTTGCTGAGGCTACTAATCACGTCCGCGACCGCGCTTGGATTCTCCAGTGCTCGAGTTCCAGAAGGTCTTCGTTCGTAAGGTAACCAACAGACAATCACGTTGAGTTGCTAGCAAACGTCGACCTCTCCTTGTCCTTATTCTTATCAAAGGGAGGCTTCATGTCTGGTGTGCTAGGCATTGCCGTCCAGCCGCCTGACACTTCAACGCCCCCTCTCCCTTTACTAGTTTTTTATATAAAATATCCAATCTAGGAAAATAAGGTCTACTAGCTATAAGACTGGTTACTCAGGAATATCGCCCGCTATTCCCGAGGTTTCGTTTGTAACATTGTCCAGATCCTGGTGCCAAGAGAGCCATGGTGGACACGGTAGCTAACACTGCTTAGCTTGGGAGGTTCTGGGTATTCACTCAACTAAGACTAATAGTTTACATGGGTGGCAGTTCTTGGGCATCTTTGCGCCTCCGTTCTAAAGGAATGGCAGGGAAGAACTCAGCTTGGGGATCCATGCACCAGGAATCTGTGCGGTGTCTTATGTTTTGCCCTCTATCAGTTACCCTAGAAATCTCTTTTACTCCGGTCCAATGTATTGGGTTGTCCTGTGTCTTCTCGCCTTTTCTGATTGCACATCGGCTAGGATCTCTAGCTGTACACAGATTTTCTCGCCTTTTCTTCGTCCATTTTTTGAGTCTTTGAGTTGTTCCAGGTCTTCTTGTCTTGTTTTTCAGTCGCGCCAGATGTCCCCTTATCTTGATATAGTCCTACAACCCTTGGGAGAAGGTACCCATTAGTTAATCTTATGAAAAAATAAGTTTAACCGCGTTTTTTCATTGGTTTTTAAATTTATTTTTAAAGTGGTATATATATTTTACAATATTTAGAGTCAGGTGCAAGTAAATTATAACTAAAAGCGACTATAGTTAAGCAATTATAAATAACAATACCATGTATCCAGATTATATTTTTTAACTAGATTTGATTTTTTAATTATAATGTATCCATGACGAAGTGTTCCTTTTTGAAATAAATGTAAAATATGTATTAATTTTCATAATCATTGATTTGAAGTAAAAAAGCCACTATAACTAAAATTTATGTTAAACTGGATCTTTGCCAAACACTTATCTGATCAGATTTTATCTTATACCACTCGCTGTGAATATAATACACGAATATATTTTTAAGTTCCCAAATCATATCATTTATAGCACAATTAGCATAATACAGTGTCAATATTATCTTGGTATTTTAAAGAATAAAATATCTTAAAATTATGGAAAGAACAAATCACGAAAAGGTCCCATTATAGTATTATTTAAGCTTTTAAAACCTAGAGTAAATGGCATTAAAATTTTATGAAAATATCGAAGGATAAATTATCTCGATAAATATAATGGATTCAAATATATCTTCAAAATTCGAAAAATAAAGTTATATTAAAGGATAAAAATTTTGATCAGGTGATCTCTTAATAGAATAAATAATCTTATTGGCAATTTGATATCCATCTTATTATAAGTAGATGCAATATCAATTCCTTTACCTCGTACCAGAGTTACCAGTTGGCCACCTTCTATCCTTTTCACTTACATGTAAATGACGTCACGTTCTTTTAAAGTAAGTAAGACAAAGAATCACCACCTCGCCACCCTACCTCGTACACAAAGTCCTTTACATTGTACACAAAGTCCTTTACATTGTACACAACATCCTATACAATTAAAAATAATTTTATTGAATATTATTGCATTTATGTCATTACATTGAGATATAAATTTACATAATTCTTGCATACAAACAATACTTAAACATGCACTCTCATTAAAAAAAATAATTTACAATGACAACTCATTCTTAATGCACATAAACTTTTCCCGCCATTAAAAACCTTGTCACATTGCGCAACTTTAAAACCACGCCGCAAACTTTAGCAGCACGATCGACGCACCAACGGCAAGCGAGCAAAGAAATACCGTTACACGCGTAATACGCGCGCCAAGTCAAAGCATCGCGCGTTCGAGTTACTCCTTCGCGCGTCAATTACGTTGCTCTTAGAAACGTACACACCCCCTGTGAACACGCGCTCGTTTAACGGGTTACCAAGTATCCGAAGTAGTTAAACGTTCTTATACGCGCCTGCAGGATTAAGGAGGTGGCGAGGGACCAAGAGAGAAAGAGAAAGAGAGAGAGATAAAAAGAGTAAAGGAGACTGGTTTTCTTTTTTACGCTGCGAACGCGCAGACTTGTGGAGCGGCCAGCTTATCGACTACTGGGACTTTGAAGGCCGATGACGGGATTTAGAAGTTAAGGGTAATTTGTTCGAAATTATTGGGGTAAATTCATAAAGTTGGTATGATTAAAGGACTATTTACGAATCGTTGTCTGCTTATCGATCGCTTGATAGCATGAAAGACTTTTTAGGATACAAAAATTGTAAAGTTACTTAAAGAGACGTCTTAACGTATACTTGAAACCATCAAACTGAACAACATTTGAGGAGAGATTTCATTTTCAATTTCTTAGTAACGTATGAATTTTGCGAAAGCAAGCTGAACAAACTTTGATGCCGTTCAGAAATCTTAATTAGGAATCTTAATTAGAAAAACTCCAAGAAAAGATTGAAACTAATTTTTTTATGATGTCGACTATAAATGTGTAATGGAAATTTCACTGAATTTAATGATTTTTTTTTTAAATAATGCAATTAAGTTGAAGTCTTTGTCAAGTATTGTTTTACTATTAAGAAGGACTATAACAAATTTATTTATACTAAAAGTAAATGGTTGCTTATGTCATGAGAACATTGTTTTTCATATAGCATATGATTGCAATTATTAGATAATTTTCATACTATTTATTATAAAAGGTAATTTTCAATAAGTAGACAGTTGCTAATAAATAAATAGAGATTATTACGTCTTGTGACAATATAATAAAGAATTCAGAAAATGCATATTACATAAGTGATTTTCGGGAGTCAATCGCCTGTATATAATTTCGACACGCGAAGGCGCGTGCCTTGCCTCGGCATAAGCAGGTCATCGCAACCGATGACATCTGCACTCAGCATTTTATAAATGCGAGAGAAATGACACACTTACGATTTGCATCGAAATAACCTTTTGTAATGTTTCGTATGTTATGTAAATTATTATAAATTATTAAAACATTTTCAATCGATTTTTGTGAATATAAAAGGAGCTGCGATCTCACGAAAATTAGTCACCGCGCAAATTAAATCGCGTATTCCGTACCACTCAAGCCGGCAAAAGGAGAAGTTAAGGTGATGTTATATACCGACATAATTTTAAAAAGAGTACATCTCATGAAAATACCAATAGAATCATCCACAAAAAATTCTGAGTATAAT
Source organism: Torymus aiolomorphi (assembly GCA_036365515.1). Taxonomy (NCBI): domain Eukaryota; kingdom Metazoa; phylum Arthropoda; class Insecta; order Hymenoptera; family Torymidae; genus Torymus; species Torymus aiolomorphi. The sequence continues at coordinate 195,629,442 of CM070875.1, read as the reverse complement.
AGTATTTACATATACGGAGCGCCTGACAGACGTGTTTTTCCAAAAAATGATCAGAGTTTATTTAATTAAATAAAAACCGTACTGTCGGCAAGTAGGAATCTGCAATTGACCTATTTCTAAAATGAGCACAGCTAACGAAAATACTAATAGAATCGCTCAAAAAAAATTTCTGAATATAGTGTTTACATGTCCGGAGCGCCTGACAGTCGTCTTTTTCCAAATAAACGTTTGAATGTTGATTTAAAAAATATTGAAATCAGGGTATCACATCACCTTAATTTGTATGGACCATTACGAGTTCAATTAAATAAAAATATACAATTTATCTATATTAATTACCGCGCAACTCTGACGCGTATTTATAACACTCCAGCCGACAAAGGGAGAATATTGTATCTCGAATTACCTTGTAAAGGCCGTTATTAGCCTAAGTCACCTCGATCATTTTTATCTTGATTAAATAAAGAAAAATACAACTATTGAAAATCTCGGTTCATTTCATTTTAGAGAAGCTATATTGAAGGAAAGGTAAGAGCTATCATAATTACATCAAATACATAAGATATTATCCTCATTTTTCAAGACGTAACAAGATAAATAAATGGACATGTAATACTGTATATCAGAAATGAGGATTAAGTAACTTAAGTTTTATTGTTAATAGTTTTGTAACTTATTAAGCACTTCATTATATAGAAAGGAGGAAAAATTAGAAAACTATGATTTTAATCTTAAAACTGTTTAATCGAGAAGCAATTTGCATGCAAGTATGCAAAAAAGCAGCTATTTTCGCTCTATTGTGAGCCTCTGAAAAATTGTAAATACTGTACTTCTATGGTAAAAAATTTTAGAAAGTTTAAGAGCGTATTAAAATTACCATTTCAGCTCTTTATACGACTCATAATGTATTCTGAAATTTGCTTGGCTATTTCTTTTTGGAGCTTTTAATAAAGAATGAATTTCTTTCTGACTCTACTTTTTTCGATCCGCCTTTCAAGTTTTATGTCAAAGAAATTTTAAAATTGAATTCTTGAAGTTGATGCGTCCCCGCATTCTATCCAGCGTAAAATACCGCCGAGCAAACTTAGCACGGCATTATGAAGAAATTATGTATAGAATTCGCGAAAAGTATGAGAAATGCCTTTCTCCTTGCTGCCCTTTTCACCCCTTATCAAGACGTTAAATGGCAGGATAGTTTCCTTGATTACCGAAACTTTTTAAGGGCACTTAATCTTAAAGCAATCACTTAAAATCAGCCTACACTTCCGCCACCGAGTTACAAACCAATTCAATCAGGCGGGCAGCCGGTCGGGATGCGCGTATCGCCCGGGTGCAAAACTGCAGCGAAAATTCTCGCGCCTCTCCTTTCGCTTCCTCTCTCCTCCTCTCTCTCTCACTCTTTTCTCATTCCGCTGGTTAAAACTGCACCGGTGGATGAAAGGACTAAGACCGGCAGTCGCCGGTAGGAGGTACAGGAAGAGAGAGCGAATGGGACGGACGCTTACCGTAAAAGTCGTTAAAAATGCAAAGTTAGCGGGCATAATTAAAGACTCTCGACCCATAGTCTATAGTGCGATTAACTTTTTTAGTGCGCGGTAATGAGGAGAATAAGCGTAGCGGGGACGACGCAGGGCTTTCGTGATTTCTTCTTTCCCCTCTCCCTCTTTCGTTCTCTTCGCCTCGCTCTCTACCCTCTTTCTGTAGACTGCGAATCCCGAGCCTTTTAATCTTGTTCTTTGTCTACGTGCGCCCCTTTAGTTCCATTGCTTCTTACACACAGTTATTCGTTTGTACCAAATTTTCATCTAGTTACTGTTACTTTGATTTTACGCGGCCTCTAGCAGTAAATCAATGTACAAGCTCGCAATTGATTTTTTTACGATCCTAATTATTTCGATTGGAAGGGAAATTGTCTTAGTGGATTCGTACTTCCAGTACTAATGAACAATAAAGTATTTAGTGCTTTTAAAGGTATAATACTAAAGTAGTTATAGCATAAATTAACACTGCTATTCTTCAATTAAAAAAGAGAAAGAAGTTGATGATATCTTTCTTTATTATACAATCTGCGTTTTATATTAGTAATTGCCCTACCTATACACGTGAAAATATATTTCATATCATTAATATAAACAGGGCATTCTGAGATAAATATTTTAATAAATTTAGAAATGGGTAAATTTTCTATAATGCGAACTGCATATAAAACTTTTATTTGCGTGATGAAAGTTATTAATGACAAATCGTTGAAATCAAATCATTATAACATACTCGAAATTACTTCGAATTTGCTGCAAAATCTTCTTTTTAGGCGTTTAACACTTTTAATAACGCTTACATTAACATTACAAAGGAGCACGAGGAATAAAGCAACTAGAGCGATCAAATCCTTTGCTACGTATGCGTGCATTCGCACCAAGCCTCTTACTCCTTCCTCCCGTCGTCTTTCCCTGGCCCCGTTTTCCGAGACATGCTTTTTTTTCTCCTCTTCGCCGACGCTTGCAGCCCTTCCGAGTTTCGAGTGTAATTGCGCGGCTTCGCGCGGCGCTGGGGAGAAAAAGGGAGAGCGAACGAGCGAGAGAGAAAGAGAGAGACACCAGAGACTCGGCGACTTAATTTTATAAGTGTTCAGGAAGGTCGGATGTAAGTCGGTTAAAAAGAGGGAGCAAGAGCCGAGAGAGAGAGAGAGAGAGAGAGAGAGAGAGAGAGAGAGAGAGAGAGAATAGCGCAGGAGCGCAGCGCCGACGGTAACCTGTATTGCATTAAAATTTACATAATAGCCGAGAGAGCGTGGCGAGGTAACCTTCATTCTCTCTCTCTCTCTCTCTCTCTCTCTCTCTCTCTCTCTCTCTCTCTCTCTCTCTCTCTCTCTAATATAAATATATATAGATTGCTTTCTTGCTCTGCAGAGTTACTTCGACCAGTTTCCGTTAACGCGGAACGCGGACGAGGTTAAGAGGGCAAACCCGCACGCGTGGCTGGGTGTTCTTATAGCCCAACAAAAATTTAGCTAAATATCGATAGAACCAGGGCGACCGATTTTTCGCCTGATCTTGTTCGCGCGTGCGCACGCACCTGGTGGTTATTAATTTTAATGACGCATGGATTCTCCAGTTCCCGCGGAGGACTCGGCGCGCCATAACAGTTAAAAGGCGTTTCCGCGTAATTAATGGGGATGAGATGAGAGGATTTTTTCGCGGCTGCTTTTTTTACCAGAGAAGCGCGGGCGTAGCTTAAATTGGGCGTAAGAGTCGTTTTCAGAGGGTTTTCCGCTGATATTTTGCGGTTACGAGGGTAATGATCGTATAATACGTTACTTTTAAAATTTATTCTTCATAGAAATATAATACCTTAGTTGCTGGTGAAAATAAATTTATGAGAAATATCCCTACGTTGTCATAAAACTGAATAATGTAAAATAATATTACATAATTGATACGGCGACTTATAATCGTTCAATATATCTGTACTTTTATTTGTTTTGTATAAGGTAAATAATTAAAAAATTTGAAGGAAACCCTGTTGACGGAAAGCTGTTACAATATACGTTTTACTTAAATTTTAGAAAACCTTTTAAGGATATGTACATATTATTATGGACTTCAATGTTAAGAGAAATATACAACTTCCCAAATTTCAGAACAAAAACATCACTTCACTCCTGTTAAATTTTCCTAACAAATAAAATTTCATACACTACGACTTCACAGCACAAAATCCCGCTTTTCCTCTTAGCCAAATATTTTTTGAAACGCAAACTTGCGTGAAACTTTCGAAAATAAGATTTTCAGCGGAAATACCGCCCAACGATTCCACTGACTCAGCCAAGCTCGTGCGCGAGCTCGTGCAAAGAAAACAGCCCGTTGCCCGCGGAATTTCAAAAATATCGCGGCGCGCTCCAAAATAAAATCCACCCCCGTATAAAACCCCCGCCATCATCTCACGGGCGCGTTATCAATTCTCCGCGTGACGGTCGCAAAGAAAAATCAGCGGAGCAGCCGAATTTCTCGAGGTCACACGTGAGCCAGCTAATTGGCCCTGGCGTGTTTGGCAAGCGAAATACGCCGGCGGCAGGTACAGTTGGTAACAACCCCTCCATCAATAATTGAGGGAAAACCGCTTGCGCACGAGTGGCATTATTTATTCCGAGAGCGATATAGCGTTCCGTTTTCACTGAGCGTATGGGTATTTACTTTAAAGAGCACGCCTTGTGAAATATTAATTCGACTCATAGTTTTATTCTGCGGTCGATTTTTTCAATAACACATATACGCGAGCGCAGTATGAGGTGCAGTATTCGCATATAGGTTCGATATATGTGCGACTGATGCAATGGATGAGAAATTCATGCGCACGATGAGTATTTTGCATTGTTAGCGAAACAAAAGTAAAGGCACGTTACATTTTTATTCACTTATTTACTCATTAAATTCGATACTGGAAAATATAGTTTTGAATTTCCTATACATATTGCTTTCAAATATGGAAACAAATAGTGGCTTATGTTACGACTACTGTACAATTGATAATGTACACTTTAGTAATTATTATGAATATTTTGTAATTACTAATCTAGACCCCAGATTTGTCATTTCAAAGCATGAGTTCTGCAAATCTATAAACAAATTACTCAAGATAATATTGAGATATGATATCGTTAAGACTCTTTGATTACAATAGAACGACTAAATAAAATTGGTTAATTCTAATTCGAACATTCTTACTTATATTTTCCTATTTCTACATAAACAAGTAATAAACTAACGTTCGACATTTTTCCATAAAAATGTTACTACTATACCGACACCGGAATCAAAGCAATATCCTAAAAATTGAAATTCAATATGAACTAATCGAAAGGTATCGCCCTTTTTTTATTATCTGTGGTCTCAATTTTTTTACCCCAATATCGCCTTTATTGAGAGTCATCAAAATTGTTTTTAACTGGCTTTAAAAATGGAATACCCGAAGAATTCGATACTTTTATATTATTATAAACGTGTGATAGTATATTCGCAATGTTCGTGTTGCATATTTTGCATTTCAATTCAATTTTTTTTTTTTAAATAATACTTTTTGTAGCAAGGATGTAAAATATGATTTAACTATGTCAATCGTATCCCTGTAGAGCAAACATTATATTGTTTGACGTAAAATGGATGTTTCCACCCTCTTCTGCGGACATGAAATAAGTTATTTTTGCCTCTGCCAAAATAATGTGTAAAATAAGCATTTATACCACTCTAACCTCAAAATTATAACTTCAATATGATTATTCGGCTCATGTGGTATAAAATACGGTCTAAAATCGTGCGTAAGAAGATTTTTAGTTCATGTGACGTTTTTCGCACGAGCAAAGCGAGTTCTGTGCCGAGACTTCTGTAAAAAATACTTTTGACGCCATTTGCCAACTAAAAGAAAAATTATATAATACTTAATGTAGGGTGAATATAGAAAAATTTAATTACACTCTCGTTAAACAAGGTGCTACATTAAAATGTATGTAACTATAGGATAGAAAAATATTTTTTAAGACATAAATTGTAGATACAACAGTGACGCTTTCTTTAGTACCAAATGACAGACGATCGAATATTATAATTTGTTAAACATATAAATACCATGAAACGAACGATTACGAAAATCAGTGATTTATCACTGTTGTTACGGATGGACATCCGTACGAATATGCAGAATAAGAAAAGGCAAGGAGTACAATCACAACATGACGACGATTAGCAGAAAGCTAAGCAGTGGCGGTCGTGGCTAGTTGGTAGTGTTTCTGACTCGCGAGTCGGCGGCTCTGGTTCAATCCCGGGGTCCGTCACTTTTTATTATTAAAAAGTTGCGATAGCTCACTCGTAACACTGTTTAAGGGGGCTAGACACCTTTTTTCTCTGAAATAAGAAGTCACATTTAGTACATAAATGTAAACTAATTATTTCATACTTTTTACATATAAAAGTGGGTATATTTACCTTACCTTAAAACTTTCTCCGATGGGCTTTTTATATGGTCCAGAACCATAGTCATCGATGAAACAAGTTTTTTCACTAACCGTAAGCTTTGAAATTTCCTGTGGATGGATTGACTCCAGATTTGAACTAAATTACTCCTGAATAGTATAATTCTCATATGAGTGTAGGGATTTAGGATTAAATGTCGGAAACAATTTTTACATCAGAAAAATTATGAAAAAATATAAAAAATTAAAAAAAATTAAAAAAAAAACTTGAAAAACAGCACAATTTTTTTTTTCTCATTAGATCAAAAATCCCTACACTCATATGAGAATTATACTATTCAGGAATAATTTAGTTCAAATCTGGAGTCAATCCATCCACAGGAAAATTTCAAAGCTTACGGTTAGTGAAAAAACTTGTTTCATCGATGACTATGGTTCTGGACCATATAAAAGGCCCATCGGAGAAAGTTTTAAGGTAAGGTAAATATACCCACTTTTATATGTAAAAAGTATGAAATAATTAGTTTACATTTATGTATTAAAATGTGACTTCTTATTTCAGAGAAAAAAGGTGTCTAGCCCCCTTAAGTAGTGAAATTGTTCTGTTGAACTTGCGAGAACGAGGTACTCTCACACCCTCACTTTGCCGCTGCCCATTTCGACTGCCAGTCAGCGAGACAAAAAATTTTTTTTCAAAAACATCAATCTGTAATAATATTTTATCTTCACAATTTTTGTCATCGTTTGAAATCTAATTCTTCGAAAAAGATATGACTCAAAGTCAAAGAGTATTTGGAACAAGTAAAACTAATAAATAAATGATTAACAAAATAATTATTCTTTTCAACGGGATTACAGATTTTGAAGAAACATGACAAATTGAATGATAGCATCGTAGATCGAATCTGATTTGTCCGAGAAAGAATCAAGTGTCCTAATCATGGGGCTACTTAGATCGCCCTGTCATGTGGCTCTAATATATCTCCTGGCATGCAGTTAGCAAAGATCTCTTCTATAGCGCCGATGAGTGCTGCATAGGTATGTTATCTCTGTTACTATTCATAGGAGCTCAAGATATCCTAGGAGGCACTTCATTTTTTCGGGTCTCGAAAGGGCATATCAGGATCATTAAATTTTACTCGAAATTTCACTAATCTCGTCATTCTAACTACCGCGTACTCTACTTGTGTCGAGAAACTGCTGTGCTTAATTCAGCACATGCTGTTCGTGTCACACATTTCCAAATTTACTGGTGATTGATACAACGCGATCACATTTTGAAACGCGATGTTATGACTGGGTATCGTAAAATTTATATACGTATCTATGAAAAGGAATGCAGTACTTTTTCTTGTGGCCACCAGAATATATACCGACTCATACAAACGATCCATCTTGTAATGCTATGATTGTACAGGTAGATTTTAATAATTCATAAAAGAATGTTAACCAAAAGAAGTAAATCGTCGCAATTGGTGCATAGTCGCGATAATTCCGGTCTTATTTTGTACGACCCTTTTAGTAATGCATACCGTGGAAACTTTGTCCTGGGAAGAAACTTTGTCGCGAACTCGTACAGTTTGACTTTCTTGTCTGACCGGAAGACTCGCGGTTTTGCATCTGAGCCAACGACTTTTTATTCTCAAAATAAAAAAGTTGAGGAACTCGCCTAGTAGTACGACATGGACACAAAAAGAAAGTTGACAAATCTGAAGCAATATATAAAATTGATAAAACTTGTTTTCAACAACAGTGTCTTACCGTATAATTAAAATAAGAAACTATTAAATTTCGAAATACAGAAATGAAAATACTTTCGTTGTATTGGAAGATAAAATCTGATACTTATTAGCTGAACTTTAAAAATCTAAAGTACGAAAACTTTCGTCTAGTGCACTGTGTCAATACAAACTTTGTCTGAATACTGTGTAAGTAAGACTTTTTCCATTTAACTTAATAAAAATATTTATAAATATAAATTGTTTTGAAAATGAGATATTTTGATAACAAATTTTACTTTAGCGAGTGAACTTATTATACAATTGAATTCCTGCGTATCGTTATTTCTTAATAATTAGTCAAGACATATCATTTGAAAGTATCTGCAAATGCAATTTCATGAAATTTCCTGTAAATAAAAAAAGATCAAGAGCTCAATTTTGATAGTAATCTAAGAATATTACTCTTTAAAATCAGCTATCGAGCGTATCGCAAAAGCGAGGGGTAGGGGGAGGGGGCTTCCTCTCCACTTTCGCCTGCACTCCTTTCATTGCATCACAAAGCCAGCGTCACTTGCTGGTAAGATCAAGACAGATACTTCATTAGCTTGTAGGCATCTTATCTGTACTAAAAAACATAAAATGTGAATACTATGCAAAGATGTTTCATTAGTCTTTACAGGAAATATTACAATCTTTTTGAGACGTTAACATCAAATCTGTAAGTTCCACTTTTCAAGTCGTTAACGAGATGGTAAAAATAAAAGATTTTCATGTGCAAAACAATAAAAATTGGTTCACAAAAGAATAAAAAGAGGGAAGTATTTTTAATTTAAACCAGATACAAATTTCCCACTTAATTTCATATTTAATAAAAGTGCTAAAATATTATGAAAACAATTTTTTAGAATAAAACATAGCACTAATAATTTTGCTTTCGTGGGATAAAATCGACAATAATGAAAATCGACAAGGTGAAAATGAAACTGACTACTTTATCCAAGGATGTAAAAAAGTAATCCGATCCACAGGCGCAAAGTAGCTTTTCAAGTATATGCCAACAATTACAACCGTGGCCTCTCGTTTCCAATAATTCATTTTCCCGTTGGTAACTCCTTCTATCAATATTATTTTATTCGAGATGAAATATGAATGGTTATACTATAAAACACTTTTAATTATTTGCACTAAAATATTTAACTGTTGCTTGTAATAAATATAATATTTTAATTAAATGAATACTTTCTAAATAGTGATGTTATACATTCTATCCTAATTAATTGAATCGTACAATTAAATTAATCCATATCTGACATAATAATCTATTTTGTAATTACTATGTATATTAGAATTGTTAATAAATTAAGTAACTTTGTAAATTAATTTATTTTACAAAAGTTTATTATTCGATGACTTGATTATAACATATAAATTTACAGAGAACTAATATAGTTATGCAGCTTCTAAATTCACATATTATTAAAACGAATAACGAAGAAAATATTTTAATCTTATTTTTATAATAAATATCCTATATTTTAATATCTCTGCTATTGTTTGTATTAAAATATTCTCTTATTGTAATACATGTCAATATTCATTTCATACCAGTAATTTCATTAATTCAAGAATAAATCTCTGCTGTACTTGCTTGTATAAAACTCGTACTCCACTTAGAAAGGTGTCAGACATCAGTTTTAATCAATACTATATACACTAACTATAAATATATACTGAGAAGTAAACTGAGCATTTATACGATTCTTGATATAGATTATTGTTCATTATATCAACTAGACGTTAAATACCATGCTATATTACAGTAATATATTATAATAATAATTAAATGATTGCTACCCTGGTGGAAATAGATTCCATTATTTACCTAATAAATAGCTAGTTTCCCCAATAATCGTTAAAAACTAGACACTTTTCTTGGCCATTTCTATCCATCGATGAAACGATTTTTCCGATCATATTCGCCATTTAATAGACAGAATAAAAGAATAAGTTTTTTTACAAATTTACATTAGCTAATTTACGAGTATTTAAAAGATATTAAAGTTGGACAGTTTTTTTAGTCAGGAAATGGCTAATAAGAGGCTTGTTATAATGGCAAGGAGTGAGAGAAACAGAATTAAACGGAAAAATCATTGTTTTCGTGTGTATCCCCTGAAACAGTACTATAAACGAATTAAATACCAATAATTCGTGTTTACATTTTCGTTAGCTATCTTTTTTTTAATATTTGTTTTTAAATACACAATCAAATAACAGAGAAAATTTAATAAAAACATTTTAAGGTTGTATTATCTCCATTAAATAGAAAATACGACCGGAAAAGTCGTTTCATCAATAACCAGAAATTAGCTATTTTTATTAGCTATTAATTATTTTCCTGGCCATTTCCGGTAGAGACAATTTCTACCAGGGTATGACTCTCGAATACAATGATATTTATTATATAAATTTGAATTAACAGCTGGTACTAATTACAAATTTTCAATTCTAAATAAATTTGTAATTATTGTGCGGTTTTTCATTTAAAATCTCTATTATTTGCTAAATACGACATACGTCAATTATTCACAATAAACGTTTCAAAAACTAATTTAATCATTTTGTACTGCTTTTCAATGGATAAAAGATGCAATATAGATACTAATATGTACATTAAGTAAGTAGAATGCATATTAACGAAGTCTTTTTTGCCTAAAAGTTATAAAACTCAGAAAAATTCCGCAACCCCATCGAAATTCATCAACGCGCTACCTTAAAGACCCCATAAACATCCATAAAAGTGGCTATCCGGGGCACGGACTCTCGTGAATTATTCACGAAAATCGTGATATTCTTATCCCCGGCATCAAACATAAGTTTTCAGATCCTCTCAACCCACGCAAAAAGACCCCACTGAAATCTCTTCTCGCGATAAACTCTACTGATTTCCGACGCTCGCGCAATAATAATCGCGTCTTTCTCTTCTCTCTCTCTCTCCCCTCTCTCGTTCTCGCGAAAGTCCGCGGCGAATAAGAGAGCCGACGAGATCTACGATAATCGCGTATTACGGCGTTGTGCAGTGCTCGGAGAAAGAGAGATAGAGAGCGTGGAGAGACGAACGATAATCGCGCCTCTGGATCATCGGCATTGTGCGTTATCCTGTATGTAGGTAGAGGACAGACGACTTATCAGCGCCGGTCGTTCGCGCGCGTGCAGATATGGCATTGTGCCGGCGCGTGCAAAGGAGCCAGCAGCGCTCGTGGGAATTGGCGCGATAGCCTTATAAATAAATAAAGTTTATGTATCGACGCCACCACCGTTGTCGCCGTCGCTGCCGCTATCCTCTTACACGTTCTCCATTACGAGCACGCGCCAGTGTGCGTGTGTATTGACTTTCGTAGCGGGAAGACTCTTACGTTGCGGCATTGTGTGACGACGCGAATTTCCGGCTGTGTATTGGTAATACTGGATGGGGTAGGGTAGAGACAATAACGATGACGATAATGGTTGCGCAAGTGCGATCGTTTTTACATACGGGAGGCCTTGAATTAGTTATACTCGTAACTTTAGGAATAACAAGGTGTATGGAAAAGACAACGCGAATCGCCTTACTATTTTAAAACATTTATTTATTCATTTGAAAATAGAATATATCTTTTAGCAGTATTTTAATTTTGAAATTATCGAACTTTTGCCAATTAAGTAAGATTAAAACAAAAATAATTACTTAAAATGTTGAAAAAATGAATACATTGTTAAAGAAAATTATGCGTTTCGCCCCGAATTGTTTGCTGAGCTTATCAGTTATTTATTTGCTGATTAGTTGATCATTAGAGGATCTTGTAGCTCTTTTACAATAAAATTACGATCAAAATAGATCAAATAAAATATCTGTTCATGATTATGTGTGCGTTTACGTGTGCGTTTTTGTGTCTGCGTGCGTGTGTGCGTGCATATGTGTGCGTGAGTGTGTGTGCGTGAGTGTGTGAACAATGCAAAAAGATTGATAAAACGATTCTCTTACAACGGTAAATCATTGCACTTATATCTATCTGTAAATCATTGCACTTATATCTGTAAATTAGGGCATCTTATGTAAAGGAAACCTAGAGTATTGCTGAATTTACATAATTTATGTGAGGAATGAAAAAAGATGACGATAATGAAATACACGTAATAAAATTATTGAATATAAAAATTTCATCTCCCGTAACGAGGTTTTCGAATAATGATTCGCAAGCAAAGTTTGAATTGTAAATTAAACACGAGCTAATTAATAATTATGATTGTAATTGTGAATTGAAAGTTAATAAATTCATACATTCATGTAATTTTAATTAAAAGCTACATAATTAATTATTAAAGTCACAATTATAATTTTTCAATTCAAAGTGATGCATACTATTATTCTGTAAGAAAATTTCTTTACAAATAAAAAAGCAAATACAGTATCAGGAACATAATGAAAGGAGTATCACAGTCAGTATTTATAATTACATGTACTTTGCTGACAAGTGCACGGCAAGCGTCCGTCGCTGATTCGCACCCATATGGTAGCAGAAATAGAGCGACGTTAAAGAATATAAAAAAAAAGTAATTGGGTTATATTTGTATATACTCTTGTTACAGTGAGTAAAATAAATACCAATATTTCATGTCCAGTCATCATTGGAGTTTCATCGTTCGAGTACCTGAACTCCCTGTTAGCTTACTTCCATTTCCTACTTCTTTAGGCTAAAATACTTAATCTGCAATGATTTTGTATTATATATTACGTTATTCTTACAAGTTATAGAATGTTTCGTATATTTATTGTGTCGATGTTTTTCTCCTATTAATCCGTGGTATCACTAAACTCAAAATTTCAGTGTCCTTTGTAAATTAGAATTGGGATCATGGATTCTAAAAAATAATCCAAATCTAGCAAAACATTTTTTATTCCTGCAAGCTCTTCTCTCGATATACCCTAACCTCGTTTTATTTCCTTTATATTTTATACACATTCATGTACATTATATAAACGTTCATCCACGATTCCATGGGTAGACGCGAAATTTCTCGGTTTCTCGGGCAATGAGATAGCCGTGCGTGCGTTTCCACTTCAGAAACCAGCTCACGGATATTCTTTACGTTGCGCGCGCGCTCGATATTGTCGATATTTGTCAGGCACAGGATCCGTGAACTTCGACAGAGAGAGAGAGAGAAAGAGAGAGAGAGAGAGAGAGAGAGAGAGAGAGAGAGAGAGAGAGAGAGAGAGAGAGAGAGAGAGAGAGAGAGAGAGAGGGGGGGGGGCAGAGCTAGAGAGAGCTTGAGAGAGCGAGGAAGAGAAAGCGAGAGATACGTATATTCGTCTAGGCGTCTCTCATGCGACCTCTGCATCTCTCTGAACCTCTGGCTCGCGCTCGTCCAACGTACTACGTGTCCGTACATATGTGATACATCGATAAACGCGGCGTGTATCGCGCGAATGTTATTTCGCGTTGTGTCAAGACGAGCGACATATGTGTTGGAGAATAGGACACATCTTTTCTCTCGGCCATCGGAAAATCATCAAGGTGTAAAGTACATTGCCTTTGTGTAAAATGAGAGGTAAATTGTTGTTCTACTGTTATAATCGATGTTTTTATTTAATTTTGCGAATGTTTTCATTTTATTTTGAAGTAGTTCTGGAAAAGAGCACCAAAAGAACACAATTTATCTTTTTATACTGAATCTATATTATACCTATATTCTTATTTGATGAAATAAAATATATTTAATTTAAAAAGTAAAAAATAAAAATAAAAAGCTCTTGCTCAGTTAAAGAAATGCATAAAACGATACAGGAAAATCGTAAATGCTAAATAATTGTAAATAGTGAAATAATGAATTAAGGGACGTTTAATGAGATAACAAAAAAAATAGTACGTTAAAAATATATTCACAACACATTGAATAAAGGTATGATTTCAAACGTTTCATAAGAAATTTAATTTAACTTTGTTGTGATAAGAGTTTCAATATTCGTCTTTTAATACTTTTCGTAATCAATTATTTTTATTTATCATACTGCAATTCAAAAATATTCAGTTGGCTACAAATCTTAAAATAAGTTGATGGCTTGATTTTTAAAATTCTTAAACTAGGGATAAAGTTTGCATCATACGAGTTGACAATTTGTTTGTATTTTTACTTCCAATCATTACTACTTAAATTCCTAGCACAGATCTCTATTATTCTAAATAAAAACGATCCAATTCGCAGTATCAATGTTTAAGCAATCAACGTTCCCGGTGTTATGGATTCGCGCTTTCGCGCCTGTAGAGCGAATATCCGCGAAATGCTATCGCTTCTGCACCATTTCATCTAATTCATCGCGGTGAAAAAAAAAACTCAAGCCTCGAAAAACCATATATAGAGCTCACCTGCACACACGCATAGACATGCACAGTGCGCACTGCCATTCATCTCTCGCATTCCGCCACATTTTTCTCATACACACACGTATACCCACGTACGTATATATACACATTTTATTCGAGCACGTTTTTTTTCGGCGCAGTGCAGCAGCATTTTTTCTGTCTTTGTTCTGGTGCGCACACGTACATCTGACCTTTTTTCGGGTATCACGCGCGCGCTTTGGATGTCGCTCCATCTCTCTGCATTTCCGTCTCGCTTTGCGTTTTTTCATGGGTGAACAGAGAGACCGCGAGACAAAGATAGACAGAGAAATAGAGAGAGGGGAAGAGGGGGGGGGGGCAGAATGAGAGAGAATGAGAGAGCGCATTGCGGCTGAGCGGTACGATATAGCGTGAGCGAGAGGCTAACGGATTCAGGATTACTTGCGCTTTGATTGAACGAACACAGTCGCGGTCTGTGGATGTTAAATATACGGAAGGTTTAAAAATAAAGGTTTAGTAATGGTATTCTTCCTGTCAGTGTGTATTTTTAGGAGAAAATGTAATTATAGATGGTAGCGAAATACAATTTATATTCTATGAGAGATGCATGCAACCAGATTGCTTGTACTCGAAATTCAGAATTCTCAATTTAGAATTTCATAGAGATTTGACTAAATTACAAATCGTTAATTACTAATTAAGAGAAGCTACGACATCTGCATCACACATTCTGTTCAAACTTCGAGGTATGGTTTCGTACATTGCGGTTCTGGTCCTTTTAATTTTCTGAATTAAAAAATATATCGCAGAGTTTGAGTGAAATCCGTGATCTGATTCATCTAGTAAGAAATGTTTCAATTGAAAAAGATAATTTTTTAATAGATTACGATATTGTCATTAAATTATTCTCTAAATATCAAATAAATGAAAATCAGTCGAATAAGTGTATACGCACGATAAACTATCAGAATTCAGTTCTCGTTTTCAAGTAAATACAAGACTATCTATTTAATCAACGTACAAATGACTGATTTTTATTTAGGGTTTTTATCGTTAAAATACCTTATATGTAAGTCAACGTAAGTTTAATTTGAGTGTCAAAACTAGAATTGTACTGTTCCATGGTCTTTAATAGTACATTAAAGTTATTTTGTATTTATGTATTATAATTTTGTTTGTTTTAACCAAATTCATCATAAACGTACATAATTAGACGATGTTACTTTATTTATATAAAGTAAAAAGGGAGTCAGACGCCACTTTTGCTCCGATTTTCAGGCTATAAAGTGCCCATTATAGTGGAGATGGGAATAAAGTTCTTTACGTCAAATTTTCCAGCTTGGTCCAGTAAAAATTGTCAATAATTCATAAATATATACAATTGAAAGTGTAATATTACTGTATGTATATACATAAAAAAAAATTTCGTACTATTGCCTTTGAAAATTATGTAGGGTAATGATCCAGTACCGGGAAAGTTTTACCATACTTTTTTCTAATCTTATCTATTACTAAAACTAAGCGTAATACATAAAAACTAGTCATATCAGCAGTTAGCTCGTGTCTCGATGTTTATTTTAATAAAAAATTCCTTCTTTCGTTGCTGGGATATTCAAATAATTGCATTAATAGAAAATAGCTGTTGACTGGTGTAATGGAACACGCTAATTTATTTGGAATCAATATTGGGAAGCCGTTCGCACCTAAACGTGGGACATGTAAACTTTTAAATGTGTCCCACTACTACGTTATGGTAATTGAGAGGTACTTGAAGTTAGACAAAGGTTTTGCTATACGCACTCCTAAAACAGAACCTAAAAAATTTGTACCTTGTTATACGTAAATTTAAAAAGTAAACCAACACAAAAATGAAGTCCTTACGTAGGTAATATCCCAAAAAATACTAATGAATTGATACTGTTATTGTATTAACCGAGTATAGTAGTTTTCTTATTATCCAAGGACTGGTCCCAAAATACTACTGGTATTACTGGTAGTACTGGTAGTACTGGTCCTTTACCATAGTATATAAAGCTATATAATATCCCACTATATTCCGCAACATATGATTATTTTTAAATATCTGTTGGTTAAAAAACATTTTACACTTTTTATTATGCCGACGGTTAAAATATTACTAAACAAGATTACGACTGGTCAATATAAAACTAATATTCACTGTATTTCTATGCATATTAAGGATTATGAGTTATAAACAGATACGCATGACTACGCAACTTATAAGCAGTTTTCTTAATGTAATGCCTGTGCAATTATTAATAAATAAACTTTATCGACGTAGGTATTGATTAATTATTATTCTTCAAGATTGTGTGTACATGTATATATATATATTTTTTGAGGTTAGTATACGCGTGTAATTTAAAAATGAGTTTAAATAAACAAGTTCTTAGTCAAATTACGCTTTAAATGCTTGCATATTTATATGTAACAAATATACTTAAAAATCAAAAATATAGGCAGCAGAGCTTGTTAAATTTCTATATACAAAAGCTATTGTTTAAAATATTTATTTCATTTTAACCCTTTGAAGCATGTTGTTAATCCACGTTACCACCAAGATTTCTTCAAGTTCTGGCCATTTATTTTATAGTCGACGCTTTTAGGAGGGGTTTTTCGCAATTTTCAGATAACTTAAGGGGGTGTGGAATACCGACTTCTATTATGTGACCTACCGTACCGGCCGCACAGTAGAGGTCGGTATTCCACACTCTCTTAATAATAAAAGAATACAAGAAAAACTTGAGAAGGCATCAATACTTATTGTAAAAGTTTTATAAATTAAGAAATATGAAAAAACATAAATTTTTTTGAAAAAATCCATTATTGACAAGGTGTTTTGATATTTCGAAAATATGATACCGGATTCGTAATCGGCAACCCGAAAATCCCTGTATATTCCAAAACTTATTATCGTAGTGCACTCACGCTTCTTGTTTCCATAAAGATGCGATTATTAAAAAATGTATGCTTCAAAGGGTTCAAAAAAATCAACCTCAGATAAATGTGTAAACAAATAACGTGAAGTAGGCTACATTTTTTTAGTAAATTGGACAATCAGGGCACGAATAAAAGCGTTACAATTCGAGATCTATCGCGTTGGTTTTTTATAAGTGGATTTAAAATTATTTCACAGTTCCTCTTATTTTTTTTAATGATTCTTGTGTTGTCATAAAAATCATTCTATCAATTTTACAACACCGTGAGCATGAACTATATAATTATACCATAGAAAAATAAAAAATTACACGAAACTCACAGTAGATACAAGTAATAAATACAGAGCAAGGGCGACAGAGACTGAGAGAGTAAGAAAAACAGCGAGAGAGAGAGAGAGAGAGGAGAGAGACAGAGAGAGAGAGAGTGAGAGTGCGAGAGAGAGGCGTAAATAAAGACGAGAGAGTATCGTGATATTGAAAAGAGGCAAAGTAGCGTAAACGTCGCCGACAGGTGTACAAAGAAAATGTTCGCACGCCATTATTACAAACTACTTTGCACGGAAAATCTTCAAGAATACCGTCGGAAACGAGAAATACGAGCAAGAGATATCTCAATTGTGCTTGGCAGAAGTCTTGGTTTGATACTTTTTTCACGTTCGCACCGTGCCTGTATACAGCGCGAGATCCAGTCGATAAACGCGCTGAAGGTTGTCATGTGGGCGTATGTGCGAGTAGGTATATGTATTGTCTGAGCTATACATACGTGTGATATACAAAGAGACAATGCCGGTGTTCAACGAGAATGTCTTTGAAATACCTATTTATGGACCTCCTTATACAGTGATTGCATTGTATAGTTAGTTCTCAGGGTTAGACAAATGGTGAAAAACGTTTATTATTGTAATATTTTTTAGTTTTGTTTATGCCAGCATTACATGTCAAAATATTAAAAAATGTATGAAATTCTAAAATTATTAAATATTTGTGAAATATCTAGGCTATATAATTGTTCTTAATTTAGTATCGTTGCATAACTAAAGAAGTGCTATAACATATTCTGCCACTACAATATTTTTTAACCGGATTTTCATTTTGAAAGATTTAAGTTAGAAACAAATATTTTTATTGTTCATCCAACAAATAAATACAATAAAAAATGTATACGATCATTTTTAATAAGTTTATTCAATGAGTTTTTGGAACAAGTAGTAATAGTCAAACATAAGTCAGACTCTGACTAGGTTTTCTTGTGGCGAAAATTTTTTTTATACGGGAATCCAGAAATCAATTTTTAAGATAAAATTCGTTCACTTTAATTCGTGCTTTACCTAAGATCATAAAAATAATTACATATGTATGAAAGCATTTTGTACAGATACAACTGTACCTAAGTTAAAAATAGTAGAAAACTCTAAAGATTAATGCTAGCCTCTATCCAAAATTATGCTATATCATATGCTGAGTCGTGTACTTAGTACTAATGCTATCAATAACGTAATATGACTAATTATATGGTTCGGTGCAAATAATAGATAATGTGTACAATGTAATATTACGTCTTTGATATGCAACTTTAACCATTCCGCAAGCAACTACATCACCAAAATTCTGTAACAACTACTAAACCATAGACTTCCTCTTTTAACACTGCATGAATTCTCTGATACGTGCAACCGGCGAACGATCAATCGCCTGGCACGTAGCCGCTCCACGAGAAGTTCGAAACAAAAGTTATATCGTCACTCGTTGTGAGCAAAAAAAAAGCTGAATCCTGTATAAAACTCTCGAAGCAATTTCGAATCGCGCCGAAACACAAAAGTCGCGATAAATAACGATCATTGGAGACTATCTTTTCCAGCGCGCGCACGCACTCACGTCTATTTCATTGCAAGGCAGTAAATACCGGTCGACGCGGTGTGTTTCTCCGCTTAAAGCGCGCTAGCACGAGCGGCAGGTTTATTGCGATGCGTCCTTTTACGACCGCGTCTCCACCGGCCCTTGCGAACGGAGGAAGAGGTGGAGAAGGTAGAAGAGGAAGCCTTCGAAAGGGTCTATTATATTTTCGTGCGATGATCGGCGCGCGCACTTCTGTGGCTGGAGATTATATCCTATTATGTGGTAGGCATGGCAATGAATACATTGAGAAGTTTAGCTGTGTGTGGATGGACGGTGAGAGAAATCTATGCCATCAAATTCTGAGAAAATTTTGGCTTGGACAAAATTAAATGAACGAGTTAGGTGTTATTAAAATATTTTAAAATTAAGTCATTCTGACTAGTTAGGGAATTGTGAACATTTTAAATTGTCAAATAAAATACCAAAAGTCGGAGGTACATGTTTAGTTATTTTACTTTGTATTATAATTAGATATTTAATTTTAGAAAAATCGTTCGAGTAAATTTTAAAATTAATAACTCTTAAAAGATAATGTAAGCGATTTATAATTATATCATAATACATACAGAAACTTTAAGAAATTAAAATAGGACCTAGAACTATATAGAGTAGTGTTGCTCCTTAGGTCTCACATGACTCATACTTGCCTTCGGAGCACAACTGCGCTCCATTATGTAGTTGATACTACATAATGGATATGCCCATATGCAAACCTATAATCATACTAAAATGATTTATTTGGGAAAGAAATAATACTAGTCAAAAGATTAGATTAGATCTCAATAGCCAATTTTTCGTCAATAACTAAGGGCGAACTGTAGCTATCAAAGCCCTTTAAGTTATAGAGAATTTTATCCAAAGATTTTACTTTTTTAAAAGGTTGATTTACAATTTAAACAAAAATTTCTGAACATTCTGTATTTAGATTTTCAACGTCTTAAAACATTATTTACGCATCAGCTAATATAGACGTACTCATACTACTATACTCATAGAAGGTACACGGAGAAAAATTTATTTGTAAACTTTACTCTTTTTATAAGAAAATTTATTATTTTTATAGTAGCGCTGGAACATACTCGACATGTGGGATTTTTACAGTTTTAAATAGTAATTTTTATGATTTTCGTAGCGAATTGTACTATTTAAATAATAATTTTTATTATTTTTGTAGCAAATTTTACTATTTGGAATAGTATTTTTTATGACAGCTGGAAAAATAATAAAAATTACTATTTCAAATAGTAAAATTTGCTACAAAAATAATAAAAATTATTATTTAAAAAGTAAAATTTGCTACGAAAATCATAAAAATTACTATTTGAAACAGTAAAAATCCCACATGTCGAGTGTGTTCCAGCGCTACTATAAAAATAATAAATTTTCTTTTAAAAAGAGTAAAGTTTACAAATAAATTTTTCTCCGTGTAATAACATTTAAAATATCATATGAAAAATATATTTTTTCCATATTTTATCACTAATTATATTTATTACTAAATAATTAGTGATACAGCTACAAAGCGGTACTTATATCATAGGCTATTTGACAAATTGAAAATAATTTTTATTTACATAAACTGCATTAAAAATAAGAGTTATTATTAAAGATTAGGAAAGGTATTGGAATATGGCTGCCGAGCTTTGTAATTTCAAAAAACCTCTTCGAAATATGCATTGGAGATCTTTACAATTTATTCTTATTATATTATACATTTAAAGATAATGATTGCTTGATGAAAATCAAAAGATGACTTTCCAAAAAAATATTTTAAGTTAATACACTTTATTTTGATATCGTAAAACAAAATGAGCAATTTTGAAATACTTGATAAACACATGATATTATTAGAAATACGAAAATTGGATACTCGAATCTTATTCTTTGTATAAATAAAATCTTTATTAAAAATTTATTTTATGTTTATATAATTTACATATATTAATAATATCAACAATCGTAATACCATAGTTAAATTATTATGAATATCTAAAAGATTTCTTGAGTACTGATGAAGTTATTTCATAAATGTCTTTACTATTTTTACTTCTTTTTTTGAATACAGCCTAAGTGATACTACTCATTATTAACATGCCATACTAAGTACAAAAGAATTTCTAGTCACATATTTCATTTTCTCCAGTTGACCCTGTTTCTCTGTACATATTACTACGTTTTAAATACATAAGTCATTTATTTCAGAAATTTTTACTTAGAAGAAAACACTATATTTTCTTATTGAAAGATGTAAGCAAAAACTCATTGAGTTGTAATTGCAAACAAATCAATATTTTCTCGCTATCAATTGCAACTAGATGGATAGTCATTGTAGTGATTTTTTTCTGTATTTACTTTTTAAAATTAATTTAACGAGATTCATTTTCAATTATGATTCATTTTAAAATATGAATTCTGTCTTATTGACAGTTTGAAAATAAGACAGAATTTTTTGAAATGTTTTTCCAAGTTTTAAAACAAAATTTTCCCTTTTTAATTATAAAATACTGTCCTTTCAATTATGATTAAAAAATATTTTCCTCTATCTCTTTGAAGTTGAATTCATATCTAGCATTATCAAAAGCTATTTAGTTTATGAAAAGCCACTGCTATTCACCAAATTCACATCGGATTAATTCCGACTGCATCTACTTTTCCGTGCCCTCTCTCGATTCCCCTTTTTTTTATAACAACTCTAATGAACGCACTTCGATTTAATCCATGTTATATTCATCCCTCGTACAAAAGCCCAGCGCTATCTCTTCATGCTGCTGCAGCTCCTGCCTCACTCCCACTCTTCAACCGCAATCGAAGTCATTCAAATGCGACCACGGAAATAAAGCTATACCGCCCGCGGAAATTTAATCCCCCTTTGCCAATGTAATATGTAGTGCTTATGGAAATCCGACGCGCATATAGCGCTGTCAAACATAAAAAGGTAGAAAAATTGCACTACACAGGTAGTGGGATGATGAAGAAAACGATTCCATCAAGCATGGAAATGCGAAAAACGAGAGGGAGTGACATCGATCGTAAGAGCTTGGTGCCCGTGCATTAAAGAGATCCTTTTACGCGCAAACGTGTCCCCCGAGACGAGTCGCACGCGCCAAGAGCAAAACACGTAACATAGCGTAAAAAAATACAAAGAGCTGCTGCAGCATGTTTTTCTGCGCCACCGCGGGCATAGTATGAACAGGCGTATTTATTACAGTCATTCTTTTTTGTAAAATTGATGCACGTGCGAGCGAGCAAGTAAGTTTAACGGTATGAAAGGGAAAGCGCAAGAGAAGTAATGCGAAGGTTGCTTTTGAATGACTTGAAGAGCTGTTTGTTTGTTTGCCGTTCTATGATACATAGAATTATGTTTTATGTGAGGGTTTTATAAGTGCATAGTAATACGAAATAGCCATGGCCTAGAGATTTTTATATATTTAAAAAATAAGATTTTATAGAAGTACATTAAAGGTAATTTTATGCACAGTAGGAAACCTGATTGTCTATTTTATATTTCAGTAGACCTTTTTCTATTTTAATTCGATTTTTCTTTTGCATTACAAGGATATGAAAGAAGAAATTTTTGAAATGCCAATTTTTTTCAAATAATTCTTTTTTTTTATAAAATTATCTATCATAACTATTTTTACCTTGACCAGTTTCACGTAAATCTTTAGAGTAACTTACCACGAACCCAACGCCTGAAATTCTTAATTAAAAATGTTTAATTTAGAATAGTGGAGTAAAGTGAGTAGACAAGTCATCTGAGCCTGTGTGTTCATGTGTGTTTGTATTTATTTGTTTCTGAGTATGTATGCCACATTGATTCTAGGTCAATTCACGTTAACCAAACTAATAATTTATGGAATCATGTTAATAAATATCACATATTCATCTACTAAACAGTATGTATATCCCTAACATAGTTATACATTCTAGAGGACTATTGCAACTGATTTTAAATGATTGAAAGATGAATAGTCGATTTCGGTTATGTCTGATTTGTCGAGTAAACGCCTAGGATGAGAACGTCAAATCTAAATTTGAATGAAAACTATACAAATCAAAGGAATTACAAATTTTATTTTAAATACACTGTTTGATGTTTATTAGCAAGATTGTACTCCAACAATCAATTAAAGTGGCCCTTCCGCGACTCCCCAGTCAAATGAGTGCTAAATGAAGAAGTTACTTAAAATTAAAAAAAAGACATAGTTGTAATGTGGTTTATTTATTTAAAATGATGCAGATAGTCAATGTATTATAAATAAAGTGTATTTAACATGACTAAGATAACTTTTTTCAGAAAATGTCAATATTCTAGAAACTAGATATTGTTACTACAAACAATTATTGATAAATCACTGGAATCTTTTGCTTCCTCCTAGAGGAAGCTTTGTAATAGTAAAATTGTAAGTTTCGTTAAATCGCTCTAGAAACACGAATGGAGGTGATAGAAGTTCGAATCACATGATTTTAGAAAATGTCTGTATGGATGAGTGTGTGTGTGTGTGCGTATGTGTGTGTATGTAGGTATATTGTTTTATCTCAGTTAATCGCTTTGAAATTTCTTGTAGAGGTAGATTTTGGACAGCTCTCGGCTAAATTCTTTGGGCTAAATGATTGGTTAACAAATTTCAGTTTCTCGAGAACCGTTCGATGAATTAGCTCCAAATTTATAGATAATTTTCTGTGTGATATACATAATATATGTGCGAATTTTCATCAAGATCGTTCGATTACTTTTTGAGATATTTGATATTTAATATTTTCGGATTTTGCAAAGTGATTTTTTTTGTCGCATGAGAACTAGACAAAAAAAAATTCGTTTAATCATGTGGAAATATTGTGGAGATGTAGAGCTTTTATGTTTATCGTATAAGTCCTTTAGGTAAAAGAATTGTTTCATAATTTTTAGAGATATTTAAGGTTAAAATTTTTTACGTATTTTCCAAAATCGTAATTTTTCAATGACGACTTAATGTATCAGTTTGAAATTTATAGTCTATTTTGTATGCGATATAAGCAATACCTATGTAAAATTTCATCCATATTATATGGTTAGTTTTTGAAATATTTAATGTTTAAAATTTTGGTATTTCTGGAAATGACTTTCTATGTCGCACAATAACTAGAGTAAAGTTTAATTACTTTGAAATTTGATGGAGATGTAGATTTGATGGAGGTGCCGAGTTTGTATATTATTTATGACATGAATTGTTAGAGTAAAAGAATTAGTTTATAAATTTCAGAGATATTTGAGGTTAAAGCTGTTCAAACTGTTTTAGCCCTCTTTTTAAATCGTAATTTTTGGGGAACGGTTTTATGTATATGCTACTAGAAAATGAAAATTACGCGCGATACGCATGTGTTGTTTATTTGCTTTTGTTTTGTATTGAGGTTAATTTACAGCGAGCTCTGCAGAAACATGAAATTAGTCAGATACGCTGGCCAATTATTTTGAGTTTGAATTAATTTTTCGAATAATCGCGATTTGAAGTAAATATAGAAAGAATTACCCTCTCTCAATTTTCAGATAAAAATTTTAAAGTTTAAACTTGTTTGAACTAATTTTTCGAATAATCACGATTTAAGAACTGAATATAGTAAGAATTACCCTTACTTAATTTTGGTTCACGGGCATATAATTATATACAACTTGTTCTGAAAATGTATCCGTCTGTAAACATAATCCTGTAGAGCGCAAAATTCTAAGAAAAAAGTTACTTTACCATTTTTAGGCACACCGCTGCTCGGGAGAGCCTTATAATTTCACCAGAGCGGAAATTGTCGGACTTCAAGAACTAACAATTTAATGCTTAAAAAGTATTTTCCACCAAAAATGAGTGCGTTTTAAGCGTTTTCTGTGATGTATGTATGTCTGTACGTCCGTATGTACTCAAGTTTCTCGATTATCTCAACGAATTTTTGGTAGATCCAAACGAATTTTGGACCAGATACTCGTCTAATTATATGTAACTTGTGGTTCCCTACCGAGCCAAATCCATCGAAAATTACAAAAATGCCAGAGCAAATAAGAATGTTAAAAAATCGATTTTTAAGCTTAATGTATACAAATTTAAGTTGTAGTAAAAATCTGATCCATGTATCTGCTAAAACTAATTAAAAGACATATTTTTCCTATTGAACATTTTTTCCTATGAGCAATATTTCCCAAGACAACTACGAAAACGGCAAAAAAGGTAAAAAATGGACGGTTTTCGACTATAACTTGACAGGATTTGATTTTACACAAAAATGTTAAATATAAAAGTTGTAGATAATGTTGAAACAAAACTTTTTCCCATTTAACATATTTTTGTAAAATCAACTCCTGACGAGTTAGACTTATAAAAACGATTTTAAACGCCAAAGAATACGTATATAAAATGGACGATTTTCGAATGTAACTTGACAATATTTAATTATACTTATGACACAAAAATATTCAATACATAAGTTATAGATAATAGTTAAACAAAACTTTTTCCCATTTAAGATTTTCATGTAAAATAAACTCTCCCTCTGTACCAAAAACTTTAATGAGAGCTTAAATATTTTTTCAAAACAATCAACACGTTCTTTAAAAAACTAATTTTTTAAATATATTCTATCCACACCATTTGTCTATAGTCCTTTTATTTATTCTCATCTCATATATTCAATAACCACTCTCTACAAATGGTAAGAATTTTTTTCATGACTGTACAAATAACTTTTATTTATTCGAATCTCATCTATTCAATAAGCACTCTGCAAATGGTAATAATTTTTTTCATGACTGTACCACTAATAATATTGTTAATATAAAACTTTCTACGAAAGTATAAAATAAGGCAAGTATAGACGTTTTTTCTGTATAATCTATAAAATAATAATATTTATGTTTTTTTAAAAGAAATCAAATAAATAGCAGTGAAAAAGTCTTTTACTTCTTTGAGTCATTGTATGCTGAACAAATTATATGTAAGTAAGTACATTCAAATTGTTCATTGCAAATCAAACAAATGAAAGTTGTGAAATCAATTACCGATAGTCAAGTGATGCAAACAACTTTCGGAAACAACTGTTTGACTATTCTCAGAAATGTACTAAAATTTGTTCATCCTTCTATACAAATTAAACACAAGAAAGTACTGAAATCAATTTATTGTAGTCAAGTACCCATAAGTTAACTTGACTGAATAATACAACTTTTCGTAACTTTAAAAATATTCAGTCAGCGGGCATAAAGTACTACTTAACGCTTATAACAGGCGTAATAGCTTCCATACTCCTGCCAAACTTTATAGAACCTACGCACTTTACGCCCGTGTGGGCGAAAATTATTTTAATTATATAACTACTATGCCTTCTTTTTATTTCTAAAATTCATAAGAATTTTATCAGATATTTATGAAAAGTCAAAGCCTATATAAAAAAATTACATAGTTACCAAGTTAACCACCACATCTCCATTTTTCATTGATCTTTCTCAATTTTGAAATTTCTATAATATTACGCATCTTGGGAGGACAATAGAAGTCTATAGAGCTGCTCTAGCAGGGGTGGTCCTCCAATCTCGCATACATACTTGGCGGGCCCGACGGTTTGCAGTTTAAGGTCTAGACATGGTCATTTTCATATAAATATTCATATATTTAAAGATCAGATAAAATGTATAAATGGGTTGCTTCTACATATTAAGTAGGGCATATGAGAATATTGGACATCAGATCTCATTTGGGAATATCGGACATCAGATCTCATAGAGAATATCGGGCATCAGATCTCATATGAGATCCCATAATATGTAAAATTGCAGATGACATCACACATATGATATCTCATATGAGATCTCATATGATATTTACATGACGGAAAAGAATAAAAAATAGGTGGCTTACAAAATGGTTAATAAAACCTAAAGCACTTTTGAGTAGACAATAAATTTATATGCATTTTTTATCCCATTCCCGTTTAAAAAAGACGGACACAAGGAAAAATATTTTCGGTAATGAAAGTAAATCATGAGATTCTGCACATGTAAGGATATTATATTTAAACGGTATCAATTAAAAATTAGAGCCAATGTAATTATTTATAATGGGCTTATAGGTATAAACATTGTTAATGAATTTATGTAAAAATTTAGCATTCTACATTTACAAAGCCCACCAGTAAACTGGAAACCGTCGGGCCCGCCAAGTATGTATGGGAGATTGGAGGACCACCCCTGCTAGAGCAGCTCCATAGATTTCTATTGTCCTCCCAAGATGCGTAATATTATAGAAATTTCAAAATTGAGAAAGATCAATGAAAAATGGAGATGTGGTGGTAACTATGTAATTTTTTTATATAGGCTTTGACTTTTCGTAAATATCTGATAAAATTCTTATGAATTTTAGAAATAAAAAGAAGGCATAGTAGTTATATAATTAAAATAATTTTCGCCCACACGGGCGTAAAGTGCGTAGGTTCTATAAAGTTTGGTAGGAGTATGGGAGCTATTACGCCTGTTATAGGCGTTAAGTAGTACTTTATGCCCGCTGACTGAATATTTTTAAAGTTACGAAAAGTTGTATTATTCAGTCAAGTTAACTTATGGGTACTTGACTACAATAAATTGATTTCAGTATTTTCTTGTGTTTAATTTGTATAGAAGGATGAACAAATTTTAGTACATTTCTGAGAATAGTCAAACAGTTGTTTCCGAGAGTTGTTTGCATCACTTGACTATCGATAATTGATTTCACAACTTTCATTTGTTTGGTTTGCAATGAACAATTTGAATGTACTTACATATAATTTGTTCAGCATACAATGATTCAAAGAAGTAAAAGACTTTTTCACTGCTATTTATTTGATTTCTTTTAAAAAAACATAAATATTATTATTTTATAGATTATACAGAAAAAACGTCTATACTTGCCTTATTTTATACTTTCGTAGAAAGTTTTATATTAACAATATTATTAGTGGTACAGTCATGAAAAAAATTATTACCATTTGCAGAGTGCTTATTGAATAGATGGGATTCGAATAAATAAAAGTTATTTGTACAGTCATGAAAAAAATTCTTACCATTTGTAGAGAGTGGTTATTGAATATATGAGATGAGAATAAATAAAAGGACTATAGACAAATGGTGTGGATAGAATATATTTAAAAAATTAGTTTTTTAAAGAACGTGTTGATTGTTTTGAAAACATATTTAAGCTCTCATTAAAGTTTTTGGTACAGAGGGAGAGAGAGGGGGGAAGAGAGGGTGGGAGAGTTTAGTAAATAATGTTTGTTAAGTACAAACTATGTAGAATAGTAACCAAAGTTATTCTTGCTATAAGTTTTTACTTTTGTAAAATAATTTTTTAAAGAGATTTCACAACTTTTTAAGAGTAAAACTACATTGTAAATAATGTCTGTTAAGTATAAAACTACACTTTAATTAATTGATTTCACAACTTTTTTGGATTTGACTTTCAGTATCCGCGTGAAAGAAATTTATTTCGACTTTAGAACGCAATCATTTATTATTTATTCGTAGAATTCCTTTTCATAAAATGAAACGTAAATAATTTTTTAGGATATTGTATAGGTTTCGGAAAATAATTCTTATGGTTTACGAAAAAATTCTTATCGCTTGTAAAAGTTTTTGTAAAGTGATTGTAAAGGTTTTGGAAAAGAATTTCTCGTTGCTTGCAAAAGTTTGTAAAGGATTGTAGAAGTTTTGTAAAATAATTTATTAATGGATTTTTTAAAAGATATAGAAATGGACCATTTTTTGAGATAGTTTGTAGAGAAAATATAATAATGAATAATTTACAGATAGAAAATACTTTAAAAAATAGTTTTTAAAAGTGTTTATTATAATTGTTTCAAAAAAACATTTAAGCTTTCAGTCAAGTTCTTTGTAGAGAGTTGGACAGTTGTTGAGAGCAAGATTGTTTGGATAAAAACATTAAACTTTTATTAGTATTTCGACAGAGAATTTAAAGTTGTTAAAAACGATAACAATAATATATTTTTTCTTTGTAGCTATCGCAAGGAATAAAGAAAAAAGTACAAGTTCTCAGAATTACAATTCAAATCTCTATATCTCCTGATTCTCTTGCTTTTATAAAACTTGAAGCTCAAAGTTGGCTGAGAAGTTGAGTTCTCATGTCAACTGCCATTTCCATAGGAGCAGGCGGTACAAAGTTTTTTAAAAACTATTCTTTCGCATCTATTTCTCTGAAATCACCTAATCCTCTAGCCTTTACAAAATGCGAAGCTCAAAGTTTGCCAAGTTAACTACCCTTACGTAACAGAACTTGATACTAAGTTTTTTTACAAAACACTCTTATGCATCCATTTGCTTTTGTTTTTTTGACAAATTATTATTACATTAATAAATTTGTGCTAAAATTTACCTTTAGCCTTTTATTGCACATTCTAAAGCTGGAACTCATTTCATTATTTTGATATCCACAAATTTCTTTTTCATAATGTTTTATCAAAGACTTGCAAGGGTACTAGATCTAATAATCATACTATTGCATCTCAATCAGCTAGCAAATTAAAATGTTGGTTGCAGATTCAAAAAGTAGCCATTACAGTAATTTATATTATGGTTTCATGTACTGTATATTCACAGAACAAATGGCTCCTCTGAATCATCTGGTGCCCCTCACCATAAGCCAATCATTAATTACATTATTTTCAACACTTGGATTCGTTGAAGTTTTCACTAGAAACCACTTGAATTAATAATCTATCAGACACATCTTGCAAAATTAAAAACAAAAGTTTATGAACTAAGAATCATTGGGAGAAAAAAGCTTTCTCGATATTCTTTTATAGTAGAAAGTATAAAACAGCTTAATTTAATAACTCATGATTGCCGCACACATCTTGTAAAATTAAAAACGATCAGTTTATGAACTATAATTACTGATAATAAAAGCTTTCTTAACATTCTTGTATACTTTTTCAAATAATTATCTGAATCTTCTGTAGAAAAATATTTACTGAGAAATCCTCTGAAACATTTTGACGTCTCCCTCCGTGAGAAAATTATAAAATTAGATTAACTGAGCACTTTTATTCGTTGAAATTTTCACAACAATAACACATCATTTTGGCTTTTTTCTGTATTTTAATGTTCATTTGGCATAATCTTTTAATTGGTGTTTAAGTAAATATGTACAAGAGCACAGCACTAATATCGACTCAGTTTCTTGAAGTATAGACAAAAAATACTTTTTTTAACCAAGCCTCTAACGTCTGACCAATATTTTAAATTCTGATTTTAAGTAGAGGTTCTAAATTTGTTATAAACACTTCATTTAACACATCATACTGCTACTTATTTTATTTATTATACAAAACATTTTATTATATCTGATCTGAAAACTTGTATTGACTTCACTATTATTATATTTCTAAGTTATTTTCTTGTACAGGACGCTTGTAGATTTCCATTTCTTCAGTCCGTTGTTTATAGTATATGCAAAAATTACTAAGAACTCCTCTGAAACATTTTGACATCTTCCACCGTAAGAAATTTCTCATATAATCTAAAAAAAATAATAAATCAACACAAAGTGTCAATGTTCATTTTTATAACCAACATTTTATATTTTAAAAATAGATATTTAGTCATTTCATACGTATCTGATTATTTTTATTGTTGATATACACAAGAAATCTTGTAGTTATCTGAATCTTGTGTAGAAAAATATTTACTGAGAAATCCTCTGAAACATTTTGACGTCTCCCACCGTGAGAAAATTATAAAATTAGATTAACTGAGCACTTTTATTTGTTGAAATTTTCACAACAATAACACATCATTTTTGCTTTTTTCTGTATTTTAATGTTCATTTGGCATAATTTTTTAATTTGTCGTTAAGTAAATATGTACAAGAGCACAGCACTAATATCGACTCAGTTTCTTGAAGTATAGACAAAAAATGCTTTTTCTTAACCAAGGCTCTAACGTCTCACATTATTTTAAATTCTGATTTTAAGTAGAGGTTTTAAATTTGTTATAAACACTTCATTTAACACATCATACCGCTACTTTATTTCATTTATTATACAAAACATTTTATTATATCTGATCTGAAAACTTGCACTGACTTCACTATAATTATATTATAGATATGTCTTGAAAAATATTGTGTCGTAAATAATAATATATTTGCCCCATAGTAATATTGGTTTGGTTTTTCTATCTTGAGTAGTACGTGTCTGTTCTTGTATTAAAATAACTTTTTCTTGTTCATTAATAATAACTCCAAGGGTCATGAGGGCACTCGTTCATTTTTGTTAATTCAAAATTAGATTTTTCAGACAGTACACAATTAGAACTCCTCAACATTATTGGCTATAATTATATATATCTTCAAAATGACTCGAAAAAAATCTTCTGGTATAATATCTGTAAAAATAAAAAATCTCACAAAGTATCAAGTTTAAAAAAATGATTTTGCCATTTAACATTTAGCTAGTAAGTACTTATCTAATGAAAGTTATTTTCCCCATTGATTGATAGACGAATAGATCAATTTTTCTCATCACCAGTTGACAACTTGAGATCTTTCAAATACATAACTAATTAACTAACTCACGATATGATAACATTTGTAAAATGTATATCTATAAAATAATAGATATATAAAAATTCTTCTTCTTAGATTGCTATGAATAAGTTCTTAACCTAAACAATCTAGCAACTTCTTGAGATCTTTGAAATATGTTATTAACTAACTCACGATATGATAACATTTGTATATAAAAAAATACTGACATGTTGTATGTAAGGTTAGATCGATCAGATACGGGTGTGTATATATATATATATATATAAGCGTAAGATAGACGACAACCGGAAGTGTCGTAAGAGCTGCAAACCGGACGCCGGAATAAGGAGAAGAAAAGTATAAAAGGAAATCGCACATACAAAAATTCAGCTCTCTATATCTTCTGAACGAGATAATCTTTTTAAATAAAATGTTTTGATTTGAGTAGAGCAATGAAATGGCTTTCGATTAAGAGGGATATGTTATATAGTAAAAACTAACGCAATATACGTAAAAGCGCATTGAATTTTTCGTAGACCCATTTCAATGTATATGTAGCACGGGTCGCTCCTTTAGGCTTCTTCTATACTTGCCTTCAGAGCGCTCCCGCGCTCCTTGATACCTGACGAGTTAAATCTATAAAAACATTTTAAACGCCAAAATATACATAAAATAGACAATTTTTGCTTATCGTACAAAGAATTGATTTCCAATAGAACTCTTAAATACAAAGTATGTAGATATCGTTTAAATACCATTAAAAAATTAAAAGAATAACTAACAAAAACTGTTACATAAAAGCTCTCAAAACTTACAATTTCTTGTCATGATCTAGAGAACTTAGTATATAGTAAAATCAAAATTAGAAAAATGTTTAAAAATTGCGTTGTTAAAAATCTATAATTATATTATCTTACTGTTTTTATAACAAATAGAAATTTCATATAAAATTACACAGCTTAACCGGTTAATTATGTTCACAGAACCTAAGCAATTGAACTAAGAGAATCAAAATTGTCTAATATTATAAAAGTACACGTTAAAGTAATATCATATTACACAAAAAAAACTCTAGTGTAATGTATGTATTATAGATTTTGTAGTATAGTAAAGTTCAATATGCATAAAGAATTAAAATGAAAACTATTAAATAGGCAAGACTCACTTTTATATATACAATAGATACCTTGAAATAAGTTCTTATATCCTGACTAAACTTAGAAATTAACTAGATGAGCTAATATGACCAGCGACAACTGCTTACCCGTATCGCATCTAACCACACACACACAGCACTTTTATGATATCCCCCAGTTCCTAATTATCTATCCCCTCACATTCTAAAGCACTAACACTTGAAGATCATTGTAGAGCTGGGGAAGCTGCAAAATGAGGCTGGATGGCCCAGGGTGGGCACTACTCCATGGATGCCAGTCTGTTCAGAATTATCTAATAGCCATCTGAGAAGAAAATACTATAGAGACCAACATGCGTGTCTCAATCTCAATGATTGCCTCACCGTAGGAATGAACAAAACAGATGAATAGATCAGTCACTGATCTAGGAGACAAGCGAGGAGAGTTGAGCACCTAGAAACCACATATGACTAATGAATAGATGACACAAAAAACATTACCATATAAAAGAAAATACTGTAGCAATGGTTGTTGTTCACTATTATCGCTGCACCAGCTACCTGTAACAATTAGAGGGGAAAGACTGGTGGAACCTTCCCTTGTTGTTTCATTGCTGAAAACACCTCCATCCTGAGAGTCGCTGAAGGCACCAGCAGCAGATTAACTGTACACAGAGCCACTAGTATAAAAGTCAAATACACACATGGAAAGTTGAGTATCTGAAAACCACATATGACTAATAAATAAATGAGCCAAGCAACATCACCACACTCAAGAAAGATTCTGTAGCAGTGCCCATCGTTTACACTTCTCTCGTCGCCAGATACCTGCAACAAGAGAAAGTACCATCAGCTTACCTATCAGAGAGGTTAGGAACGAGAAAGGGCTTACGAAATTTGCTCTCACAGTCGACACGCTGCCTTCCTGTTTCTGAGGAATATCATCATCAACCAGTAAACACAATGAACAGTAGGGACGACATTCTCCAGGGCGGCGTATTGCAGCAGCCACCATCAATACTGGGAACGCCGGAAGCCAGACGATGCGATTGTTGACATCACACCATGGACATACGCGCGCGTACGCCACCGTAGGGCCGCAGTCAACATATAGACTCACATATAGTAGCAGAAAGCGCGCGCGCGTGCGATATATATATATATATATATATATATATATATCATATCATATCTTATATACAGGGAGTGCTCACGGTCACGTGGGTCGCATGCGTTTTTCCGCTGGTGCGAACGCACTATGCGCAGCCTATAGCCGAGATGGTCGTTAGGCTCTGCCCACATGCCTCCACACACCACATATACCATACCCTACCTATACGCATAGTCCACATGTTCCACTCGTTCCCCCTCATACCGACTGAGTAAAATGGAATGCCAGGCGCGATTTGCTCTCTTCTCTATTGCACTGTTACCGGTTGACCGTTTGGACTTTGGAGGTTGAAGCAAATGCAAATCGATCGTCGACGATTATATTGAATTATATTGAATCAACTCTTTTTTATTATATATATACTGTGATATACTGTGATATACTGTGATACTGTGAACGGTATGTTGCTTTAAAACATATTTAAGTATCCGAGTGTCGAAAATAAGTCTTGCCAGTTGCTGTCATCGGCGTGTTGTTAAGAACTTAGCTCATTTGATTGCTCATCCACGAACCATTTACTGATTTACTGTGCACTGTATAATGATGTCAGGAGATACAAAACAATGGAATATTGAAAATTTAATAATTGATTCTGTACGAAATGTACCTTCGTTATACGATAAAAGTGACAATAATTATCTGAAAAACTACAGGGATAGGAGAAGTGATTACCATGTAATATCTCAAATTATTTATCAATATTTCAAAGAGCATTGATCAGGTAAATTGAGTTAATTTAGTATTTCTAAAAATCTATTTAATATTTTACTATAAGTACAGGTTAAACTCTTTTTTCAGAAGAACAAGTAGAAACTACATGGAATGCATTGGTGCGGCGATTCAAAGATGAGTATAAACTAATTCATTCTCATCGACCATCAGGTTCTGGTGCAAATGGATCTGAAGGTTCAAAATGGGAACACTTTAAAGAAATGATGTTTATTGTGCCGCACATACAAAATCGTCTACAATTATCATCAATAGATGAAAATGACAGTGACAAAACAAATGAAACTCCAACAAAATCGAGATACAACAAAGAGTTTCGTTGTGACAAGTTTAAAAAAAACTCTTAAAAGAGATAATGATGTTGATGTTCATACCTCTATCCAGAAAATAGTGAAACAAGGCAATGAAACAGTGCAAAAAATTGATACAAAGAAAAAAGTTGTTTCAAGATATATGATGTTGATTGAAAAAGGATTTAAAAACATTCCAGAAAATAATAAATTCGAGTGTAGTAGACGAGTTATTGCATTTATTAAAAATTTTTTTGGAGGATAATTATTGTAACTAATTGTAATTCACATTAAATAAAATAAAATGATTTGTATTTAATTGTTTTTACAATACTTCTAGAAAAAATTTGCGATTCTCTTCCCAATAACCAGTTATTGATAGACAATTTTTTTTTCAAATTTTACTAAACTTATTTATCTATTTTTTTCTATTTTTATTTGGAATAAAAGAATTAAGATGTTTATGTGATATAAGCAGAACAGATGTACTTAATGCGTGCAACACTTTAAATCATGCAGATTCTTATTTCTAAAATAGGTTTTGGACTTTTATGATTGAAATGTTTGTTACAAAATATATAATTTTTGAAAATAAAAGTTTTATTATTACCATCTATACATTATGTGCATACAGTATATGGATGAAAAGGCAAAATATTTATAAAATTATACAAGAATCAATTTGTTTTAAACAAATTTAAAATCGCATTATTTCATTAATCGCAAGAGATGCCACAACCACCAGAGTTTATTAAAAAAAAAAAAATACTTATTCTTCAATGAACACTTTTACCCTAGAACATAATGTATTAATATTGAAACAAAAGTAAAGTGAAACTCGAAATATTATAAGTTGATATTCAATTTGATGAAGTAAAGTTCAATATTATTGAATATTCAGTTCGAAAACAGGCGCGATTTCTCTTCTGATAATTATCTGCATCTCTTATCGTAAAGCATGAATAACGTTAATGTATTCGCTAAATCTGACTAGTGAGCTACAAGTGAGAAACAAAATGTATTCGCTAAATCTGACTAGTGAGTAAATATTTAATAATTATTTATTTGAGTAGTATTTATTTGGTGATTGATCGTTATACTTTTTTTATGTCATTTTTGTTTTAAATTTGAATAAATAACGTTTTAATTACATTTTTTAATAAATAAAAATATTTATGAATCAAATTTAATGTGAAATATATGTATATTTACTACCTAGCTGATGAAATAAAAATAAAATGGCAAAATATTCGAAGAGCATTCAGAAACTGTCACAAAAAAATAAAAAAAAATAAAGATTGCACAAAATATTATCTTTAGGATAAATTGATATTTTTAATTTATTACCTAGAAGACAGAGAAGACAAAGTAAAAAGTCATAAGAAGAAAAAAGACAGTTTGGATAGAGATGATGATTTAACATTCGAAGATGTTTTAAGAATCAGCGACAAAAACCCAAAGATGTCAGATTTTCAAAACATAACTGAAAATAATAAAAATAAAGGAAACGAAGTAGCAAGCTGTTCAAATTCTGAATCATTTTATAAAGATAAAAAATTGTTCATAATGCGACAGACATCAAGCTCTTATTTAAAGAAAAAAAAGACTTAGATCAATTGGAAAATTCACTTGGTTGTGCAGTTAATAAGGTACTCGAGTCAGTTGATAATATAGTAAAGGAAGATAATTCTGTAAACAAGTTACATGATAATGAGGATGCGTGCTACTTACTTCCCATAGAAGAAGCTATGCTGAATGTACCCGAGCATCAGCTTCTTACTTGTGTTGATGGTGTACTTGACATCGTAAATGAATTCAAGAACACAGGTAAATTATAAATGCTTCTAAACCATTATTTATAACAGTCAATAATCACATTTTATTTTTTGCAGATTAATGAGCTGAAAGGACCCCGCACACAATGTATGGGAAAAAATCATTCGGTAAAATTTTGGGGGGTTTTGCCCATGAGAACTTTTGTTCAGGACCTCAAGATCTATCTTTTCCCCAAGTTTGATCCAATTTGACGGAATGATTATTTTCCATACATTGTGTGCGGGGTCCTTTGATCATGGCTTTCATGTTGTGTAAGCTAATATTAATTTATTGGTAATTATGTTTAAATGAATTACTTAAGAGAGCTTATGTACTTACCACTTCAAATAGCCAAATGACTTGTAATTACTAGTAAAAAGGTACCTTTTGTATGAATAAAACTTGAATACCATCTACTCTTGTATTACTTAAGGGATAATTTAATAATAAAGTATAATTAATTTCTTATTATTATTATAAGGGATTGATATTTTTGCTTGTTTTGAGATCCATTGACAAATGTCTGTAGAAATGTTTTCTGCTAAATAGTGGAATCCAGTAAAATAAAAAAAACAGTCACGATCTTTGTGGTATTATATGATTTTTTGATCCTTAAGTTTTTCATCTTGACAAAGGCTTATACCTTCTTTATACACAAATTGCTGTTTGCTATAAAACTAAATAAACTATATTAATATAAAAATAGTTAATAAAACTAAACTTAGTTAATGTACTTAAAGATGGCTAACATTTAAGAATATAAAAAGCTCCGATACCATGTTCACATGGTTTTTCATAACAGCTAGTTTCAAGCATTCACACTTCATTTTAGCATACACAAATTTGTATGTAATGTCCATTCGTCCCTTCTATTACAATTAGATGAACATTGTGTTTGATCATGGCAAGACCAAGATCTAAATCTAGTCGACTAGAAAATAATAAATTATAAGCAAATAATTTTATCAAAGAATGTTTTTTTTTTCGAAGAAAGGAAATGTAATCTCAAATGTAAAAATGGGCCAGCTTGTGATGTTTCCATGGCCATTAGTTGATTTTCATTAGAAGCATATTTGATAACATCACAGACCTTAGCAGCATCTTTCAGAATTCCCACTAGCTCTGGATAAGTAACGTTGTTAAGTGCTGGCATTGAATTTGTGTACAGCATGACTTTGGTTCCTCTTTGCAACAAGTTCCTCATCAAAGGTAAAATTCCAAGAATTATATCAACACCACTTTTGTCAATTTAGCAGTTCATATATTAGCAGTTCACATTATTATAATGTTTTGTATTTGTTCATATATATATATATATATATATATATATATATATATATATATATATATATATATATATATATATATATATATATATATATATATATATATATATTAATTTATTACAAGCAGATTTTCATCAATGTTATGCCGTCTTTTATATTAGAGTATTCCTTGATCATTTTGTGAGTAATTAAAAAATATCTGAAATAAATAAGTTATATTTGTTATTAATTTTGGATAATTTTTTATAAAATAAAGTTTCAAAGTTTAATTTCATATTTACTATATGAATCATACTGCCAAGGAACAGCTCCAGCAGGGGATGAAAAATATTCCATAAATTTTTGTCGTACCATGACTGGGGTCATATTAAATTCAGCTAAATTTTCATTGATTTGATTTTCTATGGCTATCTCTTCATTAGCTGGATCGGTATCAATAATAAAATTATGTAAACTTACACAGCATGCTACAATATCATCAATTACTGGTAAACTAAACTTAAGGGGCCCACTAAATATTTTCCATTTGGTACACAATAGACCAAATGCGCATTCTATGGTCCAACGAGCTCGTGACAGTCTATAATTAAATATTTTCATTTCAATAGACTGCTGTTCTCGTCTTAGAAATGGTTTCATGAAGTGTCTTCGTAATGCAAATATTTCGTCATCAATAAAAACAAAAGGTATATCTCCTTCTGTTTCAGGTAAAGAGCGTGGACCAGGTAAATTAGTAATATGGTTTTGTTTTATTTGTTGTCCCAAGTCACAAACATTAAAAATGCTACTGTCGCTGCAAGATTCTATCAAATAAAAATAAGTTTATAAGATAAATTTTTTATTCATGAATAAACATTAACTAAGATAAAGAATGTTTAAAATTTGTAAATTTACCAAAATCGCCAACGTTGAACCAGACAAATCTGTATTTGGCATCACAGCTTGCTAGTACAATACTGCTATATTTGTTATAATTATAAAATAAACTGCCACTGTTATTGGGTTTCTCAATTTGGATGTGTTTTCCGTCAACTGCTCCTACACAGTTTGGGAAATTCCATTTTACTTTATACTCTTTGGCAATACTAATCCATTTTCTGTAGTTGGCCATTTTAAATGTAACGGGTTTAAAATTTTGTAAATAACCTTGCACACCTCTGCAATTATTGAATGGACTGTGCTTTTTCCAATGCGAAAAAACCATGATGCAGTTTTTACATCAATATTATGAGCTAAAAAACTGTTAGATAATTTATTAATAATACATACAATAATTAAGCTCATGAAGTAGTAAGATAGACAATAATTATTAACTTACTGTAAAGTAATAGCTAAACGCAGCTCTGACGACAATGCTCTACGGACAGCAATGTTGTTTTTCGTTAAATGGTTTTTAATTAACTGATAATTCAACTCGTTAAATTGATTAATTCTCATTCTAGTGAAAATGTAAAATTCATCTTCGTCGTTCAACTTGAAATATTGAAACACTGTAGTAAAAGCACCATGATGATCTCTTACCACTGGATAAAGATGAGGCTTAACCCACCATCTTCTTAACCGTTTCTTCTTCTTCTTTAATACTTTATAAAAACTATGATTTCAGATAACTGCTTAGATAACTCCAGAAGCTTCTGCAATTTTTCTATTTTTGTTTGTGTTAAATTCATATTTATGGCGTACTATTCGCAAGCAATTGCTACAAGCAAGGCTTATTTTCGGTATTCAGATACTTAAAGTTATTAGGTTATTATTTATTTTAAATGTATAATATAATGTATAATACTAGCGGCTTTATCTCGTATATATTTTTACGATTGATATGCTTCAAAACAACACAGCGTTCACAGTATATATAATAAAAAAGAGGCAATTAAAGAGTTAAATATAATCTTCCATAATTGACTTGCTCCAAAACGTTCAACCGGTGACAGTGCAATAGCGAAGAGAGCAAATCGCGCCTGGTATTCCATTTTACTCAGTAGATATAAGGGGGAACGAGTGTAACATGTGGACTATGCGCATAGGTAGGATATGGTATACGTGGTGTGTGGAGGCATGTGGGCAGAGCCTTACGGCTGATATACTCTGCACACACGCAGCACCAAGCCAAATTACCATTGACGAATGCACCAGTGTTGAGTTTTCTCTTTTTGTTTTTCTCCTATTCACGGTATTAGTGTATATGTGCATGTGTGTATATGTATAAGTTATACGAACATCAGTGAGCGATTAGTCTACAGTTTTCGTTAAACTGTGTAAAATTTAACTTTATATTTTTGTATTAATCGGGAGTAATGAAACGGTATTTTTCCTTATGTTATTCAAAAGCATTTTACTTAACACAAAAATTTCAAATACAAAAGTTGTTGATAACATTGAAATAAAACTTTTTTTCTATTCAACATTTGCATAAATAAAAATAATGTTTTTAATTTTAAATATAATTGCAATCATAGTACTTATATGTTTAATATTCCTATATGTACTTTAATCATATCAATTAATAATACTTAATTAATTTATATGAATCATAGACTTTGAAAAGTTATCGGCATATATCTATATTTGTAGAATTATAAGGCAAATTTTCTACAAAAAAATAATAAATATGTAATAGTAAATGCATAATTTCCATTTAAATTTTACTGCAGAGATGTATTTATGTGTATTCTAATGATAATAACGATACAAATAAGTATTACAATTAACGCAATAATAAAATTATAAGGTTTTTCTGAGCATTGCGGTCGTGCCTATTATGTAAAAACGAATTTTTTACATAGGGAGGGGGCGGGCGACGAGCGAAGCGAGGAGCAGGTGTGTGTGGGGGCAGGGGGGTTGGCGTGTCGAGCGCAGCGAGATATGCAGGGGGGCTCGGCCCCCCTAGTTTCATATGACTAGTACTTTTTTAGTAACTGATGTGTTTAAATTGTTTGTTTTTAATAGAAAATGTATACCTATTTTTATAAGATGATATCTACAGATATACAATTCCTATTAAAAACAAACAATTTAAACACATCAGTTACTAAAAAAGTACTAGTCATATGAAAAAATCGTAAAGGAACTTTTTCCTTAGAATTTTGCGCTCTACACGATTATGTTTACAGACGCATACATTTTCAGAACAGGTTGTATACACACATTTTGCCTTTACAAAGTTATGTAAATGTTACATATCGCTTCGCTACGCTCGCTCGGGCAGTGAACTCACCCGCGGGAATAATCTGCGATTTTAGTCCCTTGTTACATAATGAACTATTTTTAGCTGCCACTGATATTTTTGTTTACATAATATTTTATTTGTTTTTTTTATTAAGATGGTGTAGGGAATAATAAAATCAACAAATCAACCATATTTTATTGAAAATAAAAGAAGAGGATGACGAAAATTATAACGGACCATTAAAAAAATCAAAATTAGAAGTATAATTGCAATTTTTATAATATGTATACAATTATTTATAGTAAAGATACACAATTATTGAATAATAATATATTTATAATGTAAAAATGGAGTTATTTATGATTTTGAAAATATGAGTAAGTTGATCTCAGGGTACATAGCAATTTTTTGATTTTATATTTTAAAATATTACTTTTTTTTTTAAATAAAATAAGTGTGAAATTACAAATAATTTCAATAATAAGAAAAAATATGCAATTTTTTTAAATATTAATGAATTATTAAATCATTGAAAAGAAAGTATAATGAATTAACATATTTTACATTTAAAATATATACTACACATATAGGAACGATACATTAATTTAGAGCAAGTTACGTGCCAATGAATTGGCAGCGGTTTTTTGTTTCTCAACCGATTTTAGTTTTCAAGGTCTCATTTTGTTCCTGAAGTAATTTCATGGGTACTTGCCAAAGGAAAAATTAAAAATTTTTCGATACCCAGAAAGTTACAGCCATTAAGTTACAGCCAATTAAAATTATTTTTATAG
The DNA here is from genome assembly GCA_036365515.1 of Torymus aiolomorphi. Taxonomy (NCBI): domain Eukaryota; kingdom Metazoa; phylum Arthropoda; class Insecta; order Hymenoptera; family Torymidae; genus Torymus; species Torymus aiolomorphi. Next base: position 195,587,604 of record CM070875.1, on the reverse strand, counting down.
CGTTGTTTACGAATTTATGAACAACTATAGCTATAACTTTCTGAGTTTTGAATAATTTTTATTTTTTCCTGTCTCAAGTTCCCGTGAAATTACTTAAGGAACAAAATGAGACCTTGAAAACTAAAATCGGTTGAGAAACAAAAAAGATTCCAGTAATTTATCAATAATTGTTTGCAGTGACAATATCTAGTTTCTAAAATATCGACATTTTGTGAAAAAAGTTTAAAAAGTGTAAAAACTAATCTTAGTCATGTGAAATACACTTAATTTATAATACATTGACTATCTCTATCATTTTAAATAAATTAATCACATTACAACTATGGTTTTTTAAATTTTAGATAACCTCTTCATTTAGCACTGCTTTGACTAGGGAGTCGCGGAAGGGCTGCTTAAAGATACATCATGTTTAGCAAATGGAATTATTAAACTTATCAACGAAGTTGTGTGAAATAGGGAGGCTCTACCGAAGCCAGCAGAGGAGGAAGAGACCGATGAATCAGAAGTTGAAGAGTAAACACGACTAACCACATCCGCTTTTTATAAACAAGATAATTGTGACTGATAAAAAAACCGCTGCCAATTCATTGGCACTTAGCTTCCTCAAACTAATTCATAGTTTCCTAATTAAAAATTGAAATTCTAAAAATACATTTTTCATAAAAAGGAATGCTAAAGAATTTCAATAATACTTTGAACCGATGCGTCTTATACCAGTTTCTTGCAAAATAGTATATTACGTACCTATTTTAAAAAAAGCTTTGACAGACCACCAAGTTTAAAAAAAATTGAGATTAAAAAGAGATAAAAAAAGGGGGCTAAAAATGGCACAATTAATACGTTTTGATATTTTAATTTACTACATTATATAAAAATATTAAAATGATAGTTCTCGAAAATAAATGTAGATAATCACTTAAAATTACAACACAATATTGCCACCAACAAGTGTAGTAAGTAACAGTTAAAATTTCAAGTCGATAAATCAATATAATTATCGTTCATTAATTACAAATAAAATATAGACTAAAACAAGATTTATTGAAATCACGAAGGGTATAGATTTTTTTTCAATAAATTTTATACAATTATCAGCGAAATATAAACTGTAACTAAATGTGAAAAACGAATTAACGAAATTGGAAATTCAACGAAAACGCAAATTTTTTCAAAAATAATTTTTTTCTAAAAAACAAATGAAGATAATCTCTTGAAATTTTAACCAAATATAGTCTTCTATAAGTTTAATAAGTGGTTAAAGTTTTAAGTCAATAAATCAAGTATTCTCCGAAAAAATGCGATTCAAAAATTTAAACAAAAAATTTTTAATCTCAAATATCTTTTTTCGTAATGGACCGATTTTTTTGGGCAACGAACTCGATCAGCAGATATATAAAAGCTACATATGTGCCAAATTTCAGGACGATTGGATAATTTTTGCTCTTGTTATCGTGCGACAACGAAAACGCAAATTTTTTCAAAAATAATTTTTTTCTAAAAAACAAATGAAGATAATCTCTTTAAATTTTAACCAAATATAGTCTTCTATAAGCTTAATAAGTGGTTAAAGTTTTAAGTCAATAAATCAAGTATTCTCCGAAAAAATGCGATTCAAAAATTTAAACAAAAAATTTTTAATCTCAAATATCTTTTTTCGTAATGGACCGATTTTTTTGGGCAACGAACTCGATCAGCAGATATATAAAAGCTACACCTGTGCCAAATTTCAGGACGATTGGATAATTTTTGCTCTTGTTATCGTGCGACAACGAAAACGCAAATTTTTTCAAAAATAATTTTTTTCTAAAAAACAAATGAAGATAATCTCTTTAAATTTTAACCACATATAGCCTCCAATTAGTGCAATAACTAGTTAAAATTTCAAGTCGATAAATAAATTATTTTTTGAGATATTAATTTTTTAAATATAAAAAAGTTTTCATTAATAACAAATGACAGAGTGAAGATATTTTAAATTTTAAAAAAGGAAAATATAGGTAATTTAAATACCTTTCAAGAAAAGTTTATTATATTATTCAATGATGGCTATAAGATATGAAAATATCGGAAAAACTAAAAATTTAAAATCGTTTTTTGGTTATAAAACAAAAGAAAATCAATAAAATCCCAAATCCATCAGGGTACTTTCCTGTTACCGCAAGACGAAGGGAATAAGCTTTACCCGACGAAAATCGATTGATTAGTTTCGGAGATATTAAGAGTTGAAATACACACACACACACACACACACACACACACACACACACACACACACACACACATACACACACACACACACACATACATACATCCACGAAATCAAAAATCATCAAAATCAAATAATATACACATATACCACCATAAAACATCTTTTTGAAGACTTTTTTTTTCGAAAATTTTTTTCACCGTTACAAAGCTTCCTCTTTGTGGAAGCAAAATTAAATTTTACAAAAATAGAATATTGACCCTAATTGTGGAAGCAAAATTTTAAAAAATGATCACTCTCTCGTTAAAATCGGTCGAGTAGATCATGAGATATCAGCGTATACGGACACACACACACACACACACACACACACACACACATACACACACACACACACACACACACACACACACATCCATACGGACATTTTCTAAAAATAGTGTATTTCGATTCCAAATTTGCTAAATAACATTTCTAACACATTATCTGATAAACTTTTTTTTTACTATCACAAAGCTTCCTCTAGGAGGAAGCAAAATTATCAAGTCAAGAGTGACAAAAAATTTTGCTTCCCCAATTCTCTAAGCAGTTAGAACTAAGCACTTATAGACCAGTCAACGTAGGTCTGAAATCGACTTCTCTAGGGGATGGCTGCATTTTGGATATTTGGTAAAACACACCGTCTAAAAACGATCGTCAAAAATGCAGCTTCAAAACACCGAGTTTACCCCAAATTTGGCAAAAATCCACCCTTGAAAACGGGGTTTCGCTTATAACTTGAGAACGACAAGAGATATCGGAAAAAGTCCCAAACAAAAGTTGTATAGTGCGTGAAATTAGACACAAGAATCACCGTTTACTTCTTTGTTTTTTATAAAATTAAACTTGAGAAAAGCACGCAGAAGTTGCAAACCGTGAGCGCGTCGGTAGCGCGCCTGTCGCTGGATCAATAAAAATATTATTGCTATAATACAAGATTGAAGGGCAACGCTGCAATAAGAACATGTGATTTATTTCAAATTTTGACGACGACTTTAATGAACCATGTGCTGACTTTTAGTTTTTTTGCCCTGAAGAGGAGAGTAATAAGACTCTCAAAACGTCGGGAAAAAACTAAATTTTGTCTTTTTTTCGATTTGTTGACGTCCACTAAACCTACAAGAACATGTGAGTCTACGGCTCAATGAAAGGACGTGCGTTAAAGGTAGTTATTTGCTAAATTAACGGTATTGGTAATTGTGTACAATTTGGTACGAAATTAATATAGGCATCAACGAATACGTATACAAAACCCTGAATTGATTAATCACCATTAATGATGACAAGATAATTTTATATAAATATAACAACAAGTATGTGTAATTTATTTCAAAACCTGGATTTCGATTTTGCAAACTAGAAAATAAAATAAATTTTTATTAATTAAATAAATTAATTAGAATCGGATAAGTATCTGACATTCTTTTAACAATTATTTTATTTTTTAATAATGTAATATACATTTATCAATAAATAGTATATATTGTTTGATCTTGCTTAAAATTAAAAATCCATATTCTATTAGATAGGCAAAAATAAGATAACATAAATTTAAATTTTACTGTAATAACAATTTTTTCACCCCTTATAACGGATTTGGAACAGAAGGAGCATAATCCATAGTAAAACTCTTCTCCGCGGAGAAATTTTGATGATTTCTTCGCAAAGAACCTGAACGCTCATGAGCACGCGCTTGTTTTTGCAAGCAGTCTCAGCGCCCCTACAATAAATAGAAGCTCGCGCTCTTTCTGGATGTAAACCCGTTCGGAGAATGTATCTACACATTTTTCGAAGGCATCGGACGAAAGGGTTCGAAGTGCTAGCGTATTTATTTGGTAATCGAGTTTCTTCGAGCAAGCTGGAAGAAAGAAGCGGAGAAGGAATGCCGGAAACATTTCCCCCGAGGGTCGATTCAACTTTGTCGTCTCGAAAGCTCGCAGAATTTTTAGTCCTCCCGAGCGCGAGCGCGCGAAAGGAATTCGCCAAATAAGTCCTTTGACTATTCATTTTGTTGCCGCCTCGCAACGATGACGAAGATTCGATTAAAGCCACTCCCATTTTCGCCACAGAAAGTACATATTGTATGAGAACGGATGAAGAGGGAAAAACTTTGAGAGCTGAGGTTTAACGGTAATATCGATTGTATAGATAATATGAAGTATTTACATAATCATTCTGATTCATTTTGTTGAATCATTTACTGTACAAATGATGTAAGTATTTAATACACCATATGAAATTTCTATTCTCCATCCACATCTGAGCTATTTAAAAATAGTGATAATGCTGTATAAAAGAGTTTTTTCAAACTCATAAAGATTAATAATAACTAGCGAGATTGCCTCACTCGCTATCGCTCGCTCAGTGTGAATATGTTTATTTAAATTAGATCATTTTCAGTAAATATGTAAATATGATAATGCTTTTGTAGAATGTGCTATTTACACATGTATTAGATAGAATTATAACAAATAAGAGCTCAAAATTATGTAACATGGATTTAATATTTAAGAATTATCATAAATATACCCTGGTAGAAAATAAGCTAACGAAAATGGCTGGTAAAGTAATTGTACGGTAATTCTTTTAGCCAACGGTTACAATAAGTGTAAGCCAACGGTTAACCAACGGTTTCGAAAAAGAGCAAATATAACATTTCAAAAACAAAAGAAGTGTCATTTCAAATATAACAATTTTATAATAGTACTTTTCGCACCATGGGCGTAAAGTTCTACTTTACGCCCGCAGTGCGAGCATTATTTTTCGTCATAGTGGTGTAAAGTGCGCCATCAATGGAGCATAATAAAACATGTAAAAGAGCATAGGTATAATAGAAACGTTTTAATGCTCCGGTCTTTTAAATTTATTGAGCGAATGAAAGGAGTAGTGGATGGCGCAGGTGGAGTCCAGGGCCACAGCCCCTGGCGGAGGTGCAGAGAGCGGAGCCCCCCTGGGGGTTGGGGCGAAACGTAAAGTATAACTTTACGCCCGCAAAAGAGGGCGTAAACTGCGCATTTTACGCCTAGTGTGACGAAAAAGTATATTTAACTTCAAAATGTTTAAACTCTTAATATGTATAAAATATTCATTTACCATAAAAATATTTTTTTTTTACACTGTCGGTATAGCATTATTATTATTAATTTGATTATTTTTATTGCATACAAAATGAATAATTTATTATTTTAGTAATTTTGAAAATTAAACATCTGTAGGCCAACGGCTCATTAACTCAGTTCATAAATTTATAGAATTTTTAAACCAACGATTGGTTCAACTGTTGGGTAAACGAACCATCATTTGGTGACGAAATTATTATCATTTTAAAGCAAGACTTGGTTAAACCGTTAGGAAACTCGTGCCGATTTCGCCAACAGGTTGTAAACTATTGGTTAATGTTTCTACCAGGGTAAAGTGTATAATAATTTGTAAAGAAAATATTAATTATTGAACAGAATTTCAAATTAATACTACATCAAATATAAAAGATGTTTATAAATTATAATATTTTATAAACCTATACAATAAAAAGTTTGAGTGTTGAAGAAAAGTTAGAAAAAAACAAACAACGAAGAGAAAAAAAGGCCATTAAATGAAAACATTGAAGCGTAGACGGAAAACTTGAAATAAACAAAAAACGAAGAGAAAGAAGAACGAATAAATTAAAAACTGTAAACGTTGAAGAAAAATCTAAAATAAACGGGTGGGTCTAGAAAGATAGAGAAAGTGATAGGCAGACGCTTTACCATTCAGAAAATTAAAAATAGAATATTTGCGCTTCATTAGCAGATGCATGACTATCTCAATGCGTTTCGATCAGAAAGTACAATTACTAGAGAATACAAATATAGAAAAACATTTATAGAATTGATTTAATATTACAATAAGATAACTGAAATATACAAGTCAGAAATAATAAAAGTAGAAAGTATATCTCAGAATCTAGAAATCAATAAAAATCAACCAACGAAACCAAGAGAACATATAGTACGAAAAACACATTTATAGAAAATACATAAGACAAATGCCACGCGTATAGAAAATCGTACCAAAAAATATAGAAAAAATTATAGTTTCTTCTATATTTGTGGCGTTCGTCTTATGTATTTTCTATAAATGTGTCTTTCGTACTATATGTTTTCTTGGTTTCGTTTGTTGATTTTTATTGGTTTCTAGATTCTGAGATATACTTTCTAATTTTATTATTTCTAACTTCTATATTTCGGTTATCATATTGTAATATTAAATATCAATTCTATAAACGTTTTTCTATATTTTTATTCTCTAGTAATTGTACTTTCTGATCGAAACGCATTGCGATAGTCATGTATCTGGCAATGAGGCGCAAATATTCTATTTTTAATTTTCTGAATGGTAAGGCGTCTGTCTATCAGTTTCTCTATCTTTCTAGACCCACCCAAATAAACAAAATACGCAAAGAAAAAAGAGTTTTAAAATTAAACAGCATAAGTGCTACAGAAAAATCAGAATTAAATCGAAAATGAAGAGAAACTAAAGCTATAAAAAGAAAAAGCAAAAGCAGTACTTATAAGATTACGGTTACATTAAATTGTGAAATTGATAACACAAATATAAAGGAACATTATTTGGGAGAAATGGATATGATATATGCATTTTGTAATTACCAACTTTTTAAATTCGAATGCGTTAAGGGGATCAGACACCTTTAAAATTTTCTTCATAAAATGACCTGAAAAAATTAAATTTTCATAATTAGAAATATGTAGAAGTAATATCCTAAAAATATATTCAATTTGTGATAAAATGAGACCCCAAAAAAAAATTTGATCGATTTTAACCAAATATATGGCCATTTCAAAATTTTTGCTCTGCTGTCGACTCCAGATTCAGGAACTGCATATATTTTAATGGGAGAGGTCCTAAAATTTTGGTATTTTATATGACTATTGACTGAAGAGTTGTACGTATCCAATTTATTTGATTAAATAATTTTTTACGGTCAAAAATTGCTAAAAAATCTTAAATTTAAGTGAAAGTTAGTTTTTTAGCAATCTTTGATCGTAAAAAATGATTTAATCAAGTAAATTGGATACATACAATCTTCAGTCAATAGACATATAAAATACCAAAATTTTAGGGCCTCTCCCATTAAAATATATGCAGTTCCTGAATTTGGAGTCGACGGCAGAGCTCAAAATTTTACATTATGTAGAAAATAGCTTTAAATATAAAATTACTAAAATACTTCTTTATTTCTTCTTCTTTATTTCTTAACTCCATCTCTGCCCTGTAATACAAAAAAGTATTGTTTTTAGCTCAAAATATTTTACATTTAGAACAAATATTCTGGTACCTCAGTATACGGTCCATCAAACTTGTAAGCTATGAGCACGCGTAACTGTCATATCCACATCAGTCAGTCAAGTTTGTTAAGTCGTTTAACATGTAGATCCTTTGGTGCTTTTAAATCCATATGTTTTTAATAATCTTTATCACATATATTAGATTCTTATACATATACTGAGGTAAATAAAGAATGTGTTGAGAAATCCAAAATCCTTCATGCATGTTATGAAGCCAGTATCGCCGTAGCCAAATGCTTAAAAAAATGTTTATAGTAGCAACACTCCTATATTGATCTTCTTTTAATGTCTGATAAGGTGAACTTCTTTACTTGTTCTTCATTATTCTTTTTCACATACAATATTATTACTTAATAAAGAGAATATGACTGATACATATTTATTGCAGTGAATAACTATTTTGACTTCAGAAAATAAAATGTCAATTATATCATAGTGAGATTCAGGCGATGGTTGATAATGGTAGCTTTCTGACAGAAGCGAAGGTTCCATATCATTTTTCTGTACAATAGCATATCTTTCGCTTCCTTTAAAAGGTGATTTAAATCTGCACACGAAATGTTTTTTGTAATAGTCAGTATAGACTTAATTTTTCTTGAGTATCAATATGTTATTCAATCCCTGTTATTTTAAGTATAAAGTTTGCAATAAAAGTTCAAGTACAAAAGCTATTTCTAAAACTTTAATTCAACTGTCACTCGTATTATTCAAATACTTTTAAAAACTTATTTAAGGTAGTTGTGTCTTTAGGGTATGGTTTACAATGACGCAGGGTGCTCACTACAATAGTTACTGCATTATAGTCTAAAAAAATCAGAGTAGCACATGTGTGTATAGAAGGATGTGAGTGTACAGTATGCCTATAAATAATACGCAAACATACAGTTACTTGAAAAATGCCTTTTTTGTATGTTTTCCTCTCTCGAATATGTCTTAGCTCAAATATTCCATACTTATACGACCTTTACAATAGCTTTTCTCGGAAACTATACGTGTCATATGTCCGAATTTTGGTGACAAGCTTTTAACTATAATGATAAATAATAGGTTAGTTTTTTGTTATGATCTTAAGAAACGTTTTCCAACAATGAATTTAAATGCTGTTTTACCGATAGTTGTTCCTATGCTTCCCATGTTAAAATGCCCAAATTTGATATTGAATATCTCAAAATCGGCACGTGTCATCTCTTGGAAATTTCGCACACGCATGGGAATCGGCAAGACGAACGTGTGTTCGAAGTTTCAAAAGGATCCTAAGAAACTTGTTTTTGACACAACTACCTTAAAATACCTTTACGTATTACAATACACTAAATGTTTACTCCCAAATCCATTGGAAACAATGAAAATTAAGAACAACACTTTGTATAAAAAAGGTGCTGATGCTGATATCACAGTGTTTATATGAAATGATAGCTGTGTATGTTTGCATTGCTTGCAGACTTTTACATAGGTTAAAATCCGCTCTGTTACAATAAAGGAGTGAGCTGTGAGAAGCTGTTGTTGATAAGTCAGGTTGTTACGGTGCCAACTTAACTGCTATATAAGATTTAAATTCAAATTTTTATTTTTATCAAAAATACCGACCATAAATTATATTATTTATTTTTTATCTTTATATTAATGTTTAAAATATTTTTGAATCTTTTAAAGTATATATAATGTATTATTATATAAATATATACTTATACAAAGGGAAAAATGTAATTTGAACAAAAAACAAATGAAAAGCTTTATCAGTGTTTTGTGTATACTCTTAAAACAAAAATAGATAATGCTTTAAAACTAATTGGGACATATTATTCTACAAGTGTTTTTTTAGTAAAATATGTAATAAAAAAAAATTGATTTTTTGTCATTTTAAAGGTGTCCGACTCCCTTAAAACGGAAGTAAAATTTTCAGTAACTGTTGTCACAAAGGAAAAATAATTTTACCACATGAAAATGTATATCCTGATACCCTGGTAGAAAATTAATCATAAGTTGGCCAGAATATGGCTAAGTCATATGCTGGTTAAGCATATTCTGGCCAACTTATGGTTAATTTTCTACCAGGGTAGATTAAAACAATTAGCAATTGAAGATACATGTAAAAGCAGACATTTAAAAAAAAAATATTATCTCATATAACAATGCACTTGCATTTGCAAGTTTTGGAGCGGAATTCGATAATTAATTTAGCCGAGGACCTGTAGTAATCCAGATGTGTGGACAAATTTATCATAATGTTTATTCTTTACACCAAAATATTAATGAAGCTAGAAAATATGGTCGACTGTACATATTAGATAATAACATTGCAAGTGGAGTAAGATTAAAATATCATGCGATTTAAAATTGTTAAAAGAATTTGACAATCTATTTTGAGAAATAAATGTGTATGCAAAATCCTACAAAATGATGTACGAAATAGAAATGGAGGAAAATACTACACTGAAAAATCTTTGGTAAAACGGTTCGCCCGACAAAGACAGCTACTGTCTCAAATATGCGTAGTGCTACACGCTCTCGGTTTGGCACAGCTACGCTCCCAAAACGAGAGTGCCGCTCTTCCGCAACGGTACAGCAGCGCACCTATCGTCATGGTAAAGCAGCAATTCGATTGCGCGAGAAAGCGGTTATACCTCTCTTTGGAAGTTTGGAAAAGAAGTTGTATACAACGCCTGCGAGTATAATTAATACATCACCGTTTGTTCTGAGCAGTTCTTTTATATATATAAGTTGTCGTTTAATCGCACGATGGACAACTTTTTTAAGAAGTTTCATGAATTAGAACATCTCTACCATTTGTTTTTGTGTATAAGTATTAGATCAATGTCAATATAACCTCTAAATATGGTGTTTGAATGTGCCCTTTATATTTTCTGTTATACATTATAATATTTTCGCTTTTTTGCGTTTTTCTTTCACTCTCTGACCAAAACTTTTATATTTCGCCTTTTTAACGAAATGGCTACATCTTCTAGAATTATTTTTAAAGTGATTTTTATACCAAGCAAAAATAAAAAAAAAATCGGTGGATCTATTTGTTAAAATATTGTTAATATTATTCATGCAAATATTAGGTCCACCTTTTATACTTTTGTTACAATAATCTATAAAAATGGTATTTGTTTCAATATATAAAATTATTTTTTAATGTGATTATAATTTTCGATCATTTAATTAAAAAGAGGATTTTTACTGTAAATATTTATACTAGTTATTTCGTTTTAAATAAAATTTTCGAATGATTCTAATAAACGTTATATAACTAATTACCGTTCGATTTCATTAAAAACGATTTCTAGTAAATGTAGCAATTGTCCACTTAATTAGATATACCGCTTTCCCTTTCACGAGAGTGCGACGTTTCCGAATTTGGAAGTGGCTGTCTCCGCGTCTTTAGAGTAGAGGCACTCCCAAAACTGAGCGAGCCGCTTTGCCAAGAGCATGCGCAGCGCCTCTACTGATGCAGCGGCGCACCTAAAAGTTTTTCAGTGTAGTTCTAATGAAAATGGATACATTCCTAAGGAAGCAAAAATGTATTTTACAAGAAACAGTTATCATGATAAACACAGATATAACTAAGCAAGCTGTAATGAAGTAACTGTAATTTTCGTTGCTGAAAATGGGGAGTCACCAGTAGATCGTGATATACTTACGTGTATATTCTAAATTTGAGAAGCCAGTCAGTATTCCGTTCATAAGTACATATGTCGACCCCATGACTTATCCGATTATTTTACCTAATGGACGTTTTTGGTTGATTTCAAATATGAAAAGTAATGTCGGTAAAAATAATATAACTACTTTATAATTTTATAGTTACAAATTCAGTATTAGAAACAATTTCAGTTCTTTTTTAAATTTGGGTTTATTAATAGAACAATATATGAGGAGCTCACAGAAAAAACGGGTTAAGATGTATGTATAAGCATAGAACTTAACCTATTTTTGCTGTAGTCAACAGTCTTTGAGAACCGAATTATATAATGGTGTAATGGATTATTTAAATAAAAAAAAGTGAAAATAAAAATTTATGAATTGGAAAAATGATATTGGTGCCATTCTCATTTTCGAGAAGTTCTCGAGCATTAAAACAAAATTTTATTGATTCAATGATAATTGTTCAAAAAGAAGGTAAACGTATTTGTCCAGTACATTGACATGTAATCTTAAATGGAGAGAAATTGTAGAAAATTTAGGTAAAAATGAAGTCGCTATTGATCGATCTGATATCGTTGTTAAAGTATTTCGTCAAAAAATAAAATAATTTATAAAATAAGTTAAAAAAAAAGAAAAGGTCTTCCACACATGCATATGTTACTGCTTTTACGTTCAGATAGTAAAATTTATATAGCAGATGACGTAGATTATATAATTAACGCTGAAATACCAGACGAAAGAAAAAATCCACGATTATTTACCATCGTAAAACAATTCATGATACACGGACCATGTGGTGAGATAAATTCCAAATTGCCTTGTATGAATAATAATAAAAAAAGATGTTTACAAAATTATCCAAAATCATTTAATGAAAGAATGAATCACAATACAAATGGAATTCAGAATTCATAAATTCTTTAACACCTAATGAACTTGACGTCCGCGCGCAACTCCGACTTTTTCTCATCCGCGCTTGAGGCAAACAAGTCCGAGAATTCGCGCGACTCCGAAATTCTTCGGAACGCGGGCGACGGTTGCCTTCTTACTTCCACGCTTCACCTCGCATGGTGACGAGCCAGACAGCCAATCAGAGCGCCGCGTTTCGGGACCTGCATCGGCTATTTAAGCCGTGCTTCGCCGACGCTCGAGCTCTCTCGCTCTCCGACCATCGGTCGGGTCACGCCGCCTGTGCGCAACCAGAAAAACACGCCTGAATCTCCCGCCGAGTGCGACTCTCTTTTCGCTCTGGCAGAAGGAGACCCCACTTCACCCCTCGCTCAGAGCAACGGACGTTAGCTCGTGCAGAAAGGGGGTGGACGTCAAGCTCGCGATCAGCAGTAAAGTCCGTTGTGGGGAGGGTATAGTTTGCACGTTGCGGACACGCGGAATCGCAGACGCGTAGTTATTTTTAATCGGTAATTTAAAATCTGTCAAGTACTCTGTTGCAATTAATATTTCACATAAATTCTTGATTTAGTGTTGTTTATTAATATTTTGTCTTTCCTGTTCCTAATCCTACGTCCCTGAGTCGGATAAATCAAAATCCACGACCTTGAGCTATCAAACTTCCACCACATTAATTACAATTAAAAATTGGTACTATAGTTATATTATTAAGAAACATTAATTTAAATGATGAGCTTTGTAATGGAATCCTTTAAAAATAGAAAAGTTGTCACAGTTTTCGATACCTGCCAAATTTATAAGCGGCACTAAAAAGGAGAATCAAGTTTTAATACCGCGAATGGACTTATCATCATAACAAGATGAAAATCCATTTAAAATAACAAGACGTCAATTTTCTGTTAGATTAGGATTTCGAATGACAATAAATAAATCTTAAGGTCAAACTTTTAAACATGGTGGAGTATACTTTTCATATCCTGTATTCAGTCACGATCAATTATACGTCGCTCTTTCAAGAGCAATATCGAAATTTAACTGACGAATCTTACTTATGAAAGATTTAGTAATAATAAATGAAGAGAATAAAAGTTACAATGATAAATTATATATAAGAAACGTTGTATTTAAAGAAATTTTATAATATTATTTATGTAATATAGTGATATTTTTCAAATTGAAATCGATTAGCGGCAGCAAAAGTCAGGTGCGCTGTGAAGAGAAATCGATTAGCAGCAGCAAAAGTAAAGTGCGCTGTGAAAAGAAACCGATTAGCAGCAGCGAAAGTGAGGTGCGCTGTGAAAGATATTCAATAGCGGCAGCAATATTAATCTGCGCTGTAAAAAATACAAAAAATACTTAGTGGCAGCAATGTTAAGTAGCGCTGTGAATAACAATAATTGCGGCGGCAGAAAAATATGCCTCTCTTAAAGTCCTTACCAACACGTTCCCGTTGTGAGATCTGGGCAATGTTTTTTCACTTGCTATGGAAAACAGCAGATTTTGGAAGGCAGCATATATACTATTTATTGCGTAAATATGATTAACTTATTGTTTATTTTAATTGATAATATTTTTTTATTATTTATTAGGATGTTACCTCTAGCGTTTATTTTTATTAACTTCCAATCTACTTCCCGTCCACTTCGAGCCTACTTTCTATCCACTTTTGGTCGACTTTAAGTCCACTGACATGATCTTTTATAAATATTATCGTTTTAAAAGGATAATGTGCTACTTACTTACCAACGTACCAACCTTTAGGAGCTTAATATAACAGGGAATTATTATTCTTATTCCTGAGTAGCGGGTTACTTCTACTGGAAAAGACATTTCATGTTTAGGAAGTGTAAATACGAATGCGGGTGTTAAATTCTATATAAATAACGTAATCAAGTCTCATTAAGCAATTACAAAAGCATAATAATTTTCAAAATAAAATTGAATAACGCAACAATTTGAATGTTCCTAACAAATTTTATATTCTATTGTCTCATTAACTGCAGATTTCTCATCAAATAATAGGCATCAGACACAGCATCATGACCTTCTTTAATTTACCGGTATTCATAGCAATGCCACCGCCATTATCCATATTCAAATATGGTCTAAATGTAAAACTGAGCGTTGACTTCTGTTCGCGACTGTACGACCAATGCATTGTGAAACGGTCCACCGAGATGGGTAGAGCGCGTGCGGCACAAGCAATTTAAATTCACCCCATGTCTCGGGGACAATCGGACCTCGCTTCTATTACGCCTTATTTTTTTCTCCTCTTCTCTCGCAACAACCACGTATACACTTTCTTGTTTTACTCCTTCCACTTATTCCTTCTCCCGTTCGTTCGCGTTGATACAGCATTGAATATACTTTTCGCCGCCGCGAGAAATAAAACAATATTTTGGTATTACCGAGCGGGGGAGGTAGCAGGCTCGATAAATAGCAGACTCGTTTGCATTTGCAAGACGTGCGCCCCGGCGGCGTATTTACGTAATCGCGAAAGGCTGCCGCCGTCGCCGCCGCCGGAGTGCGAAGAAACTCATTTCTGCAAAGGAATATTCACTTGTTCGTGGCACTCCGGCGTGAAATTGCCTTTCTGTGAGGATGCGAACGGAGGGGGTGAGATAAAGGAACGAAGGGGAAGAGGCCAAGAGAAAGTGGGAGAAAGAGAGAGAGAGAGAGAGAGAGAGAGAGAGAGAGAGAGAGAGAGAGAGAGAGAGAAAGAGAGAGAGAAACGGAGAGACACGGAGAGGACAAGGGTATAATCTCACGCGTTGTCTTTGAAGAATGTTTAGTGCGGAGCGAAAATTAACCATGAAAGAAGAGAGTGAAAAAATACTTGAAGGAATGTTGAAGTGCAGAATAAAATTCGAAATCTTTTTTAAAAACGTTAAGAGATTTGTTACTGCTTTATTTATACAGTTCGTTGTTTAATAAAATTGATGAAAATTCAAAAAGATGAGATCAATAAGGTAAAATATTGTACGAAATTTGATTTAATAGTACATTACGCAACAAGTGTGGAAAGTAGGTTATTCCCACAGGAGTGTTGTTTGTTGCCTGAGCGTAGCAAGCTATGCCTATGTAGCATACACACAGTGTGGTTGTCTCGCATTTTTAACTCGCAGTGTGCAGTGTTTGCTTTGCACACTCCATACGCAAAGTGAGTGATTTGCACACTGTGAGTTGAAAATGCGAGAAACCTACACTTTGCGTTCGCTAAAGAGGCATAGAAAATCGAGTTTGGCGCACTCATTTTAGGAAATGTCCTTTTCCTGCCTAAAAAGGCGAATGGAAAATTGAGCTTTTTGAGCCTCTAATGAGCAGCAGAAAGGAAAGTAGTAGTGGAAGGAATAGGTGCTGCTGTGGCGGGAGGAAGATAACTTAGCCTCCTTTTACTCTAATCTTCCTGAACTCATTAAAAAAGTAATATATGCAACAAGGTAGCAATTGATTTTTTCAGACTTGAATGATGATATTGCGCACTTGTGTATCACTCGTGCTCAATTGCCATCCTCACTAGAAAAAGTCAACTTTCCTTCCTGCGGTGGCTCATTGGTAAAGTAGTCGGGAAAACAGAGTACACGTTCTGGTCTCTGCAAATGACACGAATACCAGTGTAAATATATATATTTACATGTACTTTGCTGACACGTGCACCGCAAGCCCCCGTCGCCAATTAACACCAATATGGGAGCAGAAATAGGGCAACGTGAAAGAATAAAAAAAAAGGAAGTAAAAAATCTTAATATTTTTGTGTTACACTAAGCAAATGTAAGTTAAATTGAATGCCATAATTATTAAATTAATTGTTAGTATAACGTTTTAAAGCAGAAAATTTCAACTGCTCTTGCGAATAATTAAAGTATTCCCTCTCTTTGTTAAATGTATTCTAATTTTATACAGTTGTTAATTAAAGATCATAAAGCTATATTTTAGAAAGAAAGAGCTTTCGTAGCCCGAAGCTATGTAGCGCAACGTAATTACGCAAGTAGGTTCTAAACCGACCGCAGAGAAATTATTTTTCCTACAAAGCTGGCGTAAAATATCATAATTATAGCAGTACAATCTTAAAGTGCAAACTTAAAAGGCTAAATTTTTTAATTTGTGCGCCACTTTAAACCTGAAATTAACATTTGTGGTGAGTCTTACCGCACTTGAAATTTACAGCGTTAGTATTATCCGGTAATCTTGAAGTATACCTCTAAAATATAAGTACGAAACGCAACAAACAAGACATTTAAGTTTATAATTTTTATCTGATGAATTTAAAAACGTTTGTAACTGTAAATATTTATTGTAACTCTATATCGTTCGAAAATCATAATTATTTTTAAACAATGGAAACATTTTTAGAGAAATAAAATCTATCAAATAATGACTGCTAGAATTAATATTCGAGTAACTGACAAATTATAGATCTTAATTCGATACATAAAAATAACATTATGCTAATTGTATATTTTAGTAATATCAAACGAAGTTAATACGTGTAAATAAGAATAGTATTTATAAACTAGTTAACGATGTTTAAATGTTGCTTTCATAAAAATTAAAATCAACATTCATGTAATTTATTGAAATCCCTTATTACCTGAATTACCTTTCATCTATTTTTAGACACTTAAGTAAGAAAGTAAATAACAAATTACTGTGAATTTTAATTATGACGTAACACTTAATCTGAGGGGGCTTATTCGGAAGGCCTTGCCTCTAACGAGGCAGCTGCACGACATCAGGCGCCGGCGTATACAGCCCCCGCTTACGTGGCCTACTCCAAACAAGCTAATGATAGCTCCGCTTTTTACTCGTCCCCGTCAAATCCTTCGATTTATCATTGGAAATTAATTAAAGAAGCCTGTACGCAACCAAAAAAAGAAAACAAGACTCTCGCGCCTCGATTTCTCGTCGATCAATCACTCCTCCGCGAAGCTTTTTCGCGACTTAAAATTTCGCTTCGAGTTCCCAAAACCGAGGATCATTCATTATGCGCTGCGGGGAGGGCAATGAGAGAGAGAGAGAGTAGGTGTGAGTGGGAGTGAGGCAGAAAGATAGTGAGAGAGAGAGAGGCAGAGGCAGATACAGACAGAAGGAACGGCGGACGTTTATCCGGCGCGAATTACCTTCGCTCGCGCTAAATTGAAACAAATCTTCGGCTTCCGTACGAGGCGCAAGAAGAAAGTTATGGTCCGAGTGCATCGGTGTGCGAGACCGTGGAATATAGACGATGGATGAGAAAGAGAGAGGGGAGAGGGAGAGCGAGAGAGAAAGAGGGTGGAAACGAAAAAAGCCGCTGAGGAACGAAATGGAGTGAAATGGTAAAACCGGCGGATCACGTAGCCAAAAAGAGATTAAGAGAAGCAGGCGAGGGGTATTAAATAAAAATGCAGTGAGAAGGATAGAGATAGAGGAGGGGAGCAGGGCAAGTTTTAAAGTGAACGCTCGGTGAAGGGGTGAAAATGACAAATTGACACATTAGCCGCGGAAAATTCTCCGTCCCCTCTCCGGGCCCGTCGACGTGGCTGTTTTATTTTTGACCGCTACTACGCTTTTTACCGTTCGAAAATGCCTCCCCTTTCTCCCCCCTCTCTTTCTCTCTTTCTCTCTCTCACTCTCTTTCCCCCTCCGCTCTCTTTTGCTCCCTTCCTAGGTATTTAAACCGCGTTTGTCCAATAACTGTCGGCACGTTTTGTTGCCGAAGAAATTTGCTCAAACGCGTTCAGAAGCGCATCTACTCTGTGGTGCGCTTCAAACCTTTCATACAGAACACAGGGTTCTTCTAAATTCGCGGAAAAAATTATTCAAATTTAACATTCATATACGATATTATATATGATATCACACTATTAGAGAGATTTCAACTTAAAGTAAAGATAATGTGATTATTCTTTGAATTTTCTCTTCATATTTATTCATATTTAAAAATGTATAATTATCAGTTATACTACGAGTCTCGCCTCAGGATAAATTGTAGTAATTTTAAAGCATCAAGAAAACTGTGTTTTCTTCACTTATAAATTCGTCGGATTAGTGGAAAAATATACACCACGAATTCTCGTTGCAAAAGCAGACAACTCGAGCTTAAGTTGAAAAAGCAGATACCTGGAATACTCGTTAGAAAAGCAGAGAGCTCGAATTGGCGTTGGAAAAATCCACAACATCAGCTGTGCTCAGAAAGTAAATAGTTGGCATCAGTATATAGTAGAAAGCCAAAACTCTGTTTTGTATTTATTTAGCAAGTGTTTTGTATGCAAGGACGATCCCGAACGGTAAATGAGTGTAGGGTTTGCCCTAGTTTCTAAAAATGAAAACGAGTAAAAAATCAACGAATTTTTTTAGTGAATATTCACGTATTACGAAGTGTAAATTTTATTCCACTTCTTCAATAAGTGAATATTGGGTAAAGAATTAGTAGATTTTTTATACTTATTCGCACTATTGAACGACTCTTCACTTATTCATATTTAGAGAGTTACTCAACGCAAGGATCTGAGTAGACTTGTTTATACAAAAGTATTATTCATAAATCTAGGGCTACACGAGTGGCCTTTGTTTGGCCCTGATATGTCTCAGTGATTGTGCCTTGATGTTATAATTACAGGTTTAGATTTTGTAGGTTGAAAATGATATCCATAAATTTCATATTTTTATGCTATTGCTAAAGTAACATGACTGTGGTAATTGAAAGACGTTTACTTAATTATTTCAGATAACTTGTAAGCTTACAAGGCTGCAAATTATTTAAATCAGTATATTGACAAGCAGTGAAAAATACAATACATGCTCGGCGGGGCCGGAGATACACCGCGCTATGGGCCTTGTTAGGGGTTTCGTGAGGTGCCTTTAAAGGATCGTATAATTTTGCTTTTTGCTTTCTCAAAGAGAAAGCTTTGTAACGGTGAAAATTTTCGAATCAAAGATTTTGATGGATTTCGATGTTTTTGAGGTCCCTGAGTCAGAATTATAGGTTTTTAGAAAATTTATGTATGTATGTATGTATGTATGTATGTATGTATGTATGTATGTATGTATGTATGAAACCAAATTTTGGTCCCGTCATAACTTTTGAACGGATGAAGGGAATCAGCTGATCTTTCGCATGCACCTTGGGTATGTTTCAACTTAGAACTGATTAAATTTTGAAGTCAAATGGATGACTTCAAGGTCTTATTTTTTTTTAAATAACAATTTTACAAAATTTTTTTTTCAAAAATAATTTTTTTTTTTCAATTTGTTCGAAAGATATGCAAAATGGAGACCGATATTCTTAAAGTACATTTTATTTTCTTATAAATTATGTATTTTAAAACTACTTATTATATACGAGTTATTTTTGATTTAAAATCGCGGATTTGAAAAAATAGCTACTTTTTAGAAAAATTAAGTAATTTTATAAATTATCAATTACTTTTTTGGCATTACATCTCGACGATGAATATAATATAAACACAGTTTTTTAAAAACCTTAGAACTGATTAAATTTTGGAGTCAAATGAATATCTTAAAGGTTTTATTTAAAAAAAACCGCTGCCAATTCATTAGCCCGTAGCTTCCTCAACCGTAATTTGTTGATTCCTTTAATTAATTTTTAATAACAAAATTTATAATTTTTTAAAAAATTTATTGCATAATTATAATTAAATTCATTTATGAATATTAAAAATTGTTAATTTTTAAATTTATTTATTTATTATTTATTTATATCAAATTTATATAATTTTTGAACTGATAAATAAAGTTATCATTTGAAATAGAAGTAAAATATCGGCATGGTGTGGTTTGTGCACATAAGAATTATGCACATATTTATTGTGCACACTTTAGCATTGGAGTATACACATAGATATAGATATACACCAATGCTAAAGTGTGCACAATAAATATGTGCATAATTCTTATGTGCACAAACCACACCATGCCAAAATATCTATATTTTATAATAAAACAAATAGGTATCACGGTTGTTTTGTTATTAACAAAAACGTGTTTTTTTTTATAAAAATTTAATATATTTCATAATTCATATTTTTTAAGAAAAAAAAATTTATAGCTATCATTGTTCTTTTGTTATTAACAAAAACGTGTTTTTTTTAAAAAGTTCATAACTCACAAATAAATTATAATAATGCAGAATAGAATGCATTCATAATGCATAATTCATAATTATAATAGATTATAATAGATATAATTTTTAAACATTTTAATTCATTTTGTTGGTTGGTTTTTTAAAAATTAAAAAAATACTGACGATAACATCATTGGAGTTATGAGTTTTTTAAAAAAAACACGTTTTTGTTTTTGATGATAACTAAAGAACCGTGATACGTAAAAAATTAATTTTCTTTATAAAATATAGGTATTTTAATTCTCTTTCGAATGCCACCCACCCCATTCAGATACATAGAGCCGTTCTCGAGAAATTACGATTTTTAAAAAATGTCAAAAAATGTTTAACCTCAAATATCTCTGAAATTTACGGACCAATCATTTTGCCCAAAGAACTCGACCGAGAACTATAAAAAATCTACCTCTAAAAGGGAAATTTGAAGCCATTAAGTCAATTTTACTCTTGTAATCGTTGGACATACAAAACTGATTTTTTTCATTTTTCAATTTTTTACTCAAAATCTAGCCTACAGAATGTATTCAAATTTTAACAGATTATAGCTATTTATATTCTGTATTATCATGATTTTTCTCAAAAAAATTGACCGTTAAGTTTAGGAGTTATAAACTTCTAAAAAAAAAACGTTTTTGTTAATAACAAAAGAACCGTGATAGCTAGAAACTTTTTTTTTTTAGAAAATATAGGTATTTTAATTCTCTTTCGAACGCTATCCATCAGATTCGAATAACTTTATCCTATCATTAAAAAAAATCAAAAAACAGTTTTGAGGAAATCGAAAATTTGAAAAAAAAAACAAAAACGCATCGCCCCAATCAAAAAACGGATTTTTGACCCGCCATCACGCAAAAAAAAAAACAAAAAAAATGAGACCTGTCCGGTCAAAATCGACCGAGTAGAAGCTGAGATCCAGGCGTACACGCACACGCACACACACGCACACGCACACGCACACCCACACACACACACACACACACACACACACACATTTTTCAAAAACCATGTATTTTGATTCCTAACATCTCGGAACACAATTATAACATGTTTTTACAACAACTCAAAAATTTACTATGACAAAGCTTCCTCTAGGAGGAAGCAAATAACAACTTTGCAAAAATTTTTTTTTTAAATAATTTTTTTTTTCAATTTTTTTGAATATATGACAAATGGAGACTGATATTCTCAAAGTACATTTGATTTTCTTCTAAATTATGTATTTTAAAATTACTCACACGTTTTTTCTGACTTAAAAATGCGGATTTGAAAAAGTAGCGATTTATCAGAAAAAAATTTAAATACTTTTATGAGTTATAAATTACTTTTTTAGCATTCCATTTTAAATGAAGACCGATATTCTTAAATTATATTCGATTTCCTTTTAAATTATGTGTTTTAAAATTAGTCACGTGTTATTTTTGACTTAAAAATGCGGATTTGAAAAAGTAGTAAATTTTTACAAAAATTAAATAATTTTATGGATTATAAATAATTTTTAATTATTACATAACTATTTTAAATATAATTTTCTAAATTATTTTGAATAATGTATTTATGGAAAATAAGATATCTAGAAAAAATGTAATTTTATATTAAAATATTCATTTAAAAATATTATTTGAGAATATTTATTAATTCTCTTTGAGAAAGCATTCTGCTAAAGCAGGACAAGGCCCTTATATCATTGTATGGTATAAAAAAAGACTACTTCGAAATTTTGCGCGAAGAACAGCCAGAGAATGGGCTCACTTTTGGCTTTTCTTCGCGTGAATCTTTAAAGTTGATTTTTCTTCGTACCGTGCGATGATATTAGCCCTAAATTAATGTCTGTTTGTTTTGAAGCGAATTGAAGGATTTCCACCACATCCCCCTCCAGGAGAGGATGACTCGTAGATGCTTGTCGATTTGACAGGTCGTATTTTTATGTATTTTCTCGCGTTATTTTTGATTGCTCATAATTTCCTGAAATATTAATATTTTTTAACAATACAAAGCTTGGATTTAAAATTTTCCTATATATTCTCATAATCTTCTTTGCTCGTTTTCGTATCATGAATACTAACAAAATATAAGTCAATAGAGACATCATTTTTTTAACAAAATGAAGCATATTTGAGATTGAATTGCCTAAATCTCAAAAAAGGACCTACGAGATGGAATTGGAAACACTGAGCTTCACTTTTAGATACCAGAAATCCAATCTCAAAGCCCCGTTGAAATCCATTTCGCGTAGGGTGTGCATTCTCCTCGTTAGTGAGACGCTGTATGCATTGGCCAATGTTCATGACTATATATGGGTTCGTGATGTTCTGTTTACGACATCCGAGTTCAAGTCGAAGAGTGTTTATGATGAAGCGGGGCTGGCCAACCTAGGGATGGACTTTCAAGCCCTTCCTCAAATACTGGGTGTGGAAATAACCTACTGATATGGTGTTGAGTAGGGACATCCATTATGGCCAAGATGGTGCGTGCCTGACAAAGGCCTTACAAAGGCGTGCACTATCTTTCTCTTGTAACGAACGTTGCTGATATTACACCCTCCCCCCCTACTACTCCCATGCCGTATGGTAGTAGACTATAAGTAGTCACACGGACTGTATTGTAAAGGTGTTAAACAATTCAATAGAGGCTGAGTTGGTGGCTTAGCCGAACCGGAGAGTATCTCTCTAGGGAGAATTGGATTCCCAAATAGTTCCATTCATCTTCTCTGGAGAGCATGGGCAACGATTAATCTTTAACGTTATATTGGCGATGATGAGATAAAGGCCACGGCTTTCGACAAAGGTGGTAGTCTGGTTAAGCATGTGTTGATGCCCAAACGAAGAATTAGCAAGCAGCACTAGGTCTTCCGCAAAGGCCATCTAACGAATAGTCTTGTTGTTGTAGGTAAAGCCGAATTCCTGTAAGAGTGAATGGAGAAGGTAGTCGATAATTAGATTGAATATTATTGGTGATTGGGGGTTGCCCGATTTCCCGGTGGTTCATATAGCGGATCCTTGGAATGAAGAATTTCGCTCCGCGGCAAGCAAGGAGAGAGATTTCCTCCATCTTCCAGCCAATATTCCACTTCGCTGTCATGATGCATTGATCGTACCAGGCCTTGAGAGCACGCTGACGGTGTTACCCCTCATTAATGAACTCGTTTGAAGAATGCTGGTGGGGTGAAATTGCTTGGGAACACTAGCTTGTGGGTTGTCTGCTATAGTCACCTGAGGCTTTATTCGACTATGTATACCCCATTCCATGCCTAACTACAGTCGAACGGCTCCTACGAGGAGAGGTCACGGTTTACCCTGGGACTTGGTCGCCTTTCATATCCTTTTCGTTTATGTTGGAAGAGCTCTAAAAAATTGAATTTGGGTCTTTTTGTATTGCGAATTTAAACTTAAACAGTGTCTTCAACTCGCAAGTCAGACACTCTACTACCTAACCATGGACCAACCGTTCGGCTTTCTTGAAACGTCTTCACTTATTGAAATCAATCGAATTCTTGAAATATTATCTGTTAATAGTTATTTATCTTCGATAATCAAGTACTATGAATCCATCCAAGCGTATGCAAAAAATGGACACACAAATGTTATGAAATTTATTTTACTATCCTGCAATTACCTTTAATTATACATATTTATGTACATTTCTGCATTTGTCCATGGTTCTATCAATGTATGTTAATTTTAGTATACAAATATTAATTTTTAGAATAAAAAATAATACATGTTACAGAAAAAATATTACATGTTACAGAAATTAATCCAAATTGAACGAAAGTATTGTAAATAATTGTGTGTGTGTGGGTGTGTGTGGGTGGGTGTGTGCGTGTGTGCATGTGTGCGTGTATGTACTTTCGCGAATATTATACTTTTGCGTCATTGGCTCTTGTATCTACTTTTAACTTTACATTGTTTCCAACTTGTATAAAGCAATTTATTTTTTCAATATATAAAGGATTTTTTAAACTGGCTAGGAAAGGAGCAGACATCCAAATCAGGGATTCGGCTCAACCTTTGGGATATGTTTAATATGTTTTATGTTTTTTATGTTTTTTGGAATATATTTGTGGATGTAGAAATATGAAGAAAGCCACAATTAAATTAAATTAAGTTTTCATAAAGAAGGATTCCCACGGGTGCTGCAGGTAAATCAATAGGGGACGTATAAAACTGATTAGAGTCTAAAGAATGCACGGAAATTTAAGCTTTTGCATATGAATTTACCAGAGTGAAATTCATGAAATCTCGGGTTTCCTACTTATTTCAACAAATTTCACAATTGTTTATTCCAACTTTTTCTTCGCTTGTCTCGAACAACATCTTTTTTTCAAATTACAGATGTTGACAAGTTCTATACAATAAGATTGGTCTCATATGTTGTACTTCATGCCTCTATTTACTATATATCTGTGGGCATCCTCCTTTGGGAGAAATCAATATTTTGTAATTCTGAAAAAATAAATAAAAGTTCGTTTACTGTAGTTTTATTTTTGCTTTCTCAAAGAGAAAGTTTGGTAACGGTGAAATTTTTCGACCCCGAGATTTTGATGATTTTCAATATTTCTGAGCTCCCTGAGTCGAAATATGCGTTTTCTAGAAAATATCTGTGTGTATGTGTGTGTGTATGTGTGTGTATGTGTGTGTGTGTGTGTGTGTGTGTGTGTGTGTATGTGTGTAATGAATTTGCCGCGGCATAACTCGAAAATGGACAGAGGTATCAAGTTTATCTTTGGCAGATATCTAAAGTTCATTTTGAAGTTGTGCAAGTTCAATTATATAGTTGATTGGATAATAATAAATATTAAAAAAATAAAAAATAAAAATATTGAAAAATCGAAATTTTTGTTTTTCGTCGCCGGGTTTGGATATCGGTCGGATGTAAGCTCATTTTCTTAAAGGAATTGAAATTACCTATCAATCCATATTTTTGTCGGACCGATCGGGTAATATTAAGTAGGTTAAAAAAAATAAAGAAAAATATCGAAAAATCGAAAATATTGCTTCCTCCTAGAGGAAGCTTTGTGATAGTAATTTTTTGAGTTGTTGTAAAAACATGTTATAATTGATATTCGAGGTGTTAGGAACCAAAATACATGATTTTTGAAAAATGTCTGTATGGATGTATGTATGTGTGTGTATGTGCGTGCGTACGTGTGTGTGTGTGTGTGTGTGTGTGTGTGTGTGTGTGTGTGTGTGTGTGTATACGCCTGGATCTCAGCTTCTACTCGATCGATTTTAACCGGACAGGTTTCATTCTTTTTGTTTTTTTTGTGATGGCGGGTCAAAAATCCGTTTTTTGATTGGGCCGATTCGTTTTTGTTTTATTTCGAATTTTCGATTTTCTCAAAATTGTTTTTGGCTTTTTTTCAATGATAGAATCGAAATATTTAAATCTGATGGGTAGCATTCGAAAGAGCGTAAAAAAACCTATAATTAACAAAAAAAATTTCTCTAGCTATCCTGGTTCTATTGTTATTGACAAAAACGTGTTTTTTTAAAAAAAGCTTATAACTCCGAAACTAAACGGTCAATTTTTTTGAGAAAAATCACGATATTGCAGAATATACGAGGGTCATTTGACAAGTACCTAGCCTCACCGCCAGATGGTGCCACTATCGCACCAGAAATACACTACAGTGCAGTATCTTCCTGTAAACGGTTACAGACGAAATTTCAGCCGGATCGGAGTTGTAGTTTATTTTTGAGAGCGTGTGAAAGCAAATGTGTCCGTTGATTTTTGAAAAAATGGAGAAAGAACAATATCGGTCGGTGATTCGATTCTTATTTTTGGAAGGGAAATCGCGCAGTGAAATTAAAGAACACTTGGATGCAGTGTATGGGGATGCTTCTCCTTCGATGGCGACCGTTAAATTTTGGTATAACGAGTTTCAACGTGGTCGTACGTCGGTTTTTGATGATCCACGCCCAGATGCTCCGAAAACAGCCACTACGGAGGAGAACGTGACAAAAATACACGATATCGTTTTGTCAGACCGCCGATTAAAGGTGCACGAGATAGCTGCGATAGTAGGCATCTCAGAAGAACGCATGTGGCATATCCTACATGAGATTTTAGGCATGAGGAAGCTGTCAGCAAGGTGGGTGCCGCGTTTGCTGACTGCAGACAACAAGCGCATCCGTGTGACCAGTTCAGAGCAGTGTTTGGAGCTGTTTAATCGCAATCCAAAAGAGTTTTTGCGTCGTTACGTGACCGTCGACGAAACATGGATTCACTACTACACTCCAGAGACCAAGGAGCAGTTAAAACAGTGGACCTTACCCGGTGAACCTGCTCCGAAGAAGGCGAAGACGGTCCCGTCGGCCGGAAAGGTGATGGCCACTGTTTTCTGGGATTCTCAAGGTGTGATTTTTATTGACTATCTGGAGAAGGGCAAAACGGTCACAGGGCAGTACTACGCCGAACTATTGAGCCGATTTGACGCCGTGTTAGAAGAAAAACGGCCCCATTTGTCTAAAAAGAAAGTGCTTTTCCACCACGATAATGCACCGGCTCACACTTCTGCACTCGCCACGGCTAAATTGGTCGAATTACGCTACGAACTGCTGCCCCATCCACCGTATTCTCCAGATTTGGCTCCATGCGACTTTTTTTTGTTTCCGAACCTAAAAAATTCGCTCGCCGGAAAGAGATTCCACTCCAATAACGAAATAATCGCGGCCACGGAGGCCTATTTTGCAAACCAAGAGAAAACATTTTTTTCAACGGGGTTAAAAAAATTGGAACACCGCTGGACCAAGTGTATTCAACTAAAAGGAGACTACATTGAAAAATAAATTTTATTTTTTGTAAAATTTTGGTGTTTTCATTTGTAGGCTAGGTACTTATCAAATGACCCTCGTAAGTAGCTATAGGTTCTAAAAATTTGAATCCATTCTTTTGGTTAGTTTTTGAGAAAAAAATTGAAAAATGGAAAAAACAAGTTTTCTATGTCCAACGATTACGGAAGTAAAATTCCTTGTAGAGTTAGATTTTGTATAGTTCTCGGTCGAGTTCTTTGGGCAAAATGATTGGTCTAGAAATTTCAGAGATATTTGAGGTTAAAGTTTTTTTAACCTTCTTTTCAAATCGTAATTTCTCGAGAACGGCTCTATGTATCTGGAGCGGATGGGTAGCATTCGAAAGAGAATTAAAATATCTATATTTGGAAAAAACAAATTTATGTCTAGCTATCACAGTTCTTTTGTTATGAACAAAAACAAAAACGTGTTTTTTTCAAAAAAAAGCTTATAACTCCTTAATCCTATCTCCTATCTTCAAAAAATGATGGATTAGTTATGATATCAATTTATTAGTGGTTTGGTTGGTGGGTGTATCGGGTTGCTAGGTCACAAAAACAAAAGTGGTGTAGTTTCGATAAAATCACAGCGCTCACCGCGCGCTTCGAGAATACTAGTCATGTTATATATGTATATATGTATATATTATGTTGAACGTGGAACATTCTTGCCGGTTGATATAAATAAATAAATGAATGAATAAATTTGAAAATTAATACTTTTTAATCTTCAAAATAAATTTAATTATAATTATGGCATAATTTGTTGCAAAAATTATAAATTTTGTTATTAAAAATTAATTAAAGGAATCACAAAATTAAGTTTGAGGAAGCAACGGGCCAATGAATTGGCAGCGGTTTTTTACGGCGATCGGTTTAGATATCTGTCGCAAGTAATGATATTTTCTTAAAGGTCTTGAAATTACCTATCAATCCATACTTTTTTCGGCCCGATCGGATAATATTAAAAATATGAAAAAATCGAAAATATTTTTTTATGACGTGGGGGGGGGGGGTTAGATATTGGTCGGAAGTAGTCATATTTTCTTAAAGGTCTTGAAATTATCTAACTGTCCATATTTTTTTCACCTGATCGGATAATATTAAGTCGGTTAAAAAATATAGAAAAATATGGAAAAATCGAAAATATTTTTTTACGGCGTTGGATTTAGATGTCGGTCGCAAGTAATCATATTTTCTTAAAGATATTGAAATTACCTATCTATACATATTTTTGTCCGTCCAAACGGATAATTACTTTCTCAGCGGTTTTTTTTTTTTGTTAGATTTAAGTGTTAGCATCATTATGCTTTTCTGTAAGAACTAAAACATTTTTAATAATCGAGTGTAATTACATTAAATATTTTTGTGTCATTGAAGTAATATTTATGTAAGCAAGCTTTTCTATCAAATTTACTTTAATTTAATTAGATTATGCTATTAATAATGACTTTGCCTATATGAAATGAAGCTTAAAAACGATATTTAAAAGTTGTGAAACAAGTAGTTATTTATTGGGACACAAAAATTCGTATGTGTCAAGTGCCTTTGGTTAGTTATTTATTGGAACAAATGACTCTTCATTATTTTCACTTTTTTTATAAATTTTAGTAAGAAAATCGAACCAATTTCCACTGTTATTCATAAACTATTGCAACTATTTATGAAATACAAAAGAAATTTTTAATTTACATGCGATTTATCCATAAAAATTCAGTATAAAGCCTTTCAGCGACCTTAATGTGTTACTTATTGGTACTTTTACCTTATATATACTAGGGGAGGTACCCCCCTACTCGCTCCGCTAGTCAACCCCCCACCTTCGACAAAACGTTTAAGAGAAGCTTACAATTCTTCTTTGTTAAAAAAGTTTCTAACGTCACCTTTGATGTACTATTAACATATAGTAAATTGTACTATTAACATGTAGAAAGCGCTGTCGGAGAGCACTTTCTGCTGATGTGCGTCCGAGTTCAGCGTACTTTATGACTAATAATACACATAGTAGAGCGAAAAGAATAATAAATTATTATAA
This sequence comes from Torymus aiolomorphi, assembly GCA_036365515.1. NCBI lineage: Eukaryota > Metazoa > Arthropoda > Insecta > Hymenoptera > Torymidae > Torymus > Torymus aiolomorphi. Next base: position 195,558,513 of record CM070875.1, on the reverse strand, counting down.
ATTCAACTTTTATTTTTTACGTTTAATATGCTTAATATTAACATTTTTTTTTTCTTAAGTAATAATATTTTTGGTTGTCTCTTTGATATTTTTCTATTTTTCCTTTTCTCAGTTTGGTCCATTACTTCATTATTTTCCTTTTCCACAATATATCTTTCACAAAAATGGTTATAATACATATTTACATAATAATTTAGATAATGATCTTCAAAATTTAAATGATCTGAAATAACAGAATTATATTATATTATCATATTCTGTAATAAAAATATATTTGGCTATTGAATTATAAATTTATATAAGGTTATAAATTAATACAATATTCACACTAGGTAAATCTGCGAAAAGATAATCATACCTTCTAAAATATCCATAGTTTTCAGTGCGATTATTAATAAAATGTAACAATATAAAAAGTTCCATAAAAAGTTAAATATATTTTATATAAAATACATTTTCTGTATAATTATACAAAATTCAATACAGAATAATTATCAAAACATTCGCAAAATTCATGAGAGAATAATTATTAAAACATTCATTGTTTGTATCAATGCTAAAATTTGACAACTTCAAGTAAGAAAAATCGTAACCTCTTACGACTATCAACAGTATTTGCATTTTACAAAATAAAGTATTTTGTAATGATATTGAATAATTAAATATCAATGTTCGATTTGTACTGGTAAGAAAACGCCGAAGAAATTTTGAAAAAACGTAATTAATTTATAAATTCAATAAATAGCATGTGATAATACCTTAAACTTTTTAATTTGCAATTTAATAATTACTAAATAACTGTTTTAAATATAATTTTCTTGATAATTTTGAATATTAAATTTACGGAAAATCATATATGCAGAAACAATGAAATTTTGTATTAAAATATACATTTAAAAAGATTATTTGATGTAATTTATCAATTCTCTTTGAGAAAGCATTCTGCTAAAGCAGTTAGCAGCGGTTTCTTTATTTCAAATGATATTTAAAACTTTCCAACGTTACATGGTTTCCATTTCAAGAAGAGACTTTTCTCAAGTTCTTTTTTCAAATTAAAGCTAGAACTGTCCAAATTCGAATTTTTTTAGCGTTAGGGTCTACTATTGCGGCTTTCTTCGTATTTCTATATCCAAAAACATATTCCAAAGTTTGAGCTGAATCCGTGATCGGCCTCTCCCAGCGAGTGTTTTCTGATGATAATAAGAAAATAATAATACAAGTTTGATCATTTTACCAAATGAGAATGTTCAACTATAAGTCTTACAGTACATTCACGTATTTATTATGGATATTTTTAATTCATCATTATATGAATCTCTCTACTATGAAATCTGATATATTTTTTCTCAATTTCATATATTTTAATAGCGTAAATAATACTGCAGATGCATGTTAATAATTTTTATTTTTTTTTCATTAAATAAGGTCTTCATTGAATTCTCTATTGGGGTAATTAAATTGCAGGATGTTACAAGATTACAAAATACAATAAATTAAATAAATTTTTACTTCTACTATCATTCTAAGATAATTTCAATTTTTATTGCTGCCCAGGTATATAGATTTCGTTTCTAATTTGTCCAAATATAAGAGGGTTAACTGATAATCAGAAACAATTTCCCTAAACTTTTTGCTAATAAATAATCTTGTTCATCTATGGTACATAAAAGAAACTTTATATTAATCGTAAAAGTATCAGGTTAACCTCCCTTCGACTCAAGCAAGACGCTCTTCTCGCACGCAGCAGTCGAACTCGTAAAACAAAAAATGACTTCGCAGCCGCAGGGACGGATCTAGATAACTTTTTTTATATCGCCCGTGCGCTCCATTTATTTCGAGTCGCGATTGCGTGCTTTCTACGTTCCACGCTCGCTTGACTTTGCACCATCCGACTCGCAACGTTTTGCTTGTTCGTTTGAGAAATGGGAGAAGAGGGATCGGGATGGAGAATGCTAAGCAATCTTATTTACAAGCTCAAGGTGTCTTCTACTATGTCTGGGAAAGGGAGAGAGACAAAGAGAAACGAATAGGAGGCATGAAAGGAATAGAGGAAGAGCGGAATCGGCATTTTCCCGTGTCAAAAACTTTTGCATTTTCGATGCTCTTATACGATAAAACTTTTGTTTTCCAATAGAGAAGAAGATATAAAAGAAAGAAGGCGATAAAACCAAAAGAAGATAAGAAAGCAAAAAGGTTATATCGTGATAGAAGGTGTTGTAAGAAAAAAGAAAATTAAAATGAAATTAAATGCATGCGAGTTGACAAATTATGGAAATAAGAAAAAGAAATGTTACAAAACATATTCACAGTTATAAATGACAATACTTTTATTAAAACTTGCATTTATTTCTCGATTTGTTCTATAACTATGTAAACCAAGTAACTATTTTTATTCCATGAGCAACAAAATTTGCCTGAACTAAACATATTTCGAATTGAGAACAATTGTTTCTAGCTGTAAATATTGTATTTAGTCAACTTTAGGTACAATTTCTGATCAGAAAAATTTAACATACGTAGCACATAACGTTATTAAACAAATCACTACAGGCATGCTAGTTCTTAAAATGCTTCAATCAATACTCATCAATTTAATCTAATTGAAATCCAAGTAAAATGACGTGAAATAAAATTCTCCAGTCTAAATAAGCATTCAGCGCTATCGAAATTGGCGTCGCTTTACCGACAGCCCCATCATTACGTGTACATTCGAAATCCGATAAACGTAAAATACTCGTAAGCCCCCCTCGCGTGCGCGCCAGATAGCAAAAGACAATCTACGAACGAGCGGCCGTGTAAAACAGGAGACACCAGGCTCGGGGGCAGAGAAAAAAGAGACGCGACGAAATTAACTTATATCCCAAAGTTTTCCTAGTGCTCCCCGCCACTCTCTCTCTCTCTCTCTCTCTCCCGATCGCTCCGCGTAACTGCGCGCGCGTGGAGAGAGATTCTTTTCCCTCCTCGCGAAATGGATTGCCGTATCGCGCGCTTTGTTCTACGTTGCAGCGTCGCGCACGTCGTCGTTTTTCCCCTCTCTGTATCGAGCGTCCATCTTCTCCCCGCGCTCTACGAAAAATACAGCCGTGAAAACTTTTCTCTCCCGTTTCGAATCCTTTTTTCGCTCTCCCTCTTTCCTATCTTTTTTGGTAGAAGGAAGGCACGTTCCCGATGATTCGCCTTCGGCTAACTATGAGTAATGTTGTTTAAGCAACTGACCGCTCGGAAAACATTGAAAACTTACGACGTCCGCGCGCGCCAACACAAGTCTCAGTTTTACTTTTTAGTTGCACCCTGAAGTGAGTTCGTTATTTTTTGGGGTTCGCTTTCTGCTCTGCTTTTGTCTCCGCGCTTAAAGGGAGTTTCACAAAACATCTGTCGCCCGGAGGAGTAGCCGCTGAGTGAAACGAGCGCGACTGGTTTGTACTTAGAGTCTCGAGGAGGATGAATATTTTCATGAAATTTAGTTATATAAAAGTTTAATATTTTCTATAAAGTTTGATAAAATTAAAAGATACTTGATACTTTATTCGTTCCTAAAAAATTACAAGCCAAAGTATACAGTCTTATTTCCAGCGACTTGATTGAGTTATTATTATGATCACGTTATGAATTTCTCTATCTTTAAAACAAATGACTATAGTATGGAAATAAAAGAAGCGTATATTTGTGAGTACTTTGATGTGTTGATCAATAAATTTAAGTAAAACTTCAGAATCACAAATCTAAAATATACGAATACAAAGCGATTAGAAATATCAAGAAAAAATTAGCTAATCGAACATGAAGAACTAAAAGTACGAAAGCTACCGAAAATGCAATAAAGCATTGTCCTAGAATTTTCCGTACATACATACATTACAGTTAAGTAATGCGCGATCGGCATAAATTTGAAGCCACTACTGTAGAATATAAAATGCGTAGATGCGCATCGAATGTTTTACGGCCAAAAATTCCTTCCTCGCGCGTCAGCGCATATCGAACAAGCAACTTTTTCTCGTGATATCGCTCACGGACACACACAGACGTACATCGTCCAGCACGCAATGTATATATAGTAAACAAGCGATCGCGCGCATAATCCTTGCTTTACGACTTTTCCACGGGTGGAAAAAGAAGCGCTCGTCGTCGAATTTCGTTATGAAACCGGGGGAATTTTAAAGTTGTACGAGGTTGGCGGATTTTAGCGCGGCGGATGATCCGAAAACGCGATAAGAACGGGGAAACGATACTCCGGAGGATTTCGGGGAGCGCTACCCAAGAGAGGAGAAAAAAGGAGTCCGAAGGCTGGAAAATGAAATTCATGAAAGAGAAATGCAGCGGAATAAAACACTCGCTCGCTCGCGCGGACGCTAGTTTCGCTACGATAGAAAACTTTCGCGCCCGTGGCTATGCGTACACACTAACTTGAAGAAACTTGGTTTTCCGCAGTGTATGCTTTCGTTCTGTAGCTGTGTATATCCATTACGAGCGTATAAATAATTCTGGTTTTGTAACAGTAAAAGCGAAGAAAACATTAGATGAAGAGAAATCTGAATTACATACTATAGTTATATTTTGATTTGTATGTATATGAGGCGTTTCACGTCAGCTCTCCAGGCGCGGCGCGCGAGCGCGAAATCATGCTGTTTTCAGCTTGTGTTTGAAGGGCTAAGATGTATCTAAAAAAAATAATCCCTAAGTGATTTCGATGTATTTTTTCCTCAGCTTTCCGATGGTGCTATTAGTTTCTCAAAATTTTTCAATTCTAAGTATTTCTTGAATAATATCTCGAAAAAATCAAAAAACCCCTATGTAGAAAAAGGCTATATCCATGTAAAATTTCCTCCTCTTTCGATCTAGCAGGTCAAAAAAAATATTAAAAATATAGTTTTTGAGATATAACACGTTTTATGTTTTTTTGAGGTTAGAATTGAAAAATTTTGAGAAACTAATAGCACCATCGGAAAGCTGAGGAAAAAATACATCGAAATCACTTGGGGATAATTTTTTTTAGATACATCTTAGCCCTTCAAACACAAGCTGAAAACAGCATGATTTCGCGCTCGCGCGCCGCGCCTGGAGAGCTGACGTGAAACGCCTCATATTTTGAAAACTATTTACTTTGTATGTACAGATAAAATAACTTCATGTAATGTAGATATTATTATTTAGTATCTCAATAATACTTTTACTAGTATGACATACGGTCACTATAAGGAGTATTAATATGATACTAAGTCCGAAGAAGAACGATTGCAATATAAAGACGAAGAGAAATGAGATAGCTGGCGTGATTAGTGGCTCAAAGGATATAATACGAGGTTTCTATACCTCTAGAATCTAAAGTTTGATCATGTAGCTTGTTATTATAAAAATGTGGTAGATATTTTTTAGACAGAGGTTTTCTCTAGCTTAATACTATACATTTCTATATTAGATGCAAATCAAGCAGATATTGGATGCCCCAATAATACCCAGGAATATCAGACTATTAGACAGCCGAAACACTATCGATATTTATGCTGCATATGCAATATTTTTGAAGCTAATGATTAATTATACATGATTTACTACAAAAATACATGACGTAGTACAAAATCCCAAAAGCTTTACATACAAATTAGATCAAAATAGCACATTACGCAACTAGTGCAACAATCACAATATCTCAACGAGGTAAGCTATAATATTTGCGTTGAATTTAGTTATTTCGATATAATTCTTTCGTTCCCTTATATCTAAGTGCGAGAGACATGAAACATAGAATTTGTAAGCTAAAGTGACTCACCAGCTAGCGAACATTGCATCATTAGCAACTATTTGCAACTATTAACAATTATCTTTTCATTGATCTAGCTGGAAAAATAAATAGTTTGATACAACATGGTACTAAAAGAAGTTGAAAATCAAACATGTGGTAGTTATCTTATAACCTATTCATAGACTTATTTTCATTAACATTCGGCAAGAGATTCCCGTAAACACATTATAAACTCAAAAATTAAACTCGAAATTATATAATTTCGTCAAATACGATTCAATTGGAAAATTCATTTGAGTAATTCAGAAATTTAAGTTTATTTTCGGTTTACGTATCTATTACATGCAATCTATTGGCATGTAACAAATATTCACAAATACCGAAAAAAATTACTTAAGAATGTTTTTAAATAGATAAGAGAAAAACTACATATGAAATATTTTGCCATAATATTTATTGAATACTGTTTTTTTTATTGTTACTTTTCTTCTGATCTTAAATGTATGTATTCACATAAATTCGAATAAGCAATAACTATCTATATCACTTTTAAAAGAATAATCAGAAAAGTGGGGGGCATTAAAAAAGAGTATAAAAGTAATACTCACACGCGGAAAGCGATATAATACGACTACCCTGGAGCCGACCAACCAGTCATCTATTTACGAGGTGATTCATCCATCCGACAAGTGATTCAGCTATCTACGATATGATTCAGGCTTCCACAGGGTGATCCAGACGACTCGACGAAGCAGGCTTATCGTGTAGGGTAAGTGCAGGTATTACTGCGGTGCAGGTATTATTGCGATATTTTAATTTCTGTAAAAACTTAATAAACTTAACTACGAATTTGATCGAAAAAATTCGTAATGTACATTTAACATTTTATTGCTATTATTATTAGTGTATAATTAAGAATATTTGCTTATTTGCTTATTTATGTGAATTTGAATTTCGAGACCTCGATTTGTTGCGAAAAAATATGGGAATTCTTCGTGTATACTCGAAACAAAAATGTCTATTTCTTGACACAATTAAAACGAAAAAAATACTATAAATAATTTTTATACGTAAAATTACATTCATTTTTCAAAAACCAGCATGAAATTACTTTATTAACTGTTTTAAGTAAACTTTTAATAACGCAGCATTACCTGCATTATTTTATACGAATGTTGAAATTACTGCGATATGCTAGGAGAAATACCTAACCTCCAAACCAGCGGTTCATGCACGTTTTCTCGAACCGAGGTTTGTATTAAATGATTATATGAATAAATCTAATTAATTGTGTGTATATTTTTGTTATTTAGCCAACAGCTGCTTTCTATTTGTAATTTATTTATTCATTGTGGCCCGCAATAATACCTTCGCAGTAATACCTTTGGTCGCAATAATAGCAGCGCAGTAATAACTTCAATTCGCAATAAATACCAGCAATCATCACACCCGTTTATTTTTTTATATTAAATTTATACATACATTTTTTCAAGATTCGCAAATTTTTTTATTAGATCTTTAATACATTTTAAACGATTTGAAAAAAAAAGATTTTGGTTTAATCGTATTAAAATTATTTTATTCTTCAGTTAAAGTACACCTTTCTTGAAAAATCGCAGTAATACTTTCACTTACCCTACGTTTTCTGCACTCATATACGTCGACGAACGAGTTACTTAGAAAGGATCAAAACCCGACAGATACCATTCCCACGAAACATCAGTAATCAGTTAATATATAAGCATATTATTTTATCCTGCATAATATGCATCCCATATGAATAAATAAAGAGTTTTTGAACTAAAAAGTATCACAGAAAGAAATCCATTTTTATGTCCAATAATACGCGATTCTGCAATACACCATGCAAAATTTATGTTACAGCATAAAGAACATGAATTTTGAAAAATATTATACAAATGACAAAACATCGACAACTATAAAAGCACCAAGATATCTAGAAGACTAGGGAATTCGATAAATAGACAAAGAGAAGAACCTTTGCAAGCCATACTTACAACCCTTTAAAAACCAAGCACCGGCAGTCAACTTTCATGCGTTGCGTGTGCACTGCCACTCGCGCGATATAAATGCGCCCTCGAAAGAAACGAACAATCCTCCGATCTCTCTACCCCACATCCTTCCTCTAGTCATTGTTTCACGCAGTGGATCCTCGTCTTTAAAGCGCGACGGACCGAGGCGAAATCCTGGCGCCCCTCTCTTTAAGTCAAATCGCTGGGTTTCGTGCAAACATATAACTCAGCGGCGAGACTCTCTGTGCGAGCCCGAGTATCATTTTTACAAGCTCCATTTCGCGCGTTTGCCTTTCTTAAAGCACGCCGTCGTCACGACGCGCGTACTCGAGTGAGTATATATATATATATATATATATATATATATATATATATATATATATATATATATATATATATATATATATATATATATATATATATATATATATATATATATATTTATCTGCAACGGTTCGTTCCGGGACGTTTACACTGTACATCGCTGTTATTTCCGGGACGCGCTGTTTTTTCCGGGACGTCCCGGAAAATCTGTGTCTGCAACTGTTATTTCCGGGACGTGGTATTAGTCCCACACCCCAGGGATATTATTTCTTTAGTCACGCGCTTATATAGGGAACTCTGAAGAGATAAACTATAGGACCCTGTAGATTACCAGAAATAACGTTTATAGGTCTTTATATATATATATATATATATATATATATATATATATATATATATATATATATATATATATATATATATATATATATATATATATATATATATATATATATATATATATATATATATATATATATATATATATATATATATATATATATATATATATATATATATATATATATATATATATATATATATATATTTATCTGCAACGGTTCGTTCCGGGACGTTTACACTGTACATCGCTGTTATTTCCGGGACGCGCTGTTTTTCCGGGACGTCCCGGAAAATCTGTGTCTGCAACTGTTATTTCCGGGACGTGGTATTAGTCCCACACCCCAGGGATATTATTTCTTTAGTCACGCGCTTATATAGGGAACTCTGAAGAGATAAACTATAGGACCCTGTAGATTACCAGAAATAACGTTTATAGGTCTTTATATATATATATATATATATATATATATATATATATATATATATATATATATATATATATATATATATATATATATATATATATATAAAGACCTATAAACGTTATTTCTGGTAATCTACAGGGTCCTATAGTTTATCTCTTCAGAGTTCCCTATATAAGCGCGTGACTAAAGAAATAATATCCCTGGGGTGTGGGACTAATACCACGTCCCGGAAATAACAGTTGCAGACACAGATTTTCCGGGACGTCCCGGAAAAAACAGCGCGTCCCGGAAATAACAGCGATGTACAGTGTAAACGTCCCGGAACGAACCGTTGCAGATAAATATATATATATATATATATATATATATATATACTGCTACGTACGCTTAGGTCGCGTTCTTATCTTCCACTAGCTCTCCTACACTGTATTTTCGTTATCCTCCTGGCTGCCTTTTTTGCGCAAGTTTTCTTTCCTTTGAAATACCCTTGAGTCATCGAAGCGCAAGTCTTTCTTCAATTACCATATGAGCATATCAGCGGGACGAAATCGAATTTACACAGATCGCACCAATTGTATTTGTAAACAATGTCATTAATTTTCTTTTTCTTTGTAGGAGCAGATGTTTTATAATGTAAAAGTTCACGGTAATTTATATAAATTCTTACATACAATTTAAAACGCTATTGCCTATAAAGCTGTGTAACAATATTTAATAAGATCATATTTAATTAGTGACGAAATAATAATGACTATTTTGATCGTATTGAAATTGTCTTAAGTACTTTTACAATAATTGATCATTTATTAATACAAAATATTTTTTTCATTACATATTAAAATGTAGAGTATGAAACAGATTCTACAGTAACATGCTACAAAATACTATATCCGAATTATTTACATATCCCAACTTCAATCGGAATGAAATCAAATTCTATTGGAGCAGCGTCATTACTAGAAAACGAAGAAAAAATCATTAATACAATTACCAGACGAGTCTGTTGACACTCATACCAAAAATCAATCGATAGTTTACGTAAAACAAATAAACAAAGTAATATTCCATGTCAACTCTTGTTTCATTCAAATTCCATTCAACAAAAATGTGAATACTGCAACATCCCAATAAGTATAACTCATATCTCATTAGACTGTTCAGAATTTCGAAACGAACGAACCAAACATAAAATAAAAGGTCGACTAGAAGATATCCTCAACAATAGAAACAAACGTAAGATAGTTGTAAGATTTTTCGACTCCTTGAAAATAAGAGTATATTTAATTAATAATATTCTATGCAAAATTATGATCACTACCACGCTATACTGTAATTAAGAATGTAAATGTAAATATTGTTTATATACTATACCACAAAATTGTAATCTATTATGTATCAGTCTCTAATACTTTTCATAGGGGATGCGATTTAGATAAATAAATATTATTTGTTTGAGATAAAAAAATATTGATAGTATCGATTTAAACAAATTTTTAAACAATCTTGAAAAAATTTGTTGGTTAATTTAATAGCAATCTAAATCGAATGGTAACATTTTGATATATTTTAAAAACATTTTGATTACTTTATATTCTACCTGACAGTTTCATGATCTAATTTCTAATACTTTTGTCCTATCAAATTATACATACCAGATATCCTTTTTTTTAAGCTATTTTAACTATTTTACTACCCTGAATTAGTTCAGATTCGCGTCAGTTTTCGCTATTTCTTGTGGTTAATCCTTCTTAAAAAGAAAACGCGAAGAGAAATGAAAAAGCGGAAAACTGCTATTACAGTTATTTTTCCAAGTTGATACGCATTCTAAATAGGTAAAAATGATTCTCTGGCGTTAAATTGAAAATAAGTTATTTTGTGAGAGGACGTCATTTATGTATATAAGGGCAACGCTCCTAATGTAATATCTACAACTTCTTGGAATTCCTATTTACACAGTATGAAAAATATAGTCTGAAAATCAGCTGTACTTTCCTACAGCTTTCCTTTAATATTTTTCATAATAAATTGAATTTTTGATAGACTTTAAATACAATTTTCATATTATGGATATGAAAATTTGAGTGTACAATAAGCAAGAAAGTATAAAGTATAACCTGTTAATATAACCGAATTTTTGAAGAGCAGATTTGTTTTGATATGACTGGCCACTTGGATTTTCAATCGTTCTGTGCAACAAACCGTCAGAACGATTGTAAACATTGGGGCCAACAGTCACGTATTAAGTGGCCATTCATTGCACGGAATGTGAGCGTTATTCTACATCAGCATAAAGTGCAGCTAGGCATGCGATTACAGTTTACAGAAGTGATCAGACTATAATTATTGTGAGAAATAGATATATCTTATATAAGTTCATATTTAAAGGATTACTTGTATCGCCAGAAGATTAATATGGAACAGTATGAGTATTTGACGAATGTTGAAAAAATATCCGAAGTTCATGTATTTTTTCAATATCCATTTATTATTCATGCCTTTTTATCTGAGTATATGAATGGGAATGGCAGGGGCGGCCCCTACTCCTGGACATATCCGTCAAGCACACAGGTTGCTTGCCGTTCGTACTCTGCGCCTAATACTTTAATGCCAGCATACTATTGACCTGAATATCCCGTAGATTGTGCACGCTACCTGGTATAGTGAGTTTAGGCTCGTCTGCCGAAGTAAAGCTCATTAAAGCCTCACCCCACACGGCCAGACTCTTGTTCGCAAAAGCCGAACATTGGCATGAGGAAAGGTGTTCAGTAGTTTCTTGTTTGGTTCGATACCATCCGCACTTACCTTGATCTGGAATATTCATTTTATGCAAGCGGCAGACAGTTTTTCAGTATACGTCGAGTCGGCCCACTATCGTCATCTGTTTTCTTCTCTCAAAACTAACACCTTCCTTTCTCAATGAGCCTTTTGGACAGACAAAGACCTTCGGCCTTTTCCCACTGTGTCTTCAGCTCTGCTCCTACCAGCTGTTCAATACGTAGCTCTTAGCTGTAGAGATCTCTACCCGACAGTTTGTTTGCTTTCTCGTTACATAGAATACCTGATAGTGCATTTAATTATGTACCTCAAGTGTGGTAACTAACTGCTTTCGAGTCCCAACAGGGCCGCTCTACTATATGAGCAGATGATAATGCTGCTCCTGTCAGGCAGGCTCTAAACAGCTCTACCATGACGGAGGTTAAAGCCTCTATACTCTTCTGTAGAAGAGCCAAAACAGTGGAGTCTGGTCCGGCTACGTTCTACAGTAGGAACATGTCCATTGCCCATTTACCTTATTTATAATTTTTACATACCTTGCTAGTTTTCAATAGTTGCCACTGGCCCTGAGTTAAAAACTTGCCTTCTGGCAAACCTAGTCGAAGTCAAGGAAGTAGGTACAGAACAGTTTCTTCAGGGTCTCTTACTCGTCTTTCGTTCTAAATCCGATGGAAGTGACTTTGGTAGAACCACCCCCCGCTCTCTTACCCGAGCATGGCCTAGTTCAGTAACTAACTAGCATTTCTAGGACAAGCGGAACTTTTCACCAGCTGATAGACAACCCAGGTACCACTACGTTCTTTCAAATAAGTGAAATTTACTTCAAATAAGTGAATATTGACATTTTGTAAGTATATAGTCATCCACTTATTTAAAAAGTGCACGACTATCTACTTATACAAAGTTAATATTCACGTATTTGAAGCGAAATTAACTTATTCGAATTTTTGAGGTAGATATTTGCCTCGTTCTAGGCCCCTATACTTCCCGCGGCCTGAGAGCGGTAGTCAAACTTTACTTTCTAAATTCGAATGAGTGAAATTCACTTATTTGATTTTAGAGAGTACCCTCAAGAAACCGCTCCTGTCTCGCTCTCGAAAGTAGCATGTGTTATTGGTGTGTTACATTGTCATGTGAGTAAGTGTATGTCCGTATTAGACAAACCTTTCTCTTCTGAACGGATGGTAGTATCCAAGTTCTGTAAAACAATAGTGTGCCGAGGTGGCAACTCTTTGGAGGGGTAATAGCTACTTATACAAATATTAATAAAGGATAAGCTTTATTTTTTCATAAATATTAATTATCATGTATATGTGCTATTCAAAAAATTTTATGTCGAGTCTCTCACAAAACTATTAAAGTTAGCATCAACGCGTGCATATGTATTGCACAATAGTATCGATGACTCTTAGCGTGAAAAGCAATTCCAGTGGTAAATTTTTTCACAAACGGAAATTTGTGTACGCACACATGTTTCTACATTCGGAGCACACGCTCTTTTTGCTCTCTCTCTCTCTCTCTCTCTCTCTCTCTCTCTCTCTCTCTCTCTCTCTCTCTCTCTCTCTCTCTCCCTCTCTTTTTCTCTCGACAATGTAACACGGCATAAATCAATTTGTAATCAAACATTCAAAAATACATAGATGTTCGTCCTCGCATTCGGTGAATATATCTTATAAAAGAAGTAAGAGGCCACTTTGGCCGTTGGAATAAATTGACTGGAAACAGAAAGCCGAGCCATGAATCGCGCAAAAGGACACATACACGGTGAAATCCCGTGAATAGAAAGCTCGAGAGCTCGAGAATTCGAGAAAAAAGAATGAATGTGGCGAAAGAGAAAGAAAGAAGAGGAAAAAAGAGAGAAGTATCAGAAACCAAGCAAACACATGCGCGCAGAGGAATAGCCGTTCGCTATACTCCCTGTTCATGTCTTGGGATGAGGAAATATACGAGTGGCGCTTTCGGGCCGTCCATTCGACTGATACTACCGGCGTTCCAAAGCCGCTGCGTATACACACGTACACACATATATACGAGGTGTTATATAGACGAGTCGCTTTCCTATTTATCGACTGCGATAGATCTGTAAGACGAAGAGAAAGAGAGAGAGAGAGAGAGAGAGAGAGAGAGAGAGAGAGAGAGAGAACGAGAACCTTGAAAGCTGGCGTTTCTCGCTGCCGGCGTTCGCGCTTTGATCGAAAAAAGAGAGGACGCAGAGAAGCAGGCAGAAGAAAAGAAAGCGGGTATAAGAAGACCAAAAGGGATGAGACGAGAGAATGCGCTTGAGTGAGAGAAAGAAAGAGGCAGAGTGAGGGAGAGAAAGGAGAAGAGGAAAGAGAGACAGAGTATGTCAGGGTAAGGCTGAGGAATCAAATCGGGCACTTTACAAAGATCGCGATATCGCGAGCCTTTAGAGTGAGCGAGAGAGAAACAGGGAAGAGAGAGAGGAAAGAAAGAGAAGAGTAAGACGTATACGGGTGAAATGGAGAGCTGAAGACAAGTCGGAGACAAAGACAGCCCAACAACGTGCGAAGGATATCGCGAAAAATGCCTCGGGGTCGCGAGACTGTATGGTAACTGTAAATAGGAAATGCAAGTAGGAAGAATTTATTTCTCGCCCGTCGATCTTGCGAAAAATAAAATGGCAAACAGGTTAACGATGACTGATACGGTGTCTTAAATAAAATTATCTCGTTCTGATTTGGAGATTTACCGAGGAAAGTGGATTAAAACGAATGAGCTTATTTATTCGTTTTATTGTTTCGCACTCTATACAGCACAAGTTCATCACAATTACATACATATATTAATTAAATTGATAAAGTATTAATGCTTATAACGACTACACATTTTACGATGAAATTATAACATGAAAAATATTCTTTTGCGAAGAGTACTATCAAACTTTCATTAATTTACCAAGAATTATTAAATGAGGAACATTTTGTCCCTAGTGAAATTCCGCAATGCGAAACTCATGCAAACCTTTTTAATAGAAAGATTTCAAATGCCTAAATAAGATTTTACTCCGACATATATATTTTTTAAGTAAGAAGTTATGGGACCATGGAAAAGGTTTTAAAAGCTTAAAAAACTCAATTGTGAGCCTAGCATTCCCTCATGACCAATAACACGAACATGCCTAGAATGTCTCAACGCACTCACGTTGACAAACACTCCGTCTCTCTCCGTACTAACCGGAACTTTCAAGGATTTCTATTTCTCAACCATTTGACTGCTCCGCGCGAATGAACCTTCGGAGTGAGAAAAAACTGCGGAAAGAGAGAGAGAGAGAGAGAGAGAGAGAGAGAGAGAGAGAGAGAGAGAGAGAGAGAGAGAGAGAGAGAGAGATAGAGAGAAGAGAGAGAGAGCACGATAGAACGAGGGAGAAAACGAACGAATGAGATGGAAACAAGAATGAGAGCAAGACGAACCTCTACCCGGGGAAGTTAAATAAGATAGCCGCTGATGGAAAACGCGTAGCTGAGAAAGGCAGAAATTTATCCCATGGGTGTAATCTAGGGCCGACGCGAGCTGGGACGCCTAGGCACCTTGCTAGCTCCCCTGCTCTCTCTCTCTCTTCTCTCTCTCTCTCCTCTGTCTTCCTCTCTCTCCTCTTGCCCTCTTTCTCTTCCTGCTCACGAGTCCTTTGGAGAAGGATAGGGAAGTCGATTCTAGGAGGGAAAAAGAGAGCGGAAGAAAAAAAAGGTGGAAAAGAAGGCGTCGAGGAAAGGACGAACATCACGGCGGAAGGAAAGGGAGCAAACGCCGCCGCGGCGGCGAGCTTTAACGAGATCGATGAAGCTTTTCCTCATCCTCTTCCTCTCTCACTCTTCTCCCGCAGTGTAGTACCTCGCCTAACTGTGTCTCAACTAAATCCCGTACTTTGCCGAGGGGCTTCCTCTATCCTCCTTTTTTGTCCCGCTGTCGCACTTACTCACGCCCACGCATACACATACATACACACACCCATATACTCACACTTACACTCACCCTCACCCACATACATGCACACGGGAAGATCTCTGCGCAGGGTGACAGGCGAACTTTTGGCGAATTACACGCGACAAATACGACGGCGGCGGCGGCGACAACGTGTACACCGATTGCTGATGTAGCTGTTGCTAACTGCCGCACGCGCGTAAGTGTATAGTTACTCGTTACGTTGACAATATAGCAACGCGCGGTAATTTGCTTTGTCTTACTGATGGTTTCAACTTCTGCAAACAGCTGTCTTGTGGGTATCAATATCACAACGTACTTGAATAAGGAATATTTCTGTTCCTATCATTTGGATAGAGTGGTATCAAAAAAGCTCTACGTAGAGAAAGATATGGTATTAATATAGAAATTCATTTTCTTTAAATTATTTTGAATCACTAATGTATATTTTAAAAAAACTCGAACGCCATCATCGATTTTGGACAGTTTTTTTTACAGTATTTCGCATAATGTGGTTTGATTTTTACGTTAATTGTACGATTTTTGATTTTTTCGTTACAATAATACTTTATCAAAACTATTTTTACAATTAATGTTTGTTGTTAATTATCATTATGGTTATCATCTACACACAGGATTAATGGCTCAAAATTGATAAGCTTGATCAACAAAAATTTTGTCCCATAAAAATTTTTTACCTCCATTCATGCAGTTACTCGCTCATAAAGCCCGAGGTAAAAAATCTGACCTATGATAACTCACGTGTACACTCGACGAGGGTGTTATCCTTCTTTTGCTCGAAACCTCCTCTGATCCCGTGCTGTTTTTTTTCCTTTCTTTATTATATATATATATATATATATATATATATATATATATATATATATATATATATATATATATATATATATATATATATATATATATATATATATATAGTACCGTTTATACAAGTGTCTGCACAAGTCTAGCGTGACTAAAGAAATAATCTCTCTACTTATGCTGACGTCTGCATAAGTCGGTCTCTGTCTGCATAAGTCTATTTAAATTTCGGAAAGTGTCTGCATAACTAGCGTTTCATATATTTATATATATATATATATATATATATATATATATATATACACGGCTGGATGAGGAGTCCATGTTAACATCCGTTTAATGGACCGAGCGATGAAATGTTGAGAAAGCCCCCGGTGATCCCTCTGTATTAACGCGTGGAAAAAATGAAGGGGGAGACAAGTCACGCGTGCACTATAGCTGTCCGATGCTGATATGCTTTACGAGAAGGAATCAAGGTCTTCTTGAACGTTTAGTTTTTGGGTAGACATGAGGACAAAAAACAGAAGGTTGGAACTTTTTATCAGAACTTTTGTGAGGGGTTTATCCCCGTCAAAAATAAATATTTTAGAAATATGTAATTCACTAAAACTTATCTCAAGATGTAAATAATCGAGTAAGGTCTCATACAGTCTATAAATTAACTTATAACCCAGACGTACGTATAAAAACCAGTTGATGATTAACAAAATTGAATTGAAATTCTGTAAAATAAACCCTGGATAAAAATTAACCTTTTTTTGTAGCTAACGTGGTAATTAAATGGAAGCATTTTTAGCCAAAATCATTACACAAAAGTAATGTAATTCGTCTAAAAGTTTTACTGTTACTTAAAATAGCCATTTATGAAGTGTAAATGCCATAATTTATTTCTGATTTGTACATAATTATGAAATAAAAAGCAATATGCTTTTTAGTCATAAAGTTAACTCAAAAATAGCTAAGTTATACTTAACATTTCTACATGGATCAAAATGGTATTACTTCCTTATTGGATGTAGTTTATGCAAACTTTTATTTAAATCGCTATAAGTAATTTAGAAAACAGTTACTTAAGAATTTTAATAAGATAACGAATATTGGAGGGCATTATCTGCAGTAAAGTAATTATTTATAGGCAAATCGCTAAGATACTTTTTTAATTTACATGATGAATAGAAAATATGTTTTTTGTCAATGGATGGGAAGGCAATGAAAGAAAGAAAAATCGTACTGTAAATTCAATTTAACACTTGGCCAAGACTTAGCCAATAGAACAAAAGTTTAGTCGTAAATGTTAATACTTCGTAGAACAATTATACCTTCGATAAAACACCGAAGCTAATATTGCGTGGCTGTCGCTGTAGGTATTAGCTTAATCAGAGAGTTATACAGTGTATTTTTCAAGACCAGCAGTAACCAGAAGAATAAGAGAAAGGGAACGAAAAGAGAGTAAGAGAAGGGAGAGGAAGAGAGTCTACTAAGAAAAGAAACGGCAGGAAAGAGAGAGGGCGAAAGGGAGATAGAAAGGGAAACGAGAGAGAGAGAGAGAGAGAGAGAGAGAGAGAGAGAGAGAGAGAGAGAGAGAGGGGGGGGGAGTAAAGGGTTAATGTAAAGGGAAGACGAAGAGAATCTTAGTCTCGTTGCCAGGGCCGTTGCACACTGCCTCGCAGATTTTCCACCTGGCACTTCCTGCCCAGGGGTATAATTTCAGTAATTTAATTCACCGGCTTAATGGAGGGGAGGAGGTTCAGGCGAAGAGAGAAAACCCGCAGGCGAAGAGAGAAAACCCGCGTGTAAAACAGTCCGCGTGAAGTTACGAAGATGGCAAGAGAACGAGCGAATAGGAAAGGGTAGAAATTGATACTGTGGACACGGAACGACGAGAATGACGGCAAATATACGAGTTATCGATTTTTTATGAAATTTATACTTTATCAACTAACGCGAATTCTTCATTAAACTTTCTGAATACTAAATCACCAATCGAAGAGAATATATGAACATCAATATAGTTTACGTAGTACAAATTTTACATCGGGTTTGAAAGAACATTGTTTAAATAGTTTGCATTCTTTCGATTTTGGGAGTGTGGATATTTTGGAACAAGGGATTAAGAATAAATATAAGAGGGAAAGCCTTGAAAGTATTCACATTCTAAGGAATTGGAATAATGTAAATTTAATGGAAGAGTCAAGTAAATTAGATAACATTTATCATTCTTTATTAATTAATTAAGTGAGAATGGAAAGTTGGAGAGGGGAAGATGGATGGTGGTGGGGGTAAGAGGAAATAAGTGGGTATGGGTATATAAGAAGGTGTATCGTGGGTTTCATTTCAGTCTCTGAGGAGGAGCCGGAGTGGGCTCGAAACGTTGGGCAATTGGGCAATTTGGTGATGGGGGTAGTCAGATAGTCCTTTGCTTATAAAGTTTTTTTTTCCAGGTTTTAATTAAGTTTATTTCAGATTCTGCAGGGGTGATTATAAACAAGGGCAATCTGACTGCCATAAATATTAATTATTTTAATTTAATTTATAAGACTGTAAGACCGATGGAAAAATTCTCATCAGTTGATACTAAATCATCAATTTTGTCACAGTAATATAGTGTAATATTATATAATTTAATAACCTTAAACTTATAAATATTATATATTTCATGTCTATTAATTAAATTATATCATTTTAAGGTGGCTTCATCGGTCAAATAGACCTAAAAATATGAAAATATTTTACAATTATTCGTTTACACATTCCAATTTGAAAACTGATATAACAGGAAAAAGGATTCTTAACATAACGAATAAAAATTTTTTTAGCAAATTTCCAATGTCGTGAAAGTAGATATTGTCCACTAAAAAGAAATAAACTAAAAACAAAAAAAAATATAAACTTTTGAATAACGTATTTCGTCGCGCTGTACGAAGAAAAGCTAAAAATGTGTTTAAGGCGAAGAAAAGCCAGTTTTGCGTCCTCCCAGACGAAGAAAAGCCAGTTTGACTTTTCTCAAACGAAAGTAACATTTAGTTGGTATCTTATAGATAACTTTCAGATAAAAAGATAAAAAGATAAAAAGATACAAAGATAAAAAGATAACTAGCAATTGATTAGATTCCGTCTGGCCGGAGATTAGATTCCAAACTGGCTTTTCTTCGTCTGACAAGATTCAAACTGGCTTTTCTTCGTCTGGGAGGACACAAACTGGCTTTTCTTTGTCTTAGACGCGTTTTTGGCTTTTCTTCGCCTGTAACTTCCAAGCTGGCTTTTCTTCGTACCGCGTGACGATTAATGAAAAATTAAATTGCGGAAAAAATGCAATTTTGCATTAAAATATAAATTTTAAAAAATTTTGACGTAAATTGACAATTCTCTTTGAGAAAGCATTCTGCTAAAGCAGTTAGCATCGGTTTTTTTATAAAAAATCGCTGAAGCCATATTTTCTTCTGACCATCTTTATTCTGACCATCTTTACCTGGAAGACTTTCTAATACATTTACGCATTTATTTACCAAAAAACAAATTAATTTTGTTCTGTTCAGTCTCCCCTATTTATATTCTACATTATTATGATTTTTTTCAAAGAATTTTACCATTTAGTTTGTGAGTTATAACCTTCAAAAAACACGTTTTTATTAAAAACAAACGAACACTAATAGCTAATGTAAAGTTTTTTTTTTTTGGAAAACATATAGGTATTTTTATACTCTTTGAACTGCTATTTGTCCGATTCAAATATTTCAATCCTATCATTAAATAAACGCCAAAATCAATTTTACGAAAATCGAAAATTCACCATAAAATCAAAACGTATCGGCGAATCAAAAAATTAATTTTTTCCTGAATTCGGACAAAAAACAAAAACTGAGACCTATCTGGTGTTAAAATCTATCGATTTTATCCTGAAATAAAGCGGTATACACACACGCACACACACACACATACACACACGCGCAGACGCAGACGCACACACACACACCCACACACGGCCACGTACACACGCACACGCACACGCACACGCGCGCGCGCACACACACATAATACAGACATTTCCTAAAATCATGTGATTGAAACTTCTAACACCTATAATACTGTTTCTATATTTCTATTTAACGAAACTTAAAATTTTACTATTATTACAAAGCTTCCTCTAGGAAGAAGCAAAAAACCAAATTAGAAAATGACGTTAGTACGATAAATGGAAAAAGTAAAGACGTAGGTACGGAATTGACGGTCAACGAACCGTCAAATCGTCTGAAATTCCGGTACAGCTGCGGCTTGCGTGCATAAGCAAAAATGTAAAAGGATGAAATTTTACACAATGTAGAAAAAATGGTTAATCTCTTTGATCAATTACTTCAGAAACAAGAATAAGTTATTTTCATATTTTCAGATACTGAAAAATTTTTATATTTCTTTGCATTATATACGTGGCATTTTCTCATGGAAGCCGATTAACAAGCAACTAGTCTGTCGTCCCCGTCATTCACACTTTGGACGAATAAACTCACACGAGGCGCGACATGGGATCGTTAGTGTTAATTGATCGACTGTCGCAGGTCATTTCTTGTCACACCTATTAAAGCACATTTAACGCCTGTTGAACAGCGCCACTTTTTTATTCTATTGTGAACTATAGCAAAAAAATGCTTCAATGTTTACTGTTATTGATATAAACACTATTTTGTTTACTAGCTTTAATTAACACTTCGAAATATTATACATACAAACTTTTTGATACTATAACCATTTTGCTTTTTTGTTGGAATATCATCTACCTATATATGAAAAAAGTATTAGATTGTAAGTTGTATTAAGCTAAATGCTTATATCATTAAAGTAATGAATAACTTAAAGAATAGGCACTTTCAATTACCGAAAAACTATTTTATGTTAATCTTCCAAATATAATCACAATGATAACATGAGAAAATGCAAAGATTTTTTCGGCAACGATATATAAGATAAATAAACTTCTACCAATTGTATTGCAGTGATAATTAATACTATATTTGTATGTCACTTATCTGTACACTCACTTTCGCTTTTTATCACTTAAAAATAAGATCATGCATGTAGCAACCCTATTATCAATAACTATTTTATTTAAATAACTGATATGATTCTTTCACACATCTACAAAATTGTTTATATGTTAATCGCTACGCGGTATTGTACGATACAATAACAAATATAGCTGACCAGTGTATATTGCTTGATCTCAAAAGTGTAAATATGTTCTTATTTTCCGTTCTAATTTTTAATAATGTAATCTTTATTCCTCTTCACGCTTCCAATACTCTGTATCTTGATTTCATGAGGCATAGGATTGGGGTACGAAGAGTAATTCTCTGTATCACTGTATGAACTTTATTTACTGAAAAGCAATAAATCAATTTTTTATTTTTGAAAGATAATCTGTTTGCTACGATGAATTTATTATTTCCTTCCACAAAAGAAAGGTTATTTCTTTCCCCTTATCCTGAACCGAACAATATAAAATAACTTAGAAGGAATCTTGTCTGTTACAAGTGGCGATCCTGCCAGGATAAAGGGTTCTTTAAAGAAAATATAGAAAGGAAAAAATTTCGGCTATGAGAAATCTATACACACGCTTCGGCGTTATCGATCAAGAATGAAAACAAGCGAAGAAGAAAAAATACAAACAACGTAAAAAGATGAAAAACTAGATATAAAAGCAAGAAAATTAAGGAAAAAAAAGAATAACAAAAAAATAACGAACAACTACTTAGATTAGGCGTGGTAATGGCCAAAGTCGTGAGCGTGGCGTTGTTTCAAACTGATTTTTTTATGAGAATTCTATCGATTCACAGATGTCCTTTACTTATATAATAAGGGTCGATCTTGGTAGAGTTTGAATTTTAAATCTAAGTGAAGCACGCGGAATTACAATGGTACGTATCTCAAGAGACTACTACGCAATGGAGAAGAAAACGGTGCAAGAGAGCAGTTAACGGCTCGAGGACACTTTCCAGAAGCTACTAGAAGAAGAGTTATCCCCTTCGTAAGTTACAATCTAGGACAATGTCACGTCGATTGTGGCATGTGTAAAAAAAATAAGTACCATCAAATGGAAGACGAAAATAAACGAGTGATTAAAAAAAAAATTAATTGAAATTAAATATGGAATATTGAAATAAACAAAAATTAAAAATTTAATTTAAAGAGCAGAAAAAAGCAACTCCAAAGTAAAATGTCTTGGTTAAAAGCTTCATTTTGGTCCAACGAATTGAGAATTATTTGGAAAATTGAGTTTGGTACATACCTTCCAAATAAATACAAATCTCGAGTAGAATATGCTACTGAATGAATGGAACGAGGTCGAAAACTTGGAAAATATTCAGAGGAAGAGCTGGTGAAGAAGATCTGTGAACCCTACGACGTGGATATTAGAAGACTAAGGATAAGCATATGCGAATAGAAAAACCCCACCCATGCGCGTCATCCTCAGATTTAACAAGAAAGTGCATTCAATATTCACAGATTTTACGAAGTTGCTGATTACTCTGACAATCTTTTGCCAAGAGAGGATCTGATTGAAATTATGATGAAAGGCAAATATGATCCATTAAAAGATATTCCAAGAGTAACATATGTTGAAAGGATATGGAATATGTCCAGCTCTTTAAATAAAAACTTCATCTTTCCTATACTGATGGGCATTTGATTCATTTATTAATCAGTCATTTTGAAATAAAAGGTATCTCTTATTTAAAAGAAATAAAAATAATACACATTGAACAATTAATTGAACACCTACAAAACGTCGAGAAAGACGAAAGGGAAGATTAATTTATCCCACATCAAAAAACATTAATTCACAAGGAAAGTTCAACAGAAAAAGCTGTTTTAGAAGAATGTGAAGATTTAGGAGAGGGGGACAGCGAGAAATATAAAAAATTAGAAGATAAAAAATTAAAAATTAGAAGAAGTTCTTCAAAATTTATGGATTGAATTTTTTGCAAAGAAAAGTTCAAATGGAAGCAAAAGTTATTCACTACAACCAATACCACCGCAGCAGAAAACAGATGATAACATTAAAAAAGATGCTACATCTGACAAATCTGAGTTGGAAACCTAACAGTCAGATATTGCCCCGAAAAAGGAGGAAACTCAAAGGAGACATATACCACAAAAATAGACACATAAGAGCAAAAATGCGAGTGATTTCTCTAGTCTTAATATCTCAGATGAAAACACACATAAAGATGAAAACATTTATGAGGATTTCAATAATGCTAATATTTCTACTAGAATGAGTGAGTGTTTAAGTGATTTGTTGAAACCGCAGTCCAATAAGAAAGAACCGAAACAATAAAATCCACAAATAACGCTAAATAAGAAAACTAAACAGAAAATAACTAATTATACAAAGAACTTAAAACCTTTCAAAGACAAGAAACACCGAATTACGACAATAACACCGAAAATCAAAAAGACAAGGTGTAATGGTATCGGACCATTTCAGAAGTCCCATTTCAGATAGAAGATCACGAGATTTGCGCAGTTTTGCCTATGTGAAATATGAATTGCGTAGCATGCGCAGTTTCGCTAAAGAAAATTCTCAAAACAGAGGCGAAGGCAACGGCGACTTTATCGCAACTCTGCAACTACAAGCTGCAGATACATCCTCCATAGGTTCGTAATCGAACTAAATACAGTGAGTAAAAACAAAGTGTAAGTGCACAAGTGAAATGAGCGTGAATGTGAACTTCTTAATAGATAGAGACTATTATTTAAAGAAAATAATATTTAAAGACAATACAATAACAAAAATAGCTGACCAGTGTATATTGTGTGTGACTTGATTTCATGAGGCATAGAATTGGGGTACGAAGAATAATGTTCCGTGCCACTGTATGAACTTTATTTACTGAAAAACAATAAATCAATTTTTTATTTTTGAAAGATAATCTGTTTGCCACGATGAATTTATTATTTCCTTCCACAAAAGAAAGTGAAGTTTTTCCCCTTATCCTGAACCGAACAATATAAAATAACTTAAAAGACTTAAAAAAAATTTTTATTGGGTCAATTAAACCCGCACTTGAGTACAGTCAACTAAATAGTTTTATTAAGGCGGTCTTATACCTAATGGCTCCTGGGACCAAAATTACCTGAAAAAATAAATTAAAATATAATTACTATAAAATAAAGTATATGTAACACTAGTATATCTTATTTCTAATACAAAATCCCAAGAGATAGGTTTCTTAATCTACTTTATGCAGAATTATGTCATTTTAGAAAAATCAACTGGTGAGCAAGTTTTCTTGGCAAAAACTCGATGGATTTTAACGAGAGAAGTCGCAAATTACTAGCATGAAGATCTGAAATTAAAAAATATCGAGACTAAGTATTTTTTTAATTGAAAAAACGATAAAAATTCAAAAAAATTGATAAAATTAAGACAAAAAAAGTAGATTTTTCAATTAAAAAAATACTTAGTCACGATATTTTTTAATTCCAGAGCTTCATGCAACAGGTACATGTTTTCCAAGTAATTTGCGGCTTCTCTCGTCAAAATCCATCGAGTGATTGCCAAGAAAACTTGCTCACCAGTTGATTTTTCTAAAATGACATAATTCTGCATAATGTGGATTAAGAGATCTATTTTTTGGGATTTTGTATTAGAAATAAGTTATATTGGCCTCAGGAGCTATTTGGATAGGACCACCTTAAAACAAGAATACTAGATTAAATCGAATGCATATTTCATTGAATTAAGGTTGCTTCACCGACTTAGGCTTTATAACAGATTTATATAAACTTTGTCAGTAGAATAGATAATTTACTGTGCTTTCGAATACAAGAAATAAAAATAGGGGTCAGCGATAAAAGTAAAGAGTAATAAATATTTGAAAGAGAGCCTTTTACCAAAGAGCCTTATAGCACTTCTGTTGTTGACATAGTCAATAGCTAATAAATTTCAATGTAAATGACAGATACTTCTCAAAAATAACTATGTTATAAAGTTCGACCTGTAGAACGTTAATCTTAAATAAAATATCACATTAACAACAAAACAAGTGAAATAATCACTCTAATCCTGTATGTTGGCCGTCAAATACCGTATAAATGCGTTGATCAATGTTTCCAAATAATTTTTTCTATATATTTTCACATTGCAATTACAAATAATTCTTTTTGCTATTACGAAAACAAAAATTTAAGTTTTTTTAATAAACGGATCTTATTATTAACCACAAAAATAAAAGCTCCTTATGAGACCCCGCCTACATACGGCCCGCTGCGGCAAAGCCACCTCAATTGAATCAATGAAATATTCATTTGATTCAATTTGATATTTTTAAATATGAGTTTAATTGAATCATTTACCTTTTGTTTTATTATATGTCATTTGAAGTTCGTTCGCAAAATACGTACACAAATTATACAACGAATCAATCGCGTTTTATCTCTCTATTCCTCTATTTCTTTGGTCGCGCTTCCTCTATCACGCAATAAATCCAGTACCCAGTTCCTCTTCTCCTCTCGTCTCATCGTTGTCGACGGCATCGCCTCACCTTTTTAAGCCCCATTCGCTCCTCGAACGACATTATCGACGTCGGAAAGGAGGATAAGTTGGGCGAGGCGCCGTTAAAGAAGAGGACTCCTTCACGTGCGCCCACGAGCCCGAGAGCGTGGATTTTCCGGGCTGTCGGCGTTTTGATAACAAAACGAGCACACCTTGCGAGGGGGCCCAGGAAATTGAATGCGATAACAACGGAGCAGAGCCGGGAGCTTCCGCCGAAAGTAGGCTGTAGAGGGCTAATAACCGTGACGCCAGAAGTTGGCGGAACGCGAGACAACCCAAGTGTGTACCGAGATCGCAATGCCGACGGCTTTGCTCGGTGGGCGCCGTTCTCCTCTTCCTCCAGGAGTCTTCAGTTGAAGCTGAATAGACAATGCAATTTAAGGGTTGAAATTTTTAAAGTTAATTGTTAAAATTACACTGCTTTCTTTCATCGCACATTAAAATTCATTATCATTTTGCTTTATGTTAGGTCAGCACTATCATTAGTGACATTTAAGAAACTTTAAAGATTACAATCCCCATCATAAGTATACTAAACTTTTACAATAAACAGTGTTTTTGCTATTTTTTCTTTCATTTTCCTTTTATGGAACATTTTCTATTTCATTTCTTTCTGCTTCTTATTCTGTTCAATTATTCATCGTGCAATTTAAGTTTTCGGTGTATGACTTTGACTATTTCAGAGCATGTTTGGATAACCAAAATGGGTATGGAGTTCATGAAGAAGTATAATATTTTAATAAAGGTACATATGAATATAATTATAAATACTGTGTAAGTAGAAAGAGACTAACTTGCGAACTCAGCCTATGCAGATAGCTAAAGTTATAATAAAACGCAAGTCACATATATGCTTTTTTAGTGTATTCTTATTAATAAGAATTGATTATATTCTAGTTATAGACAGGGTATAAGTACGAAATTGTTATATTAAAGTATTGAAATATAAAATGATCTTTGAGTGTGCCTATAACAGACGAGATAAATAATACGAAAACATAATAAAGTGTGGATGAAATATGTAAAATTTATAATCGTAGTTTTTAGAATTACTGCTATTTTCATGCTTTACAATTTGATCAAAGTTTATAATGAACTTTCTGAGTGAACCGCATTTCTCGTCTAATATAAAACTATTTATAAAATCCAGTACAACCCGCCGGCCGTTACTTCCCATTACCATCGAGCCGTACTACGAAATTCGCGAGGCAATATCCACAGCCGACGCGTTTCTTCATTTTTCCTTTCCCGCCCCTTGCTTGAAAACGTGTAATATCTGCAAAAGTTATTTCATCATCTGGTATTAATAGCACGATAGCCTTAAAGTCGTGTTAGCGCGCGTTCCCTTCTTTAAACTACTCATGCTATACATACTGCGCTGAATTTCCGGAAATTCAAAGAGCGTGGGAGAAATTGTCGGCGTGGCGCCCACCCCCGCGAAACTTTCGGCCATGCGCCATCACATAGAATACTTCTATTTCGTAATTGTTCACATGATGGTAAGCGCATAGTTTCAGCGATACTTCGCCATCCATGGGAGACGACAGCTGCGGTTCTCTCTGTGGAAGCGTATCGAGATGTTACTCCCGACAAGGACGTCGCGTTGCCTTGGTGATAGTAAACGTTAGACACAGTTGTTGAATATTGGTGTTTGGAAATGCGAAAAAAGTAATTAACTTTGGGGATGAAGTGGTGGACCTCAAAGGATGATACATATTCTTGAAATACATTATTGTAATATCATTACTTTCAATAGTCATATAGTAATTACGTTATGAAATGAAACAAAATTGAGAACACTCTAGTTTTCCGTTTTGCATGAAAATAGATGTCAACTTACACCAATATAGGTAAATGAAATTCGTAAATTGGAATTTGTATAATATACCGTGTCGATATTTTAATTTAAAGAAAAAATATTTGTCGATTTTATTAGAGAAGAAAATCATAGCTTATTCATTTCATAGCTTATTTATTGCATACGTTTACGTTTCTTCTTGATTGAATGATTGGTGTTTCAAGGAAGTATTTTCAATATTTACTTACAATATTGCTGATCTCGGAAAAGAAGACTAGGAGCCGATTTTGTAAATTTATTTCGTATATTTTATCGCACAAAGAAAAACAAACTCAGATAAAAAAGTTTTTTATCTGAAAAAATATTTAGCCTTCAGTATTTCGTGGACTTCGCCATAACATATGTAACAAAATCTATATCAATAGTCAAATGCTTTGTTTTTTATTATCCCAATTAAATGAGCTAACGAACAGAATATTAGAGTGCAATTTTACCTTTTAATAAAATTTAAATTTTATGAATTTACGTTTGAAGATATCTTAATTTTTCATTCTTTCACATTATTCTACCTTACTAGATGAGAGTAGAGGACACTCTTTTTCACTTTATACGGTAACTTTTTTATATGGATGCGGATAGCGCCATTTCGGAAGCGTAATGGAATTCATATAGAAAATGGATACATCGATCGCACTTCTAATCTAATAACTGAAGGTGCGTACTAGACTAAAAGTATAAAAAAGTTAGAAAATAACTATTCGATAACAAAATCTGTGTTCCGTTGAATAACTTTAAGACTTTTTTTGATATTAGATTTATGAAACACTATAAAAATCCGATATTCGAATACTTAATGAAACGTAGACAATGAAAAAGTGAATAGACTGTATTTTGAAAATCTTGATATAAGTTTTTAAAATTAAATTCATTATATCGAAGTTTGTCTTCATGACAAACAAAAAACATTGCCAAATCATTGGCACTTAGCATCCTCAAACTTATTATTCCTTTAATGATACTATAAAAAAAAAAGTTTACGCAAAAATAAACTAAAATTTTGATATTGGACTCTTAATTCTCTTTGTAATGACTTTAACAACATTTTTTTCGAAAATATATTTTAATAATCAGTTTAAAATGAATAGAAATAAATTTTACATATGAATAGCTTATATCCATAACTAGTATTCAATAAATTTCAAGTCGATATCTAAAGCACTTGTCGAAAAATGTTAATTTGAAAAAAATCATAAAAGAAGTTTAACTTCAAATATTTTCTATGCCTTTAAACCATTTTGGATCAAAACTTTTTCTTCGTTGCAAAGAAAATTTAACTTTGAGAAAGAAAAATTATTAACAACATTCAAAAATTACAATTACGGCCCATCCCGCAAATTTTCCCTTCAAACTTTCCGATCGCATTATGTTACGGCTAGTGTCTTTTTACTACAAAGCGCCTCATCGCGCGATCAATAAGCCCGCTAATTACCCATGCAACGATCATTGTCATGCTTCATCCCCTAGCTATTAACCAGTAACAAAGGAAATTTTGAATGCTACAGCAGTCCCACGACAGGGTATCGCGAGACGAAAAGACAGGCCGTCGGACGCAGTTGATTATTATGTCGATCCTCGTTCTGAAGCCTCTGTACTGATGGAGCCAGCGGCTGATTAAGCTCGCGAGCGCTCGCTCTTCTTAAAGGACGTCGTTTTTTAAGATATGGGGATATCATCTCGGTTAGTAAAAGCGGCAACCTAGTTTGCGAGTGAAGCCAGTCAACGGTGGAACGGGGGTAGGTGATTTAATCGGCAGATTTTAGCGTTTTATTCTTTGCTAAAATTTTGATAAAATTAAAATGATTTCGAGTTGCCCTCATTGTCAAACATAGTTACCGTATGCATTGTAAAAAAAGCGAAAAAGTAGTCAAATATTATATTTGCGCTCAGAAATGCTTTCAATATTGATCAATATATATATAATAGAGTTCAAACAAAGGCATATTACATTATCCGTATAAATTTAGGGAAAAAAAGAATGCTATGTAATTTAATGTACATTCTTGTTGTATACTAATTACGCTATTCAATCAATCAACATTGGAACGAAAACACATCTACATTGTTTGCGATTGTAGGGAACAGTGCAAAATCCCTTTAAAAATACAAATGCACCACTGTTGAATAGGAATCAGCTCTAGTATATACAGTTTACTCGCTCGAAAACCACAGGATCGGGCTGAGTTTTGTTTAATAAATTGCAAAATCCAGCGATCCATTCCGTTGCTCATCAGAGCTGCGCGCTGCGAATAACTCCTCTCTCCAACACACACATACACACACACACATACACACACACAAACACACACACACTGCAGGGACGTCGTCGCTAGTGGTTATGGGGCTGCGGGCGTCGCGTCGCAGCGAATTAAGATACAACGCCTGCTATCCCACGCCATCAACCTCGCGCTACTGCCAGCGCTGCTGCTGCTGCATCAAGATGCAAAGTCTCAAGATAGCATCTCGAGCCTAGTCCCTTGGCCACCGGACGTGTTCCATCCATCCTCGGAGGCTCTATAGTCGAGCGCGCGTTAAGCGAGGTATTACGCCCGTACACGGCGCGCGCATACGGCTTTAACGGGGATCGCGGACTGCCGCGTCGATCACTGCGCCTCCCTTTTCTCACCCACTTGACTTGATCGCGAGAGCGCGCTCGCACGTTTACTCTGCCCTGGAGTATTTGCCGGAAGGGACAAAGATCACACTTGGCGAGAACCAGCGAGTGCCAGGGCTGACATCCACCACCCCATCTCTATTCCTTTCTCTCTCCCGACCTTGCTGTCCGTCGCGTGATTCCAGTCGTACGCGGGTGCGGTAGAACTAACGCGTGTGTACATAGCGTGAGTACGTGTCTCGTGTATACGTTGTCCAGGGCGAACGTATAGGCATGGGTACCTGGAACTGTGTATGTATTTTTAAGGCTGAGAGTGCGAGTGCGTTTGAATGTGCGAGTTTCGCAGCAGTACACTGTTATCGTTGGGTGCTGTACTTGATTAGTATTTTAATAACAGCTAGGAATCTCGAGAGGAAACCAAGCCGTACAATTATTGTGAAAGAGATAGATTTTCGGGTTTATCACGAATTACTCTTTTGAAGCGGGAAATGCATTGAAATCGTAGCTTAAAAATTGATCCATACTGTAAATCGTTTTTTAAGCTAAATACAGTAATGCGGTTGAAAACTTCATGTTATCACTGTTTTTATTTAAAAAATAATTAAATTCATTTATTAGTTCAGATCAAATAAATTAATTGCCTTAAAAGAAATGTTCTGTTAGTTCTACTAAAAGAAGATGAAATATTATATTAAAAGAGAAAATATGTAATAATGCATGGCATTGACATTCGTTAATTAGTACTGTTTCAGCTAACAAAGGGCGCACTTCATACCATTATCACGTTTTGTATAAAATATAATAGGATTCCAATTAGAATTTGTTCACATTTCAAGTATCATGCAAAGATTGCAATGAAGGAAGCATTGGAAACTTTAAGATCAATAATCTCTCGTCAAAGATGGATGGATTTTGAGGCAAACGCTTGCAGCGAAGGCAATTTCTAACCCCTTAATATCCTATTCATCAATTGAAAATGTTTGCTTTGTGTTGTGTAATTGTGTTGTCATACCTCAAACGTCCTCAATTGAATGAAGTAACGATATACGAGAGAGATAGTTTAGAGTTAAGTCAGCAAAGGCCACGGGAAATTACAAATCCCTCCCTCACAGGCGTGCGCGAGTGCTTTCATTGAATGCGCTCGCTCGTTTTTTTCAGCCTCTTTTTTGCTCTCTTTTTCACTTATTCTCTTTCTTTTATTTTCTACGCTCTATTTGATTTGCTTGAATTTGCACAAGCCTTCTGTGAATAGCTTCTTTATATCTGTTTTGTAAATGATGGTCTATTATACGGATACTTTCTCTTGAATAGTGGGTTCAGATGGACAGTGAATGGTATTAGATTACCACAATAGAGGCAAATCATCGGAAGCAAATTTTATTCATTCAATATTCTTAAAGTAATGAGAAAATATCAATGTATGAACTCTTATAAAGGATGGCTACATCCGTATCAATACAATATTGCTAATGTTTATTCAAATCTCCCGCAAGATTGACACCAGTGCTTGCCCGAATATGAATATATCTTCAGAACTTTTAATATTCGGTGTTCGAAAAAAAAATTTTTTTTTTTTTACCACACTTTTGCAAAAAATATTAATGGCTTACTTCAATAATACAAAAAAGTTTGTGTAATTCATTTTTTAGTTCCGTTAAAAAATAAAAATAACAATAAAATTCTAAGAAAAAATTCAAATATTAACTGCATAAGAAACGACTTTTTTACTTGGTTTTGTGTGTGCGTGCATGCGTGCATCCTAATGCGATGCTGGGGCGAGACCACTCACCGTATCCCATCCTCTCTGTGAGGAGAGAAAGCATCTCCCAATGCCCTCGGGGGACAAGGGGTCTTCCTATAGGCCCCTGAACTGTTCTCTCTCTTCCCGAAAGCTGAAACATACGAATAAAGCATGTTCCACGTCCTCGTCAACTTCAGGACATGCACTCGGCGCTTCGATATACTCCAATCCTCTTCAGGTAGCTGCGAAAGCAGCTGTACCCGGTGAGAACCTGGGTGAGATGAATGGTGATGAATCCGTGTCTCCTCCCCGTGCACTCCACGACACATTGGATGATGTGCTATATCCCATCAGCGCTGCCACTCTTCGTCGGTCTTTCTTGACCATCGGTTGCGACGTTGTCCCTAGTACAAGTCATCCTCTTCTGCATCCATGCCTTCACGGTATATCTCGGGTCTCTCAGTCACCATTAGGTCTACGAATGGTCATCCCGCGATCACCGAGAGAGCAATGTCTGATACGTTACAGTAGGCAGAGGCCACTCTCAGCGTAATTGCCCTGCAGGCCCTTCGGTAACCGATGCCGTAGCTTGAGTCACTACTTGTAGCATCAGCCCAGATTGGCGCGTGACCCTTTCTAGCAGGGCCTTTTATTCAGGTGCCCGCTGATCATTTCTAGAATCGATGACGAAATTTTCCTCACAGCTAGTTGAGGGTACCCGCTTGGGGTAATATGTTTTCTTGCACATCTACCATCTTTGGTTTGTTGTTCGGGGTGATTTCCCCTATCTAGTTTTGGTTCACCCCGAATATTTTATTTCCCGGGTGCCTTTCATATCTGACGACCTTTCCCCTATCCGGCAACTGGGGCAGACGCCTGATGCGAAACTAGCAACTCGACACGGGTGTGTGTGTGCGCGCGCAGGCATATGTATATATATCACATCTTAGTAATAATCACTAAAGTAGCATCCAAAATGATCAGTATTCGTAAAGAGACACATTACGCCCGCAAAACGTGCACCTTCTCCGCTAGCTACCATTTGCTAAAAATAATGTTTTTACGATATTTTGGTCTTCTAAAAGTAAACAAAATACAGAGAAACTTTTAATGTAAAAAAATTTGTATAATATAAATGACGAACTTATTTAGCTTAATCGTATGAAAATTGTATTAAATATTATATACATATATCACTTTAACAATTTTACTATATCTTTCTGAAATATTAAATTAGTGATTAAATGACTTTTTGATCTCAAAATTCAAAATTCAGCGTGTGGTTATCAAAAATCTAGTTGTTTTTAATAACGCTTGAGAATTAATTATTTGAAATCCTATAACTTTTAAACTATGCGGGGCGCACATACGTGTAATGAATCAAATGATTGTATTTTTAATAAAGAATGAATATCTGATAGCAAGATTAATAGAAAAAACCTGACGTTAAAAGGTATAGAACAAAATTACTTCGATAATTTTTATTTTTTTTAAATGAGTTACGCAACTTTCTAGATTTTTCATTTCAATTGTATTGCAGGAACATCTCTGAATTAAAGTTGTACAACTTACATATGATACCAAATAATATACTGTGCTAGTCTTAATGGATAAAAAGCTTCGTTAAAGTTTGTATAGAGCAAATACTGTAAAAAATTGTAATATGCGCGTTATTATATTTGAATGATCGCAAGCGCCAAGCCCCCGATTAATATAGTAACTACGCATTGCAATAAGGGGCCTCGCAGCGGGGCCCAAACAAATAGTCGAAGATCAGGCGGCGCTCGCTCTCTTTTCTCGTGACCGTCGTGCGTGCCTGATCAATTCGAAATTGACATCGCAATCTCCTTATTCAAAACGAAAGGATCACCAGTGAAAGTAAAGGCAACGGTAAATGCCTTCCGCAATAAGTCGGCCAAGTGGTAATTCCATTCTTCAAGGAAGTTGTCGGAGTACTGCAATTAGAGTGGAGTAGAGGCTGATCCGGATAGGCTCAGGAGTCGACCATGTAGTGCATTCATAGGGAGCCAGAGCACATGCTCGCCGTCGCTCGATACAAAGGAGGTACGTTTGTATATAATCACGCCGAAAGTCAAGTCAATTCTACTTGCTAGCGAATAAATCGATTCTTTTCCATACTTCGAAATGCAAAAATGTATATAGAGTTCGCCTCAATGATCTGTATTTTATCTGTTACTGATAAAGCATTCTCTTTTTTACATTATATTAAAAAATCTATATATCTTTATTTCCTTCCTCTCCAGTAAAATATATTAATAACCATTATATACATTGAAGCTCACAAAATACCGTCAATCACGGCAACGAAATGAGTCAATTTAGCACATTTCCTTGCTCTCATCGCTTTATACGTACTTGGACCGATTGTTCGTACATGGAACATTGAAAAACATTTATTTTTATCTATATACATTGTTCAAAGTACATATTTCTTATTAAAAAGATCTAGAAATTTGCAATAACAGGAATAGTAAAAGTTCTACAGATATCCCCAGATAATTAAGAACAGGGTACGCTAATCACGCATAGAGAAAGATAATACGAGGCGTTATGTGGGAGAGAGCGGCGATTTCGCTCTCTTTCTGCCTGGAACACTCGATGCAACTGCAGCCCTGAAAACTACGCTCTGATCATCGTCCGCTTCACGACACTGTCAAATCAAGTAGTACCGAAAGCGCAAGAGATATCTGGCCAAGGAAGTCATCATCTCCGACGATATCCATCGGAAAAGAGACATCGGCGAAGAGGATGATCGAGCGTGGTTGTCCTGGGAAGCGGGGGGGGGGGGGGGCTAGCGTGCCACTATACCAGAAAGATAAGTGTCTTGCATCAGACAGGGTTCAATATTGTTCTGTAGAGTCTTAACGAGTACGTAAAAAAATTTTAAAGTAATAAATAAGTTTGTCATGATTCTCATTTATCGCGTGTAGATTCTTGATCAAGTGACGTCACTATTTCGATATCTATATTTATCAAAGGGCGCGATAGCCCCCTGAAAGCAAGTCAAATAAGTCACGAGTGTGACACTATACTGTATTACATTGTGTGACTAATTTTATATTTAATACCATGCATTTATCATTATTGTATTATATTAAATAATTATTTTACATAAAAAACAAGTATAAAAATAGATATCATGTCACTCTTAGTCTAATATGAATTTCATTTAATCCATTGACTTTTTCTACAGATACGATTACGCAAAAGAACCAATCTCTGTTTTCCTAGTTTATACTGTATGTACTCTAGACAAAGGATTTATAAGCAACTAATCTCGCTTATGTTGTTTAAATGTTTCTTAACTCAACTAATATAAGTATTACGTATGCATAATATGCACCACGTGACGCGGTGGATCAGATTGCATCTAACAATATGAGGACGACTCGAAAAAAGACGCACATCGGTAGATCAGCGGATAGAGCACCCGTCGCGAAAATGGAAGCTCCTGGGTTGATTCCATGCCGAGTCACGCCGTACTGTCTTTTTTATCGGGTTGTCCTCCATTTATTTATGCAGTTGCGAGTTATCACTCGTAACATACGATAACCATTTAAAATTATATGAATAATATAGCTGAATAATTGCAGTTCCGGGAAGAGATAACTTTCCACTTGCCGTAAATTAAAAACATTTAATTATTTCTCTTTTAAAATTTATTTTTGAAATTAATATGTAAAGTTTAAATAATAGTTAATTATTACAAGAAAATTATAAGGGAGGTGTATCCATAGAACTTTTAGAATTATGACACAATGATTGAATTATGAATCATAAGATTTTTAATCTACAGAATGTTCAATAAAGCATAAACACTACTAAAAAAACCGCTGCCAATACATTGGCACTTAGCTTCCTCAAAATAATGTATTTATTCATTTTTTTTTAATTTTTTATCACAATAATTAATTGTATCATACCCAATTTTCTTTATGAATATTCGTAATAAATTAATATATATTTTTCGAAAATTCATTCTTGTTACACTTTTTCTCGTGCGACAACCTGATATTTTTATAAATCAATTTTTTCAAAATATTATCATATGTTCAATTAGTTTTATTTTAAACCTCAAATATCTTTCGTCGTAATAGTTCGATTTTATTGGGCAACGAATTCAGTTTGAAGATATAAAAAAAATATATCTCTCCCAAATTTTAGGACTATTGGTTGAGTTTCTTAATATTGTTATCGCATGCACCTTCAACTTTGGGTAATATTTTAAATCCATAATATTTTGAAAACTTAAAAATAAATTCGAACAAATTACCAAACTCTGCATTACATATATTCATTTATTACACATATGAATGTTTATTATAAAGTCACCAATCAAGTCAATCAGTCAAGAGACTTTCCAAAAAGGTTACAACAAAAATACTGGCATATTCTGCAAGTAAAATGCAAACTTTTTCCCAATCAATGTTCTATACAAAAAATTTCGATATTTTGAGTAAAAAATAAAGATAATCTTTTGAAATTTCAACCAAATATATTCTTCAATGAGTCTAATAAGGTTAAAACTTGATCGCGCTGTAAATTACCCTCAATAAAAAACAAAAGCAAGTGAACAACACGCACGCATAGCACGTGTTATTTCCATTTTCTAGTATAAATATATCCAAAAAATTACGAATTGAAAAGAAGGCTAAATCAGTTTTAACCTCGAATATCTCTGAAACTCATAAACGAATTCTTTTACTCTAAAAACGCATATAATAAATAATATACATTCTACATCTCCGCCAAATTAAAAAAAAAATTAAAACAAGTTTTCTCTAGTTATCAGGCGACAAATAAAATAACTTTGTAAAATAGGAAAATTTTGAATATCAAAAAGTAATCGTACGATCTTGATGAAAATTCACATACATAATATCTATATCACATACAAAATTGTCTAGAAATCTGTAGCTGATTCAAAGAACCGTTCTCGAGAAATTACGATTTAAAAAAAAGTTAAAAAAATTTTAACCTCAAATACCTTTGAAATTTATGGACCAATTATTTTGCCCAAAGAACTCGACCAAGAGCTCTCCAAAATCTACCTCCACAAGGAATTTAGAAGAAATTTGGACATACAAAACTCATTTTTTTCATTTTTCATGTTTTACGTTTTTGTTAATAACCAAAGAACCGTGATAGCTAGAAACTTTTTTTTTTTAGAAAATATAGGTATTTTAATTCTCTTTTAAATGCTACCTATCCCATTCTGATACATGCAGCCGTTCTCGAGAAATTACGATTCGAAAAAGAGGTTACAAAAATTTTAACCTCAAAAATCTCTGAAATTTATGAACCAATCATCTATCCCAAAGAAAGGTGCAGGTGGCAACCAAAAATCTACCTCTACAAGGAATTTTGAAGCGATTAACACAATTTTACTCCCGTAAATTGTCGCCACCTAAAACACGTTTTTTTCATTTTTTAATTTTTTTCTTAAAAACTAACCAATAGAATGGATTCAATTCTATACATATTATAGCTATTCATAATCTCCATTATCATGATTTTTCTCAAAAAAATTGACCATTTAGTTTGGGAGTTATAAGCATTTAAAAAAAAACACGTTTTTGTTAATAACAAAATAACCGTGATAGCTAGAGAAATTTTTTTTTTTAAATATAGGTTTTTTTATGCTCTTTCGAACGCTATCCATCGGATTATAAAATTTAAATCGAATCATTAAAAAAAATCTAAAATAAATTTTTCGAAAATGAAAAATTTGACATAAAACAAAAACGAATCAGTTAGTCGTACAAAATTATTTTTTTCCCGAATTCGGAATCAAAAAACAAAAAAAAAAAATACAAATCGACCGCGTAGATCCGAAAATAAAGCGGTATACACACACACACACACACACACACACACACACACACACACATCCATACAGACATTTTGTAAAATCATGTGACACAAACTTCTAACACCTTTATTCATGTTTCTAGAGCAATTTAAAGAAAATTAAAATTTTACTATTACAAAGCTTCCTCTATGAGGAAGCAATTCACAACACAAGAAGACAAAC
Source organism: Torymus aiolomorphi (assembly GCA_036365515.1). Taxonomy (NCBI): domain Eukaryota; kingdom Metazoa; phylum Arthropoda; class Insecta; order Hymenoptera; family Torymidae; genus Torymus; species Torymus aiolomorphi. Next base: position 195,520,295 of record CM070875.1, on the reverse strand, counting down.
GACATGTACCTATGTTTGTTGCTACAATTATCCTACTACTATATTTTTAAGCTCTTGCTATTTGATCGTCAGATGTAAAGTACATTGATTCAGAGTATAAGTTCCCAAATAACCTACTTCAATGTTTATTTTATTTTGATATTTGACTACAGAAATTATGCCTTTTATATATGTATATACAGGATGTCAAAGAAGTCCCGGGAAGGCTGAATATAATCTCAGGTACGGTATTTTTAAAAAAGGTCAAGATCATTTCCGAAGTAACTTTCAACAAGGAATACAACGGGGATCCTCAATTTGTCCTTGAACTTTACTTTCAAGGTCATTCGTTTTTTTTTAAATAGAAACACCCTTTTTGAGACCGACAGTCGAAAGAGCGGAAAATTTTACGTTCAGGTGTATACTTAAGTCATGGGTAGTGTTTGACCTCGAGGGTCACTAAGGTCATTTCAACTCGAACAAGGTCTGGATACCTTTGAATATTTCCTCAGTTAAGATAGTTTTCACGGAGGTCAAGGTCATTTCTGAAGTAACTATCAACCAGAAATTTAATGATGACCTTTAATTTGACCTTGATCTTAGCTGAGCAAATATTCAGAAGTATCCAGTATAAATAAGCTTAGTGACCCTCAAGGTCAAACACTACCCATGACTTAAGTACATATCTGAACGTAAAATTTTTCGCTCTTTTGATTACCGGTGTCAAAAAAGGGGGTTTCTATTTTAAAAAACAAAATTGACCTTGAAATAACGTTGAAGGTCAAGTTAAAGGTCAAAATGAAGGTCACCGTTAAATTCCTCGTTGAAAGTTACTTGAGAAATGACCTTGACCTCCGTGAAAATTATCTTAACTGAGGAAATATTCAAAGGTATCCAGACCTTGTTCGAGTTGAAATGACCTTAGTGGCCCTCAAGCTCAAACACTACCTCTAACTTAAGTAAATATCTGACCGTAAAATTGTCCGCTCTTTTGATTGCCGGTGTCAAAAAAGGGAGTTGCTATTTTAAAAAACAAAATTGACCTTGAAATGACCTTGAAGGTCAAGTTCAAGGTCAAACTGAAGGTTACCGTTGAATTCCTCGTTGAATGTTACTTCAGAAATGACCTTGACCTTTTTTAAAAATACCTCACCTGAGAAAATATTCAGTCGTCCCGGGACTTTTTTGACACCCTGTGTGTGTGTGTGTGTGTGTGCGCGTGTGTGTATGTGTGTGTGTGTGCGTGTATGTGTGTGTGTGTGCGTGTGTTTGTGTGCGTGTGTATTCTTCGATTCTGTCTACTCTCTCTCTCTCTCTCTCTCTCTCTCTCTCTCTCTCTCTCTCTCTCTCTCTCTCTCTCTCTCTCTCTACGCCTCTATCTTTAAGTCTCTGTCTCTACAGCTCTGTCACTAATCTATGTCTCTACGTCTCTGTATCTACTTTTCTGTCTCAACGCCTCCATCTCTACATCTCTATCTCTACGCCTCTGTCACTACATTTCGGTCTCTAATTTCTCTCTCTACATCTCTGTCTTTACGTCACTGTTTCTCCGACTCTGTCTCTACGTCTCTGTCTCCACGTCCCGGTCTCTACGTCTCTATCTGTACGCCTCTGTCTCTACGCCTCCGACTCTGCATCTCAGTCGCTACGCCTCCGTGTCTACGTAGCTGTCTCTACGTCTCTGTCTCTACATCCCTGTTTCTCCGTTTCTGTCTCTAAGCTCTCTCTCTCGCGCTCTCTCTCTCTCTCTCTCTACGTCTCTATCTTTACGTCCCTGTCTCTACAGCTCTGTCTATAATCTCTGTCTCTACGCTCTGTCTCTACGTTTCGGTCTCTAATCTCTCTCTCTACGTCTCTGTCTTTACGTCCCTGTTTCTCCGACTCTGTCTCTATGTCTTCGTTTCCACGTCCCTGTCTCTACGCCTCTGCCTCTACGCCTCTGTCTCTACATCCCCGTCGCTACGTCTCAGTCGCTACACCTCTGTGCGTACGTAGTTGTCTCTACGTCTCTGTCTCTACATCCCTGTTTCTCCGTTTCTGTCTCTCTCTCTCTCTCTCTCTCTCTCTCTCTCTCTCTCTCTCTCTCTATGTCTCTATTTTTACGTCCCTGTCTCTACAGCTCTGTCTATAATCTCTGTCTCTGCGACTCTGTCTCTACTTTTCTGTTTCGACGTCTCCGTCTTTAAGTCTCTGTCTCTACGCCTCCGCCTCTACATCTCCGTCTCTACTTTTCTATCACTACGTCTCCGTCTCTACATCCCTGTCTCTACGTCCCTGTCTCTACGTTTCTGTTTCTACGTCTCTGTCTCCACGTATCTGTCTTCACGTCTCTGTTTCTACACCTCTGTGTTTACGTGTCTATCTCTACGTTTCTGTCTCTAATCTCTCTCTACATCACTGTCTCTACATCTCCGTCTCTACGTCTCTGTCTCTACATCCCTGTTTCTACGTTTCTATCTCTGATCTCTCTCTACGTCTTTGTCTTTACGTCTCTATTCCTATAGCTCTGTCTCTAATCTCTGTCTCTAAGTCTCTGTCTCTTCTTTCCTGTCTCTACGTTTCCGTCTCTACGTATCTGTCTCTACGCCTCTGTCTCTATATCTCTGTCTCTACGTTTCTGTTTCTATGTCTCTGTCTCCATGTATCTGTCTGCACATCTCTGTTTCTACGCCGCTGTATTTACGTGTCGATCTCTACGTTTCTGTCTCTAATCTCTCTCTCTCTCTCTCTCTCTCTCTCTCTCTCTCTCTCTCTCTCTCTCTCTCTCTCTCTCTCTACGCCTCTATCTTTAAGTCTCTGTCTCTACAGCTCTGTCACTAATCTATGTCTCTACGTCTCTGTATCTACTTTTCTGTCTCAACGTCTCCATCTCTACATCTCTATCTCTACGCCTCTGTCACTACATTTCGGTCTCTAATTTCTCTCTCTACATCACTGTCTTTACGTCACTGTTTCTCCGACTCTGTCTCTACGTCTCTGTCTCCACGTCCCGGTCTCTACGTCTCTATCTGTACGCCTCTGTCTCTACGCATCCGACTCTGCATCTCAGTCGCTACGCCTCTGTGTCTACGTAGCTGTCTCTACGTCTCTGTCTCTACATCCCTGTTTCTCCGTTTCTGTCTCTAAGCTCTCTCTCTCGCTCTCTCTCTCTCTCTCTACGTCTCTATCTTTACGTCCCTGTCTCTACAGCTCTGTCTATAATCTCTGTCTCTACGCTCTGTCTCTACGTTTCGGTCTCTAATCTCTCTCTCTACGTCTCTGTCTTTACGTCCCTGTTTCTCCGACTCTGTCTCTATGTCTTCGTTTCCACGTCCCTGTCTCTACGCCTCTGCCTCTACGCCTCTGTCTCTACATCTCCGTCGCTACGTCTCAGTCGCTACGCCTCTGTGCGTACGTAGTTGTCTCTACGTCTCTGTCTCTACATCCCTGTTTCTCCGTTTCTGTCTCTCTCTCTCTCTCTCTCTCTCTCTCTCTCACTCTCTCTCTCTCTCTCTCTCTATGTCTCTATTTTTACGTCCCTGTCTCTACAGCTCTGTCTATAATCTCTGTCTCTGCGACTCTGTCTCTACTTTTCTGTTTCGACGTCTCCGTCTTTAAGTCTCTGTCTCTACGCCTCCGTCTCTACATCTCCGTCTCTACTTTTCTATCACTACGTCTCCGTCTCTACATCCCTGTCTCTACGTCCCTGTCTCTACGTTTCTGTTTCTACGTCTCTGTCTCCACGTATCTGTCTTCACGTCTCTGTTTCTACACCTCTGTGTTTACGTGTCTATCTCTACGTTTCTGTCTCTAATCTCTCTCTACATCACTGTCTCTACATCTCCGTCTCTACGTCTCTGTCTCTACATCCCTGTTTCTACGTTTCTATCTCTGATCTCTCTCTACGTCTTTGTCTTTACGTCTCTATTCCTATAGCTCTGTCTCTAATCCCTGTCTCTAAGTCTCTGTCTCTTCTTTCCTGTCTCTACGTCTCCGTCTCTACGTATCTGTCTCTACGCCTCTGTCTCTATATCTCTGTCTCTACGTTTCTGTTTCTATGTCTCTGTCTCCATGTATCTGTCTGCACATCTCTGTTTCTACGCCGCTGTATTTACGTGTCGATCTCTACGTTTCTGTCTCTAATCTCTCTCTCTCTCTCTCTCTCTCTCTCTCTCTCTCTCTCTCTCTCTCTCTCTCTCTCTCTCTCTCTCTACGTCTTTGTCTTTACGTCTCTGTCTCTACAGCTCTGTCTCTAATCTCTGTCTCTCCTTTCCTGTCCCTACGTCTCCATCTCTACGTATCTGTCTCTACGCCTCTGTCTCTACGTTTCGGTCTCTCTTTCTCTCTCTCTCTCTCTCTACGTCTCCGTCTTTACGTCACTGTCTCTACGTCTCTGTCTCTACGTCTCTGTCTCTATGTCTCTGTCTCTTCGTCTCTCTCTACATCGCCATCTCTACGTCTCTGCCTCCATGTCTCTGTCTCTACGTCTCGGTCTCTACGTCCCTGTCTCTCTCTCTCTCTCTCTCTCTCTCTCTCTCTTTCTCTCTCTCTACGTCTTTGTCTTTACGTCTCTGTCCCTACAGCTCTGTCTCTAATCTCTGTCTCTCCTTTCCTGTCCCTACGTCTCCATCTCTACGTATCTGTCTCTACGCCTCTGTCTCTACGTTTCGGTCTCTCTTTCTCTCTCTCTCTCTCTCTCTCTCTCTCTCTCTCTCTCTCTCTCTCTCTCTCTCTCTCTCTCTCTACGTCTCCGTGTTTACGTCACTGTCTCTACGTCTCTGTCTCTACTTTTCTGTCTCTAGTCTCTACGTCTCTATCTCTATGTCTCTGTCTCTTTGTCTCTCTCTACATCGCCATCTTTACGTCTCTGCCTCCATGTCTCTGTCTCTACGTCTCGGTCTCTACGTCCCTGTCTCTATGTCTCTCTCTCTCTCTCTCTCTCTCTCTCTCTCTCTCTCTCTCTCTCTCTCTCTCTCTCTCTGTCTCTATACATCACTGTCTGTATGTTTCTATCTCTACGTCTCTCTCTACTTCTCTACCTGTACGTCTCTGCCTCTATGCGCCTGTCTCTACGTTTCTGTATCTGTCTCTATGTTTCCGTCTCTACGTCTCTGTCTCTACGCACCTGTCTCTGCCTCCACGTCTCTCTCTCTCTCTCTCTCTCTCTCTCTCTCTCTCTCTCTCTCTCTCTCTCTCTCTAATTAAATGTTACATCAAAATTTCGACAATTATTACATTTGAAGATAAGCCTTTTAATGTATTACAATTACACGATTGATCCCAATAAATACAATCCGGGAACACCTGATTAAACCATGCGCTTGGATGAATAGCTACGATTAATAGCTAAAAGGAGCTGATGGGTAGCGGGAAGAAGCGCAAGGAAGCGGATAGGGAGCGGATGGTGAGCGGGGTTGAGTGGGGGGGGCGGATTGGGAGCGGCAACATAGAAAACTATTGTTTCTATAGACATTTTTACGTTATTATGGGGATCGGGGGGGAGCGAATGGGGAACGGATGGAGAGGGGGGGGCAGAAGGGGGGCGGATGGGGAAGCGTCTACGGCCAATAATTGAGGGGAGCTGATGGGGAGCGTGGGGGAGCGGGAGGGAGCGGGGGAAGCGGCCCCGTAAAAAACTACTGATTCTAGAGACATTTTTACGTTGTTTTGGGGAGCGGGGGGAGCGGATGGGGAGCGGGTGGGATGCTGGGGGGAATAGATGGGAAGCGGCTAGATCGTAAGGAAAAATACTTACAACTATATAGTATAGAAAGATATATATATATATATATACTTCATAGATATAATTCTGACGGTCAAACAGCAAAAACGTTATTTTTAATTAAAAATATTCCCAAATCGATATAATACTTAATTGACATAATCTTCGAATATTAACCTCATATTATATCGTAGTAGTTTTATAAAATTCAAATTACTTGAATCTCAAAGTAAACACCCCGTTTGAATCAATATCAGCGTGCCAATCGATACACGCCAACCGCCACCTCACCCTCGCTCTCTCTCCCTCAATCACCGCAAGCCAAGTCCCCGAGTACGTAAAAGCGACGCAGAGGACGCGTGACGTCCCTTTGCGTGCGATATCAGTTGGTCAGTGGAGAATCGATTCCCATCGCGCGCTCCGCGGGGCTATGTGCACCGCGGTATTATTACGGATACGCGCGCATTAAGTAAACAGAATCGCTCGACGACTACTGCACGGTAAACTGCACCACCCTTTGTGCACGTTAATATGTGCTCTTCAGCGGCATACAAAGGCCCGGTAATGGGGATGCCCGTTGACTTTCACCGAAGCGGCTTTCGAAGTTCTGTACAGAGCGCGCGCGCGCGTGGCTGCTCATCCTAATTGCGTGTCGATGCAACTTCTTTTAATCAGTTGTGTAAAGAGACTGGGGACGATTGTATTTAATGGACTAAAAACATGCATCTGTTTGATAAATTTTCTAAGTAGCTTTAAAAAAAATAAATTATTTTATTTTGACATAATTACTTTATATTAGATAGATTATAGTTAATTTTTATGCAATCTAAGTTGATCGAGGAAATTATTGATTTTATTAAAAATGATGTAAACTCTAATGAAAAAAATGTTCTTGATTTCATCATCATGAAATCAATAATGATGTAAGTACAGTTCTCTGAAATATAACTAAAAGTAAATAAACATTATTGTGTATTATTGAAAATGTAATTTAAAACATTTGTATAAAGTTTCAGGAATTTCGGTAGATATGAAAGAGTAATTAGCATTAAACCATTGTATGGATCATCTGCTTTATTATCATTTGCCTTCGCTACTTGGCCATCTGATTTTAGTACACTATCAAGGAGCACGGGAGTGCTCGGAAGACAAGTATAACTATATACGTGTACTACACTGAAAAACCTTTGAGAGAGCGGGTCTACCACTTGAGAAAGTCGCTGCCCCAAAGACAGGTAGAGTTGCGCGACGTTATTTTGCGGTAAAATTTCTCCCAAAACGGGCGACTGAGTGTACCGTTGCCAAGGGAAACGGCTGGTAGATGGCGCGCGAAACTCTCATAAACCGTGCATAAACATCCGTTAGGGGTAATTATTCTCCCAAAATTGGGCGAGACGTTATGCGAAGCGCGGGTAGAGCTACACTGCCAGTATTGGTACATTCCTTCTCCCTGATGTTTTTCAGTGTACAAGATATAACTTTCCATGCCACGTGTGGAAGTAAAAGAAACATGAAGATACGAGAGTTCAGAAATTATAATATAAAACAATGATTTGTATATTTGATGATCGTTTAGCACCAGCAATTTGTGTTTTGATAAATAAAATTACTTACAAAATTATAAGTAGGGTTACTGTGTCGGTTACTGTGTGGTTAACATAACCTCTCAGATGTCTAATTGCATAGAATCAATCAATGAAGATTTTTTTGACCATTAAATTATAATAATTCAAACATATTATATAGCATTATAATAATAAACATAGCATTATAATAATTGAAACATATATCTTGATCCATCAAAAAAGAATGAAAGAATAGTACATTGTGCAACAAGGGGAGAAATAGCTTTTCTTCCCATGTTACACACCGGATTTTTTTAATCAAATCATGAGTGTGTCTTTTTTACGGGTGTGAGTTGGAGAGAGAATTGGGGATTTCGAGTCGTGCACAACGCAGTTGGAAATCAAAATAATTTGAAATGTATACGCAATTAAATATATAAGGGCGGCAGAAATTTTCATTTCTCACCTGTTTTAGGGTAGACATAGTCATTTCTCACTAGTTTTTCATTTCTCACCTGTTTTAGGGTAGAAATGGATATTTCTCACCACTTTCATAAAACATGCTCGAAATGCGAAATTTTCTTTCCTACTTTCACACGTGAAAAAAAGACCTATTTCATGCCTGAGTTGAGAAATAGTATATTGTGTGCCAAGGGCGTAAAGTGGGTCTTTTTAGACCGAGTGTGGGATTGCAGTACGAGTCGAAGGTGAGCTAGCACGAGCCGAAGGCGAGTGCGATTGCAAACCGAAGACGAGTACTGCAATCACACGAGGTCAAAAAATCCACTTAGCCCTTGGTGCACACCATATTTTTTGTAACGCAAGTATGGATTTTCGCTTTTTTTTTGTTCTAATGTACTAAAATCGACAGCGGGCGATTTTGATTTTTTACCGCCCGCTACGGCGAGCAGCGGGCGTTTTTCACTTTTTACCGCCCGCTAGCAGCGGGCGCTTTTCGATTTTTACCGCCCGCTACGGCGAGCAGCGGGCGTTTTTCACTTTTTACCGCCCGCTAGCAGCGGGCGCTTTTCGATTTTTACCGCCCGCTACGGCGAGCAGCGGGCGATTTTCAGTTTTTACCGCCCGCTCATCGGCAAGCGGTCGCTTTCGGCTCTATTAATAGGTTCGAAAAACGCGAAAATCGTGCTTGCGGTACAAAAAAACTTTTATTTATCATTTCCTACGAATACTTAAACCAGTATTGACTCAGTGCTGGCTTGATACTGGCGCATACATGTCATACTCAGAGGAGGAATATACTCTTCGTCCCATAACTGCATGAATTTCAAGTAATTTAGGCCCCGTCCCATGAAAATCCACGGAATGGTTTTCTCTGCGCACCAGTCAAAAAATTGAAAATGATCTCTGAGTAAAATTGGTCTACAGAATAAGTTTCAGGTCATTTCATCTGACCAATGTATACTTTTGGTATTAGATTATATATTGCTGAAACTACATTTTCCCCATACTCTGGCAGAAAGTACCACTTTCGCTCCCGGCTCAGAAATGCGAATGTGGTATTTTCGGCCCGGGTATGCTGAAAAATAGTATACGAACCACGGGAGAAAGTTTTTTCCTCCCTAGATGCGTAATATATTATTTTTAATTGTTTTCAGCTGATTTGGACCTCAGAAACCACTAGGTATAAGACCGCCTTAAGGAACAAAATGAGACCTTCAAAACTAAAATCAATCGAGAAACAAAAAATATTCCAGTGATTTATCAACAATTGTTTGCAGTGACAATATCTAGTTTCTAGAATATCGATATTTTGTGAAAAAAGTTATCTTAGTCATGTTAAATACACTTTATACATTGACTATCTCTTTGTTTTTAAATAAATAAAATTACCGTAGTTTTTTTTTAATTTTAGGTAACCTCTTCATTTAGCATTGCTTTGACTAGGGAGTCCCGTAGGAACCTCCTTCATGTTATAAAGGGATGGTATAATAAATGGTTAACCGAGCTATTTTATAGTACCAACAATTTCTCTAATATTGGAAAAAAATGAATATAAGTGAATATAGTAAATAATGTTTGAAGAAACCAATTATCTATACTTATTATTCTACTACCATTATTAAATATGTTTACAACATCACAAGTATTTGCTCCTTACGAATATCGATACTTGGCCAATGATTCGATTACAAAGCGGAAAAGTTAATATTTATCCTTATAATTCCAATATTCCGGAAAAATCGCGTTTTCCGCAACATAAAAAGAAAGTCAATAAAAATTGATAGAACGATCTTCGCGTGCTTTGCCAAGCGCCGGAATAAAAACTAATAAAATAAATCACGGGCGCGGGAGACGGCGTGCGGGCTTTCATAAAAAGAGGAACATCCTCGTCATCGCGCGCGCAATTTCTCATCGGAAAAATACACTCGTAATTTCTGCGCGACTTCCGCTGACCCGACAGAGGGCCAAATCGACTCTACTACGCGCGAGCGCTTAGAAAAAGCCTGTACACAAGTAAAAAGCCGCTTTTGAAAGCGCCCGAGTCATCGCTCGAACCGATGAAGAAGTATCGAAGTCTGTGGGTGGATAGTGTATAAGAGACGACTTGGGTCTTATAAATACATTAATACCACTCGTAATTTCTTGCTAAAAGCATTCCAATTTACGTTGCAGCGACTGAATTACCTCGTTATTGAAAATTTACCTCAAATTATGGCTTTTAGGATTTCAATATTGGACCGGCAAATTAATTAGGTTGCACATTGTGGTTTTATAGATAAAATTCATAAAATTTTACGAAAATTATACTTTTTGAAATGTAGAATTATAATATTTTGAAATTGTTTTTAAGGACTTATACTTTCAGTGTAATTTAATATCATAAAATAACTTCTAATAAATAACGATCTAAAGTTGATTGTATATTTGTTATTTTGAACTTGTAATTACTATACTATTATCAAATAATCAACAAAAACTAATAAATTTTGGAAAATTTGATTTAGTTTTGACTAGGAATAATCAGTACATTAACGAGTCTTTAAGAATCTCAGTAACTACGTAAAGCTTGGTCAGACCAGAAAGTTTATTTTCCCTCCTGACTGGTTCAATTAAACTGTTGTTTCAGCAACTGCTAAGCGAAGAAAGAAATGCGGCTACCAAAATAGGAACTAAGAAATATGAGTCTATAAAAAATCCTCTACTAAGTTTCTAAAGCTAAAAGTTACAAATCATACATTTATTTGTAGGGATAAAGAGGAGCTATGTGAACATTTTCCAAACTATTATTAATAATTATTATGGATTATACATAATTACTAAATAAAAGACTTTAAAGTTACATAAAAATTAGTTTTGATATAAATATATGACTGTTATAAAAATGTCAAAGGAATATTTTACGTTTAATAAAAGTTCGTTACAACCGAGAACATTTGTATATCAATGTTATAAATAATGACTTTTTACTTAAAGTATCAGACTAAAATTTTTTAACAATGATTTATGAGTGATTCAATAAAAATTTAAGCTTTTTGCGGTTATAAGAGACAATAAAATTTTTTGCACATAAAAAATGAATAATGTCGATTACAGCAACCATTCGTGGTACAACCGAATATTTCAAAATAAAAAAAATTTTTAGTAACCAAAGTAATACGAAAAGCTGATTTGAAGTATATTTATAACCATATTGTATAGAACACTCGACAGACTAGCCATGAATCCATTCCACTTCTAAAAACCTACACTCCAGTCGACCGCATTACACGTTTGGCCCCATCCGCTTTGAATCGATGTAATCTAGAGCGCGCGCCAGCCATGAAAATACCAAAGGCGCACTCTTTGTACTTCTTCTCTCTCCCCTCTCGCTCCACGCGGCGCGAAAACAGAAGGCTAGCTGCTGCACGGCTCATTGGACGTAGCGCGTGCGCGCGCGGAATCCGCGAGACCTACGCCTTCACGCGCAATTACTCGCGCTCGCGTATAAACAGAGGGGGCACGTGGTGCGGGGGCGGAGGCAGCAAGCTAATTCGGTATGGGCTTGTGGTCGCGCGCCCGCGCCCATGGCAAATGACGGCCGCGTGGGGAATCGAACGCGCGAACCGCGACACCGCCGACGCCGCGGCCGTTGTATATTTCCAGGGATATTTCGGGGCATATACGCAACGCACACGCTGCACTCGATAGCGCGCCGTTCTTCTTGCGCTCGTATATCCGTGTAGTCCGGCCGGCAATGATTTACGAAGTATTGTGGCTTGGGCGGATGGGAAGGAATGGCTAAAGACGCGGGATTCGTGATTGTAGCTAATGGAGAACGAGGGTGATAAGGCTAAATGTTTGTGGTAATTTTCAAGGTTTAACCCTTTCGGTCATGCAATTCAATTTTATTTCGCATTGAAGTGTGTAGTTTTCACCCCCTTTTTGGGGGTTGTAGTCACGTTTACTGTAATTTTGACATTGGATTCAGATTCAGCGTAAAAAAAAATTAGAAACATATATTTACTCTTCCATGTAAAAAAAAAATTGAATGGTGAGATTGAAAATAAAATGACGCCACTATAGTGACGTCTTTGACTGGAAGGGTTAAGTAGGATAACAAATAATTCATGTTGCTACATAGACAATTACTAAGTTATAGCATTGAATCTCATTATGCTATCAAATTTCTTGAAAATGATAAGAATTATTGTAGCTTGTAAGGATTGGAAATGAGAAAAGGGTATTATTTTTCATACTTATTATTCTGGTCCCTATTACTCTATCCTGCATTTAGTTCATCGCAAGTATCTTCCAATTATAGCTGCGACAAGCCAGTAGAAAATACCTTCAAATATGCTGATAGAAAGAAGGAAATATAAATATAAGCATATAGGCAAAACGAATGGAAATTTAAGATATCGACCAAAATCATAACGGACTAACGAAAAGAATTTATTTATTGTAAAATAGAAGAAATTGCAAAAAAACCGTACTTGAAAGTATACAATTGGTCGGATTCTAATAGATAACTACAATATCATTTTGTACGGTATTAAAAAATGCATATAAAAATAGATTTATGGCTTATTGTTACTTAAAGTCCAATAAAAGTCGATAATTGTTTTTTATACGTACACCTCTCTAACGTCCAAAAACTTCTCAAGTGACTTGATAACTCACAACTTTCTTTCTATGAGAAATGTCGCGAATGAAGGAAAAGTCAGAGATCTGGAACAAGAAGAAGAAGAAGAAGAAGAAGAACGACGAAGAAAGAGAGCGCAAGGAGACGGAAGAGTGGGAGGCAAGAGAGAATTTCGCCTGCCGAAGAGAGAGACTGAGAGAGAGAGAGAGGGAGAGAGAGGGAGAGAGTATACGGATGGCTTAGAGATCGTTTTAGTTTTTCGGTGCCAGAAGCGCCAGCCGCTGCTAAATTGGATCGGGCCGCCGGATGTTCCGCGGACTCTTGCGCGCTCGCGCGCGATAGTGCAAACTTTGAAGTTGAGGTATTCATTTTCGACGGGCCCGACGGTTGCCCACGGGGGGAGGAGAAAAGTTGAAATCTTTCCGCGATTTTTCGCGAGACGCTAATTGAGCAGTTCGAGAAGTTCTTAGTATAATTAAGAGACGGCGAGAGGAAGCGGCGGAGGAAGAGTTTTCGCGGCCCACAAGAGTTTCTTGACATAAGGTAAGCATAAAAATGTCTTGAAGTCTTTCAGAGTAGGCCGGAATGGTTTTTATATTCTCTCGGTGCTTCGCTCGTTAGCTGAAGCACTGTAACAATTTGAGCTTTAATTGAAACATGTTTCACAGAATTAATTTCAATTTTAATATTAAAAATCAAGCATTTTTAAACATACTATTAGAAGCTTTATTTAGAACGCAAAAAAAATCTATAAAAGGCATTCAACAGATTTTATAGGTATATTTCATAATTACTTTTCGGAGAAATATTTTCAATTAACTTACTAAATTGAAAATTTATTTTTTACTGTTATTCCTTACAAACTGTAAATAGAAAACTGCTACCAATTCACTTATTATGGTCATTCCCCTGCGATCATCATTCAGTAGATATATTACAACTAATTTTTTAGAAACTTTAAAGCAATTGAGTACTTTTTGCTCAAATTATCGTGTTAGAATGAAAAACGATTTTTTTTTCATTATTTAATTTTTTTTCTCGCGATCTAATCTATATAATACGTTGAAAATGTTGTGGAATATTGTTCTTATCATTACACATTATGATGATTTTTCTTCTTATAAAGTTTCAATGTTAAGCTACTGTGATATCATTTTTTATTAAATACACATTTAGTTGTACGACAAAAGAACAAAGATAGCTAAATCAAAATTTTGAAATGAAAAAATATTTATGCTTTTTCTGTTATATTTTTACGAAATTAATTTCATGACCGCTATCATTGAATAAAACACAAAAAGTGGATTACCAAAACTAAAAAATGAACATCCAATAAAAATGTATCAACAAAATCAAAAATTAATTTTCGACCGGAATTGAGACAAAACAAAACAGAAATAGTGGCCTTATTTCATTAAAATCAGTTCAGTAGAGTTGAGACCTCTGCGTATTCATACACATTCATACAGATATTTCGAGAGTTATTTAAAAAAATGTATTTCGACTGCAAACGACTCAAAACACATTTCTATCATCTTTTTAACAAAACTTAAATTTTAATATTACAAAGCTATCAAGGAGGAAGTAAAATGGTTTAATTTCTTTTATTTTAATCTTTCTTTTTAATTTCGGAATAACTATAAAAAGGCTTCAATCGATTAAGATAATTTTCTTTCAGAAAAGAATCATATTAATAATTTTGCTTCCTCATAGAGGAAGCTTTGTAACGGTGAAAAAAATTTTCGAAAAAAAAAATGTTCAAAAAGATGTTTTAAGGCGATATATGTGTATATTAGTTGATTTTGATAATTTTTGTTTTCGTGGTTGTATGTGTGTGTGTGTGTGTGTGTGTGTGTGTATGTGTGTGTATATTTGAACTCTTCATATCTCCGAAACGAATCGACCGATTTTCGTCGGGTAAAGCTTATTCTCTTTACTTGATTTTTTCTTTTTACTTGATTTATCGACTTAAAATTTTAACCACTTATTAAATTTATAGAAGACTATATTTGGTTAAAATTTCAGGAGATTATCTTCATTTGTTTTTTAGAAAAAAATTATTTTAGAAAAAATTTGCGTTTTTATTGTCGCACGATAACAAGAGCAAAAATTACCCAATCGTCCTGAAATTTGGCACAGATGTAGCTTTTATATATCTTCAGATCAAGTTCGTTGCCCAAAAAAATCGGTCTATTACGAAAAAAGATATAACGCACAGTTTAAGCTGAATCCGAACCCATGATCCTCTCCTAGTTAGTCTAACCGTACAAGATAAAGTATTAAATTTTAAATATTAGAAGTAAAAATGAATTAAAGGGATCAATAAATTAAATTTGAGGAAGCTACGTGCCAATGAATTGGCAGCGGTTTTTTTCTTGATACTAATTGTAAGAAATGGAAAAAATTATTTTCGTTGGAACTTTTTAATTAATTTTTATGAAATAGATTGATTTTTCTACTATTCATTTATAAAGAAAACATATTTTGTTCCGGCATTCACATATTATACACTTATTCAAACAAATATTATTTCAACAAATTTCTGAAAATTAATCTGTAAGAGTAATACTGTATTGAAAATATTACTGACTTTGAATGAAACCCGAACGTAAATTTACATAAAGTTCGAAATTCATTTCATGGCATTTCGATATTCTATATTAAATAATTTTCTCTTATTAAAATTTATTAAAGGATTTCAAATTCTTATTCGCGTGCTTCTTAATTCCATCGAAAATCATTAACCGATGAAAATACATTTATTCAAAGCAATTCGGTATTTAATGCAATTAGTGACATATAATTGCACGTCCCCGGAGCTTAATCAATCAATATGTTCCGCAGGTCTCCTCGTCTCCCAGGCTCCCGGTCTACCTCTCACACACCGACCACGCAACGTCACTTTCAAGCCTTTGCATCTTCCTATAGATAATTAGCCCGACTGTGATACTCGCCTTGTTTTTGAGGACAGTATAGCCTGTTTATCACCGCAGGGAGTTGCAGTCTGTGGCGGCACTGTCTCGAGCACTCGGGGACGAATTTCACGATGCGACCGATACGGGCTGTCACCGCTGCGGCCGCTTCGATGGGATAATAATCCCCCCCCCCCCTCCCTAGGTCGCCCACGCCCGAGGATTCAGAGCGTCATACAATATATGCGCGTTTGTGTGTGCATGCAAGTGTATTCCATAGGAAAATTCGGGGCATGGTAAATTGCGGATGTGCGAAGACGGGCAGCGGCGGTATCGAGTGCTTCGTCGAGTTCAGTGAGCACTTTACTCCGATAAATGGTCTTGCTGGCGCATGCATGAGCTCGCGGATAAATCCTCTTTGCACGCATCAATTGGTATTGATGACAGGTGTCACCACTTTCTTCGGTGCGGATCAGGTCATTTGGTTACAGTTTGCCTTATTCGAGGAGTATTCTCTCAAAACTAGATAATTTTCGTTGTGAAGAAAAATGATTTCCACATTGATTTGTACTAGAATTCCTTAAAAATCTTCATCGTTTTGCTTTATCAAAGATCAAAATTATTACTTTATTTTAATTACAGACCATTATCAATTTGGATATTGAATATTTTCATTTATTGCAGGGTGCGGCAGCTCCTGATAGAGAAATTCTTATTTGGTTAAAATAATTTTGCTCTCGACTTGTAAAGTATTTTGCCTAAATGCTGATGAATGTGTTAGAAGTAAAGTATTTAAATCTATGTGCAAACCGTATTAGCAAAGTGAAGCTTTCAATGTTACGTTTTATCTATTAGGAAAAACTATACAATGAGAAAAGAAACACTATATGTATTTCAAAATTTTGTAAAATCTGGCTCTATATCAAACTCATGATCATAAATATTATTTTATATTTTTAACATATTATCCAAAACAATATTTTACATCTGAATGATAAAGAGGTTATACTCCACCTCGGTTCAAAATTGAAAATAAGTTATGTTTT
The DNA here is from genome assembly GCA_036365515.1 of Torymus aiolomorphi. NCBI lineage: Eukaryota > Metazoa > Arthropoda > Insecta > Hymenoptera > Torymidae > Torymus > Torymus aiolomorphi. The sequence continues at coordinate 195,504,009 of CM070875.1, read as the reverse complement.
AAAAATTTTAAGAATTTTCGTCAAAAAAAATCAGAGTGGAATCTTTAGATTGTCACAAATATATTTTTGACTGTGAAGCTACCGATCATAGTGAAGAATGATTATTTTATAGTTAACATTATTTTATTTGATTAAAAAAAACAGGGACGAATGAAGTGTTGGCTTTACGCTTGTAAAAACCTAAATTTCCAGACTGCTCACAAAGTACTGGTTCAATAATTCAATCATACATTTAATTATAGATTCCAATATTTAATGAAAATGATCACCGAATCAATCAATAACTGGAACGAAATGTACGTGAATCAACAGTTTATTAGATTTGATACTGGAGAAATTAATTAGGAATCTACATATAATGATATAATTCATTTTAATTAACTAATATTGTTTATGACTATAATAAATATCTAATATATGCTATAAAGCTTAATTTAATAATGAGTAGAAAGGATTTTTATGAATTTAAAATAACACTTCTTATTAAATTTTAATCTATGAAAATCGCAATATTGATTTAATTACCAAAGTACTTCCAATCCAAACCGAATCTATTCATTTTACAGGGCTCATTGCAAATAAATGTTATTTGAATTTTTTTCCGCAATTTTTTAATTAAATATCGTTTTACTCCCTGTATCCTACCATTTGCATAATTGATTGAATGTTATATATTTATGGGAATATAGAAATTCGACTTGCAGTATACCAGATTTAGCCACTATACAAATTAATTTCACGAGAAGAGGTAAACAATCTGATTCTACAATTTTTTCAATTATTAAAAATTTTTTATTATAAATCATATGATTTGAAAAAAAAATAAAAAAAAAATGAATAATTCGATATAATGTTTGATGATCAGAGCTGAAACATTATCATCGTATTGCATGCATGATATGTTTGCTTATTGTTAAAAATAAATAACTATATTATAAATATAATTATAGCTACTTTTTATGATATGTTTTCTATGGATGAAAGAGGAATTGCCAGACGGGGAGGAATCAAGTATAATGTCAAAGTGCATTGAAATGTTAGCTGTAATTGGATCTTTCTTGTTGATAATGGTAACTATGCCATTCTCACTCTGCGTTATATTCAAAGTTGTTCAGGAATACGAGAGAGCTGTTGTCTTCCGAATGGGAAGGCTGAAAGGTCGACCACAGGGACCAGGTAATTATGACCCATAATACTAATTAGAAAGTATTAGTATACAAATTAAAAGAATCTTTATGAAATAAAAACCTAAAAATTGTATTATTTATGCAGAGAAAAATTTCATCGATTTTCATAACAATTATTGTTGGACCAGTCTAATCTTCGTCGATTATTATAACTACAACAAAAACAAACATTTAGATTATTATAAGGTTTAATTCACTTGAATGGTTATAGTTAACAGTACAAAGCAATAATCCAATAACAAAAACTGTACGCATTCATTCTGAAAAAAATATTTTTCCCTCTACAATATCTGCCTGAGAATCGTTTCTCGGTAGAAGCCAAAACTCTCTGGGGCGCTCGCCGTAAATCCACAATCCCAGTCGTGTATCAACATTTATTTAAGAGGCGTGTGCGCCGTGGCCGCAACAGCAACGGCGAATCGAATGAAAGAAGCGCTGTGCAATTTGTATGTCTATGTGCAGGAACCTTCTTCGTGATACCGTGCATCGACAATTGCGTGCGCGTTGATTTACGGACGGTCTCATTCGACGTGCCGCCGCAGGAGGTCCTCACCAAGGATTCCGTGACAGTCAGCGTCGACGCGGTCGTCTATTATCGCATCAAGGAGCCCCTCAATGCTGTCGTCAAGATAGCAAATTACAGGTATAATCGGACAATCAACCTCCATCTATTTAGCTATATTATAATGCATGGGATCTTGGTTAGATGGAAAAGATAGGTTTAACGGTTGTTTACGTCTGAAAATGTATATTTAGGAGAATTGTATGTTTTTCTCATCTTTGCTTTTAATTTATTCTTCATTTTATAGAGGTATGCAAAGTAATCAGTACATATGAAACAGTAATACTTGGAAATGAAAATTCCTAGATTTAAATAGAGTAAACTTAGTGTTAATTAATAAATGCGTAAAGTATTAAAGAAATTATTTTCATTTATTTTTAAACGGTATCTTTCATTTTTGTTTATAGACCTAACTAATATTTTTCTTTATATAATTAAACTGAAGTTCTTTTATTAACTTTGATGTGTTTTCTATGGAAATTGTATGATATGAGTTCTTACAAAGTTAAATAAAGCCTTCAGAGCAAAAAGTGAATTTATTAATTTTTTCAGGAGAAAATTAAATCAATAAAAGGGCAAAAAGAAAACAAAGATTTCTGAGAATCCTGAACAAAATTAATAAACTCATATTTTCTCGGAATAATTTTGCATTAATTTTTTTGTTCTAAGAGCTTCAAAAAAGAAGAGACTTCATTACTTTAAATATCATAGTTCTAGAAATTGAAAGGTCCTATTGTTGGACTAAGGGCTTAGCTCATAAAACTGTAGGTTCCTGTTTAAATTCCAAACTTTTTAGTACGATTACTGCTGCAAAAGTTCTTTAATCTTCATAAATTTTCATTTTCATCGAAAAATCAAAATAATTCACGTTATTAAAAAGCTAGAAAATTTCTTGCCTCTTTATTTATACAGTGAGCGCATCCCGACGTGAGATTGACAGTCAAACCAAAGAGAAAAATGTACAGCGACTGTACTTTTATTTTCGTTTTGTCTACGCCAGCTTAATTTCGACCTACACTTTCGCGTGAGTGCCGAGAAAACAATACATATTCAATGAAGCGAAAGTAGATCGTAGCGAAAGAACTACCGAGTTTTTTGTCTCTCTTCGTAGTTGCGCGTGTGATTTGGTCAATTCTTATTATTTTATAGTCACTCAACTCGACTATTGGCAGCTAGCACCCTGCGAACGGTTTTAGGCACGAGGAGTCTTGCCGAAATCCTTGCAGAAAGGGAAACAATATCGCATACAATGCAGACCTCTTTGGATGAGGCCACGGATCCATGGGGCGTCAAAGTGGAACGCGTTGAGATGTAATTATGCCAGTATGAGAATTAATATTTGGTCAATGAATATTAATGTAATTATTTTCTAAATAAATCCTTGACTTATTATTGATTTTCATAGATACGAAATTGAATTGCATTTTTTCAATAAACTAGCTTTGATTTTGTGTGCACAAAAGTTTGCATTACAGATTATATAACTGATATGAAATTTAATTTTTGTGATGAATGTAAATACGGAAGAACAAATGCTTTTATTTAATATTATTTTACTGGTATGAAATGGTCTTATATAGTACGTCGAAAATTAATTCTTTCGTTGTCGAGAAAAACACACACACACACACACACACACACACACACACACACACACACACACACATATACTCTTAAATCTTGAAGTAGTTGTTTTGTATACATAAATAGGAACTAAAATGAAAAATGTTATTTATGTTTTTCTTGAAAAACATCAAATAATGTCTGATTAAATTTGTTCTTTCTACTTACAAGTTTTATGATTTACTTGGAATTGTAATTTGAAAATTATTCTTTATTGAAAACAAATTTTATTTTTAAATATATATTAGGAACGTACATTATTTCACAAATGATTGTTTCTAAAGAAACCGTCTAAATAATTAATAAGGTTATAGTAAAAATCAAGAAGATACAATAAAAGTTAAAAAAACGTTTTCCTATCATCGTGTGCAAAGTTCGAGTTTGCACACGCATTTGCGTGCGCAAACTACCACTTTTCCACACGCTGAGACGTGCGTGCGGGAATGATTCATTTCCACACGCCCAGCTACTTCTCTACACGTACGTCTCAGCGTGTGGAAGAATGGTGGTTTGCGCGCGCAGATACGTGTGCAGACTCGAACATTGCACAACTCGATAGGAAAAATAGTATACGATACTCGAGCGGGAATCACCTACTGTGCGCACTCGTATCGTAATGTACTATTTTTCAATTCATGCATGAAAAAGGACCTTTTCCTACCTAAAAGGCGAATGGAAAATCAAGTATTTCGAGCGCCTAGTGAGCAGCAGGGGGGAAAGCTCTTTTCCTCCTCTCTCCCACTGCTTTATTTTTCCTCCTATTATTCACAAATAAACATAAAAACGCCTTATTAAGTTTCATAAGGTGTTTAAATAATAAGTTTAATCAGTAAATAATCAATTTCTCAATGTTTTTCCAAAGGTTTAGTAAATTCTTACAAGAAGATTTTGTTTTTAAAGTACATGATAAAATATAAGTATTAACATAGCATAATTCATGTTTGATGTTCATATTGATATTCTCATTAAAAAAATTATGATGTGTAACAAGGGAGGAATTAACTTTTTCAGACTCGGATGATGATACTTACTGATCACTCGTGTTTTAATCATGCTCAATCATCGTCCTCGCTATAGAAAAAGTCAACTTTCCTCCCTAGTTGCACAATGAACTATTTTTTGTCACTCATATAGTATGATACGATTTATACGAACGTGAACCACAATTTACTAACTGTCTACGCGATTTTTTGAGAGAATATTGAATTAACACTTGATACACCATTTGCAGCAAAGATGTGCGATTACCGGTGCAGCTGCAGCGAGCGATGGCCGCCGAGGCGGAGGCTGCGCGGGAGGCGCGGGCGAAAGTGATCGCAGCCGAGGGGGAAATGCGCGCGTCGCGTGCACTGAAGGAGGCTAGTGACGTTATTTCCATGAGCCCAGCAGCCTTACAGGTACTTAGGCCATGATGCTCGGATTGTTAACCTTCAGGCAGTCCCCTGGGAGATGGAAGAGAGCAAAAGAATTTCTACCGTCGAGTATGGGGACGAGCCGTGTCAAGTATCTTGCGTGGAAAAGTAGAAGAAGTTGTAAAACTATTTCGTTCGTATTGTAATCTAGCTTTAATATTCATAAAATAGAGATGACTTGCGATTAAATATTTTAATGAAAAACTCGTCTACATTACCACGCAAATATGTATTAATAACATAGTTCCACAAAAAGAAAAAAGTTGTATGCGCCAGAGATTAGCCCAACATACTTGTATCCGTGTATTTAAGCCACCCAAACATTAGGATTAAGATTATGATTAAGAACACAGGATTAAGATTTTTGAGATATCTTAAAAACGAAGTAAGAAAAATTTTTTTATTCATTTTCTCTACAAAATAATGTAGCACTGCTTGTGTCCTTCAAGATCAACTTTTCATCATACTTCTACAATTTGGCTTCCTCCTAGAGGAAGCTTTGTGATAGTAAAAATAAAGTTTTGGAGAAAATGTGTTTAGCATATTTGAAATCGAAATACATTATTTTTAGAAAATGTCCGTATGGATGTGTGTGTGTGCGTGCGTCCGTTCGTGCATGCGTGCGTGCGTTCATGTGTGTGTGTGGGTGTGTGTGTATGTGTATGTGTGTGTGTATGTGTGTGTGTTTGTGTGTGTGTGTGTGTGTGTGTGTGTGTGTGTGTGTGTGTGTGTTTGTGTGTGTGTGTGTGTGTGTACGCGGATATCTCATGATCTTCTCGACCGATTTTAACCAGAGAGGTATCATTTTTTTGCATTTTGCTTTTACAGTTGGGGTCAATAGTCTATTTTTGCAAATTTCGATTTTCTTTTTTTTTATAGCCATTTTTCAATTTTGAAAATTTTTATTTTCGTATTTTTAAATATTTAGAACTAATATTCTTAATATATTATGAATGCACTTTATGCAGGATAAAATTCTCTACATTTAAAAAAAAAGTCGATAGCTATATTCTGTCATAAGTTATTGATGAAAACGTCAATTTTTGAAAATAGGTTATATTTAGAATTTGAAAAAAGATATTGACATGAATAGTTTTTTTTTTTTTGTTAAAAAGAATATTGAGTACTATAATTTTCTAAATTTTCATGTTTTTTTATTCATTATTTTTTTAGAAAAAAAATTATTAAAAAAAGTGATTTTTTTCGTCGTTGTATAACTAGAGTAAAATTTACTTAATCGCTTTGAAATTCCGTGTAGGAGTAGAATTTGTATACGAATCGAGTCCTTTCTTTGGGCAAAAGGATTGGTCCATAAATTTCAGAGATATTTGAGGTTAAAATTTTTTTAACTTTTTTTTTTATCGTAATTTCTCGAGAACAGATCGATGGATTATCCTGAAATTTGTAGACGAATCTGCATTTGAAATAGGCAATATGTGGGAAAAATTTGATCATAAATGATCGATTATTTTCAAAGATATTTAAGATTGAAAATTTTCAAAATTTTTTGAACAGTTTTTTGAAATTGCAATTTATTGAGAACGCTTTGTTTTTATATATAATTTAAATATTTTAATTATTTTTTACATGTGGATTATTTTATTTTAATTATATATTGGGCAAATTTTAGAAGTAAAAAGTTTGATTATTATGCATTAATTATCTATTTCTTTTAAAAATATAACATAAATTTCTGTAACATTATTTATCCATTTAAAATCGTTGATTATTGTACCATTTATTTGAATATATTTATCATTCTTCATTAATATATTAGTATAATGTACGTCATTAATTGTATTACCATGATGGAGAATTTCAATATTATAATTTATTATTTTTTTTAATTCATATGAATCATTTATTATAAATAAGGACAATTGTAGAATTAAAATTGTATTATTTTTTGGTTGTATTATGTTTTGTTGCTGCAAAATACATTTACAAATATTGCATTTTCCTTCTATGTCTGTAAATTTATTAAAATTATAGTTAATTATTTGTTGTAAGTTATAATTTTTATTTTGATTTTTAAGTGTAGGTAAATCTAATATAATCACATTATTATTATTTGATTGTTCATTGAATAATTGCAAGTTTTACATTTTGTTTGCACGATCAGTTTGTGTTCTATTGCATATTCTAATACAGGATATTTTAAACATATATCCATTATAAATTCAGGTACATCTTGTTGACGTTTTTCAGCATATTTTTCGTCTATAAATTTTCTAAAATTAAATATATCTATTTTATTTTTATTTGTATATTGTTCCATTATAGTTTTTAAGCAATCTCCTGTTACATTATTATTAATATTATTTCTTAAAGTTGAACAATGTAAAAGTGATTGAATTGTTGCATTAGCGTAACATGAAACTTTATCTGTATTCGGTAATCCTTTAATTAAAAAAAAAAATTATTATCTACCTGATTTTTTTTATTATTAAACGTAAAGTCAATACTTTCGTTTTGTGTATTATAAGAAGTTGTATCTTTTGAATTTTTATATGTATTAGGTATATCTATAAGTTTACAAAAATAATTATCTTTTTGATTTTTGTTTTTATTCAATGCAAAGTTAATACTTTTATTATTTTGTATATTACAAATATCGCATCTTTTAATTTTATTTCTTTTTTTGAATTGTTATTATGAATACTATTACTTTGTTTAATTTTATTAGATTCATCATGACTAATTCTTATATAAATGGGTTTATGATCTGAAAAAAATGTTTCATATACTCCACATTCATATTTTTGTATGTTATTGTTTATAAATACAATTATTCATACATAAATTTAATTCAAATTATGTCATAAATAGGTGCATTAATTTTCAAATTTGGCTTTAAAAATTAATTAATTGAATCAATAAATTAATTTTGAGGAAGCCACGTGCCAATGAATTGGCAGCTGTTTTTTTTTTCTTTTTAAGGGGGCGAAAATACACAGGAACATGATTGTCTAGTCTCGGGCGTATACTACTTTTTTCTTTCTCTAGGCCTATGTATTTGAGTCATGATGTAATACAAAAAATTCAGATTTTAATGTATTGTATAAAAATTGAATGCTTTCTCTATTATTTTTCAGCTCAGATATTTACAGACTCTTAACAACATATCGGCCGAGAAAAATTCTACTATCATATTTCCGCTGCCTCTGGAGTTGTGCACGCCTTTCATCAACACGAGAAGGGCACCTATCAGTGAACCTCCAGTTACTACCCGAATGAATAATCGAATGATGTAATGTTGCTATTAACCATTGATGTTTCTATTTATTTCAAAACATTATTTCTGATATGTTATATACAGAAGTTAGAATATTTTTGACTTTCATAATTAAAATTTTTGTATTTCATTTTATATTCTATAATGAGCATATACCTGTGTAACAGAAACTATTTATTAGGTGAATCAAATTATAGTCTATTCAAAAACAATGATTGCATTTTACTTGAGTGTGTCTAGGAGAGCGTACGCGAAAAACAATTAGCGTACGTGAAATCCCCACTATGTGACGCAAAACTTGAAGGAAAATTGTTTGGGTAACTCTCAGTTGGTATACGCGAATGGTGAATTTCGTGTACTCTATAAATTGTGAATTTTGCGTATGCTACAAATGATATCCAGCTCGCAAGCTTCATTACGTATTCTATAAAATTTTACGTACGCAAAAGGGGGGAGGGAGACTGCATCAAAGGGTGGAGGTTTAACGTACGCCATTTTTTCACGTACCCTATGGCATAACTCTTTTAATTTTTGAAATAGCTTAATTAAGGAATTATTTAAACCAACACACGTTGTTGAGGAAAGAGATTTATTCAAGACAGGATTACTTACGAGATTATTTACGTAGTCTGTAGTTACATCAACTGAAATCGTTATTGAATCGTTAGTGAATTGTCAATCTATATTAATTTTGTCAACTGCATATCGACGGCTGAACGGAACAAGGTCGTATCTCACTGCGGGGATGAAGAACGTCGTATCTCACCGCGCGGATGAAGAACGTCGTATCTCACCGCGCGGACGAAGAACGTCGTATCTCGGCGCTCTTGCGGCCAGTACACGGCCAGTATGCGGCGAGATACGACGTTTTTCGGCTGCGCGACGAAATACTATGTTCTTCATCCACGTGGTGAGATACCAGGTTCTTCGTCCGCGCGGCGAGATACGACCTTGTTCCGCTCAGCCGTCGATATGTAAATAATGTCATTATAATTATGCTCCAAAGTATGTTTTATAAATAAGATATAATATCTACATAATATATGTGCTTTGGTTTATTTATCTACAGCCTATTTAGCCCAGTAAGTGTCCTATACCTTTTCCCATACTCGCTTTCGATCCATACTTTTTATAAGGTATGGTGACAGTAATCATTGATGAGATGGACATTTCTAAAGCGTTTAAAATGATAGGTTTTGTATTCAGAAATAATAAATCATTTAGGAATGCGTCGATATTAATTACACATTATAGAAATTTAATTCTCTCTCAGTTATTATATGGTTCCTTGATTTGGTCTTTCTATCATGAGAATATTTTATGTAGACTGAAATCGGACCGGCATAAGTTCCTGAGGCACTAATCCTATAAATTCTGTGTGCCAATGGATAGATTTTATTACAACTATATTCTAATATCTCGGCAGGTAGGTTTATATACGATTAAATAAATTCATAATTACAACGAGACTATCTTTATGTACACATTCCTAACTTCTATACACAAATACTCTACCTTAGCTAATATGTTCACTTTGAGAGTTAAACTATACTCAGTTAGATATTTTAGAGAGTTGAAAGAAGAAAATTGTAGAGGGGTATTTACTTTTAATTGTCCTACAAACTGCGTAGAACTTGAAATTCATAAAGTATTAATCTTTTGGAAATTACATTTATGTTACACTTCGAAAACTTTGTTAAGCCGTTGATTTTAGAATTTTATTAGTATGACTGTAATGTATTATGTTTGTAGGAGAGGGCGGGGCATAACGTGTCAGGTAGTTAAGATTGGCACCCTCATATTTTTAATATTAATGAATGCAAAAAATGTAATTTTTACGTAAACCTAATTAGATATGCTTTTAGAATTTTCCTCTATACTGTTGAGATTATAGATAATGTTTAGTATTTAATTTAATAAGATTGAAAATCGGTGTTTAGAAACAAGGTTGACTTCATTTTTAAGTCGCTTGGAGCAACGAGAAAATGATTTTTTTTCTAAATGAGACCAAACCTATTTGATAGTTTCAACTTTTATCTTTCAAGTCCTGTTTTTGTTATTTTCAGAAAATCTTTATAAATAATATAATTAAAAAATGAAAATGGTATTAAAATGGGGCATGACGTGACACCCTGGCGGGGCACGCGTGGCACACTCGGGCGTATCAGTGCGCCGCGGCGGCCGCCGAACGAAGTGATGTAACCTACAAACTAAAAACGGAGCAAGATGTTAACAACTACACAGTGCAATAATTTAGTTTTAACTAGTTTTTAGTTTCAATTATTGCATTAATAAGTAAATAACGATTATTTCGACTGCGTATTAAGTTATATTTAGAGTAAAAAAAACAATGGTAAGAAAGTATAAAAAAAAGGCATGTTCTTGTTTGTACACATAAGGATTGTGCACATATTTATTGTGCACAGATAGCATTGGTACAGATCTATATATATAGATATATACCAATGTTAAAGTGTGCACAATCAGTATGTGCATAAACAAGAACACGTCAAAAAAAAACCGTAAACGTAAGAAGTCTACTCCTGCTAATCTACCAAGCAAACTACGGAAGCCACTCTTGAAGACTTAAACACAAATCAGCTTGATTTATCCATTGTTAATAATAATTCAGCTTCCGTAAATAATGAAAATTACTTTAGAGAAGTTAATACCTGAAGAATCAATTGTAGATACTCAAACTGCCTTTTTCAATGGTCAGGTAGTTCAAATATGCTACATAGATGAAAATGATGCGAAATCTTTAAATTTAAATTTAAACTTATTGTAATAATAATGATAATTTGTTAATCAAACTAAAGTATTATGTTGTGATCATATTTTATAAGAAGGAATTTATAATATAAAATCATTTATTAAAATGTAATAATTTATTTTAAAATAAAAATTGTTATATTCCTTAATAAAAATAAAATTTTTAATTTTCAATAGACTGATTAATTATTTGATTTTTGAAAATTTTATTATGGCATAATTATTAAAGAATTAATTATTGGAAAAAAGAATTGAAAAATACCTATAGTAAAATATTAAATTTGATCGTGCCATGCGTGCCCAGTCGGGTGCCACAATCCACCCGCCGGTGGGGCACGTAGAGCATTTTTTTCAGAATTTCTTTTCTGTATTTTATCAATAATTAAAAGAAAATGAAGAAAAAGTTAATAGTTTATTTTATTTTATTTTTTTCTGATCTAATTATTCCGTTTTTGTACATTTTGAAATAATACACGATTTAGTTGTTATTTTTAATCAAAGTTAGGGTGTCACACGTGCCCCGCCCTCCCCTATGCAACGGTCGTTCATTTTAATAATAACGACATACAGGAGTGAGTAAGGATGTGGAAGTGGAAACGAGTAAATATATGTACGTATTAAAATAAATAAAAAAAGAAAATTTTACTATGTTAAAGAACATAATTGTCATTAAAAAATTAAATTTAACTATTCTAACTATATACACTGAAAAAAATTTTAGACTGTAGAAAGCATAGTTTCAATTTGCTGTAATAGCACTATTTATACTGATCATTCACCCTTACAGACGGCTGAAGCAGTCTATTTATTTGTATAATGTAACGGCACTATTGGTCAGATGCGCAAAATGTATTTGTACAGCTCTGACAACGGTCATATAACATATATAACCTCAAAAAGTCACAAAATCCGCCAATCAACCGCGTGTTCGCAATCCGATTTTGCGTATTTCACCTGTAATCCAGTGTATTTATCAATCGAGATTATTTTAATGAAAAATATATACGTATGTCGAATCATAACCTATTTAATGCTTCGACAAAAGAACTCTATACATTAGTGCTTTCAGTGTATCTTGTACGGCTCTCACAGCTGTACCGATAAAATTACTATACCTACAAAATTCAGCGATAAGAAAATCAGCCAAAAAGTATCGTTGTCAGAGCCGTACTTTCAGTTCTCACAACGTAAAATTTTTTTCAGTGTAAGGAATCTGGCATACACAGAAGTTAAAGTAGTGAAAAAGCACTTCGAGCCCAGTTGAAGTAGAGAAAAAGCAAAGAAATTGTAAGCTAACTTATAAATCAGTAATAAATGAAGAAATAAATAAATAAGTCAATAAACATCCTATAATCAAGTTAGAGATTAAATTAATAACATATAATTGAGCATTCAATAAAAGCATATTCATTCGCGAAATTGTTTTTTTGTAAATCAAAATACTTCGTGGTATAAATTTCTTGTCTTCAATTCCATTAAAATGAAATATAATTCAATGTGTTCCTCTATTTAAAATGATTTATAAACTTTTCTTAAGTATGTTCTTTAAATGGGCCAGATAAATACAAATATTTAAAGGATTATTTCCTTTAAAAATATTATTTCAGGATGCAAATCTCCATTTATTCCTTCTCCCATAAAAGCATCGGTGGGAGCACGAATTATTCCTTCTCTTAAGAGACAGCTGACGATCATTTTACCGAGTGTTATTTTACTTTGTAAGAGTAGATAATGTTTCTCGGAAAAAGAAGAAAAAAAATATTCTATGCTGCGTGAGTGCAATTTTCAACGACTAATTCGCGCTTTTTCGTTACGCTTTGTGTGATCGTATATTATGTTCGTAGAACGCTGAAATTTTAACGAGCATGCCGTCCGAAAGAGGCGTACGCGCGCTAACATGTATTATGAGATACCGTTGAATGTATGTCTTTGTTCCCACGTGCTCGTCTCCAATGACTTTTTCGCAAGACAATCCCGTTTTTTTCGTGCTATTCTGTCGCTAGCTACACTCTACCCCCTCATCGTCATTAAAGTACCTGAGTCGTGCTCCTGGAAATATGACGTTACATCAAAGGGCCACGTAGACGATGCTACTCACAATAAAAATCACTCGCGCAATTGTTCTTTTGCAATGCCGTTTACGTCTTCGTTTTCTGCAGTTTCGCTTGCGAAGAAAGACGGATATTAGGGTATGAAAAGAATGTTGCTCTTTAATAAAATTTGATATGAAACGGAATTCTGAATTATATGTGGTTATTGTCGAAAGAAATATATATTAAAATAGAAAATTATTGATTTTTTAATTGAACTAAGAGGCAGCATCAGAAAACAAAATAATCCATTTTTATTTTGACTGTTATTTGTTATTAATCATTTTTTCATTTTTTCGCAGTATGTGTTTTTATCTTCCTACTGAATTCTTTACGATAATGGAAGTAAAATAAAATGAAATCAATTGAAAATGACTTTAAATCAATTGATAAACCTCATAAGGGGAATATAATAATGCCTTGATACTATATTGAATAAATTAATCTGAGTTTTATTTATTTTTATTTACCGCTACAATGACAATGATTCCATAGTTTTAATTCCCTAATATTTTGCGACAGCACTCAACGAAATTGAGAATGAGCTCAGAGGGGTGGTCATATTGAAGTAATTAGCGACAACAAATATATTAAAAATCATTTTTTAAAAAAAGCAAAATGATTTCAAGGTCATTTCAATAAAGTTTGATAAACAAAATGATCTCAAATAAATATATAGTTGTATTCATTTACGATGTTTGTTATCTTTGATCGTTAACGCATAATTATGGTTAGATCAATATTATCCATAAAACATATTTCATTTATTTTGCTTTCTCATCGAGAAAACTGTAAAAAAATTTTCGAGATAAAAATTGTTCAAAAATAGATGTTGCGGCGTTTTACACTAAAATCCGTCGATTTTGGAAATTTTTTTTTCGTGTTTGTGTATGTGCGTGTGTGTGAGATGCTATCTCAAGAATGCTTCAACCGATTTTCGATGGAGATTTTTGAGTCCATAACTTATTTGACTTATTGATTTTCTTTTGTTTTACAGACAAAAGAACATTTTAAACTTATCGTTTTCTCTTGGATACAACTAATATTTTTTAATTTAATGAGAGGACATTGTCCATGGCAACATGGAAACAATCCTTGTGAGCGCAACCAACGCAACTTATGTAAACGCGTAGAGAATGAAAAAACATGAATTTAAATATAAATTTCAGGCATTTTATATGAAAGAATGGTTGCGAAACCACGTTGAAATTATAGTGTCTGGCTAGTCCTAGAACTTATCTACCAGTTAAAAATATTGTTGCAAAAATACAATAAAGCATCTAGCTCCCTCAAAGAAGGAAGTGGAAAAGATCGATTTTAACTTGGTGAGTAACCATTCTTAACTTGAGGCCCATGACATTGTGCAAAGTGATACCAATCGACGATATTTGCAGAGAGTTGAAGGCTGTAGCGTAATTAATTATAAATAAATAATTACATTCTTTATCATTTAGAGCCGAAAACATTGACTTTGAGAGTAACCGTGCTCAATTAGGATCCTAAGAAATTGTGCAAGATGGTGCAAATCAACGATTTTCCAGGAGGTTGAAGCCTCAAGTATCATAATTAGTAACAAATGAATAATTACAATCAGGGGCGCCTTCATTAAACATAGCGCAAATCACTCAACTTGACTAAGAGAGTAACTATACTCAATTTGGACCCTGGGAATTTGTGCAAAGGGGAGAGGGGATAAATAAATAATTATAATCGGGTTCCTTCAGTAAACGTAGTGGAAAACATTTAACTTTCTTCAGAGAGTAACTATATGCCCAATTTGGATTTTGTGGAATTGTGCATAGGAGTGCAAATCAACAACAGATATTTTTAATGTCATTGATTTTTCCTCTTTTACACAATTTCTCTGAGTGAATTTTAGGTTTCCCTATATGGTTACTGAATGAGCCCCGATTGTTATTATCAATTAATAACTAATTACTCTACTTGAGCCTTTAACACCCTAAAAAAGTCGTTGATTCACCTTCATTCACCTCTCTGAGTGGAGGTCAATGTTTTTCACTCTGGCTGATGAAGAAGCCGGAATGTGATTATTTCTTTATTACTATAGTTATATTATAATATAATTATAATTACGCTACTTGAACCTTCAACCCCTTGGAAAAGTCGATTTTCACCCCTTTACAAAATTTTCCAGGGCATCAACTGAGAATTGTTACTCTGTGATTCAAGTTGAATGTTTTTCGCTTTGTTTGCTGAAAGAGCCCAGATTGTAATTATATACATTGATAACTAATTATGCTACTTGAGTTTTTAACCCCATGGAAAAGTCGTTCATTTACACAACTTTGCACAAATTCTTACGGTCCAAATTGAGCATAATTACTCTTTTAGTCCAATGATTATAGTACATTTCGACACGGGCGGAGAAGTCGATTATTTAGCTGGTGTAACTTTTTGCACGAGCGAAGCGAGTGCGAAAAAGTCACACCACCTAAATAATCGACTTACGCACTAGTTTCGAACGGTATTTTATACCACGAGCGCCGAAAAATCATACCAAAGTTGTGATTTTGAGGTTAGAGTGGTATAAAATAATGTATAGCACTGTGTGACCTAAGTCTGCACTTAGGTCACGTCTATCCGTGACTTAACTAGTCGATTATTGCCCCGTGTTTATCGCACTCGCTACGCTCGTGCGCTAACCTCACGGTGCAAAAATGGACTGCTTCAGGCACGAATAAGCGTGACAGCGGACTTAGGTAAACGTGCTATAAAATATCGTACAACACTAGTGCCTTCAGTGGCCCACTGCTCGACGTGAATTATCACCCTCACTGCGCTCGGGCGCTAATTTCACGTCGTGCAATAATGCGCGCCACTTCAGGCACTAGTATCGTAATATACTATAAAACGATTATGATAATCCTTAAAAACTTACTGGCAAAAGTATCAGAATTAAACAATATTTTTTAATAATATCTTTAATGATATAAAGTCTAACTAAAAGTTTCTTTTCTCTACTATGATAATCATTTTATTTCTTTGTAACGTTAATATTTGTGGATTTAGATATATTTGATATTGGGTAGCTCATATGTCGAGAAAAACGTCATATTTCAACGAGTCGCAGGAACGAGTTTTTATTTTTAGGTACTAGAAACCGGTCCTCAAACTCGTGAAAAACGTGCATATGTGTAAAATGAGAATCATAATTTTAAGTAAACCAAAACGTAAATTTACTTGATTCTCTCACGCGTTAAAACTAAACCCCTCTTCCCTCATTTTCCGTGAAAAAACTAATTACTTGAAACACAAACTCGAGGCTCTAGAAAAATTAATTATCTTGACGAAAAAACAATGGAGAAAAGCAGATATTCTCTTTTTCCGCTGCAGCTGCTCGTCTCTCAATCTTCACAAAGCCACCGGCTTTCGGTCTCTGACAACAAACGCGGCTGCATCGCGCCCTGTCCTCACTCGTTGTATGCTCACCACGAATCGACAAAGCGCCGTGCGCGCAAGAATTCTCTCCGAAACAAGACGACAGTGCTGCACGCATTGCAGGAGGGAGCCGAGATAAATAAGACCGATTGTTTATAAAGGAGAAAGAGTTTACAGGGGCAGAGTAATTAATTCTTGGCCGTGAAAAGAAGGCTAGTGCGAAAAAAAGAGCGAGCGCGAGACAATGCGAAAGCTAAATCCAAGCGCGCATTGTTTCGATCCCGTGCATTGTTAAGAGATGCGCGCGCGCCAGGGGAGATTTCCCTTTGACCTTTTTCCAGTTGAGACGCGCGCGCTCAGGGAGGTCGAAATACGAAAGAGGAAAAAAGAACAAACGACGAAGGCGGAGACGAGATCAGCATGAGGTGAATGGGTCGGTGCGGTGGATCGAGCGAAACGGATCTGTGTTGCTTGGTTGAACGTATCTATTCTGAATTATTTCCCATTGTTTCAAAAAGACTTTTCTTGAGGAAAATCCAACTATAATTATTCAGTGTTCCACTTCTTTTAGAATAATGTATGGTCTAATAGCCTTTCAAGTATGTACCACACAAAAGCGAATAGAAAAATTGATGTCAAACCTGTAAAACGAATGTAAACGTGGAATCCATACTTTATACCCACACACATACGCGCGCACGAACCAAAAATTTATTTGAACACAAATAAAAAATTATATAAAATATGATCAATTTTTACCATAAAATGCCTGAGAAAATATTGACTTCTCTACTTGTTCAATTGAATTTCCATTTATAACATTTGTTTTAATAATCCTTTATGTCCATTATCTAGTAGATTAAAAACATTATAAACATAAAAGTATCCTGGTTTTCTTTATTGATTGGGGTTCTCAAGATGATTGCAATCTACGTATAAACAAAACAAAGAAAAACAATTCTAATTCACTCGAGATCTTTTACTATGATACATTTTTTTCTTTTTCTGATAATATAAACTTATTATTTTACAAAGCAAAAAATATACACTAAATTCTCCCATATAAGTATACTTATCTTAAGTATGACAAACTTCAGGATTAAATCTTTTGAACATGCGCGATAGAGTGTACTAAAGTAACTGCAAAGACGATTACTGTACCTTTATTTGTAAATAAGAATTGTATTTCCATCTTTTCATTGAAACAACGTTCAAATATTAACTAATGAAGAACGAAAACAAAACAAAAAGTAAAGAAACCAAATGCTGATAAACTTGGTAGCAGTATACAAGATTAAAAAAGAAACTGTTTTCTCGTTTGACACTTTCCCTCCCTTCTCTCCCTAGCGCTCTCTCTCTCTCTCTCTCTCTCTCTCTCTCTCTCTCTCTCTCTCTCTCTCTCTCTCTCTCTCTGTCTCTCTCTCTCTCTCTCTCTCTCTCTCTCTCTCTCTCTCTCTCTCTCTCTCTCTCTCTCTCTCTTGGTCTCTATCTCTGTCTTTGTCTTTCATCGTCTTTTTGCTCCGCTAGTGCAAGCGTGGAGTCTCGGAATGATTTCTCGAAGGGATAGCTCCGAGAAAATGGGTGAGTTATGTTGTCTCGAGTCCCTCCTGTTCGTTTCTCTCTGTCCCTCTCCCTACTCCCTACACCCTCTTTCTCTATCTCTCTCTTTCTCTTCATGCCTCTCCTCTCTCCCTCTCTCTCTCTCTCTTCCAGTAGTATACACGTAACTGGAACTCACGGTCCCGTTCCAGGATCGCAACCGCTCGATTTCTGGCTGTAACGCTTGGGGAAGAAACGTGACCGGAAGATGACGCATAGTCGTGCGACCGAATGAAACTTGCCTGTTTAGCTGCGCGCAGAGGCGAGGCAGAAGCAATAATATTTCACCCAGCGCGACGCGTAAATACGGATTATTGAGTTTGCAGCTGCGGGGAATCGACTCCCCGCCTACGCGCTCATTGTGAGGAGTTTTATACTGAAGCGCAATCAACCCTTGCTTGTCCGAGTTTTTTTAGATCTCCGATGCTAGAGTTCTCCGTCTGCTGTATACAGTTTTCATATTTTTACGTCTATTACGGCGCGCTTTATCGGATAATTGAAGTAATATATAGATATAAAGGTATATAAGACATTGATTACACCCTTGAAACTGATTGCGTGTTGTTTTGTATATATGCTTAAGAATATTTAGTAATGATAATATTACGTCAATAAAAGAATGGGTAGTAGTTTCATAGGTTAGCTGCACTGATAAAGAAAGTGTTTTCTTTTATTATAGTAGAATGTCCCTTTAAATACTCAATTCAATAAACCCTTTTACTTTTCGCAATACCTATTTTGATTATCTATAATTTTCAAAAATATCAAGTGTAAACTGAAAAAACTAACAAACTCATAAGAACAAAGTTAAAAAATAAAGTTAAGACTAAGAAAATATTTATTTATTTTTTAGCCGATAAGTTCTTTTTTTTAACTCATACCCAGCGTGATACCTATAAACAAAATATATACCCCGAAATACATTTTTTTTAGATAATATTCGCTGCTTATTCTTTCTTCTTCCCTTACATAAATCGCCACAAAAGGTCTATGTGATCCTCACGTCCGTTTTCATTTGTGTCCTCTGTTTAACACGTATCGCATGCAAAACATCAGAAAAACTCGAGGTATAAAATATCAGCTTGACCCTCGTACTTCACACCCGACAGAAGCACCGAAGAAGAAACGAAGATACCAGGTAAACTCATAAGTATCAGACCGAAACATGTAATAAGGGGCTCGCACCCGTAAGAGGAAGCAAGTAGGAAACATATAAGCGGCTGGTCCCCCCGGAGGGCGCAAAAGATGAAGTGGGCCAGTGACGCGCGCGTTGTTGGGGGTAGAAAGAAAAACCGAGCGAAAAGAGAGGGAGAGGGAGAGCGAAGGTAGGAGGAGAGGGCGAGACTGCCACTGGCTTTCATTATGCAGCCTCTTAAAGTTGGCGTAACTCCCATTGGTCGTAAATATGAGTTACGACTGGCCGAAATAGCTTGGCGCTACCTAGGCAGCAGCAGCACAGCGCTCCTCTCATTCTTTCCTCTCTACTTCTCTCGCTTCCCTTGCCCATCTACATACACCCTCCACCACCTTCGCGCCCCCGCTATAATTTATATTTTTCTTGGGGACTCTCCAATGAATGAAAATGGCTTCTCCCACTCCCTCTTTCGCGCTTTTTCCTCTTCCTCTACTCTTTTCCGGCATCTCTCTCCCTCTCGGGCTCTCTCTTTGCCGTCCTTCCGACGCTTTTTCGTTAGCACACCTTTTTGCCGTGTCGATGGCTGCATAAGTCTTGAGTTGACGGCCCAGCGATATTGCAGGTAATTTGGGGAAGACGGAGGAGTGGAAGAACTTTTGATGTTTTGGATTTTAATGCTCGAAATATTTAAATTGAGTCGTTACGAGGGTGTAAATCAGAGCTTAGTTAAAAAATATTTGCGGCAGTTTTAAAACTCGTTAAAAATAAATTTCTTTTACGAAATTCTTACGTCTTCTAATATTTAAATATATGAAATAAGAGATAAAAAATCTCATCGCAATAAGATGATCTTCAATCAAATATTTATTAAAAAATTTTAAGTATCATTATATTTTTACTCCATTACCACTAAATTATAATTATTTTCATTTTCTTCTTGTTGCTATAAAATATGTTGAAAAGACCTTTAGCATACTATTAATATCATTAGTATACGTACGTATTATTTGAATAGTTTTATAATATTTCTATTCCCCTTTCCTCTTTATGCATAATCGCATTTATCTCGAACATAATAACGTCGTAATGCTCTCCGTCTTATCTTTATCCCAATCAGTTTTCTTTAAAACCATTTTTCCTCCAATTATCTGCAGCACCGTAACTTCTTTCACCATTTCGCGGGTATTGCGCAGGCATTTCCCCCAAACTTAATTTGATCTTCTCCGCCGCTCCTCGAAAGCTTTTTTATCATCTGAAAGCTCGCGCTCACACGCCCGTTTAGCCGAAAAGAATGCAATTCGTGGCAAGCTAGTGAAATATGCGCATACCTGCGAGGGAGGGAACGCCACATCGAGCATTATTATGCAAAATATGAAGCCCTCGAGAACGGAACTGTAACCGTTTCCGGGAAAGAGAGGAGAAGCGCGTTTTGTTCGCGCGCGGGTGAGCGATAAAGGACAAATAACCACGCCGAATTTATTTACGGGGTAAGATCCCTGCGGCGAGGTACGAATACGCGGAGCAAGAAGTTAACCTGCCACGGGTATAATAGAGGCGATACATTTTTTTTGCTCTAAAAGAGGGTTGATGATGAATACAGCGCCGTTACGTTTTGCGATTTATTGGTTGGAAGTTCACGTTAGAGTATGATTTTTATCGGCACACCCATATCCCTTTTATTACGTTATTAGCTTGTACTTATGTAAATATTTTGATATAGCATGATTCTCCTTTTATACAGTCATAAAAAATTTTATAATTTAAGAGATTTTTAACTTTTTAATCGTAAATATTAATATGCTACATATTAATGATAGCTGCAATTATTTTTCAAGTGACAAAAATTAGACTTATTTTATGGGCTATAATAATATTCACTCCTTTGCGTAATGTAACAATACAAATGAATTAAAACTTTTATAAAGAATATTTCAAATGTAAAAATCAAATAATTGAATATATATATATATATATATATATATATATATATATATATATATATATATATATATATATATATATATATATATATATATATATATATATATAGAGATAATAACATAATAATTAACATCCTCTGTGACGTATTAATTTTAGAAAGTTTTCTGATAAAACTCTGACATTATCTACATGAATTCGAACATATGAACACATATTATAGCATACATGAGAGTTCAAGAAATTCATTACAAGAATACACAAAAACTATTAAAATTATTGTATTTTAGAAGAAATTCCCTAGTTAAATATTTACTTTAAAATGTTTACTTTAAACTGAATGATGAAGAAGAATTTGAAAAATTCATTGGAATGTCAATCGCATCGTTTGATGAGGTATTGAATATTGTAAGAGTAAAATTAAGTAAATATGGTCCACGAAAACCTCTAACGGCTGAATTTAAAGTTGCTGCAGTTTTAAGGTATGTACATGCAATTTGGTGGAATTTATTTTTATGAGAAATCATGAAGGTAATCCTCAATATTTTGCTACATTTTATCGCATTGGAAGATCAACAATGTTTAAATTCATCGATAAAGTTTGCTCAGCAGTAGTTGAACAACTGATGCCAATATATTTTCTGCCTCTTACTAAGAATACTTGGCTAAAAATAGTCAATGAATATGAGAAGCTGTGACATGTGCCTCATTGCTTGGGAGGATTAGATGGCAAACATTTCAATTTGAAAAAACCACCTAAATCTGGCTCTATATTTTACAATTATAAAAATTTGTTTAGTATAGTTCTAATGGCCACATGTTATGCATATAGAAGATTTACGTGGTTCAATCTGGGAGACTATGGTAAATTTTGATTATTTATAAAAAGATCTTTTTTTCTTATATTTACATATATTTTAATAATTTAATAATTACTATCATAATACAGGTTCTGCAAATGATCCAAGCATCTTCGATAACAATGACTTAAAAGAAAACCTTGATAATGGTAATTTAGATATCCCACAGCCATGTACTTTACCAAGAAGTGATGTACAAATGCCATACTTCTTTGTTGCGGATAATATTTTTGCCTTACAGAAGCATCTAATGAAACCATACAGCCGAAAAAGTGTTTTAAATCATACTAAGAAGGTATTTAATTGTCAAATCACTTTCAACCTGCAAACTCACCAAAGTATGATAATTGTATTGCTATGTTTACATAATATCCTTATCACTCGTCAATTAGAAGATGGTACAAGTAATGATTCATATGAGGAAACGATGCAAGAAGAAGGTGATGAGGAAATGGAGCAAGAAGAAGGTGAAATTGAATTAAATATGGAAAGGGTGCACCAACGCAACATTCTTGCTAAATATTTTGTTTCTGACGACTCAGTTTCCTGGCAAGATGAATACATTTGAGAAATACATTAATCTCTTGTCTACATATGTGGACAAGTACAGGAAGAGGTTAATTTTCATGGCATGTATAAAAGAAAAAGTTGCACCAATGCCAATAACTGCGCTACCTGCAAGAAGTTCTTAATGAGTGCATTGGGCATTTTGCTTACATTGACTTCGAACTTCCAGTGTTTCTTGTTGAGTACTTCAGAGTAAAGAAAATACTGGACAAATACCGGATTCCTGAATTTGGAGCACAGTTGTGATTATGAGCCAAGTACTTCCAAACAAATACATCAAATACAAGAAAGTGCAGTTACAAACAATGACAATGACATTTTTAAATATAATTCAGAAACAACGCTGTTAAATGATTTAAAATATGTGGTAAATATTACAGTTGGTGCTTGTCAATGAGTCATTGTAGAACTATATTTTTGTATTATATTATTCATATAAATTGATAAAAGAATTAAAAGATTTATATAGTATTAATCAATTTTAATTAAATTATTGAGAATATTATTCAGAACAATCTAATTCAAGACAATCCAAATGTTTTTTATCAAAACCTAATCTGATCAATTCTTCAGGACTGATTTTAAAGGCAATAATTTTGAATTCAGTACACCTGTATTACTATTACTATTAGATATTAAATTTATATTATCCTTAGATTTTGATAGTTTTGAATTCAGTACGTCTATATTACTAGATATAATATTTATAGCATTTCTAGCCTTTATTAGCAGTAAATTTTATTATTTTTGTATACAAACATTCAATTATATTAAAGCTCTTGATTTTAAGTTTGCACTTATTATTTTTCTTTTTTTTATAGTAATAATTTAACTGCAACTACGAAACGATATTTCACATAAGCAAAAATAAAAATTGCTACCATCTTCACGTTTTTTATTTTCTTTTATACTTATACTTTTTGTTATGCTTTTATCCACCAAGATGACTTTATACATTCGTATTACCTACCAAAAGTGGTGCATCATATACAGTACATCATGAAACAACAGAAATATACTTTAGAGGATCATATTTTAATTCTTCTATGTTTCCATTACAAAATATCGGTACAAGTAACGGTGAAATATTTCGATCTTGAGATTCCGATGATTTTCGATATTTCTGAGCTTCCTGAGTTGAGATATGCATTTTCTAGAAAATGTCTGTGTGTGTGTGTGTGTGCATGTGTGTGTGTGTGTGCGCGTGCATGCGTGCGTGTGTGTGTGTATGTGTGTGTGTTATAAATTTGTCCGCAGCATAACTCGAAACTGGACAGAGATATCAAGTTTATCTTTTTGGCAGGTATTTAAAGCTTATTTTGAAGTTGTGCAAGTTCAATTATATAGTTGATCGGATAATATTAAGTTGGTTAAAAAAAATAAAGCAAAATATCGAAAAATAGAAAATTTTTTCGTTCGTCGCTGAATTTGGATATCGGTGGGAAGTAGGCCCATTTTCTGAAAGGCTTTGAAATTATCTATCAGTCCATATTTCTGTCGGCCTGATCGCATAATATTAAGTCATTTAAAAAAAAATAAAGAAAAATATCGAAAAATCGAAAATAATTTTTTTCGGCTCTGGGTTTGAATTTCGGTGGGAATTAGGCTCATTTTCTAAAAGATCTTGAAATTACCTATTTATCCATATTTTTGTCGGCCCCATCGAATATTATTAAGTCGATTAAAAAAAATAAAGAAAAATATGGAAAAATCGAAATAATTTTTTTTCTTCGCCGGGGATTTGGATATCGGTCGGAAGTAGGCCCATTTTCTGAAAGGTCTTGAAATTTTCTATCTACCCATATTTTTTCGGCCCCATCAGATATTATTAAGTGGATTAAAAAAAATAAAGAAAATATGGAAAAATCGAAAATAATTTTTTTTTGGCTCTGGATTTGGATATCGGTCGGAAGTAGGCCCATTTTCTGAAAGGTGTTGAAATTTCATATCTATCCATTTTTTTTTTGGCCCGATCGGATAATATTAAGTCGGTTAAAAAAAATAAAAGAAATATGGAAAAATCGAAGATATTTTTTTACGGCGTTGGGTTTGGATATCCGTTGGAAGTAGACATTTTCTTAAAAGTCTTGAAATTACCTATCAATCCATATTTTTGCCTGTCGAAACGGATAATATTAAGTCGTTAAAAAAAAATAAAGAAAAATATGGAAAAATCGTAAATAATTTTTTTCATCGGTTATACAGAAATTGTACTTAACATCCTAGAGCTACCACTACAAAATTAAAATAATCAAAATTAAATAAAAAAAAACGCCTGAGTTAGAGGATATTTGAAACCTTCGCCGAGTTATATGGTTTTTGAAACCACTCTATGAGTTGGTGGATTTTCGAAGTCTTCGCTGAGTTGGCGGAATTTTTAAGCAAACACCGAGTTAGCAGGTTTTCAAAGAAAATGCTGAAGAAATTTCGAAGAAATGCAATTAATTTATAAATTCAATAAATAGAATGTGATAATACCTTAAACTTTTTAATTTGAAATTTAATCATTACTACATAACTATTTTAAATATAATTTTCTTGATCATTTTGAATAATCGTATTTATGGAAAATCAGATACGCAGAAAGAATGAAATTTTATATTAAAATGTACATTTAACAAAATTATTTGATGTAATTTATGAATTCTCTTTGAGAAAGCATTCTGCTAAAGCAGTTAGCAGCGGTTTTTATTATTAAGTTTTTAATCTGTATTTTTGTATTTTTTAATAATTTCATTAATACAGATAATACAATTAAATAGATTTGAACTGGGAACTTTTTCCAGTGATTGTACAACTGCCTCTGCATACATGTCATTATTTTCATCTTCAGAACTTGTGTTTATTGTAGTAGGAGCAGTTATGTTTTTAATAGTATCTTTAATTATGCTTTTCATTTCCGTTATTTTATTATCAATTGTATCATTTTGAATTTTTCTCTTATTACAAAAGGCATCATTCGGTGGCTGCAATATAAATTAAAAAAATCTTAATTAATTTTTCAAATTATTTTATTTTAAAAATAAATACAAAAAAATCATACCATTTTTTTATTATGATTAACATTATTTTTAGCACTTGAAAATTCCTCAAAATGAGGAAAAATTTTGGGTTCCAGAATTAGATCTGAATGGCAAAAATGATGGACTGACATATGAGAAGCTAAGTACTTCTAAACAAATATATGAAACTCAAGATAACGCAGTTACAAACGACAATGAAATGTTGGATGACAACAAATTGCTGTGTATGGCAGACATTTTTCATGCGCTTTATTTTTATACATACCTTGAGAATTAATTTCCTATCATTTCTTAATTTCACCATTGTAGATTTAATGTTTTTTGTACTTTTCTACTTAATTGTATTTTCAGGTTTAATGTGAATAAAGTCAGTAATACTTTTGCTTTTCTGAATTATGTATATTGTTGTTAATATTTGAGAAGTTTAGTGAAAACTTTGATGAGTTATAATCTGATTTGTTCTCTGTATTAAAAGAAACATTTGTAAGGTGCATGTTCGAGATTACAATGAAAACATTTTTATAAATACAATAAAATAATTACTAGTGTAGGTGGTTGCATTGATTAAGAATCGAAGTTTTTGTTTATCTGATAAACATTTTTGTCAAATACATCGTCTTGACAAATCCTCAGAGTTATTATTAATAGACTTATTTGTTAAATCCTAGAAATGTAATTGGTTAAGATATAAGAAATAGAATCATAGATTTTTAAATATTTCTTATAATTATTACTTACAATAGAGATCAATGGTTTTTTTAACTGGATCATTTACGACATAGTTAGATACGTATTTAACCACTATTGAAATCACCTTTAAAAATTGTCCAGATTTTATACTTTGTATTAACATCCATCCGTCAAGGTATTTCATATAAACACATCAATTGAAGTACTATGTTGTTTAGTATCAAGGGAAGAATTTGAGTCTACCAGTACAATGACATCAGTATGTTTGACTGATCTTTTCTTAAATCGTTCCACTGCTTTTTTATAACTTCTTAAAATATCATGATAATATACTGAACTTTTGCTAAAAAAAATAATAAATAAACGTGCACATTTCTGCATATCAAATATGATTTATAAAACATAGTATACTTTGACTTTCTCTTCTATGCAAGAATGTGAATTATGTTGTCTTCAAATGATATTCTTGATTTGAAGTATTTATCTTCTTTTCTTACATCCATAATAAAATCCTTTTATCTTTCTTTCTAATTTTAAAATGTACAGATATTTGGTACATGTACAATAATTTTAAACACAACCATTATGCTACTTTACGAGCAGAAGAATCGTATTTTATCCAAACTCTGTAAAATATTACATTAAACGAAAAATGCTTATAAGGAAATTATTATTAATTATTAATTAATATTTTTACAGTTTTGTATTTAGTATAAATCAATTTACCTCGTGAATATGTTTGTTATTCCGATTTAGTATTAAGTAACCTCATCAATAACGTATTTATTTTTGAAAAAGAGTAGGTCAGCTCAGCTTAATTATAAATTCTTTAAATTTCGGATAACAAATTTTTTTCGGACGGCATACGCATACGGTATTCGGCATCCAATGTGGATTGACTGTTAAGCCCGGTGAGCTCAGATATCAAAATCAAGGTAATCCTTGTCACATTGACTCTCCGTAAAGAGTCGTCCGAACGGTTGAATGTCACGGCCTTACATACCCTCCCAGTTCCAATGTATTTAGGAAAGTCCCGACTGCTGCGCCTCATCGCGGCATACGGCAGAAGCTTACTCGTCCAGAGCGACGTTCACAGACCGTTCACAGACCGTTCACATGTGTTCGGTTGCTTATACTGCTATTCGGCGCAGCAGCCGGGACTCTCCTAAATACATTGGAACCGCGAGGATATACGCCATTACATATGAAGCGTATAGCTGCAAAAGTGGCTATCTCCACTTTTTTCCAAACCCATTTTTATTGTATTTTCGTGTATAGAACATTAATATTTATCATAAAAAAAATCATATTGGTCCAGAATATAGGTATAGTCGCTTTTTATGGTACGAAAAAAATAGGGTGTGCTGCAAAATACACTAAATCCAAATTTTAGTCAGAGTCAAAAGTAGCTATCTCCTTTCATTAAAAAGTAAGTGGAGATGGCTACTTTTGAAACTAACTGAAAGTTGAATTTGGCACATTCTGCAGTTTGACTTTTTGGACAGCAAAATATTTTCTGTATAAAGTATAATCTGTGAAAATGTAATTGGTTTCGAATAATTAATGAATAAAAAAAAAATAGTTTTCCTAGAATGAATTGATAGGGATCAACGTAATATATTTTCAGTACACTGTGTACTAAATTTGTGTGTTTACGTGTTGATATTATTTCATATTTGTCGAATCAGAGAAAGAAAATAAACAAACAATATATAGCTACGTTAGAAACAAGAATTTGTATAGCTCACACAGGTATTGCCAGCAGACGTCGGGTGTCTTTTCCCTGCTTCGACACGTGTAAGGTACGTAAATTATAACATTAAATCTACGAACTTAGGAATATTTATATAATTTTTTCTCAAAGCTTTTTAATTGTGCAATATAAAAATATATTTTATAGATAGAGTAAAAATAAAATTTGTAGAATTAAGATAAAATGATTTTCTCTAAATTTTTATTTTTCATCATTATTCTAATTAACTTATTTCATAGAAATTAAATTTTAATTAAATTTGGTTTATCGATTATAGTTATTTTGTGTTGTTTTGGAACAAAACGTTGAAGAAACAAGTCCGCGAATTTCGAGGAAAAGGAAACGGGATCCATCGACTTGGGCTGTGCAATTGAAAAACGAAGAAGATACTGTCCCACTTCGGACCGTCCTCCAAAACCAATTTGTGGACATGCTTCAAAGCGTTATCAGTGCTGTATGCTAAAATATTCTCATATAAATTGTTTTCATAAGAATTTTTATAAATTCCGTGACAAAATCAAACAAGATACATTTGTTTTGAATCACATCGAGGTAAAAACGTGCGCTTGGCAGCGTCCAACAACTGGAGAACGAAAACCAAAGGGACTTAGTATTGTGTATTATATTTATGCAAATTCGGAAAAAAGAAAAGTGCCTGTCTGCCAAGAAACATTTTTAAAAGTATTAGGAATTTCTCGAAATCGAGTGAACCTTCTTGCAAAAAAATTTTGTGAAAATGGTGAAATGCCAGTAGAAAATAGAGGTGGTGACAGAAGGTCTGAGCTTTATAAAGAAAAACAGGAAGTAGTGATAAACTTTATAAAGAAATTCAAAGCTTTAGAATCCCATTTCTGCCGTTGTAAAAGTACTGTTAGAGCATACTTAAGTAGTAAACTGAATGTCAAAAAAATGAGGCGTTTATATAGTTCTGAAGTTGAAGATTCTCTGACAGTGAGTGAGTGGTATTTTCGCTATATATTTAATACCAAATTCAATATTGGTTTTGGTTCACCTCGTACTGACGTTTGCTCTACGTGTTCAGAGTTGAATGAAAAAATAAAAGCTGCTCATAGTAGTGAAGAAAAAGAAGAACTCATCGCTGAAATGTCGTTTCATAGAAAACGTTATAAAGCCTTTCACTCATTTTTAAAAGAGAAAGAGGAAACACTATTGACTTTAAGTTTTGATTGTCAGAAAAATTTTGCTTTGCCCAAAATTCCTGATCAAGCAGCGTACTTCAGCAGGCAACTGTATCTTTCTAATTTCACTATATGCCAAGGCTCATCAAAAGATCCTCTCAAACCTTTTATTTATACTTGGGGTGAAAATGAGTATCCAAAAGGTTCAAACGAAATCGCATCAGCTTTACATCATCGCCTGCAAAATACTGATTTCACAAGCATATCAACTCTCAGATGTATTTCCGATGGATGTGGAGGGCAAAACAAAAATTCTATTTTGATGGGAATGTTCCAGTTCTGGTTACTCAATGAAGCCCCTTCACATCTAAAAAAATAGAGTTTATCTTTCCCGTGCCAGGCTACTCATTTTTACCACCAGTTCGTGTTTTCGGAAACATCGAAAAAAAAGTAAAAGCAGTAGAAGCACTTGTCGAACCTCGAAAGTTTCACAAAATGTTGGTGACAAGTGGAGAGGTTTTTCACCTTGGTGAAGATTTAGATCATTTTGATTGGAAAACCGTCAGTACTGAAAATTTGAAACCAACATCGAATTGGCATTTTTAATTTGCTCCAACAAAACGGTTCTTGATAAAGAGACATAAAAAAACAGTGCTCATACAAGGTGAAGAATCTTACGATTATAAAATTAATACCATGAAATCCGTTATAAAAAGAGGAAAATCGTTGAAAAAATATCGACTTACAGTGATACCTCAAGGAACTATCACTTTAAAAACCACTTAAAGTTCGAGATGTTAAAAATCTTCTAATGAAACATTACGGAAACGATTGGGAAAGTATTGAAGAACTACAATTTTATAAAAATCTATTTGAGACTTCAACGTTTGAAACAGCCGAACATGAATCCGAAGAAGAAAATGCAGAATGTTATTGTTAAAAATTTAATTAAAATTAAAATTTGGCATAATATTTTTTTGTTAAGTTTTTTTTTATTACAAAATGTTTGTAAAAATTAATTTTGTTATTTGGCAAAGAACTGATTTTTAATTTATTTATTTAAGTATTTATTTGCCTGTAAAATGTTTTTTTCCTTAAAAATAAAATGTTATTTTGATAAAATATTTTTTATTTTTATTTATGAAAAATTATTTTGCCTTGTGTTAATATGCAGCAAAACACGCTAACTCCACAAGGAAGTGAAACAAAAGAAGCCAAATCCGAAGTTAGTTGCAAAATTAGCTAAATCCAAAAAACAAAATTCCCTAAATCATACAATAAATGAGTATGATTTCACACACTTTGTGAATCATGTACCCTATCTGAACTACACTTAATGATGGATGAAAACAGTTAAAAAAGTAAGTAGTATAAGTACAGCAGAAAATATTCTTTCCTGTAAAAAATTTTGTTTTGGAGATAGCCACTTTTGCAGCTATACGCTTCATATATGCAAATGATTATGTTTTTGTTATCTAATATTATTTGTGCTGCCACTGCTTCGATCTCCGTGTTTAACTCAACTGCACTGCTTGACTGTAGATTTGATTATTAATCAAAATACCTACGCCTCCAATTGCTGAGTTACAATCCGAGCTGTTTTTGTTATAGCAAGTAAAATTCCTCATTTTAATTGTTTGGCTTTTAAGTTTGTCTCTTGAAGGCAGACTATACCGATATTATTGTCTAGCATGAGTTTCTGTGAAATTTCATAGTGCCTTTGAAGGCCATTAATATTCTATTTCAAGATATTGTTCATTGTAGGGTTATTTATTATAAGTACAATATCTGTAGTAGTTACAAAATCTGCATTTGCAATTATATGATTATGGGTTTAAAATTTTTTTCCAGTTGATTAATTCTACTTCTTTAACATACTTAATCCCTCACAGTATCAGATCTTGTATAAATAAAATAAAAATTATTTTCTATAAGGTCTGTATTATAATAGAGATATAACACAAGGTTCTCATAATCTTGAAATGTTTTTACTAAGTTTTCTCTGTAATTTGATCATGTATTTAAAAAAATATATTAAAAAAAGATAGCTAACTAAAATATAAATATATAAATACTAATTTTATAAAAAGCATTAATTCCTTTATAGTACTCTTTCAGGGGATACAAACGAAAACAATAATTTTTCCGTTTGATTATATCTCTCTCACTCCCGCCATAAGAGTAAGCCTCTTATTAGTTATTTCCCAACTACAAAAGTAACAACTTTGACATCTTTTAAATACTCATAAATAAGCTAATGTATCCCTTACGAAAAAAACACTCAAATATTGAGTGTTTATTACACCCAATTTAACGCACTAAGTCCTCAAGCAGATCGACGGAGCAAAAGTGAAAGGTATATAAAGATATAAGGTTGGATGAGAACTTTAAGCCTTCATGCAGGCAATACGTTATGGATTCGGTTGTTTAAATAATAATAATGGTTAAATCTACGCTTGAATGTTATTTTCACAATTGTAAAATACATTTTATGATTTTATGTCATTACAAGTAAAGCCAAAATTTCAATTTTATAACTATACATTTCACGAACTTTTACATTTTATTGAAATTAAACAAGGTTTTCATATTATACTATTTAACTCCATTTCAACAAAAAACAATTGGAAATAATAAACATTTTAAATCTTTTCGACACACAATAGTCATTTCGATCTACCACTAATAATCCCGACAATTACTTATTCCCTCTACACTTCTTCCTACATTAATTACTTACGCGTGCTCATAGGGCACTTACAAGCACCGCAAATGCAAATCCATATTGGCAGGTCGAGAGATCGGCCCACCGCCACCGGTGCCGCAGGCCCCGGGATACTGAATTATGCACCTGTGCCTGCATAAGAAGGGGGCTTTCGCGGCTTTGAGGAAAGAACAGCACGGTGGAGCGCGCGCGCTCTTTGGACCGCGCGACGGCCATAGGCGACGAAAGTCTCTCGAACTTCGTAAGCGCTTTAATTAATTATTTTGCGCCGGGCGAAATCACTGGTCGAGCAGATGAATGCGCTAGTGGTATTTAAAAATTTCAGTTGGAATTTCGACAAGTGTAAAAGTTACACTGAGTCGAACTGTTCTCAACTAAATGTTCGTAAGTCTTGATGAAGGGGAATTTTTTTAGCTCATTAAGAAGTTTGAAAGATTAGATTTGGTAATTTAAGTTCTTAATATTCCAAATTTCATTTTTTTCTTCATTTTAAGCATTCAAATTATAAAGTTTGAGGAAAGTAACCGTTCTATTGAATATTTTGAATGAGTTGATGCGAATACATTTCCACTTTCTATAAACTTTTGACTTTAACTTTTGTGGATTGCTAAATCCTATAAAATGCGTTAGTAAGGACAGATTGGTGTAATTATTTAGTAAGAGTGCTATATGAAAATATAGTTTTGACATAACTACTAAAATCTCTTGAGAATAAAGATACATCTCGTAATAATGCATAATTTGCATATTGGATCGGTCTATATTATCGTCCTTTTTGAATAATTGTTGGACAAAAATTAAAACTACATATTTAAAGATAAGCATCTCTAAATTTTATTTTATTCTAGAAATGCTGACTTCAGGCCATGTTCCTGGAATAAAAATTTTAATTCATGGTATGTACTTATAATAAGATAATGAAACTATTATTATCTAATGTAACGCTCAAAAAGGTATTCATTACTTTTTTACAATTCAATGTACACTATAATATCATAATATCTTAAAAATACAAAAGACGAACTTAACTTGTTGTGCTAGGAATAAGGATATTATAACACATGTATTCTTATTTTAAGGGGGCAAGCCTGGGTTAAAGCCTGAAAAATAGATTTTAGTAAATTAGTCAGATCATTATTTTTTCAAATCTATATAAAAAAACAACCTTTATACCTAAAAAATGTACATAAAAAACAACATTTCAACACCTCCCTGGCTCTTCTATTTTGATTTATAGAAATATGTGAAAAAATTTTGAAAAATCATTAAAAAATTATTCAAAGATGTATATTAATGGAAGAGTCCAACTTTTTCAACATCTGTTTCACTTAAACAGTGTAGATATATATAAACATCTCTATCAAATTTGAGCTCATTTGGTCGAGGCATTCCAGTGCAGCGCTACGTGCCCTGAGGTGATATGCAAAAGTTGATACTTCAATCCAGTGGTTATTACAGACTTATAAATCAAAATAGAGGAGCCAGACCCTGACGGAAACTAACTTCATTATTTGCCTAATAAATAGCTAGTTTTAGTGGGGTTTAGCCAAAAACTAGCCACTTTTCTTGTATATTTCTATCTATCGATGAAACGATTTTTCCAAGATTATTCGACCATTTAATAGATTGAAACTAGAAAGACGTTTCATTTAAGAGCGTTCAATTGTAGTAGATAGCTTACAAAAATGTAAACAATAAACACAGACTAAAAAACCATTTACTGCACTCCTT
This sequence comes from Torymus aiolomorphi, assembly GCA_036365515.1. Lineage (NCBI taxonomy): Eukaryota > Metazoa > Arthropoda > Insecta > Hymenoptera > Torymidae > Torymus > Torymus aiolomorphi. The sequence continues at coordinate 195,470,569 of CM070875.1, read as the reverse complement.
TCTTAGATATTAATTGAAACCCATATTTTTCTATTAGATTCTGTCTCTCTCACTTCTCGTCATAAAAACGAGTATTCTACTAGCCATTTTCTAACTAAAAAAACTGACCAAGAGTTTCTTTTTCTCTCCAATTTTAATACCTTCGAAATAGTTAAGAACATGCTTTTGTAAATCTTTAAATTTTTTTAAAGATTTACAAAAGCATGTTCTTAACTATTTCGAAGGTATTAAAATTGGAGAGAAAAAGAAACTCTTGGTCAGTTTTTTTAGTTAGAAAATGGCTAGTAGAATACTCGTTTTTATGACGAGAAGTGAGAGAGACAGAATCTAATAGAAAAACATGGGTTTCAATTAATATCTAAGAAAGGAGTGCAGTAAATGGTTTTTTAGTCTGTGTTTATTGTTTACATTTTTGTAAGCTATCTACTACAATTGAACGCTCTTAAATGAAACGTCAAGTCTATGAGTAAATTTAAATTCAATATTTTGAGGTTATGCCATTCTATTTCTAATCTATTAAATGGGCGAATAATAGGGGAAAAGGCGTTTCATCATGGCCATTAACTAGCGATTTATTCTAGCTATTTACTGGCTTGATCGTTTCGTTATAGACAAATTTCTACCAGGAGGGAGGTGTTAAAATGTTGCTTTTATGTGTATTTTTGAGGCATAGAGGTTGTTTTTTATATAGATTTGAAAAAATAATGACCCGACTAATTACACTAAAATCTATTTTTTCAGGCTTTAACCCAGGCTTGCGCCTTAAGGGGGCTAGACACCTTTTTTCTGAAATAAGAAGTCACATTTTAATACATAAATGTAAACTAATTATTTCATACTTTTTACATATAAAAGTGGGCATATTTACCTTACCTTAAAACTTTCTCCAATGGGCCTTTTATATGGTCCAGAACCATAGTCATCGATGAAACAAGTTTTTTCACTATCCGTAAGCTTTGAAATTTTCCTGTGGATGGATTGACTCCAGATTTGAACTAAATTACTCCTGAATTGTATAATTCTCTTATGAGTGTAGGGATTTAGGATTAAATTTCAGAAAAAATTTTTACATCAGAAAAATTATGAAAATATATAAAAATTTTTAAAAAATTTTAAAAAATTCTTGAAAAACAGCACAAATTTTTTTTTCTCATCGGATTAAAAATACCTACACTCATATGATAATTATACTATTCAGAAGTAATTTAGTTCAAATCTGGAGTCAATTCATCCACAGGAAAATTTCAAAGCTTACGGATAGTGAAAAAACTTGTTTCATCGATGACTATGGTTCTGGACAATATAAAGGTCCCAGACCAAGATCTAAGGTGAGGTGAATATACCCCATTTTATGTGTAAAAAGTGGGAAATAATTAGTTTACATTTATGTATTAAAATATGACTTTTTTATTTCAGAAAAAAAGGTGTCTAGCCCCTTTAAGAAAAGACAAGATAAGGTTTACATATCGTGTTGGTTATAACCCGCTGTAATTACATACACGTACGTTACTTTGCAATATTTATTCTTTTCTAAATAAATTATTTTTTGAAGATAACGAATATTTTATTTTTATACCTTGGAACTTTTAGATTCTACCATAAAAGATATATAGCTTTTTGTGGAAATGTATTTCATAAAGTCCAACATTCAATCATATCATGCAACACACCAGTAAATCAAATTTATTAACATTTTCCCTTAAAATATTCTCCCTATTGTCTTTGTCCCAGATAATTAAATAAGAATAGCAAAGTAACAGCTTTCATCAGAAACTATAATTTCTCAGGTCAAACGAACTTTCACGTCTCCATTTTGTTGCTGTTCTGTCATCCACGAAATTGAATAAGCTACAGACTCCCTAGATAAGGAGAGTTGATTGGTTTTTAAATTATCCACTTCCTTGACAAAGAAACCTATTAACGTGCAAAGCGTTGGAAAACTTGAAAACATGAATTTTATTTTGATTATATTTATATCTTTTATCCATCATCAATATCTATTTCATTCCGTGTTCTGTAGCTTTAAGAAACTGGATGTTTATCAAGTTCTAATTAGGAGTACAATACCTAAAACAATGATGAGAAATCAAGATATAAGAGGATTTAAAAACATATATTATTTTAAATGCATTTGTGCATATTAAACAACCTTGACTCTAACAAATATATTCAGTGCTTTCACGTAACCTGCAGACTCAACAAGTCGATTTAGATCTGGATAAAACATAGGCTTAAAATACTAATATTGGACGGCATTTTGCTCTTGAGCTACTTTAATTATGATAAAATTTAAATATCATATACATTGAACTCAAAGCTATAAAAATAAAGAATAAAATTAGTTTCTCCAAGAATTTCCATGTATGCAGTCCTTTCTTTCATTTAAAAAGGTATACCTTGTTTGAAACAGATTGGAGCGGGGCCTAAATGAAAATTCAAATTATAATACTATAATTATTATATAAGCAAATTTTGGTTATTTATTTTTATTTTAGATGGTATAAAAAGAAATCCAAAACATGTTTATTTTTATTTTCCCTACAGTGATAGTCGTGCTTTAGTCAACCATGAAACATTGATGTGACAAAGTCACAGCAGCATCGATTTAAACTAATACGACCTCTTTCTGGTATAAAGCATTGCTTTCGGTTTCTTGCTTGTCTGCACGTATCTCCCTATATTAGGGTACTTGTCCCGATTTGTGTTTCCGTCCCTATTTGTGTGCTTTATTATTTAAATGCGTCATATTATAAATAAGCAGATACGAAGACAGCATTGAAATAATTTGTTTTCAAAAATTAATCTATTTAGCTTTTATAAGATTTAAGTGTCCAACTTTTTTAGTCAGTACTAAGATTACAATAATGCTTTCAAAAGTAGAACATGTGATTTGGAAAGATTCATTACTTTTTCTTATTCGAAGGTGCTAAGAAACAACAATCTTTTTTGTAAGAAAAAATAATGCATAATAGTAATTTGAAGTATAAAAAGTGGTTACCATGTTATAAAACTACTTTAACTTACCCAATAGCCATTTATAAAAAGATTTTAAGATATTTTTCGTATTTTAAATGACTTTGTCTACTAATACCGCACGAAATCTGAACCTTTGCTAGGTTATACGTCGCTCATATATGGTTTGAGCAAACTACGTTTTTTCGTGCAGAAATATTTATAAACTTATTTTTATTAAATTATACTTTTACTGGCAATAGATTTTGGAAGTGAATTCAAAATTAACGTCAAAAAGAAGAAAATTGCACAAAAAGCCGATGCAAAATATATCAATCAACTTTCAAATCGGAGCACCGGTAAATTAATATTTTGGTAATAAATAAGTGAAACGCTAATGTACTATCATAATTTGTATATTTATAGCTTTGATTATATTGAAAATGATATTTCTTATAATGATAAAGCACACTTATCGGGGGCACATAGACGTGTACAAGCACATTAATCGGGAAAACACAATTGCGTTCATCGCCGTCTTCTAGGACACACAAATCACAAATGTAGGCAAAAATGATTTTTTTTTTTTATTTATAGTATAACTTTCGATAGAGTTGATATTTTGTAGAGAAAAATATTTCTGTATTTAGATTAACAATTAAACTATCAACATGTATTAATTGCACATTCGTGCATGGTTCAATGAATTCAGCAAATCGCGACAAACCGGGAAGCTTCCTTAAACCCACACTAATCGGGACAACTACCCTATATAGTTGTTTCAAAAAGTTTAAGCGCCAGCCCTCTCGCCTCACCTGAGTCCCCCCCCCCCCCCCGCCCACAGTGGGCCCAAATGAACATGTCTGGACAAAATAAAATATCTTCTTTTGGAACTGACCGATTGGGATGGGGATACTCTTAAAATGAAGGTTATAATAAGTACTTTGAGGGAAAATTGTAGATAAAATGTTTAAAAAATTTTCAAGGTCAGACCAAGATCAATATATAAAAATTTACTTTTTTTAATGATCAGAAGAAGCTGGGCTGTTACCCAAACAAGCTGAATAGATTTGTATGGGGTTTTCGGATCGCTGATAGCAAATCAGCTGACAGAATTGTAAAATTCATTTGTTTAAACAATAATTTTCAAATTTTTCTTCTATGAAATGTTAAATTAAAATAATAATAAGTTAAAACACGAATCATGTATAAAAATAAAAAAATAATTATTTTTATTCAAATTAATCTAAATAATTTTTGTTATTGTAATATTCCCGTTAATTACCATAATAAAGCGTACAACTTTATGAAAAAAATAGTACAGAATACAACTTGTACGTTACATACAAGTTGTATCCATTTTATATATTACAATTATATTGGAATAATAATCCATTTTCATTACGTAAGTGAAAAGAAATTCCTGCGAAAAAATAATTCGTATATAGTTATATATACTTATATATGTTTATATACATTTCTCGAAAGGGGTTTATAAAGCCCGTTTTTCTATATATAGGGGTTTATCGAGCCCGATTTTGATTATGCAGCCCGGGCTTCATAATATTTCTCAATATAGGGGTTTATGTGGCCCGACCTAGAGTCTATAACCCCATGGTCCATTATTTCATTAGTCACTTGCCATAGGGCACTCTGGGCTATAGGTACTAATATACAGTTTTGGGCTACATAAACCCCGATAAATGTGTGTGTGTGTGTGTGTGTGTGTGTGCGTGCGTGCGTGCTTGCGTGCGTGCGTGCGTGGGTGTGGGTGTGGGTGTGAGTGTGGGTGTGTGTATGTGTATGTGTGTGTGTGTGTGTGTGTGTGTGTGTGTGTGTGTGTGTGTGTGTGTGTGTGTGTGTGTATTATGTCTATGTCGCTATGTATAATTAAGTATATTAGTATATACGACTGAATATCATTTTGCACGAGGTCTACAAAAAACTCTACTAAAAAGATAATCTTAGGTCAAATTAATAATTATGCATGGCGCTACATGTTCATGTATTATGGTATACATTTTTATATATCAATATATAATTGTATGAATAATACAATCACTAAAAGGTTTATATACAATACGTAATCATATAAAGTTATGCATAATTATATATTGATATATAAAATTGTATACCATAATACATGAACATGTATCGCCATGCATAATTATTAATTTGTCCTAGGATTATCTTTTTAGTTGAATTTCTTGTAGACCCCGTGTAAAATGATATTTAGTCGTATATACTATATAATTATTTATACATAGTGACATAGAGACATAATATATATATATATATATATATATATATATATATATATATATATATATATATATATATATATATATATATATATATATATATATATAGTGTTCTGCATATATAAGTATGTGGGTGAACCGGTTTCGAAGAGGTATACTTCTTTTTTCAGAGTTGCCTATGTTAACGTTACTAAAGAAATATGGACCCTGGGGTTATAGACTCTAGAAAATGGCCGAAAATTCTCCAAAACCAGTCATATATACCTTTTCCCGTTTGAAGAGGCTCTTCAAAACCGGAGAAACTCTTCAAAACCGGTATATAATATCTCGAAAAACTCTCCAAAATCGATAAAAGACATAAATAAGGATATATAAACATATATAAGTATATATAACTATATACGAATTATTTTTTCGCAGGAATCTTTTCACTTATGTAATGAAAATGAATTATTATTCCAATATAATTGTAATATAAAATGGATACAACTTGTATGTAATGTACAAGTTGTATTCTGTACTAATTTTTTCATAAAGTTGTACGCTTTATTATGGTAATTAAAGGGAATATTACAATAACAAAAAATTATTTAGATTAATTTGAATCAAAATAATTATTTTTTTATTTTTATATATGATTCGTGTTTTAACTTATTATTATTTTAATTAAACATTTCATAGAAGAAAAATTTGAAAATTATTGTTTAAACAAATGAATTTTACAATTCTGTCATCTGATTTGCTATCAGCGATCCGAAAACCCCATACAAATCTATTCAGCTTGTTTGGGTAATAGCCCAGCTTCTTCTGATCATTAAAAAAAAGTAAATTTTTATATGTTGATCTTGGTCTGACCTTGAAAATTTTTTAAACATTTTATCTACAATTTTCCCTCAAAGCACTTATTATAAACTTCATTTTAAGAGTATCCCCATCCCAATCGGTCAGTTCAAAAAGAAGATATTTTATTTTGTCCAGACATGTTCCTTTGGGCCCACTGTGCGGCCCCTCTCAAAATAACGTAAAAGTGTGATTAATTATACGTCTTTTTAACGAAAATTGCAAAGGTCATATCCCCCTCGCCCCAGTACCCCCTCAACACCCCTCACCTCCCTCAGCCATCCTCATATATATATATATATATATATATATATATATATATATATATATATATATATATATATATATATATATATATATATATATATATATATATATCCCATATAACATTGAATATTGGAGCAAATTGCATCAATGTTGCTGCAAGCCCATGCTTTCCATTTCTCCAATGCAAATTTTTTAGTTCGAATTATTCATTTTAACATTGCAACAATATTGCTACAATGTTATGTGGAATATTGCTGTAAGGTCATAAAATATTGACGAAAGTTGATTTTTGACATACAACATTAAAAATGTCTCTTTGAGAACTACCATCCGTATGGCTCCAAAGTGGAAATCTTTGTACGCATGGTGTCTTTTTCAATTTTTATAAAATTGAACTTTCGCAAATATTGTATAACTTTGCAGCAATATTGCACATAACATTCTAACAACATTGTTACACTGTTAAAATGAAAAATTCGAACTAAAAGATTTGCATTGGAGAAACGGAAAGCATGAGCTTGCATGAATATTGCCTCAGTTATGAATAGGGTCAATGCACCAGTAAATGACCAACTTAGCCATTTCACACTCGAAATTGTTCAAATGTTTTTCTATTGTATCTTAGATACTTATAATACATATTTCTAAGCCTAAAAATAAGAACATTTGTTTATGTAATTAGTTCTAAACAATTTACAATAAAAAATCTTCTGATTTTTCTAGAAAATTGTGCTCCTGAAAGGGTTAAGCCAATTTTACTCTAGTTATCGCGCGACAAAGAAAATCACTTTTTTACAAATTTTTTTTTTCAGTAAATAAGTAGAAAAATGACTACAAAATTCAGCAGATTATAGCCTTCTATATCCGCCATAACCATACAAATTTTCGTGGTAATACCTTTCTTTACTTTAGAGAAATAACTTATTTACAATAAATTAAGTTTTAATGAATAATTTCAGACTGACTATAGCTAACAACTTTTTTTTCTAACTAGCCACTTTTAGCACGCTTCGCGCGTATGATTTATCTCTTTGTTTTTTGGTTTTGAGGTTATGAACATGATCAAGTTTCATTTTAAAAGTTTGTTTCAAATAGTTTAAATTATACGATAATAACGTAAGTCTCATAAATAAAATCGGAAATTTTTCTTATACTATTCAGTTTTAAATATTCAAAGGCAAGAATCTAATCTTCAAAATTCAAACATACTCGATTTTGGCGCTTATTCTATGTAGACCAATCAAATGAGCTAGCAACAACCAATCAAAACAGTCTTATTGTGATAACAGATTTCCTCCATCACTTTTTTAAGAGAGGATTGTAGAGAATGTTATCCTCCATAAAGAGAATTTATAATATATGAAAGATACAACCTTTAATTGTAAAAAAATGGAAAAGTAAAATTTTGAAATCGAAAAATAAAACGAAAAACAACATTAACAAAAAAGAGATATTGACTTCAATTGTGTAAGAAAAACAAAATAAAATCGATTGAGTAGTAGGTCTTGAGATATGATTGTCTACACACACACACAACACACACACACACACACACACACACACACACACGCACACACATACACACGCACGCACGCACGCACGCACACACGCACACACACACGCACACACACGGACACACACACGGACATTTTTTGAAAATAGTGTATTTCGATTCTGCCTCCTTTGTAAGTAAGCAATAATTAGGAGTTTTTTACATTGGGTGAGTGTCCACATTGTGCCCTCTCCCTATATAGGCGCTTATTTTGTACCAACTTGTCCCAATGACATAATAGCTAATTAGCGATACGTCCCAAACTTTCACAAACGTATTTTGTTAATTTTTTATTGTTTGTCATTAACAAATGTAGATGTAATAATGTCGAAAATTAAATTCATCCAAAATAAATTACTGCCTGAGGGGCATAATAGTAGATTATGGACCAAGAACGCAAAATGTATCATTCTTGGCGAGTACGAGCTTTGGGGCCTCGCTGCGCTCGGCCCCAAAGCTCGTACTCGAGGGAATGATACATTTTGCGTTCGTGGTAGCATATACTATTTTTTTGTGCAAAGGCCGCAAAATGACTTTACGCGGCCCGTATAGAGGCCGCGAAATACTAAATATATTTTGTAGCCTAGGCCTTACATTTAGTATTTCGCGGTCTCTATAAGGGCCGCAAAAATTCATTTTGTGGCCTGAGGACAAAAAAATAATTTGTTTCTCAACTGTGACTCAAATCATTAACTATTATTTATTATCAAATATATGAAATAACTTTATTGTTACTTACATTAAAAATCCGCATTTCTAAATACAAATTCATCATCAAATTGCTACATATGGCTCCCTCTATTAGAAAATCAATAAACCACATTGACGTTTTCATCCCTCCAAGTAGAGCTTTCACGTGTACTTTTCAAAGGACGGTAAAAGCGAGATCACTTTTATCATTGGGTGATATCCTTAATTTTAAAGGTTACCATTATAAAAATTATCATAAATGAAATATAAGAAACGGTAAATAAATTTGCTAACTTTTATTTTTGTCAGTTTTCAATGCAATCAGTTTAATTAATTTCTTGCTTATTTATATTTTTGCAGGGTTTATATTATTTTAAGTTTGAGATTAATAATTGACCTTTTTCTAATTATCTAGGCATTTTTAACAAACTTTTATTGAAGCTATGACTCATTTATAACCATTGAGTGAAGCAAAAAATATTCTACGTATCAATCTAAGGTACATTACTTACTATCGGTAAAATGCTAAGCGTTCTCTTACTTACTGTTGTATAGAGCGAAAATATGTACGGATAACTTTATCTTTTTATTTTCTTAAATATTTATAGAATATAATGTTTAATACATTTAATTTCTTAATATCACATAGTAAGGTAGATAGATAAACTAAATTCCAAGTAAAAGGTTAAATTTGAGAAGAAATAGTTAATTCAAAAATATTTACACTTAGATTGGGTTAGACTAGAATAAGCTGCGTTACTTTTACAAATCACATTGACTAAATGCAGAAAACGTGCATCACTAATAAGGCATCACAGCTTCACAATACTACAACTTTATCTATGAATGTATTAAAACGTGATAATGAATCAAAGTATTTTTTTCTTTTTAATTTGTCATATGACAAAAACAGATGCTATAGAAGATTTAAAATTTCCAAACACAAAACATTTTAATTTGTCCTATAAAAAGTTACAAGACTAAGAAAAAGTAGTTAGTAAAGGATATTAAATAATATGAATATAAATTTTAATATTGAAGATATTTACTATTAGCAAAAATATTTTTCTATCAAATTAATGCTTAGTTATTATAAAATATGACATTAAACGATAAAATCTGAAATGAAATATCATTTTAGATGAATATATTTTTGAAAAATAAAAAATTGAAATTTTTTTCAGTTTAACAACCGTTTTGCTTTCTAAGTTGTGGACGTGTTTTGGATGATCTTCATACTTTTTCACTTCCACTTTTAAGAATGAAACAATGAAAAACTTGTGGAACGTAAATAAATATCCTTTAGTATAAATCACATTGCATTTTGTGATTTTAATTTCATCAATGAAAATATAATAACGTTCAATATAATATAATGCACTCATTAAACATTTAATTTATTATCTCTCCACTATAAGTTATTTACATTATATGATTACTATCAGTAAACATGTTTTCCTCATCCCACAAGACTAACAAAAGCCAGTCGGAAAGGAGGACCCGAATAAATAGAGCCAAGCGATATTGAAAATATATACAAAAAGACTGTAAGTATTATACGTAATGTATTAGTTTTATAAATAAATAATACATTTTTATTAAAGCTTTGAAAATAATTCAATGTTTTTTATTCGTAACAACTTTGAAAAACAAACATTAAATATACTGAAAAATCATAAAATAGGACTTAAATAGAAACATAGAGATAAACTTAATGATCATTTCATTCACTCCTTCGTTTTCTCTTTTATTGTTTCTTATAGTTTTCTAGTAAAAAATCAAGCACGACGTTTTTTACGTTTAAGTATGCAAATTGTCGAGATAGCTCGTTTTTCCGCCTGGCGTGAACGTTTTTCCTAAGCTCGCCGATTCGTTAAATTCACATTTGCGCGCGTAAAACGCCGAAATTTGTTAACTCCGCAGGAGTCACACTCGGAAGCGAGTGTATTTTATTCTCTCTGCTTTCTCGCGGTAGCGGCTAGATATACATAAGCCGGGGAAAAACGACGGGTGGCGGTGCCAAGTAAGAAGTGTGAATGTGAATATCACGAGTGAGAATATAGATTTAAAGACGTAAATTTTGAAATAAAATGAGCTTTTCAAAAATATATTACTGATATTACTTTGCTATATTCTAATGATGAAATTATGGTAACAAAATTTACAATTCATTCATGGTGTACTAATGAAGTGTTAATGGAGAAAAAATAAAAAATCTTAACGCTATCAAGTTCTCAAAGTCTAATTATAATATAATTCTTTTTCATTATGAAATTTTTATTTTTAATAATATATGTTTCTAATTTGATGTACAAAATTATTTGCACTCTTTTAATTCATATGTGAAATAAAATTAATGGGTTATACATTTTTTCTAATAAAGAGTTGCATTAATATATTGCTTCAGTTTAATAATAAGTCTATTATATTTATTAAAAAGTTTACAAAATTCACAGAACTTTGACAGTTCTTTGACTGGCAGTAGTCAGACTGCTTATAACACGCCATGTCAACTGTTAATTATATAGACTTGAAGAGGGGCATAATAAAATGCCCGAAACGTCGACTATTTGATTCCTTCTCATCAACAACATGATTGCTGTCATTCATCTCATCAATTATCATTATCCAAAATTCACAGAAGTTCTTCTGGTTAAAGGAGATTTTTAGTAATTTATAGTGTTTTGTAATTTATAAAATATTTATCATTCTCATAAATTTTAACTGTTTCTGTGTTACAAGATCTCACCCATATATCATAAGTAGTAAAATTATCGATGTAAACTGATTTTCCGATATAACATTCGAGAATATGATTCCTTTGCAAAACGAAATTGTTTTTTTTTTCTGTAAGAAAATCCGAGTCCTACATCCTTGGTACTTTTTTACTATGTGCTGTATCTATAATTGTGATTTTATATTAGATTTTTATCGATTTGTGAGCAAGCGACCAAATACATGTATTTATGAGGTCCATACGTATTTTACCATATATTAGTATAGACCATATAAATACATATTTTGTTTTACTGAAGCTTCAAAATCTTTTACACCTAAGAATATATTTCTGTAAAAACTTTTGGTTTATTCGTGATATGTAAGTATACCTAGTGAATAAACTTTGATCTAACAAAGTTTTAAAATGTATTTTTTATAGTAATGCAAGCTGACAATATTCGTCTTGTAAAAGTAATGACTTCTGAGGCCAGAGTCAGCTGAAAAAAAAAAAATTAGTTTAAACAATATACAATATATATGAGTAATTCCGTGGTACTTTTCAAATTCGAGTTACTTTTTGATATATTTAGATATACTCACTATATGGAATTCTGTGCAGGTTACAGTTCTTAAATGGGGTTAGAAGAACATCATCTTGGTACCAAAACCCAATTTAGAATCGTACAAATTACATATGGTACGGAGAAAGACTAAAATTAAAGGCATACTCAAGTGGTACTCGTACAAATTATTATCTTCTTTATGCAAATAAAAAATGGCTTTTCTCTAAATGACTTGAAAAAAGTTTTTTCACAACTGTTTTAACGTGTACTTTCAAGAAGTCAGTTCCAGATATGTGTGCCTATTAATAAACGACTTACATGTATAAGAGTTATTTAAGGGTTACCAGATTTTTGCAAATATTGAAATTTTACTCTATACTGCTTTTTAAAAAATGGCTTTGCATTTTTTTAGGTCTTTATAATGGAAAAACCTTTGTTTTAGCATCACAAATAATATGATTTTTCAACACGTGCATGAAATGGGCTTTTTTTCATGCCTGAAAGCCGTGTAGAAAATCGCGCATTTTGAGCACGATTTAGGAAAGAATGAAAAAAAATCTTTTTTTTCACACTTTAGCGGGGAAAAAAAAATTTTCCCCGCCCCAACGAAAAATCCTTTTTTCACAGTTTAGCGGAGAACAAATAATTGTTCTCTTATTGTCAAATTTATATATTCAAATTTATATATGTCAAATTTATATATGTCAAATTTATTATGGCTTTTTGACCTGTTTAGAATAATATAAAATAACTTTTAAACTGGGTTGTGCACGACTCGAAGTGCCCAATCCCCTATACAACTTTCATGCATATAAAAAGGCCCTCTCATGCACTCGTTGAAAAAAATACGATGTGTAACACGGGAAGAACATTTTCTCCCCTAGTTGCACAATGTACTATTGTTAGTCATCAGTGTGCCGCTTACAAAATTTACTTTACATTACTTTGAATGACGTTATTAAAAGCGAAACTCGTTTTAAAAAACACAATTAATCTCTGGCACACTGACAAAATCATTGAAAAATAACTTTTATGCGGCGAGATCGATACATTTTATCCCTCACAAAAACATATATCGCATGTCGAAATAAGCAAGTAAGTAGTTTTTCACTTACTATATAAAAACCGACGACTTTTATACAGAAAAGATTATCAGGAACTACTAGATGTTCCCATAGATTTCATATGAGTTATCCGGTTTGAAAAATGGTTTTGAAAAAAAAATGAGTAACGCAACCACTTTTTCACTATTTAAGGTCTAGAATGGAAGAAAAATGGTCATATGAAAGTGTGCTCTTAATTTTTTTTTCAATTTCTCTCTAGCTTAAATTTGAAAATTTCAGCGGAATTACTCATATACCTAGTATAAATATATACTATTTCTGATATAATGGCCCAAGATATAATCTTTATCCCTATTTTACTCAGAGATATAGCATTTTTAATTTTTTGGCATTGGTGTAACTTTTTGAAAAAGTATTCTATCGATTTTCATGTGACGGGGCCTAAATAATTACTTGAAATTTATGTAGTTATGGCCTGAAGAGTTGGAAATATAAAAAATATTTTATTAAATAATTTAAAAATGCTAGAAACCACAAATATCACAAAAACTCTTAAAATTAAGCAATTAAAAGTGGGGTTTCAATTAAAAAAAAAAACCTGAATCAAAACATTTTAATATTTCCAACTCTTCAGGCAATAACTGCATGAATTTAAAGTAATTTAGGCTTTGTTCCATAAAAATCTACGGAATCCTTTCTTCAAAAAGTTACAACAATGCAAACAAATTGAAAATGCTATATCTCTCAGTAAAGTAGGACTACAAATTGTATCTTGAGCCATTTTATAAAAGATAGTGTATATTTATAGTATATATATTGTATATTGTTTAAAGTCACTAGGTATAAGACTCCGTTAAGTGGCAGATATATGAAAATATTTAATGTTTTTCATATATGTATATCACTGTTTTAATCCGAAATAAGAGATCAGAAAATAATAATTTTGAGCTATCCTAGATCAAAATCTATCTACTAGATGAGCCTGCGGTTTATAGTAAACCAAAAATTATTCAAAGAATTATTATATTAATGTGTTCTGTTTTCGCGTTCTGGTAGAAAAATTTATTCATTTATGAAATTTATACAGATAACAACTAATTTTAATAATTTCTGAAAATTTTCCAATTAAAAGTAAGGTAAAACAGCCATTACTGAGACACCTACAACCACCTAACTCTTATACATATGATTTAAGAATAGTGAATTGTTATTTTTTGTGAAATAAAAATTGCAACAGATAGTTTATACTTTGTTTGATTGATTTCAGGAATAAAATAATGTTGTTAAAATTCTATGTTTAAAAAATGACGGATTTGTTATGATGTCAATTTATTCGTGATTTGGTTGGTGGGAGGAATGGGTTGCTAGGTTACAAAAACAAAAGTGGTGCGACGTGTTGCTAAAATTACGACACGCGAAGCATGCTTAGAGATGACTAGTGTTGTAAAAGTTAAAGAAAATACATTTGATAGGTCGAAAAGATAAAGTCAATGTGGGATAATTTAAGGTTCTATTAATGAATATGTAATACTCGATTACAGAAAGTTTTCAACGTTCTACCAATACTTGACCACATACATTAAGTACAAAAATAAGGTTTCTGATACGGCACTACAAATGTTTATGGCAAAATCAAGGCAAGAGATACTATGGAAATACAGTCTCAGTATAGTAAAGCGGAACACCTAATTTTGAAATATATACACTTAGAAAAATTTTCATTTGAGATCAAAGTAATTTATTTCCCACAAAAGAATATTCTTCTTGATTTTGGACTCAAAATTCGGTCTATTTGAACCAAAAGGAAAATCCTTTCTACTCAAGATCCGCTTGTGTGAAAAAGAAACCTTTTGAATGAAAAAGTGTATATTCTAGTATGTTTTCGCTAAAAAAAATTGTAATTACTGCTGCTAATTATTGTGCAATCACTAATGAAGACCTTTTTTTTACCATTTACATAGTACGTGCACTTGATAATATGTTAAACTTGTGAAAAAAACCAAAGAAAAAAATGTTGTACGAAGTTAGTTCAGAAGTGCAGTCACCGGGAATCGAACTCTCAACCTTCGGATTGGGAAGCCGATGCCTTAGCCACATGACTACCCGAGCCTCTGACAGAGAATCGCAAACAAAGAAACGTTACTTCCATTTCCTCTTGCACCAAAAGGAAAATCATTTTGGACCAAAAACTTGATCAATAAGTACCTGGATTTGGCTACTTTCAAAAAGAAAATCCTTTTATAGTAAACTGAAATCATTTCCATCAAAAAGAAGTTTCATTTTAGTGCAAGATTAATCAGAGATCAATTTGGAAAGGAAATTGGGATTAATATGAAATTATTACTTTTTGTTCCACTAAAATCATTTACACGCGAAAGGAAGTTTCTTTTTGAATCTAGAGGATAATCATTTCAAACCGAAAATTTAGATTTTCGATATCAAAATAAAATGTTTGATTCAATAAGATAATCATTTTGCATCCAAAGGATTTTTCCAAAAAGAATTTCCTTTTGCCTCAAGTAATCTATTTCTCTCAGTGTAATTATTGGAATTGTTATATTGAATGTTTATTTCATTTATAAACGTACTAAAAGTATGTATAAATGTAATTTTGTTCATTATTCAGCGAAGATTCATAAATTAAGAGATCACAAAAGTTATACTAACGTTCGTGAAAAGCAAGCAAATTGGCGAGGTCATCATGCATGATTGATACACTGTTTTCAAAAAGCACTGTTTATTAGTTTTTATTTTAAATTCATAACTTTTTGGAATCAAAATAAATCATGTAAGTGAATAAATTAGAACTTAAAAATGATTAAAGAATTTTTACTTTTATGATTTAAGTTTATATGTATTAGATTATTAGTAGTATCTATTGCCGTCCTAGTATAGGGCGCACTTTTTATGTTAGCTCGCTGTAATGGCTATTTACCTTATAAAAGTTGAATTAAATTAAGCATAGTGGAATACGCCGCACACCTCTTTATTCATAATAGCAAGAATTCATTATTTTTGTCAGCTAATTTCCATTAGGGTTTTAGTTTTTGCTGTTGAATATCAACTTTCGAGTTTTTCCAAGATATTTTTGGTAAGTAAACAATACACAAATATTGAAGCTAATTGCATAGTTACCTAAGAGTCACCTCACGCTAAGGCTTTTAGTATCCTATACCAGTTCACATTATCCTAGTCATCAACTTATTTTTTTTTCAAAATTTTTAACAACCAAATAAATTATAGAAACTTGTTAATTTCTGATAGTTTTTTCACCAATAAGTGTTTAAAAAACTGATATCTCAAAGTTGGAACTTTGATCAGGAAAAGTAAAAGAGCATTGATTTGGAAACAGCGAGGTATTTCACTTTGTATTAAGGCGATGTGAACCTCAAAATCAACCCAATTTCATTATTTAATTAATAAACATTCGAACGTTTATTTGGAAAAGCAATTCTTTCAGGCGCTCCGTGTATGTAAATACTATGCTCAGATTTTTTTGTGCGATTCTATCAGCATTTCCATCAGATAAACACTTTTTAAAACTGGCAAAATTCGAAGTATACAGATCCCTACTTATCGGCATTGCGATTTTTATTTAATTAAATAAATTCTGAGTAAATTTTTGGAAAAACAGCTCTTTCAGGCGCTCCGTGTATGTAAATACTATACTCAATTTTTTTTGTTAGTAATTCTATTATTATTTGCAAAAGAAATATACATTCTAAAATTTGTCGGTAAGTATACATTACCTTAAGTAAATTTACAAAACTGAAGTTATCGATAACTAAGAACCTCGTTACCCTTTTGGAGTCATTCGCTCCAGCACGTGCGCAGACCTTCTGCAATCACCGAGTCGATGCTGACCTTTTGTTAATTGCTCCACCCCATGTGATAATCGTCAGCTTTCTGCTTCCCCCCTTCTATGATGCAGAGCGCGCATCGTAAGAGGGGGGAGAAAAACTGAGAGTAGGTTTGTGTATGTGCACATAGTGCTGCTTGAGCTAACCCGAATAATGCAAGGGGCAGGAGAGGACAGAGGAAGCGAGACACTGAAGGCAAAACCACATGTGGGAGCAGTGAGGGCGCGAGCAAGAGAGAGATACAGAAGGAGAGAAGAGGATCGAGAGATAAAGGGGAACTGTGCAAAATCGCCTGTGGGAACGGGTGTAGGGCTCGCATCCCCTCGGCATAATCAATGGGCTCGCATAATAGTAATTACCTGACGCTTGCCAAACACTCGCGGCCCATAAATTCGCTAGCTGCAGATTGCAGCGGCGGCCTTAACAATGGCTCGGGCGTAAACAGCGGATTTATTAAATGGATTATTTGTTTGTCGTCATTAATGCCTCCGCCGCCACGCCGCCCTACTGCTACTACGCAGGTCCAGCGTTGCGTTATGGTCACCCAGCTGGCGCTGCTGTACTGTTGTTGTTGCTGCTGATGCCGTTGCTACTGTTGTAGCGGTGCAGCGCGCGGCACTCTTAACGGCAATTACCATCGATCACAATGAAAATGTAATTCCAAGTCAATGTTGGATCCCGAACAAATTGAATCTTCATTCGGCCGACGACGAATCCTTAAAATGCGTTTTGATCCTGGGTGAGCGATGGTCGGGACTCGCGCCGCACGATTCGTTGTTTACTGGCGGTCCGATCGTTCCGTTATAATTATCCCGGCACACTTCGGTCGTTACGGGTTTTTCGCCTGTCACCCGGAGGGGGTGGAGGAGAGCGAGAGAGCTTCCATGCCAGGCTACACTGCGCCCGAGTAAGTTTTACGACCGTACGTGTTTGGATTGACCTTTGCCGAGCTGGGTCTGTCCAGCTCGGTGAGCGTGCAAAACTGTGTCACTGGTGTATTTGCTTATGTAGTGCGGCGTAGTTATAATTGGTTATAAAAATTTCAGTTGCCACGTAGATTTTTGGTCGAAACTATACGGCGTATCGATACGGTTAATCGATTTTTCAGTCGAAAGTCAACGAAATTGAATTTCATCTTGGTCAAAAACTGGTAATAAACTTGAAGTTGGTACTGATGATAAAAAATCAACAAAATTGAAGAAAAAAAGATATCTATGTTACATTATCTCAAACAGATTTAATGATAATACATTAACGAAGGAAATCTGCTTTTAAATTTCCCCGTAATGCTTCAATATTTTTTCCAAAAACGATGTTGTAACAACATATATATTTTTAGTCAAGTAATTTTAAAATATTCTTGTATGACGTGATTTTGGTCAATAAATAATTTATCTCAATCAAATTATTGATTATGATTAAAATCAAGGTTAAGAACGTTTAAGAGTTTTGTTCTAGGGTAAGATGGTAAAAAATGCCCCCAAGCCTTGAACTATCAGACCAAGAGGACCTTTTTTTTCATGATTAAAGAAACCTTTTCCCACTGGTGTTAGGCCCCTACCCTCAAACAGGCCCTTTTAAGGCCCCTTTTTGTCATTTTGAGCATTTTTATGATATCTTGGCGAATTTTTGATCTTTTTAAATCGGGTTTGCGGAAAATTAAAGAAAAAATTAAAACCTACAAGTATGAATTTTTTCAAAATTTTTTGGCGCGAAATTCAAATGTTTTTTAAGCGTTCGACATATTCAAATTGATGTATTTTAAATATTACGATAGACGATGTCTTGAAAAAAATATATATTATATATTTTGTGTCAAATTATTAGAAAAAATCTTTTTCCTATTTTTAAAATTGGTGCGCAGTGGTTAAAAATATTAAAAACCTGTTTTTTCCCTATTTTTCGGTATTTTTACTCATTGTATGACATGAAATTCACCTAAAAAGGTTTGTATTGGCCTATTTTATATCAAAATTATATATTTCTATCTTAAATATGTTGTTTGGAATCATAAAATATGGAATATGGATGCCATGCATACTTTTACTTTACACGGAAAAAAATTTGGAAGCCTGGAATGTCGGAGGTATGGAATTAACAGAAATCCAAAAAATACCGTATCTGTACGCGTTCAAAATTGAATGTAGTCACTTCCAAATTGAATTGCGTGGACTCCAACAATTTCGGCTGTGTACGGATCTCAAAATGGGATTATGTGTATGCCATGTTGGAATGGTGGGGACTCCGAGACTTTCGGTACCGTCGGGATCCGCCCAATGGAGTCCTCAGGCCCCCATTCTTGGTATCTCGGCGGGTCGACTATACATTTGGACGTATTTCACGCGCGCTGCTTCATAAATATAATAATATAATATATATATATATAAACAGTTCAAAACGTGTGTGCTATATTATACTATAATACACACACACACACACACACACACACACACACACAACACACACCGTTCCCCTTCTCTCAACGCTGTCGCGCCATGATACCAGAGATGGGGGCCTCAGACGTCCAAAGTGGAATCGCTATAATACCGGAAATCTCGGAGTCTGGGGATGACCGAATTGGAGTTCAGAACATACGTTTTTGAATCGTGAAGACTCCGAAGATATTGGATTCTTACAGGTTCAACTTTGGACGCGCCTTAATTCCAAATTCGTCATAAATTAAGACGATCGATGGTATTGCACGGAGTCCATATCTACCGGAGGTCTGGAGATCCTAAATTTTTTCCGTGTAGCTAAGAAGAAAAAATCAGAGTCAATTCAAAATCATCCAACGACTTCAACTACCACTCAGCCCGACAGTCAAGATACCCCTACTTTATTAGCATCAGCAACTTCGTCGCAGTCTTTTGGAGATGGTCCATCACTCACGTACACAGAAAGTAACTGAAATATGAAGGAAGCTGTAGAAATGATAGAATTACCGTTCAAGAGGTCAGTATCTACGCATAAATATTGCTTCATATGTTATGTGGGAAATCGTCCAATATAGTTTCTGTTCCATTTGGAGCCCGTAAACAAGTTTTTATTGAAAAAAGAATTTTTATTCCCACTGTTAATCATTATTGTTCTAATCATATGATTAAAAACGGGGTTTTTGAGGACGAAATTAATAAGATACGCATTATTTCGAGTTCAAGTTCAATGGATGTGACAGATGTAGCAAAATTGTTAGAAAGTGTGAGTTTGAGATCAGACAGAGAACTTACAGACAAGGTTGGAGATTAAGGTAAAAGTAGCACTAGGAACGCTTTTTGGGTATGGTTTTTGAACACTATGAAATATCAAATTATTATAGGTAATTATATGCAAAATTAATACACAAATCGATGGGCTAATATTTTAGGATAAATTATTAAGCTCGACCGTGCTTATTTATTATAAATTAAAAATAATATTTACAAACCATAGGTGCTGATGTGTACGGCTTAGAAACACCGTTTTTAGGTGATATCCCTAGTTTGGAACACTCTAGTCCATCGTAGGAACACTTACCTACACAGTGAAAAACTATATTAAAATACGTTTAATATACTTTAATGTGTAATTAATTGTTAAATTTTAATATCTGACGTATATTTTGGATGTCAAGTGTTCGGTATATTAACTTTTTAATGTAACGATAAAATATAACGTATAAAGTGTTGTTATGCATCGAAGAGAGAAAAATAAACATTTTTCCAAAAGTGGCAGATCTTCCAAACACTTAATAGGTTATGTTTTATCTGTTTTATTTTAATATTAAAAAATTATTATTACCCATATTTATCATAGAATATATGGTAGAAGCCTAAATTTGACAATTCATTACGTATTTAAATGTATAAAAAGTATTTTAATGGCTGTAACACTCGTGTAAAAACATGTATTCCTAACACGGTATGCTCGTATGCTACGTTAGTCACTTGGAACACTTGTTCCAAGCGGGGGACATTAAAAAATTTATGTACGTCGCATGGAACAGAGGTTTAATTAATAGAAAAAAAATTGAAAATCCAAATAATCGTACATAAATAGAATCTACGACTCGCCAACTTCCATACAAACTATTACATGTAATTGAATTTTTATTAGAACTTAAAGAAAACTTGAATTGAAGATGAAGTAGCAATCAGCTGGTTTGACCGAAATCATAGCATATTTTCACTTCTATACAAGCACCTTAATTAAATAATTGTTTCTATTAGTTATATTGAAGATAACTATTCCTAATTTTAGCTACATGAATAAAAGTATCTATTAAAACTGATAAAATTTTTATATTTTACGAAAAGTGTAATGCATTTCCTTTTATACTAAAATAATGCTAGTGTTCCTACGAGGGTACAGATTTGACGAAGTGTTCCTAGGTAGTACCTTTACCTTATACACTTGGGAAAACTTGATACAATTACGTGAAATGATGACATCGATGAGGAATTCTAACTCTCGGAACGCCAACCAAGCACTTGTGGTATTTTTATTGAGGCTACGTAGTGATAATTCGAACAACATGACTTCTGCTTTACTTGGACTTGAGTGCCCTCAGCAGGTTTCAGAATTCTCAGATTCGGTTTTGAAGTGTTTCAGAGAAGACGTTTTACCTTCCCGTTTTGACCTAAAAGTTGTTTGTTGGCGAGATTTGATTAAAAATCAGACATCACCAATGGCAAAGAAGTTGCACAATATAGGGGATGATCAACTCGCTTTCGTTTATGACGGGACGTATCTGCGGCATGAAAAGAGCAGCAACAACGAATATCAGAGGAAATTGTACTCTGGATAAAAGAAGGCACCTTTGTGTAAACCGTTTACCGTCTGTTCGACAAATGATTACATTGTTGATATGCTGTTTGAGTGAATTATTAAAAGAAGGACATATTTTTGTTGTTAACAGGGGCTTTTGTGACGTTGTACAGAAGTTAGAAGAAAAAAATTATCAAATATGCCTGCTTTGAAAGGTAAAAGAAATCAGTTAACTACTGCTGAAGCGAATAGTTCTCGTCGCGTAACCTGTATCTGATGGGTTGTTGAAGCGGTACATGGCGTAATAAGTCAAAAGTACAAGCTCATTCATAATCAATTCGATAACAAAATGCTTCCTGACGCTGGCCTGTACAGCAAAATAGCATGTTTCTTGTGAACACTTTTTGAAAGCGTTTTATTTTTGATAAATCTGGGACTGACGAAATTATTGAACAGATGAGAAGTCAAGAATTTGTTGAAAAATCCTTAGCGATGGATGCAGAAAATGGAAGATGGAGTCGGCGAAAAACTCGTTTTCAAAAATTTACATCAAATGACATTCTTGACTTTCCTGAATGCACCGAAAAAGATCTAAAAATATTTTTCACCGGAACCTATCAACTGCAACAGTCTATATCCTATTTAGCGGAATTATTAGATGAAGATGGTAATCTAGATTTCCTTTATTTAAAGGAGACTCCTGAAATCATAAAAATCCAAGTACGATCGCGCCATATAAAATCGAAACGTTACAACTGTTACGTACATTACAGACCAAATTCTAGTGGGTACCGAGGTATTCTACGTTACTTTTGTGAATGTGTTAATGGTATGAAAACGATCGGTAGCTGTTCGCACGTGGCAGCAGTAATATACTATCTCTCCCATGCAAGATACCCGTCAAAAATAATGAGACCAGCTGAAAAACTGTCGAAAATATTTGAAAGAGAAGGCGTCACACCTGTTATAAATAATAATAGTGATGAAGACTGATTTGTAATAAATCTTATTTTTTTCTAATAAAATATAAGTTGGTACATAACCCTGATAAAAACTCTGATTTGATTTTATTTAATTAATGTTTGAAAAAACTTACCGACGAACGTATTACTTACCATCCAGTGGCATAAACCGCTTAGAATATATTAAAAATCTACTATTTTTGGAGTAATGATATCGGCGGAAGATGGTGTTTCTCTTAAGATTTTGAGTTTTCTAATTACAAACAATATAAAGTAAATCAAATTGATTGTTTTTGTGTTGAATCAGACAATAGCTAACAACAACTGAAAAGACCTGTAAAAAATTGCACAAAATATAGCTCTCTCTAAAATCGATATTTAGTTGTTTTAAGTTCTGTATAGCTTATGTATTGTTATTCCCAGATACAAATAGAGTGACAAATATGATTATCACATAAATTCCATGTCATCCGCTGAGATAAACGTTAAAAAAATATAAAAAATCTTGATTTTACGTAAAAAACCGTAGGAAAAATACATAAATATATGATTTATTTTTCCATATTCCATATTTTATGATTCCAAACAACATATTTGTTAGCGCCGCGAGTTTTTCATGTATGCGAGAGTGAATGTATATGACTGAGAGCGAGCGAGTGTGTGTGAGAGGGGAGAGCGAACGGAATGAGTAGTAAGAATGTAAATTGGAGTTGAATAAACGTACTTTATATTACTTCACATCTAAAGGACTTTGTTGGGTTACTAGAGTTCAACTGATAAGAATTTTTCCATCGGTCTTACAGTCTTACAAATTAAATTAAAATAATTAATATTTATGGCAGTCAGATTGCCCTTGTTTATAATCACCCCGCAGAATCTGAAATAAAAACTTAATTAAAACCTGGAAAAAACTTTGTTAGCAAAGGACGGTCTGACTGCCCCCCACCACCAAATTGCCCAACGTTTCGAGCCCGTTTAATTTAAATTTAATTTGTAAGACTCTAAGACCGATGGAAAAATTCTTATCAGTTGATAGTAAATTGCAGTCGACATAAGTAATATTTTTAATGTTACTAGAGTTCACCCTTCCTTAACGCTGCATTTAGTATATTTAAGATAAAATATATAATTTTGATATAAAATAGGCCAATACAAACCTTTTTAGCCGAATTTCATGTCATACAATCAGTAAAAATACCGAAAAATAGGGAAAAAACCGCACCAATTTTAAAAATCGGAAAAAAAAATTTTCTAATAATTTGACACAAAATATATAATATATATTTTTTCCAAGACATCGTCTATCGTAATATTTAAAATACAGCAATTTGAATATTTCAAACGCTTAAAAAAATTTGAATTTCGCGCCAAAAAATTTTGAAAAAATTCATACTTGTAGGTTTTAATTTTTTCTTTAATTTCCCGCAAATCCGATTTAAAAAGATAAAAAATTCGCCAAAATATCGTAAAAATGCTCAAAAAGACAAAAAGGGGCCTTAAAAGGGCCTGTTTGGGGGTAGGGACCTAACACCAGTGGAAAAGATCCTTTTGGTCTGATAGTTCGAGGCTTGGGGGCATTTTTTACCATCTTACCCTGCTAGGCCCTTTATCTACATCTTTGTAGGTAGCCTTCCAAGGATCATTTTCTTATTTTGTATTTTAGCTTTTCCCATAACATTAAAAGCTATGACCGAAAATGTTATGGGTGTTACTACTGGGCAACTCTCCTCTATAATATGTGTATACTCGTAACACACTGAGAACGCTTCGATCAATAGGGAACTAGACAAAACTCTGTTTATAGGTGTAACCGATAATATTGGCCAGTTTTGTTTACATCCAACATTTTTTTCTTTTTTTTAATACTCATTACTATAGTAGAGCTCCGTAACTCCGAATGAGCGGTGTTCCGAATGCACTCCATTCAGCGCCACCACTTAACTATTTGTACACCCATCCTTGACGGATACTTGCCGAAGGTGCCTGCTTAGTTTCAAAATCCTGCAGTCTCATTGGCCGATTTTAATTTAAGGTTAATGATTACACTCGAATTGTGCAATGAAATTGCAGGATTTTGAAACTGAGCAGGCACGTTCGGCAAGAATCCATCGAGAATGGGTGTACAGTTAGTGATAGTCACGTATACCTTTTGAATTTTTATAAAATTTTTAAGGTATGTTAATATTCAAAAGATTATGTATGACGGTCACTAACGGAGCACGTTCGGAAAGAATTAAACTGCTCTGGGTGTACTAAATTACTTACCTAGATCTTTAATTTACGATCTGCTGATGGTGAGCTGATAGAAACATCTGTTACTTAATCACGTAATCCCCAAACCATTTGAAATTGCAATTCAAAATCAGTGTAATTTAAAAATGTTATAAAAGAACATATACAAAATAAAATACCAAACTGTTTTGGTAAATTCATAAAAAATGGCATAATTCAGACCATGTCTACTTCCATATTCCCATCAACATAGCTTTTTCGATCCGTCTTCAAAAACTAACAATATTTTTTTCTTTGATTTCATTTAGTTTTGGAAAGTATTGAATATAATTCCGTTGCAGTTTTTTTTGGAAAAAAAGCAGGCAAGTGCAATGTGAGACATTACATTTTAAGACGGAGTCGTCGATTGTTAATCAGATAAAAATTGTTTGCTAAACAAATACCATTTCGTTGTGAAACAATAACAAATCTAAAAATAAATTTATCTTTAAGAAAATTTACACAGAGATTGCTTTTATAACGTTAAAATTACGTCGATCAGATAACATTTTTATGAAAAACTTTGGTGTTCAAATGTAATTTTTCTGCTCGTTTTATATATTTCACAGCCTACTGAATTCGCTCTAGAATTTATGATTTCTTTAGTATAACGCCACGGTCAGCTTTTGAACAATATTAATATTTAAGACGGCCTCTATTAACCTATATAATATTTTTGTGCTTTCGTGGGCACGCGAAATTTCATTAAAAAAGGCCGAATCCATCTCAAATCGAACAGCCAGAGTATGCCTACCACACCGATCATTTAGGAATGAAAGTATTGCTGTTCTTCTCGAAAAATGATTCGACACGTATTTTTTCATTTTTCGATTGCACTAAAATGACATCCGGCCATGACAAAAATTTTTTACAAAATCCTAACTTTCAAATTTTATTTTTCAAGGTCATTTTCAAACAGCTGCCAATTTACGAGTTTTTTAAGTTTTTGAGTAAACTATACGCAATCTTACTCAGAGTAGCACTCTACTCAGAACAGTGTTGAATAAAAAAAAAAAAAAAAAAAAAAAAAAATTCTAATATTTAAACACCTGGTAGTATTGGCCATCAGCTTCCTGAAATCCACATTATCTCCTACTACTATTAGCGTCAAGAATCAACCTAATAAAATAAAATACCATAAATTTTTCATTTATTACAATGGTAGTCAATAATAATCAATATAAACGAATGTTATTTGTATATATCAAACAAGGAAAGGATACTTAGTGTCCGCCTCCGATTTTCATTAAACTTTGCACGTGGGTAGAGCATCGAAAAATATTTGACACGTATTTTTTTTTATCGGCGGAAAAACATATCTAGGGGGTGAAAACTGCCTTTAAAGTTCACCCAAAACCGTTTTTTTTTAATATCTCAAAATGGAATCAGAATTTTTTAATCAAACCAACACCTATTTGTTTCTTATGAAAAGTCGAGTTTTTCGGCACAGTTTTAATGCTGGGGGTTGCATTCCCTTTTTTTTTTTATAAAGGTAAATATGATATTTTCCCTTGTATTTTTGATATAAAAATGTTTTATTGAGCTAAATTTGGTTGAAAATTGCCATGTTATAAAGAAAATTAAAAATTATAGTTGACCTGTTTCGAGGTTAAAAAAAACACGTGGACGCGGTGAATTACCCCTAATTTAATTAATCACCTTTTTGTTAGTGGCCACCTCCGATTTTCATGAAACTTTGCAAGTGGTTAGAGTATCGAAAAATATTTGACACGTGTTTTTTTATCTGTGGAGAAAGACATCTAGGGGGTGAAAACGGCCTTTAAAGTTCACCTCAAAAAACCGTTTTTTTTAATATCTCGAGATGGAATCGGAATATTTTAATAAAACCAATGCCTATTTGTTTCTTATAAAAAGTTGATTATTTTGGCACAGTTTTAATGCTGAGGAGTTGCATTCCTTATTTTTTTATGTAATTTTTTACACATTGTTTTGAAAGAGCAATGTCTTGATACACCAAATTTGGTTGAAAATTGATGCGTTGTAAAGAAATTTAAAATTATAGTAAACCTGTTTTGGGGGTTTAAAAAAAAACATGTATAAGGGGTGAGCTACCCCTAATTTAATTATTTACTTTTCAGTGATTAAGAGAACTTAAACAAAACTTTTTTTTTAGTTTTAATTTTGAAGTGCTTATCTTGATTTATATTTACCATTAAAAGTTAAATAAATAAAAAGTATTTAAATTTCAGCAGGAATGACTACTGAAATTTAATAAGTATATGCGATAAAAATTTCAAAGAAAACTTTTATCGCTTATTTTTTTAGTTTATGAAATTAATGATGAAATTGTTTATATTCAAATAATTTACCTGGGAAAAATTCTCTAAAAATATTCATGTTTTTTTATATTATCAAGATAATATTTTTTAGTATTTAACGTTAAGGGATCTAATCTAAAAATAATTTTTTAATAAAAATACATTTTCTTTTACAGTGTTTAAATTGCATTATATCCGTATTAACGCTTGTACTGTTAAAGTCATAAAAATTAAAGTTGTTTTCTAAATGAAGTTTTCAATCTTACCGAAATATGCAATATAATTATATAATTATATTAAATTCACTGTAATATTTTCAATCCCATCACGGTCCTAGAAATATTTTTCTCTCGACAACATTCATGAATTATTCATTAGTTAAAAAAGCATTTATAAATAGAGATACGATATATATATCGAGAGAGAGAATCACTACGAACTGACGCCAGTCGAATAAAAATATCATTGTAAGCAAATGATATTTTTATTCGACTGTCGTCAGTTCGTAGTGATTCTCTGTATTGGTTACACGCTAGTTACGAAACTGATTATATATTGTTACTTTTTGTGCAATTGTTTAAATTGCTATATACATTTTATTATACTCTTTAAAAGATAATTTTAAAATCAGAAACCAGGATACAGAAAACAGATGAATGTATTGAAATAATTTGCTTTTAAAAAGGGCATGGTAAGTATTGCTATTTTATTTTTAGTTATATGGTCGAAATATTCCAACAAATAAAAACATTCTTGACAAAAGTAAAATCTTTTAAATATTAAAATAATATCTACAGTTAAATATAGTTGGATTAAAAGAAGTGATATAATGTAAGGAGGATTATTATATAAAAATGTAAGATAAAATAATGATTTTAATAATGTTTAATTTATGTATATAACATGATATGAAGAATATTTGTAAAAAATCATTCATATAAATAAATATCTTTATCAAATTAAATCTTCAATTCCCTAATTTCTTTTTCATTTTAAAAGAAAGTTTTGATATGTTAACTGATACATTCAGTATAAATAAATTTATTTTTCAAAATATCTTAATTAGCTAAAACAAGTTCTACTTATTTGAGATAAAAAACATCGATTTCTTTTTATTTTGTTTCTATTGTTTTAATAGAAATTATAATGTTTATTATATACATGATTATCATATCATAATATATTAATGAATTTTTCGTTTGACTTTTATTGAGGGTATATTAAATACTGGCATGATTCTAAATTTAAATAACTATATTATCTAAAAAATTTGTCAGATTTATCAACCCAAATATCTCATAGATAGTATAACTAAAATGATCAATGAAATTTCTGAAAATTGTCTCTACACAAATCGAGATCTGAAATCGAGATTATGTCACATAAATGTTTACATTGATTTTTTAAATTAAAAACACCAGAAAGGTCAATATCGTGCCCTATATTTGACATGCCCTGAATACCTGTTTTAAATAAAACTAGTATAATATTTTTACTTTAATGAACATCTTGCCGTTTAATAAAATAAATAAATAAAATAAATGAAATTCTGTGTACATATATGCGTGCGCGCGCGTGTGTACATATGTACATTTATCGTCACGGTCCCAGTTCCGGATCAGGACTAATTGTAAGTTCCTGAAAATAAAAGGCTATTTTTAAGGTAAATATACGCAATATTTCTATAACTTACAATTAATCAATTTTGTTTAAAAACAAAAATGTACGTTTGGTCAATTAGTATTTTATTTATAAATTAATGCTTATATCATAACACAAAAAGTTGAAAAAAGTGTCAAAAATTTATAAAAAATTTTTAACCTCAAATATCTTCGATCAAAACAGTCAGATTTTTTTGGGCAAAGAACTGAATCCTTAAATATAAAAAAGCTAATTCTCTGCCAAATTTCAAAACGATTCATTGACTTTTACCCCTGTTATCATAAACGAAAGGAAACGCACTTGTTTTCAAAAATAATTTTTTTCTCGGAAACAAATCAACATAACCTCTTCAAATTTTAACACAATGTTGTACTCGATAAGTGTAATAAGTGGTAAACATTTTGAGTGGAAAAACGAAAAAGTTTTTGAGATATTAATTAAAGAAATATAAACCATATTTTTATTAATAACAAATGACAGGCTAGAGATAATTGAAATTTAAAAAAAAAATTGTAGGTAATTTAAAGACCTTTTAATAAAAATTTAGTTTATTAAGTAATACTGGCTGAAACAAATTAAAAAATCAAAAAAACGAAAAATTCAAAAACGTTTTTTGGTTATAAAAAAAAAGAAAAATCGGTAAAATCAAAAAGTAGGTTATGCTCTCTCTATTCTCCTCCGAAACGAAGAGAATAAGCCTTTTCCAATGTAAATCATGGACGCACGCACACACACACACGAAAATTTTTTTTATCCAAAACAACGGATTTTAGCGCCAAAAGTCTTAAAACATGTTTTTGAACATTTTTTGTTTCAAAAATTTTTTTCACCGTTACAAAGCTTCCTCTTTGAGGAAGCAAAAAAAAGTTTTGTTTAAGTTCTCTTAATCAATGAAAAGTAAATAATTAGATTACGGGTAGCTCACCCCTTACACATGTTTTTTTTTTTGAAACTCCGAAACAGGTTTGCTATAATTTAAAAATTTTTTTACAACACATCAATTTCCAACCAAATTTGGTTTATTAAGACATTGCTCTTTCAAAACAATGTGTGAAAAAATTACATTTATCCTTATAAAAAATAAGGGATGCAACCCCTCAGCATTAAAACTGTGCCAAAATACTCGACATTTTATAAGAAACATATAGGCGTTGGTTTCATTAAAAAATTTCGACTCCATCTCGAGATATTAAAAAAAACGGTTTTTAGGGGTGAACTTTAAGGGCGGTTTTCACCCCTTAGATGTCTTTCTCTGCAGATAAAAAGAAACACGTATCAAATATTTTTCGATACTCTAACCACTTGCAAAATTTCATGAAAATCGGAAGCGGCCACTAACAAAAAGTTGATTAATTAAATTAAGGGTAATTCACCCCGTCCACGTGTTTTTTTTAAACCTCGAAACAGGTCAACTATAATTTTTAATTTTCTTTATAACATGGTAATTTTCAACCAAATTTAGATTATTAAAACATTTTTATAAAAATACAATGGAAAATATCATATTTACCCTTATAAAAAATAGAGGATGCAACCCCCAGCATTAAAACTGGGCCGAAAAACTCGACTTTTCATAAGAAACAAATAGGTGTTGGTTTGATTAAAAAATTCCAATTCTATCTTGAGATATTAAAAAAAACGGTTTTTGGGGGTGAACTTTAAGGACGGTTTTCACCCCCTAGATATGTTTTTCCGCCGATAAAAAAAATACGTGTCAAATATTTTTCGATTCTTCTATTCGATTCGATTTCGATTCTACCCATGTGCAAAGTTTCATGAAAATCGGAGGCGGACACTAAGTATCCTTTCCTTGTTAGTCTAAAAAGAACCACTTTACGCCATATAGGTACACAATATACTATTATATATTTGGAGTTTTTAAAGAATACGTTAAAATACATTAAAATACCTTAAAGTAATATATCAACGAAGTCCAGCAATAACATTTGTAGTCTTTCTAATAAAGATATGCTTATTAATAACTCTGTCCAAGTAAAGGCATCTACATATAATGGATTTTATCATCATGTTTATATCATGCAATTACAGAATGGACAGTGAAATTCGCCAATTCACGTATAAGCTCACTATATGTATATTCAAGTCAAGAATGAAAACCTCTCATTCTTATCTTCAATAGATGTGTAATATGCCTATAAAACCAGTGATGTGCTTTAGCTGAAGTAATTAAAATAAAATTTAATTCTTTCTTAGCCCATTTTTCAAGCACTTCGAATTTATTAAGATATATTTTCTTCTTTTTAGACATCACAAATAAAGATACGATTAATCGCATTGTATACCAGTCATGTTTATTTACTAATATTTAGTTCAGCTCTGTAATTTATTACCGTGACTATGCTTTTACAACGAACTTTGTTTGTAACAAATTTGAAACTCATTTTAATTGCATTTTCTATGTAATCATTAACACTCAAGATACATGTAAGATTATATTGTTTATTGTTCTAATGATAATGTTTATATTATAAACATAAAATTACAAAATCCTCTATTATATTAAGGAGCTTCATTAAGATATTTTTTTATTCATTAAGATAGTTTTTCCTTGTGTTGATTCAAAACAATGAGTACACTTTCATAATTTCTGTCACGATTACGTAATAGAGGACTGTTCGAAGTTACGAAATAATACACAAAACATATTTGGAAAAACACGTCACTTACGTGGTTTTTCCAGACAGCCACAGATATTAATATGAATAGTTTTTTATTTTATGTTTTACCATTTATGTAATAAACGACACTTAACTAACAAGCTAAAAATAACAAGCTAAAAATAACCGGAAACGACAGAACAATATTATCAATACGTGTTTAATCTCGTTAGCTTAATATTTGTTTGCCGCTATCATTGATGATATATGTATACATGGATTACAATGCAATATTCTTGATAAAAGAGAAGTTTTAATGAGTCTCTCAAAGTGCATGTCAGCATCATTACCTCGTCGGTCCCTAGACTGCCTTTAAGTAGCATGTCGGCGTCTGAGAAAACGCTTCTTTGTTTCTCTGAATCGCATACTTAGTAAAATAATTACAAATAGGTGACTTTAAATCAGAAATCATTGTTTTATATTGTGATACAAAGTCAAAATTAGCCTTCTACGGAATACCCAGTGAAAACGCTAAATGAACTCACGCAACATTATTGAATAGGAATTTTTCAAGATGTAAGTAATATTTCAATTTCTTCTATCCATATTAATTTTGTAACAAAATGTAGCAGAATATTATCTCAATTTTCAATACTGTATTCATAATCTACTTTTATAATAATTTTCCCAATTAAATCAATAATTAATCACAATGAAGTAAAAAAAAAAAAGAAATGGAATAATCGAAACGATTTACAATCAACCGTAATGTATACATATTTTTCAGAAAATGGCGTTCTTACTTAAAAAATTTGTAATCCTCACTCTAACAATTGTTTTATACGTGAAAATTCAACCGAGTTGTGGGCTGCGAATCCTTGGACTGTTTCCCTTTCAAGTCCACAGCCATTTCGTGATGTGCGAAGAACTGATGAGGGGATTAGCCGCAAAAGGTCATCAAGTCGACGTTTACAGCCACTTTCCACAAAAAAAGCTCTTACCAAACTATACTGACTTCAGCCTGAAAGGAACCTTACCTGCCGTGTCGAACAATTTAACATTCGACGTCGCATCAATTACGGCTCCTGCGGAAATGATAAAGTACTGGATACAAATACATGGAATGTCTGCATGCCGACTTCTGGGACATCCACTGTTCCAGAAGTTGTTCCACGACCCACCGAAGGATCCATCTTATGATGTCGTCATTACTGAAGTAAAACAAAATGACTTTAACTGTGAAAACTCTTTGGAATGATTAACTATTAAGGTTAAAAAGAGAATTCATTTATTTTAGCTTTCTGTGACTCATTGTTATATCGCATGGGGACGCCAATTAAATGTACCCGTTGTCGGTGTTGTGACTCTACCAGCGATAGATTATCACTTTGATCCATTAGGAACTCGAATCAACTTGGCAACCGATCCCAGTATTTGTTCACCCTATGTTGCACCCATGACATTTTTCCAGCGCTTGGACAATTTCTACACTTATCATTCAGTTAATAGAGCTTTTAGTAAATACTCCAAAGATCAAGAAGAGTTAGTTGAAAAATATTTTGGACCAGGGTTTCCATCTACAATGGATATGGTGAAGGAAGTGTCGTTAGTCCTACTTAATCACGATTTCAGTTTAAGTGGAATAAGACCATTCCCTCCTATTGTCATTCCAGTTGGTGGACTGCATGTTGTTGATCACAATGAAACGTTGCCACAGGTTGGTTGTAGTATGCAATTTAACTGTATCGATCGATTCAAAATATTTCAAAATCACAACTGAATAATGAAATGACCGATTTCTTAGGTGGTACAAAAATGGCTAGATGAAAGCACAAATGGCTGCATTTATTTTTCTTTTGGATCGATGACTAGAATTGAAACTTTCCCAAGGCATATCGTGGACACCTTTTACAAGTCCCTCGAAAATATAAAACCTGTTCGTGTGCTTCTCAAAATAGCAAAGCCAGAGGAGTTACCACGAAGTCTTCCTTCTAATATTCTTGTACAATCTTGGTTTCAGCAAAAACAAGTTTTGAGTAAGTATCAAAGCCATAATGGTATTACAAATTGTCAAATAAGGCCAAATTATAGGAAACCTTCAAACTCTGCGTTAATTTAATAAAATATACTTATTATTTTACTCTAGAACATAAAAATGTTAAGGCCTTTGTAACACATGGTGGCCTTATGGGAATTCAAGAAGCTATCTATTTCGGCATACCTCTAGTAGCAGTTCCTTTATTTGGTGATCAGTATTTTAATGCCAAGGCTTGTGCAAACAGAAACATAGCTGTGTATATTGAACTTCAAGAAATAACCGAGAAAACCTTTACGCATGCATTGAAGGAAGTTCTCAGAAATCCTATCTATATGTAATTGGTTAAACACAAATATGAGTTCTAATTGTTAAATGAATTTGTTTGGCTTAAACGATTCTTTCATTTTTTTTTTGTAGGAAAACGGTTAAAAAGGTCAGCAGTGAATTCAGAGATCGACCATTAACTCCGATTCAAACAGCGTCATTTTGGATAGAATACGTAGTTCGTCATGGTAAAGACTCCCTTAGATCCCCGATAGTAGATATGCCTTGGTGGCAAGTCTCGCTTTTGGATATATATGCTTTCATTGCATCTATAGTACTTTTAGTACTATACGTCACGATTAAAATTTTTAAACTACTAAGCAGATTGATTATAATGAATATAAATACAGGTTCAAAAGTAAAGGAAAATTAATTACTTACTATATTGCTAGGTGACAAAATAATTTAATATATTTCATGTGTTTTCTACGTGGTTGTAAATAATATATTTATAAATATGTCGATGTTCACTCACTAATTGACACATTTGATCGTGCCATTCATGCACTCATTAGAATGTTCATCAAATTTTAATAACGATAGGTTCAATGTAAAAACATGTACGTATACATTATTTTTTGAAATCATGTAAATAAATTTGAAAATGTAATATATTAAACAAATATTTATTTTATTTACTACAAATTAGCGATTACGCACTGAAAACATTCTAGAGCGCGCCCTGTACTCTTGAGGTTTACGAGCAGCGTAAGCTATAATCAGTTAAGGTGGCTCATGCGATTTCTTATAAAAATCTTAAACTTAACAAATATGTTCTTTAGACATTAAATTTTCGATCTGTAATAAGAAAATTGTAGGTCAACGATCAAATTATCGAAAAAAACTGAGTTTATAAATAGGTACGTTTAACACATAACCTTATGGGAATGAACAGTTTATTGCTTCGTAGTAACTTGTAAAAAAGCAGTTTTTAATGTACAATATATGAAATTAAAGATTTTTTTGTGAAGAATCTAATGATATCATCAGAATTATAGGTTAACGACCAAACCAAAAAGATATTAACAATAAACGTTACAAATGTGCTACTGCGCATGCGCACTGCGACCAGTCATATAAATGTAGCAACAAATTAGCAAAGTTTTTACTTATTTATAAAATCTTTTTTTTGTTTGAACATTTAGAAGTTATTTACAATAAATTTGCGTAAAATACGTTAACTTAATTTGGCAATAATAAAGAAGTCCCTTGCGGGGCCCCGACTTGATACGGCACCAAACGCATGAGCCACCTTAAAAACTATAAATTACCGAAAATGTATAAATGGAGGTTTTATTAGACTTCCATAGATTTTCTATATCAATATTCAAGAACTTTTATATATAAAAGAAATATTGCTAATTAGGTATTAAAATTGTAAAATGATTAGTTAAACAATCTGCCTGTTTTCAATAGGTCAGCCAACATGCCCCAAGCGAACACTAATTTAAAAATTCTTATTAAAAATTGAAAGATAAAAAAAAAATACCAAGTGGTAAAATTGTAAAAAAGCAATCATTTTGCCCCTGCATTAAGAAAAAATAGATTAACAAAATGTTTCAAAGAATTACACGACATATTTCAAAATGTAAAATTTTCACCAACATCTCAAATTTTTTTAAAACTTGCGTATTTCCAAAACACATGATGCTTTCCGACTAAAAATAAAAAAATAAATATTCCTGATTCCATTTTACATTACTGACATCAATAGCCTTGACCTCTGTTATTTCAATCAATAGTTATTAACATTTGTCCAACCTACCCCGTATGCCAACTAGCCCCGGTCCCCCTAATTGTTTTTCGAGATATTAGACATCAAAATACGTGTGTGTGCGTGTGTGCGTGAGTGTGTGTGTGTGTGTGTGTACCGCTTTATCTCAGGATCTACTCGATCGATTTTAATCGGACTAGCGTTCATTTGGGCGCTACGCGCACCCTCTCTTCCCTGTTTCTCCATTTCTTTTGAGTTTCGAGATCGATTCGAAATTTCGAGATACCTCGCAAAAGCGCTCGAAAACCGAACGAATCTCGATCGCTCAATTTATATTAAGGACAGTTCTCATTTTTTTTTTTTTTTTTTTTTTTGTCTGAATTCTGGAAAAAATCCATTTTTCAATATGCTGATACGTTCTTGTTTCATGTTAAATTTTCGATTTTCTCAAAATTAATCTTTGCATTTTTTAATGATAGGATTGAGATATTCGAATCGGATAAATACCAGTTCAAACAGTGTAAAAATATCTAAGTTTTCCAAGAAAAATGATTGCATTAGCAGTTACGGTTCTTTTGCTTTTAACAAAAACGTGTTTAAAAAAAAAAAAAAAAAAAAGTTATAACTCAAATGCTAAATAATAAAATGTTTTGAAAAAAATCATCATAATGCAGAATATAAGTAACTATAATCTGTAAAATAATTTAATCCATTAGTCGACTATTTTTTGAATAAAAAAAACCGCTGCCAATTCATTGGCCCGTTGCTTCCTCCAACTTAATTTTATGATTCCTTTAATTAATTTTTAATAACAAAATTTTTAATTTTTGCAACAAATTGTGCCATAATTATAATTAAATTTATTTTGAAAATTAAAAAGTATTAATTTTCAAATTTATTCATTCATTTATTTATTTATATCAACCGGCAAGAATTTTCCAGGTTTAACATAATATATACATATATACATATATAACATCACTAGTATTCTCGAAGCGCGCGGTGAGCGCTGTGATTTTATCGAAACTACACCACTTTTGTTTTTGTGACCTAGCAACCCGTTACACCCACCAACCAAACCACTAATAAATTGATATCATAACTAATCCATCATTTTTTGAAGTAGGAGATAGGATTAAGGAGTTATAAGCTTTTTTGAAAAAAACACGTTTTTGTTTTTGTTCATAACAAAAGAACTGTGATAGCTAGACATAAAATTTTTTTTTCCAAATATAGATATTTTAATTCTCTTTCGAATGCTACTCATCCGATCCAGGTACATAGAGCCGTTCTCGAAAAATTACGATTTGAAAAAAAGGTTAAAAAAACTTTAACCTCAAATATCTCTGAAATTTCTAGACCAATCATTTTGCCCAAAGAACTCGACCGAGAACTATACAAAATCTACCTCTACAAGGAATTTTAAAGCGATTAAGTCAATTTTACTTCCGTAATCGTTGGACATAGAAAACTCATTTTTTTCATTTTTCAATTTTTTTCTCAAAAACTAACCAAAAGAATGGATTCAAATTTTTAGAGCTTATAGCTATTTATATTCTGCATTATCGTGATTTTTCTCAAAAAAATTGACCGTTTAGTTTCGGAGTTATAAGCTTTTAAAAAAAAAAACACGTTTTTGTCAATAACAAGAGAACCGGGATAGCTAGAGAAATTTTTTTTTTTAAATTATAGGTTTTTTTACACTCTTTCGAATGCTACCAATCAGATTTAAATATCTTGACTCTATCATTGAAAAAAAGCCAAAAACAATTTTGAAAAAATCGAAAATTCTAAATAAAACAAAAACGAATCGGCCCAATCAAAAAACGGATTTTTGACCCGCCATCACACAAAAAAAACCAAAAGAATGAGACCAGGTGTACACACACACACACACACACACACACACACACACACACACACACCCATCCATACAGACATTTTTCAAAAATCATGTATTTTGATTCCTAACACCTCGAAAAACAATTATAACCTGTTTTTACAATAACTCAAAAAATTACTTTCACAAAGCTTCCTCTAGGAGAAAGCAATACATACATATGTGCATACCTGTATATTACTTATATATGCACAAAGATAAACATCTTTATATTAACTGTTATATCATTATTATATCACTATATATAAGCGCTAAGCGTGAAAAATTTGTTTGTGTGTTATCTCATTAGTGATCACTATCCCAGCGGAAAACCCGTGAATCTCACAAACTAGGTGAATCTTCCGAGGCCCCCGTCCTTACTTACCGCATGGAGGGGGGCCCACTAAGACCATCACGAAGCGTCGGGCTCCGCGGTGGGAGGGATTTCTACCCCCTAAACACCCAAAACCTTTCCCGCGGCGTTCACCGGAATCCGGCCCGGAACTGTTATACACATTACTTCGGACCGGTCGGCGTTTCTATGCCCTACGGCAACCTTATATATCTTGTATGGTCTGTCTATTTTTCGTCTTCTGTATCAGTTTTCAAGGCAACCATCAGTCTTTTTGCCTTGTAGTACGTGAGTCACGTAGCGTGCTATGTCGTCCCAGTTTTGTTTGCTTGACAGCATCAGTGTCACGACGTTATCCGGTCTGATGTCACCTGTCTTCGTCTGTAGTCTGTGTTTCGCGACTATCCAGCGGGGGCACACGAAAAATGTGTGCTCCGCGTCGTCTCTATTGTGTCCGCAGTACCTGCAGGACGGGGTCGTTACCTTCCCCATCTGATGCAGATACTGGCGGAAGTATCCGTGTCCGGATAGGAACTGGGTCAGGTAAAAATTCACCTCCCCAGCTCCTCTCTTATGCCAGAGTCGCACGTCCGTTATGAGGCGTCTCGTCCACTTGGCTTTGTCGCTGTCTGTCCATCGCGTTTGCCAGGATGTCAGCATCGTCGTCCGTGCGTCTATGGAGGCTCTCGCTCTTCCCCTTTCTTTGCTGTACTCGTAGATCCTCTTCCGCTCGAGAGCGAGAAGGTCTACTGGGACAACCCCTGCGATCACTAGTACCGCCACCTCTGAGACAGTGCGGTACGCGCACGCGATTCGCAGCGCTCCCAGTCTTTGTAATGCCGCGATCTTTTTGCGGT
This sequence comes from Torymus aiolomorphi, assembly GCA_036365515.1. Lineage (NCBI taxonomy): Eukaryota > Metazoa > Arthropoda > Insecta > Hymenoptera > Torymidae > Torymus > Torymus aiolomorphi. The sequence goes on along the minus strand of CM070875.1, from coordinate 195,432,103 downwards.
ACTTCTCTATTCGCGGCGCGTCCGCCCATATCTCGGCCCCATAAAGGAGCATCGAGTTGGTCACTGTCATAAGCAGTCGTCGTACGCACGGTCTCGGTCCCTTAGTATTTGCCATGAGGCGGGCGAGGGCGGCGGTCTTTAACGCCGCTCTCTCAGCGACGCCACGTATGTGCGGCCAGAAGGTCATCCTCGTATCCAGGGTCACCCCCAGATATTTGGCGGACCGTCCAGGATGCACAACGGACGTCCCCACCGTCATGGGTATTGTCGTGTCTATCCGTTTCCTAGTTAGGTATAGCAACTCCGTCTTTTGTATGGCCAGCTGTAGTCCCCGACTTTGCATCCATTCGTCCACCCGTCTCGTGGCTTGGGTCAGCCTCATCTGAGCCAGTCGTGTATCCTTGGTCGTGATGACGATGACCAGATCGTCTGCGTAGCCGACCAGATAGACCCCCGGCGGCATCGGAAGATCCAACACCTCATCATAACCTACGTTCCAAATATCGGGGCCAAGGATCGAGCCCTGCGCTACTCCCGCCGTCATTTTTCTTTTCTTAACCCCAGTCTGCGTCCCGTACGTAATGTAACGGTCTCGTAGATAGTCCTTGAGGATTCGGAGAAGGTATGGGGGCAGCGGGAAAGCGTCGGAGAATGCCCGCACGATGTCCGTCCACCTCACCGAGTTGAAAGCGTTTCGTACGTCGAGTGTTGCCATGAGCACTATTGGCCTGTTCTTGTGGGGTCTAGTCTGTGCTCTGTCAAAGGAGTCGATCACTTTTTGGATCGCTCCTATCGTCGACCGTCCTTGTCTGAACCCGTACTGTCTGTCGTTCAGGCCGCCAGCGTCCCGAACCGCCTGTTGGATTCGCGGTCTCAGGAGCATTTCGAAGAGCTTGCCAAGTGTATTCAGCAAGCTCAGCGGTCTGTAGGATGACGGCGAGTCCGGGTCCCCACCCTTTCCTTTATCAATGAGGATCAGCCGCGCCGTCTTCCAATCTTTGCTGAACACGCCCTCCGCCAGGCATGTATTATATAGGTTCAGAAGTATCTCCGGGCGTCGTTTTGCAACAATCCCAAGGATTTCCGCTGGGATTCCGTCCGGACCTGGTGCCTTCCCCGCCGAGAGCTGCGCAACAGCCAAGCTGAGCTCACCCCGGGTGAACTCCTGCACCCCATCGTCGCCAGTATCATCGCCCCCCCACCCTTATTTCAAGTGTGTAGGGAAGAGTCCGTCAATAATTCTGTCCATCGTTTCTTCGTCCCTGACTACCGGTGGATTGTTGCCTCCCAGGTTGCGGGTAACGATCTTGTAACCCGCTCCCCAAGGGTCTGAGTCCTCCTCGTTAATCAGTTTGGTCCAACTTTCCTTTTTACTGTCATTGATAGCGCGCCTCAGTTCTTTGCGCGCTATCCGGTACTCCTCCGAGTGGGCCATCGCGTCCACTCTGTCGCGGAGGCGCGCGATATCTTCGGTCCACCAGTACACCGGTTCTTTGTCCCGTCTCGTCCGTTTTCTTGACATAGAGGCGTCATAGAGCCGTCTCAAAAGCCCCGACGTTTCCTCTGTTAGCTTTTCAGCCTTTTCCCTACCACCGATGCCGCGAGGGATCGCCGTTGTCGGGTCCGATTCCCTGTCCAGCTGTGCCGTCAGTTTGTCAACGTCTAGTTTTTTCATGTTCCATCCCGCGGGAGTTGGGGCGGTCCCTGTTCTGCTCTGTGCTTTGTCGGTCACTCCGAAGATGATGTACTGGTGGTCGCTGGCCGTGTAGCCCTCGAACACCCGCCACCCCTCGACACTTCGGAGAAGTCCAGTCGTCACAAAGGTCACGCCTGGGATGGATGCGCCATAGCCGGGTCTCCTGTACGTCGTCGCCTGTCCCACGTTTGCTACTGTTAGGTCTAGCCTCGCGGCCATTTCCAACAGCAGCTGTCCACGTTTGTTCGTCGTCGTCATGCCCCACTCAATGGCCCTGGCGTTAACGTCCCCCGCGAAGATAACGGGGTCGGAGATGCCCCTAAGCGCGTCCTCGAGGGCCACCACCTTTCGTTCGAACTCCGCGGCGCTACAGTTCGGAGTGAGATACACGCTGACATACATCACATCAGACACCCGAGCCCAGACGTAGTCCTCGCCCCTCCCTTGGCTTATGATACGCGACCTGGCCCGCCCCCGGAACCACAGCGCCGCAGAACGGGAGGTATTAACGAACCAAGTCGGGCTGTCTCTGTCTCTGTACGGCTCGCTAATCATTATAACGTCCGCGTTCATTTCCTCGGCAAGCTGGGACAGTAAGGCATGAGCCAGGCTACTGCCGTTCAGGTTGCCTTGGAGTACTGTCGTCGTCTTGTTAAGTGCGAACGGTCCTCTGTCTCGCTCTTGCCTCCGTCAGCGCTGTTTTGAATGCGGTGCAGAGCGCCGTGCCCGGAACGTGCGCTACCCCTCCGCCTTCCTGTGATGGGCACAGGAAACAGAGGGGAGCACCCGTGCAGGCCCCAGCCCTGTGTCCATTTTTTCCACACTTCCAATAGCAGTCGCGTCTGTCCGGTCCTTTACAGTTTGTACGGTAATGGCCGTAGCCGAGACACTTGTAGCATCTCGGCACCATCAGTCGGGTCCTCACTCGGCAGCTGACAAACCCTATCTTTATACGTCCCGTCTCGAGTAGCCGTGTCGCGTCTCGGTCTCCGAGCTCGCAGATAGCCATCTTCTGTCCTCGGCTGTTTGGCCCGAGGACCGAAACCCGTCTATTCGCGCCTGGGTTCAGTACTCCGTCTAGTGCGATTCGTACTTCGTCAGGATCTGTAAAGCAGTCCAGGTCCAGTATCTCCAGGGTCACTTTTCGGGTCATGTCCTTGATTGTCCCCTGTTCGCCTAGCATCTCCAGGAGACGTCCACTCAGGTTTCCGTGAGTGCTTTCATCTCCTTTGATGCGTACTAGTGCGGCGCCGCCCTTCGTCTTTGTGACTCCTCTGATTTGGAGGTTGTTATCAGAGGTGCCAACCGTACGTAGCGTCCGCGAAGGTCTTGCCGTCTTTGGGCACGATTAGCACTACGCCGCCCCGTTGTTTAGAGGCCTTGCCGTTTGGACGTAGTGGCGGTCTGGGGCCCTTCATTGCTTTTTCTTCTTTTTCTTCTTTTTGTTTTCCATAGTTTTCCAGCCTTCTTGGGGATTTTCATCTGTGCCTACTTGGGTTTCAACCAGGTCCCCTCTGTCGTCTGATACCTGGATTTGGGGGCGTTGGATGTTGCTGGCAGTCTTCTTCTTCTTGGTTTTTTGGGTCTCAGGCTGTGATTCTGGACTGTCCCCTGCACCTCTACGCCGTTTGGGAAGCCTGATTGTACGGGCCGTCCTCTTGGCTTCTTCGCGTGCGGTTTGGAGTACCGCCAGCAGAGCCCTGAGCGTCTTCAGCCCCTCTTTAACATCTTTGGAGATGTTCTTCTGCTTCTCCGTTGCTCTCTCCATTATTTTGATCTCCGCCAGCATGCTGCTTACGGTTTTGTCTACCTCGTTCTCAAAGTTGGAGGGCCCTGTGACGTCGTCAGGCGACGTGCCAGAGGTGCTAGCGTCGCTGATGACACTGTAAAAGCTCGACGTGCTGGCTGTTCTATTTCTGATCTCCTGAGTGTTGCCTGGTGTCAGGTACTCGGTGTTGGGCGGCAGACCCGATGCAGTTTGCGTTCTAAATGCGTTTTCTGTACTTTTGTCTTGCATTTTGTTTGTTATACTCTCCTGAAAACTAACTTCGTGTGGGTTGTGTTGTGTTGGTCAGAGTACCTTTGGCCTAGGATCAGGGGCATCCGCCGGCGTACTCCCGGGAAGTTCCGCCACCCCGGTAGGCCGCAGTGGCCTCGTCGGAGCCCCCCACACCCCGCAGCAGCGTCCCGCCCGGGAACCACCCGGCACTGATACGGGAGAGGGATTATACACCGTTATGCAGGGCAGCCTCCCTGCTGGTTAATGCAGGGTTCGGGCCCCTCACTACCGGTGGCCCAGGAGCGCTCCGGCCACTATCCGATGGCGGCCGGACTGGTTTTATCCGGTGTACCCTCTGCGGGCCGTGGTTGCGGGACCGCAAGCCAGCACAGCGAAGCCCGTGGCCCGTCGTCCAAAGGTTCTGCTGTGCAAGTGTCGTGCGTGTTCGTGCGTCAGTGTACTGCGTGATAGAGGTGTTGTGGTTTTATTTTTTTGTGATGAGTGGCTGTAGCAGAGTCAGGTACCACTATTCTTGACTCTTTTTCCCTTCTCGCTTAATGAAGCTCGGAGGTTCCCTTTTTAGGCTCCGCGCCCCGCACGGGAAGGGTGTAACCCGTGACCCAGAGCCTCCGTCAGCCGTCAGCCGTTTCTGTTGTTGCGTTGCTGTTGGAAGCATTGACGCGACAGAAGACGTTTCCAGCTGTCACGTACGTGGACGTGGAGGTTGAGGATTTACCTGTATCGGGTTACCTCTTTACAGACTATGACAGCCTTGTTAAATACTATGAATCATTTTGCAAAAGTCTTTTTAGCACATAAAAAGTGTACAAATAAAAAAAATACTGGTTTTTTTTTTGTAATTGTATTAGCTACGATTCGTGAAAAGTTAATTTTGTTTTGTTTATTATTTTATTCTATTATGAAAATTATATTGATTTATTTATTATCATGCGGAAATATTGTACATTTAATATGAAATGTAAACATGCACTTAAAGTATATTTAAATTATTTGAATTTAAATAAAAAATAGTCATAACAAATCTGTTGGGTCAATGATTTGTCTCAATTTTCTTGCATCTATTGCATCATAAAATCTAGTACTTTTATAGTAAGGGTTACAAGAATTTTCTCTCTCGGTATACTTACTCTCTTAGGTTCAATAACACCAGTGGCGGATCATGGGAGGGGCTTGGTGGTGCTGAAGCACCGGGCCCCGAGCCAGAGGGGGCCCCACTTTATCCAATATTAAAAAAAAATATATATATGCAGTTCAAATAAGCCCGATATCATTATACACACTAGCTGAGCGGTAGTTTTTAAAGGCAATTCAATTATTATATAGTTATATTTGAAAAACAATTATATGCATAAAATTAATTAAAAGATGTCAGAACGAAAAGATTTAATCTTATGCTTTGACATGCAGCATTTATTCAAGCTCATTTCCATCCCGTATGAATTGAAATACTTTCAATTCAAAACTGGTAAGTATTTTGCTAGTTTCATATCGTCAGTGGCTAAATCCGAATTCATAAGTTCGTCCTGTTTGTCCTAGAAAAATGATATAGTTTTTACAATTTGAACAGAAAACATTTTTATTTAGTTACTTGTAAAGATAAAAATAATAAAAATAATACGAATAAATTTAAAAAAAGCACTAAATTTTTATTATAAATTTTGAATTTCGAACTTGAAGGCCCTTCCACATTTTATGAGTAAAAATAAACTACACATCTTAGCGCGCAACGCACGGAAATTCGTTGTTCTGCATGCGTTGAGGAATTTCTCGGAAAAAACAAAAGCAGGCTCGAATGGGCAAGAGCATACCATAGCTCGCGAGTCTCGCGACTAGTGACTGCTCGCGCCATCGTTGCTGAACTTACAGGTGCAGAGAAGTTTTTTGTCTGAGAGTTTATTCTACATATCTTACAAAGATATCATTGTGTTACGCGATTATGCCTAATAAAAGATTACGTGAGAACGTGAATTAGTGAGTGACCAATGCAATGCTATGGGCATTAGTCGATTTTGTTTCAAATATACGAGATGAATTTGTGAAATTTGAGATTAAAGCATTTGCTCTTAGTGCATATGTCAGTCAAGAGTAGAATAAAAGGCGTACGATAAAAAAATTGAGTGACGGGGAAAAACAAATAGAGAGAATTTGCATGGATCAGAAAAATTCAAAATTGAAACATTTTACATTATAATTGACAAATTAGTTGTAGAATTGAAGAAGCGTAGCGAAGCTTACAGTTATATCACAAATTTATTTGGATTTTTAACACAACTATTAACCATAGATGTCGTTGAATTAGAATTGAAAGCAAAAAAACTTGTGGAAGTTTATCCAGATGACTTAACTGAAGATTTATTGATAGAACTAAGCAATTTATATTACTTGTAAAAATGCAACTTCCTGGTTTTTTCTTAAATCGCACGCGTGAAAATTCTAAAGATACCGATAATACAATGTGCCCTATAATAGTATTAAATTAGATAGTCGATAATTCTATGATTCCAATATTTCCAAACGTTCATATAGCGTACAGAATACTTGTGATTATTCCCATAGCAAATTGTGAAAGCGAGTGATTATTTTCAGTATTAAAAAGAATAAAAGATTTTCATAGATCTACTATGCTTGATGAAAGATTATCTGCACTGGCCATTCTCACAATCGAAAAGGAGTTACTTAGATCACTTAGTTTTGACACTCTGATAGAAGATTTTGCTAAAGCAAAAAGTAGAAGAAAACATTTTTAAAAATTATATTTTTGTTGAAACAATTATCTTTTTGTACTGTACATACAGTTTTGAATAAAAATTAACTTCCTGTTATTAACGCGAATTTATTTATATGAAATTCCTGTTTTTACTGGCAGTACAAACGCTTATTTACTTAAAATCAACCGCCTTAAGTGGGCCCCGGCATGATTTTAGCGCCAGGCCCCATTAGGTTTTAATACGCCACTGAACAACACGAAGATATCGCCGCCCATTTTTTTCTTTCGTACCGCGCGACGATATATGATGTTAAATGTTTATTAAATGTACGAACAAAGTACTTCATAAAAAAATGTGCACGCTAAAAATGAACTTCGTGATTTATACAGTAAATATAACATGTTTATAAATATTTTTACATCAGAAAGAAATTCTAAGAATAATTTATTCATCGAAAGGAAAAGTTCCTTTCGTAAAGAAATTAAATTCCTTAAAAATTCTTTGTAAGAGAATAAAAATAATATTAAATTATTTCTAATATTCGTATTCTTTGTATTTTATGGTCTCTTACTAGTACTTCAATATATTTATTATCTTTTATGTGAACCATATAATCTTCAATATATGGATGGAACGTGGCTCGGCAGCTGTAATACCGTGCAGAGTCCATACGTGGGGAAATTCGATTGTAGATATTTAAGCCGCATATTTGTTCCTTGCTACAAGTAATAAACTCCGAACACACATGGTTTTATCCAATCGATTGAATACTTATTTCTAGGAAATGCTTGACGTAATTACATCATTTATAGTTAGAGATTCATGATCAATGGGACGTAAAGGATGCACACGAATAATCATCTGGCTAAATGAGTTCGTTTCTCGGAAAGAATTCATTGGACTGAATTGAAATGGTGTATCTGCTCAATGCGGTTCATTTCACATTATTAGATTCCTACTTGCTAATTTTAATTAGAAACACCTCAAATGGCAAAGTAATTAAACCTTTTCATAGGCTATTATTTGAAAAGTATATAATTAATAATAAAAACTTCGTTATAAAGAAAATTGTATAAATTCAATTCAGATGAATTGTCAAATTACTAATTCGGCATTGACTTTAAAGTTGATATTCCAATCCCAGAGCTTCTGTGTTAGTGATATTAATTTCAATTACATCTATATTTTATATAATCTCTCTGGTAGAAATCGATTCCATTATTTACCTAATAAATAGCTATAGTCCCCCCAATAATCGTAAAAACTAGATACTTTTTTGGCCATTTCTATCCATCGATGAAACGACTTTTCCGATCATATTCGCCATTTAATAGACAGAATAATAGAATAAGTTTTTTAACAAATTTACATTAGCTTATTCATGAGTATTTAATAGTATATTACGATACTAGTGTCTTAAGTGGCCCATTATTGGAGGGGGTCCAGAGTTTCGATGATTCACTATAAAATTGAAGTCAACTATAGACGTTTTTTAGTTCGACATATGGTAATACAGATTGTTCTTAATTTTGAAATTCTAAATTACGAAAATCATATTTTCGAATGTAACAGTTCACTTACTGTCCAAAACATTGAATTTCATCAATACGATCTCAAAGCAAGTATAACCTGTTTCTAATGATTTATTTCGAAATGTCTATATTGTACCCCTATTAAAATTCTATTAATGAAATTCGATGTTTTGGACAGTAGGTGAAGTGTTACATTCATAAATATGATTTTCGTAATTTAGAATTTCGAAATTAAGAACAATCTACATTATCATATATCGAACTGAAAAACGTCTATAGTTGACTTCAATTTTATAGTGAATCATCGAAACTCTGGACCCTCCCCCTCCATTATTGCACGATGTGAGGTTAGCGCACGAGCGCAGCGAGTGCGATAAACACGATGCAATAATCGACTACATAAGTCACTGATAAACGTGACCTAAGTGTGGACTTAGATCACACCGTGCTATAATAGTACATTTCGACACTGGTGCGGAAGGTGATGATTTACTTTGACGTTTTTCGCACGAGCAAAGCGAGTGCGAAAAGTCATATGAAGTAAATAATCAACTTTCGCACTTGTTTCGAACGGTATTTTATACCACGAGCACCGAAAAATCATACCAAAGTTGTGATTTTGAGGTTAGAGTGGTATGAAATATATTAAAGTTGGCCAGTTTTTCTAGTCAGGAAATGGCTAATAAGAGGCTTGCTATAATGTCAAGGAGTGAGAGAGACCGAATCAAACGCAAAAATCATTGTTTTCGTTTGTATCCCCGAAACAATACTAGGGTAAGTGTGCCAGTTATTGTGTCTCCTAAGCAGACGACAAGTTTTAGTTACGGGACATTTGAAAGCGTGCAAAAATCCGGTAACTGGCAAGGGCACTGTAACTGGCACACTTACCCTATAAACGAATTAAATATCAATAATTTGTGTTTACATTTTCGTTAGCTATCTTTTTTTAATACTTGTTTTTAAATACATGATCAAATTACAGAGAAAATTTATTAAAAACATTTTAAGGTTGTATTATTATCTCCATTAAATAGAAAATATGACCAGAAAAATCGTTTCATCACTAGCCAGAAATTAGCTATTTTACTAGCTATTTATTATTTTCCTGGCCATTTCCAATAGAGACAATTTCTAACAGGGCTGACGCATGAGAGATATGTTATGCTTATTATAAAATAAATAAACCTACTAAATTTAAAATTTATTTTTGCCTTATAGTATTCGATATCTACAAGAAATATACTAAACAAATTATGTATTTATTTAGGTTTGGTAATGTTCTGCTGATTATTTTGTAATATAGTTGATAAGATATTTAAATTGAAAAATTGCATTAGAACATATTTGCTGCAATTTTCATCAATGTTTAAACTGTTGTATATACCAAAGAGCACAAAATATGACCTCATGCACGCCTCTTAAATGATTTTAAACGTTCAAAGCCATTGAAAAGTGCTGCCCTTTACATACATTTTTTACCAAACTAATACATAGTAAACTCGCAAAAAATACTCGACTTCTAATTAAAGCTTGACAGGTTTCCTAAACCAATTTCCAAGTTAGAAGTGATACGTTCACCAGCAAAGCCAGGAAAAATTCCGGGAAAAATTTTTCTTTTCTTTCTAAAAGCTTTAGATGCTATCACTTAATTGCCATTTAGACTATTAAGCTGCGATTCCTTTTAATTCTATTGCGTTTCCTTTTACGCTGCATGAATTAACTTGACTTTCTAAATAGGTTTTCTTTTTGAATTTAAAGCATAGTTTTTAGGATTCTTTTTTTTTGTTCAACTGAAAAACAACATTTAACCTATATTATATAGAAAACCTTGTATATATATATATACTCCCACACGTGCAAATACAAACACAAGAAATCAGAAACTCATTTTCGGAATGAATAAATACAGCAATGTATTTTAATTATAAATAAAACTTTATTTTTCATCATTATAAGGTATCTCTATAAGAATGTAAATGGAGTCTAAATACATTAAAAAAGCCTGAGAGTCCTACAGCCAAGTTATTTTAATTACATATATTTAACGTTACTCTGAGAAACTTTTCTCGTTTATATCTATAAATTTTTATAATACTTTAAAATGGATAATATCAATAGAAATTACTTTAGGTACTTGTAATTTAAAATAATAACTTATTTGCAATGGCGAGACCAGTAGTGGCAACCATTAAATAATTATATATTACTGGCTGCCTGTAGCTGCACTCTATACCATCACATATTAACGTTGTAGACGACACTTTTCCAAACTACTCTTTTGAACCACATCGTTCTTTCAACTAAGAAACGCGAGGACAACGAAGTCTGTACTACAAAGAATTATTACTAATTTGAACAGCGGACCAGTAGCGTCAACCATTAAATAATTGTAATTTCAAATAAAACAAAATAATAATTTTCTTCTTCTTTTATTGCTCAAACTTATTACTATTGCTTGTATTATAAATAGTTCTGCAATTTGAAATAATAAGAATTTTCGTAACTGCAACTGTCAACAAATTGAATTCGAAGGACATATTCTAACAAAAATGTAATATTCGCATTCTCATAAAAAGTGATCATTAAACAACGGATTTCAATGAAGAAAAAGAATGGAAAGAATTGCTGTCCTTGAATTTAAGAGTAGTGGTCACTATCTGAGATAGGAAGGCGATTGAAAGAGCTACGACGTTGGCGCAATGGAGCGGTGCTAATGCACCGAGATTGAGGACCGATGAGAATACGCCGAGCGGAGAGATGCGACGCTGCTATGAAGGCGACGCGCCAGAAGCTCTTGGCGAGATAGAGGTTTCGCAAAGAGCTGCGTGCACGCGGCAATATACAGGACTCGCGGGGTACTGATAAAGCGGAAAATTTACAGGCGATATGGGCGCTTCGCATATGTTACGGCTACTAATTATTTTCAATGGCGGTTATACTAATTTAACTCGTGTTCGACATTTTCTAAAAAGAAATTATATGAAATATTCGTTTTACGAGCATTATTGGTTCGACGAGGATGAATGCTCCGTAAATATTTTTACTATAAGTCTATTATTAAATATTAAATTGTAATTAAATGGTAACTACTAAATTTAGTCATCGAATCATATTTTAACACTTAATATTTTATCGGTGAAACGAAAAATCGCAATTATACAATTTTAGCTCATTCTTCAAAAAAGATCCACTTAGAAGTGAAGTGAAACTATTATGATATTATTGGTAGACTACTCTACAGCTATTGTCATTACAACAAATATTTAACATCAAACTATACCTAAATGATCCCTTGTATTGATTTTACGTAAGAATTTACATTCATGCGCGAACTTCCCCCTCTAGCTGTCTCCGATCACACTTGGTATACAACATCGACTGTTTGCACCGTTTGGGGTGGCTAACCGAGGTCACAGGCGCCAGCGCGCCCTCACGTTCTGAAATTCGCGAGTGAAACCGGTTCAATTACATAACTCCATCAACACTGGCCTGACACACGCCACCGTCGGTACCGCTGCAGAGCCGCACTCTGTAACAGAATAAGGGAGCGGGCGGAAAGCTTGCCCCGGCCGCTCGTTGCCTGGAATATAAATTGTTCCGAAGAACGCACACGAGAGAAAGAGAAAGAGCCCTTTCAACATTATTCTAGCCACGTTTATCGGGGGGACACTCTGACCACCCTAGGTGTACGCGCGCTGCAGCGAGTTTTTGACGCGTCTAAATCGTCGACGCGGCCGGCCGAAGATTTTTCAGCAGCGTATATATACACAACGATCCCGATTCCCACGCGAGGAGTTGATTTTTCTCTTTTTTTACCTTTTAACTTTGCCGTCCCGACCTCCTCTCCTTCTTGGGCGCGCGGGCGCTCGCATTTTTTCCGCAACTGAGTGTGTATGTGTGTCTGTGTGTCTGTGTGTGTGCACAAGTGTCGCGGCTTCAATCGAATTGAGAGCCCGGCCGAATCGATTTGTTTGCCCCCGTCGCACGCGCGCTCGCTACCAAGTTGGATCGCTGCCAGTAATTATCGATTTATTTCTCGATGTGAGCAAAAATATTATCGGGAATTCTCGGCGCTGCCGCTGCTACTGTTGCTAGAGAGAGGTAGCTTGAGTGTATATACCCGTTGGCGGCGGGAAGCGGCATCGGCAACGAAGACGGGTTTTATGGGTGTGGTTTAGCGATGAAATTTTTCAGATTAAAGGTCCCGAGGAGGTCTGAAAGGATGGGATATGCCCAGAGATTGGTTTTAGTTTTGTTGTAAGCGTTGGAGATGGACATTTTCAAAGTGCACTTGAATGTCTCTTACTTAGAAATATTTTCATAATTATTATTTTCGAATGAATAATTCTGTAATTTTACGATTGCATGAGTACCTATTAAAAAATCAACTCGTTTAAACTTATTATACACTGCAATCTTAATAAGCGTTTTCTTCAATATCTTTTTTCATTCGCTCAAACGTTAATATATATACTAGTGTGAAAAAGTACTTTGTTCTTTACACACGGGGAACAGATGCGACAGATCGATCTTCTTACCCTATATTTCACAATATTATATTACGAAACAAGTGCACGAGTTAGTGCGTAAAGTACTAAGTTTTAAGGGGGTCAGATACCTTTAAAATTTTCTCCAGAAAATGACCTGAAAAAAACATATTTCAATAATTAGAAATATGTAGAAGTAATATTCTGAAAATATATTTAATTTGTGATAAAATGAGACCCAAAAAAAAATTTTTTATCGATTTTATCCAAAGATATGACCATTTCTAAATTTTTCCTCTGCCGCCAACTCCAGGTCCAAGAACTGCATATATTTTGATGGGACAGGTCCTTAAATCTTGGTATTTTATATGATTATTGACTGTAGAGTTGTATATATCCAATTTATTTGAGTAAATAATTTTTTACGGCCAAAAATTGCCAAAAAACTGAATTTCATTTAAATTTAAGGTTAAATAAATAATAATTAAATATAGGAAATTTAATCCTATATTTAATTTTAATTAAATATAGGAAATTTTGCAATACATTGCCCTGCAAATCCTGAGCAGGATCTTACCTAATAGTACATTATGACACTGGTGTGGAAGGTGATTATTTGCCGTATGAGACCTTTTTCAGACGAACGAAGCGAGTGACTCATTCGAGTTTCATACAGTATTTTATACCACGAGAACTTAAAAATCATGTCAAAGTTGCGATTTTTAGGTTAGAGTACTATAAAAGTTAATTTGAAATATAATGGATCGATCCGAAGGAGGCAGGTAAAAAGAAAAAACAAGTTTTTACTTTAAATTTGTGCAACGTTTCGTTGGCATGTTCCGCCAACCTCTTCAGGCTATAATTTATTAACAAAAAGGTTTTTAATTACAATATATAAAAAAAAAAAAAAAAAAAAAGAACTATCACTTGTATAAAGGAATAGTATATACCTTATTTTACCTAGCACATAACGTCAATGTAAGCAATACAGTGGTGTACATTCGTATTTATAGTCGTACGATCCTTGTATTTACAAACAAGGCCAAAAATAAACAGAGCGATGCATAGTATTAATTTAAAAGGCGCAGTAACGGAAAATACAAACTGTTTAATGATTTTACATCTTCTTTCTTATTGATATTGTTTTTATCGCATTTAATATGGATCATTTCAGATAGAGTGCGTTTTTTGTAGTTTATTTCGTAATCTAGAATTTTACAATTTTTCCAGTCAAAGTCATGTGAGAATTTGTTCATATGTTGTTTTACTACTGCTTCTGTGTTATTAGTTTTTTGATGTTCTTTAATTCTCGTTTTTAGAGTACGTTTCGTTTCCCCTGTATATGAAGCTGGGCATGACTTACAGAAGAACTTATATACTAGGTTAGTCCGATCCCATTTATCGGTATGGTCTTTACCTAGTTTGATAACTGAGTTGAAACTTTTTTTAACTATGGGTAGAGTACAAATTTTGAAGGGTTTTAAAATTGCTGCTATTTTTTCGTATTGGTCATTAAACGGTAAAGAGATGTAAGAGATAGATCTATTGTGTAATGGTGTACTTTTTTGGGGTTGTTTATGTTTAATTGTGTTAGGATTTAAGTGTATTAGGATGCACACAATTAAACATAAACAACCCCAAAAAAGTACACCATTACACAATAGATCTATCTCTTACATCTCTTTACCGTTTAATGACCAATACGAAAAAATAGCAGCAATTTTAAAACCCTTCAAAATTTGTACTCTACCCATAGTTAAAAAAAGTTTCAACTCAGTTATCAAACTAGGTAAAGACCATACCGATAAATGGGATCGGACTAACCTAGTATATAAGTTCTTCTGTAAGTCATGCCCAGCTTCATATACAGGGGAAACGAAACGTACTCTAAAAACGAGAATTAAAGAACATCAAAAAACTAATAACACAGAAGCAGTAGTAAAAGAACATATGAACAAATTCTCACATGACTTTGACTGGAAAAATTGTAAAATTCTAGATTACGAAATAAACTACAAAAAACGCACTCTATCTGAAATGATCCATATTAAATGCGATAAAAACAATATCAATAAGAAAGAAGATGTAAAATCATTAAACAGTTTGTATTTTCCGTTACTGCGCCTTTTAAATTAATACTATGCATCGCTCTGTTTATTTTTGGCCTTGTTTGTAAATACAAGGATCATACGACTATAAATACGAATGTACACCACTGTATTGCTTACATTGACGTTATGTGCTAGGTAAAATAAGGTATATACTATTCCTTTATACAAGTGATAGTTCTTTTTTTTTTTTTTTTTTTATATATTGTAATTAAAAACCTTTTTGTTAATAAATTATAGCCTGAAGAGGTTGGCGGAACATGCCAACGAAACGTTGCACAAATTTAAAATAAAAACTTGTTTTTTCTTTTTACCTGCCTCCTTCGGATCGATCCATTATATTTCAAATAAACAATTGGAGAGCAATATTCATATTTAACTCAACATACTATAAAAGTTTTTTCTGTTAATTTACTAGACAAAAGCATAATAAGTTTTAATAGTATAACAACAATTGGCATTATTATAATTAATACAATTCTAATATCCACATCCGAGGTGGATTCACTCATGAAATATAGAAAATTTATCAATACATCGGCTTAAAGTTACACCTCACCTTCCTCTACTGAGTTTGCGTATAGCAGTAATGCCTTCTTTTTGTTAATGAACGAATACGAATAGTAGAGATAGTAGCATGAATTCCCCTGTAGACGAAAAATTTAAATATTAAATTTATTAATAAAATAACACATTTATTATGATATTTTCATTTATAAATATATTGTTTCAATGCAACTTTATATCTTTGTTTCTTCCTATATTATATAGTTGTGAGAGGCTTTCATGCGACTCAGCCCCTCCTTCCCCTCCTCACAGCCCCGCCTCAGCCCCTTCTCAAAATAAGGTTAAAATATAATTAGAAATAGGTGTTTTTAGTATTACATTTACACTTACTAATTAAAGATGAATTGTAGAATACAGGGCCAGAAAGGCAGAGATATACAGAGATATACTGACAGAGATAGAGTGATAGTGGCAAAGGCTGGGCGAGATTCGTACAACTGTGCTTTAGAATACTTTGATCATGATACAATAAAAGAGAAATTCAAATTTATTGAGAGAAGTCCATGAGGTGAGACAGAGACAAAACGTAAAGCCAAAGAGACAGTGATAGGAAGATCAAGACAAAGGGACATAAATGAAAAGACAGAAAGAGAGATGAGGTAAAAGAGGCAGATGGAGAAACCGTGACAGTCAGAGAGTTAGAGACAGAGAGGAAGAGGTAAGAAGTCAGAGACAGCGACTTAAAGAAAGAGTCAGAGACGCAGAAATAAAGTGATATACACGAAAAGGTAGACGCTGGAATCAGATACAAAGAGACAGAAACAAAGAGACAGAGTCATATTGGGATCTGATATGGGGATGTGTCCAATATATCTAGCAAAGAAAGGAACTGAATGTTTTTACCAAAATATAACATTATAAATCCAAAGAATCATGTCAAATATGAAGTTATGTGGTCCATTGATTCTAAATATTTCCTGCGGTGGAGTCATCTAGCCCATAAATCACTTATCGCACAACTGGATTTGGGAATTTTTATACAGAGGGACCAAAATAACTCATGTCAGTCTTTTGAGGTTATGTTTTATGATTTTTAATTAAGATTCACATTTATATTCGTTTCTTAGGGCTGATTGGTTAAAGGAAAGCTGAGGAACAGAGATTGACCACTATTATGCTTAAAATTTTTAAAACCAACAAGTTTATTCCAACTGATAAGAATATTTCCATCGGTCTTACAGTCTTACAAATTAAATTAAAATAATTAATGTTAGAGGTTTGTCGGAAAGGATTAGAAGGGCTTTTAGTAAACATAATATTCAAGTTTTCTTTAGAAATGATAATAATTTAGAAAGGTTATTTAGTAATTGTAAAGACAAGGATGATAAATGTTTAAAATCGGGAGTAGTTTATAAAATTAATTGTAGGGATTGTAATGGTTGCTATATTGGTCAAACGGGTAGATATTTGAAAAAGAGTATGAACATCAATATAGTTTACGCAGCTCAAGTTGTACATCGGGTTTGAAAGAACATTGGTTAAATAGTTTGCATTCTTTCGATTTTGGGAGTGTGGATATTGTGGAACAGAGGATTAAGAATAAATATAAAAGGGAAAGCTTTGAAAGTATTCACATTCTAAGAAATCGGAATAATGTAAATTTAATGATAGAGTCAAGTAAATTAGATAATATTTATCATTCTTTATTAATTTAAGTAAGAATGGAAAGTTGGAGAGGGGAAAGTGGATGGTGGTGGGGGTAAGAGAAAAAAGGGGGTATGGGGGTATATAAGGAGGTGTATCGTGGGTTTCATTTCAGTCCCTGAGGAGGAGCCGGAGCGGACTCGAAACGTTGGGCAATTTGGTGGTAGGGGGCAGTCAGATCGTCCTTTGCTAACAAAGTTTTTTCCAGGTTTTAATTAAGTTTTTATTTCAGATTCTGCGGGGGTGATTATAAACAAGTGCAATCTGACTGCCATAAATATTAATTATTTTAATTTAATTTGTAAGACTGTAAGACCGATGGAAATATTCTTATCAGTTGATAGTAAATTGCAGTCGACATAGGTAATATTTTTAATGAAGTTTATTCCAATAAATAGTGTGGAAAAGAGTGTTTCATAATTGGGACAAAACTGATAGAACACCGGGACATTCGTATCATACTTAATTAATTATAATTGTACCTTTAAAAAATTTTAATTGCTTTAGTAGAGATAATATAACAACCTAATACAAAAGAGTTCAATCTATTATCTTTATTTCATTTAAAAATAAAGAGAAAACCTCATTGGCCCTCAAGATGCCTTACCTTATGAGAAGGTTTCACTGCACAATAATCAAATTTTTTTTGGTACGTGGTGGAAACATTT
Organism: Torymus aiolomorphi; assembly: GCA_036365515.1. Classification (NCBI taxonomy): domain Eukaryota; kingdom Metazoa; phylum Arthropoda; class Insecta; order Hymenoptera; family Torymidae; genus Torymus; species Torymus aiolomorphi. Next base: position 195,414,673 of record CM070875.1, on the reverse strand, counting down.
TAGCCTAACGTTATATCTTTATTAATCTACAAATTAAGTTTGTACTGACTGCTATTTGTAACCGTTAGCCGGGTGTTGTAACAGCTAAACTCAAACTATGCATCAACGTCAAGTTTAGAGTAGTTCTACCTTTCGGTAGCAGACGGTGCCACTCAAAATATCAGATCCCAATAGTCATCCACAAAGAGATATAGAAGCAAAAGGTGAGATACATATAGGGAATGAGAGACAGAAAGACAAAGGGATAAAGCCAGATGGAGAGATAAGAACAGAGACAGAGAGATAAGGGTACAAATAGAGAGATAGAGACAGGCAAAGACAGATCAATACAAAAACAAAGAGATAGAAGCAGAGATAGAGAGACACAACTAGAGCGATAGAGGCCGAAGACAGAGAACGATAGAAATAGAGGCAGACAGAAAGAAAGAGACAAGTAGTTAGGGACATAGAGACAGAGACGATCAAAGAAGGTGATCCGACATACATGACGATATGAGCAGATACAAAAGGGCCGAGACAGAGCGACATATACAAATAAGCATAGACGGAGAGAGAAAGACATAGTAATATAATCATCGACAGAGAAATAAAGGAGAAGACAATGATATACAGGCAGAGAGAAAGAAGCAGAGAGTCAGAAATATAGAGGAATGAAGACAAATAGAACCAGAGACAGAGAGATAGAGGCAAAAAAAATAGATAGATACAAGGACAGAAAGAGAAAAGCAGAAAGATGGAGACAGGGAGCAAGAGACTAGGAGTCAGAGATAGTAACACAGACAGAGACAGATGAACTGAGAAAATTATAAAAAAAAATTAAAAAATATTAATACGCCTATGACGGTACCGTGGTGGGACGAAAAACTATTTCTTTATCCATTATAAATTACTGTATCAAAGTACATGCTCAATTAAAAAATGAAATTTATTTGGAAAAATACAAATATAGACTAAATTTAACATATTACATTCTAGATAATAATTGATACATTTTCAAAATTCTAATTGGGGGTTGACGAGCGGAGGGAGTAGGGGTATCCCCTAGTATATATATATATATATATATATATATATATATATATATATATATATATATATATATATAGGTATTTCGTTGGTTCTCATCCTATCCAACATTTTTTTCTTTATACTAGTACGATGTGACTAAACTCCACAACGATGTATACAATGTTCGGTATGCTTCAAAACTCGTATTCCGCTCGGTACACCGTATATTTACCCCAGCAAGGAAAAAAAACACAAATCCCGTAGAACATCATTCTGAAAAACATACTGGAATCTGGGAAAAAATAGCGATACATGCAAAATCCAAGTTCGCCCTTCACTACCCCCGCCCCGCCCCGCCTCGAGTACGAGTAAACCGCGAAATTCCGCGTGTAAATACACGAGGTTCGGTACAATTAAACTCAGCTCTCCCACTCGAAATGAAGCAGATTTTCATTCGCGTACATTAAACGAACGCGTCCCTTTCGCGGGGTATGGTGCAACGGGTGTTGGGGGAGGGGGCGGGGAGGAGATTTAAACGGCCGCGTTTAAAGCGATGCCGTTACACTCCGCGCACGCACATTACTATCGTGCTTATACACAGAGGCGTCGGCGTAACACAACGCAACCGCAGTTACGCGACGTTAGGGGTGCATCGACTGGAGAGATAGGAAGACCAGGGGAATCCCCAAAGTTATTGAGCAGCGCGGGAAACGGGCCACCGGTTTTGCTCTTTGATCGCTCGCCGGCGCGTCGATCGCGGCCTCGCAGAACTTATCGCTCAAAAGGGGATTTCATCAGAGTAAGAGAGAGGGAGAGGCCGATTCCGATCTCAGCCGCGAATCGACTTATCGGACTTGCGCGTCGAGCGCGCCGCGGCTTTTCAATTCCGAAGAGCGCGAGGCGCGCAGACTATATGGAGAGTCTATACTTGATAGGGTAGTGGTCCGTATTAGTGTGCCTGTCCATATTTGTGTGCCCTATTATTAAAACATATCCTAGAAGTGAACGAGTAAAAACGTAACACTAAAATATTTTTTTCATAAAGTATAGTTAATTAAGTTTAAATAGAATTAATTACTTAATTTGTTTTCATTTACTATAACATTAAAAAAGAACTTTCAAAAATATGTTTCACGGTTTGCGGTGTGTCACGGTGTTTCCTTGTCCAAACCTGCTAAGAAATGACATTTTTAAAAGTAACATTAAATAATGTTTCGGAAGGATTTTAATGTGGGATACAATTGATTATATCATAAAATAATATTATGTTATATAATAAACCTTAATATAAAGGTTTTCAATTGATTTTAATATTTAATTAATGGTGTCTACTAATAGGGCCAGTGAAAAACGACTTGTCTAGATTTGTGTGTGCACAAATACAATACGAGCATGCTCGTATCGGCGCTTGAACAGAAAAGTTAGGTTAGGTTGTCTGCGCACAAACGTTGTTTCATATCGCATTGATGACCTTCAGCAGTTTTTACCGTATTGGAATTAATTAACATTCAATGTAAACAAGGGTTAGAAATTAATTATAAATGCACTACAGTTAACAAAATAATTTTGTTAGCAATGATAATATTATCAAGACACACTAATGTGGGGCACACAAACGTGTATATCTACATTAATAAGGGGCACACAAAAATGTACTTTGATGTCTGCTAGGGCACACAAATGCGTACAAAATTTTTTTTTTTTTTATATTGCTTGTAACTTTCGTAAATATAAATATTTTTCTATAAAAATTGTTTCGTGTAGATTATTACTTTTATTATCTATATAAACCACCCGGAATCTCTGATACAGCTTAAATAGTCTATTATTATGCGACAAAACTGAAGAGTTTCTTAAACCCACACATACGGACATCTACCCTACGGCCTGTTTGGACGTTAATGCGTTCCTCGCGTACGCGGCTGCTACTATTTTTTGCCCCTTTAATTTTAACGACCTGCGAGACGAAGGCGAAGAGCGCTGGTAATGTTCGCTGCCGAGGTATGAAAAGTGGAGAGGGAAAAAATCAATTACAACCGCGTAGTAGGAAGATGGTGGAATTTTTTATATATTTTAATTAGTGTTTAGAATACCTTTTTCTTCTCATCAAAGAAGAACGCAAAGGTAAATTTTTCCGAAAAATCTGATATGCTCCATAATTCACTATTAAATAAAGATATCGGTCTGAAATTTTACAAATGGATCGGATACGTAAAACTGGAATTAAATGTCTTGAAAAAACCTCGTTAATAATGTCAATAGCGGTTTTTATATTCTACTGCATTGTTTACAAACTACAAAAATTATTCGCATGGGTTGTTATATTAAAAATAGCTGTTCAGCTGACGAATCGTTAACCTATTGACTTTTACACACACACAGCTACCCAACCCACACCTACCTACACATCCACACACCCCCTATACACACATATAAACAGGCGAGAATTAAATGGAAATCAAATAGGACTGAATATTTACCATAACGTATTACAATAGCATATTGGAAACTATGTCGAACGAGTTTCACACGATATTTTTTATCATAAGTGCATGGAAAATGCAAGTGAGGATGTTTCTTTTCATCTTTTAGAGATTAGACCCATGCCGTCATAGACAGAGGCCGCTGCGGATATGCTGGTGCGTGCATTATTTTTCAATAACGCACGTAGTGTACAGTTGGTCACTTAGCCCACGCAAAACCTTCACGTAGTGTAACATTTTCCAAGTACGTGTGATAAAAAATAATCAATTGAATTTGCACGTTATTTTTAATTGAAACCCGACAATATTTTGGAGTATAAAATTTCTACGAGATGTATACTTTTTTTAGTTTTTGCGTGTTAAGCAATAGTTTTGTTTTTTAATATTCATGTAATATACAATAATAATGATATACATTAAGAATGGGTAAAAGTATGGAAGTGAAATTGATCAAGCTTGTATATACGTGTATTAAACAAATACAAATGATGAATTTGATTAAAATATTAACTATTATTCAATCATTAAATTTATCGATTTTTACTGTTGTTACAAATGAGAACTCGTAAATAAATAAAGAAAATAAAGGGAGGACTTGATGAAAAAACTGTGTGCTCATCCTCTGAGCTAACAATGCCTAAGCTCGTCTTTCTTTGAATCGGCCTCATATTGTTAGATACAACCCGATCACACGTAACACTACTTAATGAATAAATATTAATAAACTAATGAATAACAATTAAATAAACGATTTAAGCTTAAGCTAGAGAATAGTTAGTAATTTTAATGGCCATTTAATAAAAATGTATTTGCAAGCGACAAAGAACTTACTACATTATTATAAATTGACATAATTTCACCGTCAACTCATTTTTCAACGATTTCTAAAATTCTTGATGGACAATACGTGTAAGATGTTCTGGTTTGTGATAGAATTGCGATAATTCAATTTTCATTCAGAGTTCATTAATATTACTAGTACTGTTGATGTATTGTTCATTTAGGGCATACAGACTATCGATAGCTTTATTCGAAAAATAAGTAAAAGTGTAAGCACACCTTTGAAAACTACTGTGAACAGTGACAATAAATAAGGTGGTAATGGAAAAAATCTTTTTTAGTTGTTTAAACAATAATTGTTGCAATGTACAAACTTTTGCATTTAGAACACTTTTATCATTCTACAGCTATCTAAAGTCCTGGTAGCGAATCTTATATAGCTCTGCATTGCTGCTCTATTGAAAACTTTAGGCGCTAATTTTGAGTTTCGAAAAACTGGGCGCAAAGGTGCTGGTCAATAGCCGTGGTGAGGCTTTGAACATAGTTCTGTTTGGGTAAACAAACATTCCGGGTCGAAATTCCGAGACTTTAGACATCGGAGCTACCTTAACTCTTGAATTAAAAAGTTGATTACGCATATCGATTTTGTAAATTATTCAGATACTTATTATAAGAATTACTTTTTAAGGGGGCTAGACACCTTTTTTCTGAAATAAAAAGTCATATTTTAATACATAAATGTAAACTAATTATTTCCCGCTTTTTACACATAAAATTGGGTATATTTACCTCACCTTAGACCTTGGTTTGGGCCCTTTATATTGTCCAGAACCATAGTCATCAATGAAACAAGTTTTTTCACTATCAGTAAGCTTTGAAATTTTTCTGTGGATGGATTGACTCCAGATTTGAACTAAATTACTCCTGAATAGTATAATTCTCATATGAATGTAGGGATTTTTGATCCGATGAGAAAAAAAATTTTGTGCTGTTTTTCAAGAATTTAAAAAAATTTTTTTTTAATTTTTTATATATTTTCATAATTTTTCTGATGTAAAAATTTTTTCTGACATTTAATCCTAAATCCCTACACTCGCATGAGAATTATACTATTCAGGAGTAATTTAGTTCAAATCTGAAGTCAATCCATCCACAGGAAACTTTCAAAGCTATGGATAGTGAAAAAACTTGTTTCATCGATGACTATGGTTCTGGATCATATAAAAGGCCCATCGGAGAAAGTTTTAAGGTAAGGTAAATATACCCACTTTTATATGTAAAAAGTATGAAATAATTAGTTTACATTTATGTATTAAAATGTGACTTCTTATTTCAGAAAAAAGGTGTCTAGCCCCCTTAAACAATTGGAAAAGGGTTTTCTCACATCCTAGCTTCTAATATACTGTATAGTTTTTCTACTAGTGATTTATTTCGAATTTTAGTTATATAAGCTAGTCTATAAGCTCTCAATAAAAAATATGTAATTATTTCTGGCACCGTTAATAACCTCAGACTGTAAATTCAATTATCGAAATACTTTAATAGATTGGAAGATCTGGCGAATATTATCCAACAAGCATTATGTAATCAACTTCGAATAATTGTCAAAGGCGCTTCTCAATAATCATGAACCAACAGTTATAGCTACACGACTATCCAGTTGACACCTCCAGAAGGTTGCTGAGCCATGCAGCAAGGAAAGGAGAACACATGGAGTTTCCTCTCACCAACATAAACCTACACACAAAATCACCCACATCAGCGGTCCGGTGATAAAGTCCGACTTACGTCTGAATACACACTTGACAAAGAACTATACTTAACAGTCCGATCGCTTGTAAGCTACTCGAGCAGATAAACCAATCTCTGAAACACAACGGTCGAGATTCATCTCTCGAGCGGTCGGACTGGACGGTCGTCGTTCCCATGTGACGGCTCGCGTATGCGGATACCTTGTGTCTGTGATTCACGCAACACTGCGAAGAGAAGCGGAATTCAAATGTTTAGATAGAAAATGTTTGTTTATAACAAATAGACGACCGATCACGGCAATAAAGTCCGTAGTTTAAAAGTATAGCAGAAAACGCTGCAGAAAACATTTGAGCGCGCCGTATACTTTGCCGCTGACCGTCGCTATTTCTTTTTCTCCGTTTGATTTTGGCGATCCACTGACCGGATTTCCTCCCTCGTGCTTCCTGTTGCTTGACTTTCCGGTTCCGGCGAAGGTACGAGCGGGAACGAAAGTAGAGGCGACGGATGGAAGGAAACGAGAAGAACGAGAGGGCGAGAGATGACGCACGAAATACAAGAGCGAAATACAATCTCCTAATAAACGTTTAAGCTGCTGAGGCTGAGTTTTTACGGTGTAACGTATATCGATCTGTTTTTGTATGTAAATGAAGTCCCTGCGAAGAGTTTCTGATATGTGATATTTGAATTAACACACGAATTGGATTGTACGAAATGAAGTTGCGTCATGCGTTGGAGTGGAAATTGATTGGAATTAATAAGACGATATTTCTTATGCTGTCTATAATACTGTGTTAGGACTGCATTATCGGATTTACTCCCGGTTTAAGTATCAATTAAATGCATTTTTTACCCCAATAATCCTGTGGTATTGAAGATTATTTATACATTTATCGTAACAAACAAGCACCTACATACTTTATTATATGCAAGATACTAATTATAAAAGTACATTAATTAATTACAAGTTGTTCAATTCTCTCTCTCTCTCTCTCTCTCTCTCTCTCTCTCTCTCTCTCTCTCTCTCTCTCTCTCTCTCTCTCTCTCTCGCTCTCTCTCTCTCTCTCTCTCTCTCTCTCTCTCTCTCTAAATATACGTTTCTCACTAAATATACGTTTAAAATTTTCTTTTTTTTTCGAATACCGTTTTTACGGTTTTATATCCATCAATCGATGAAAATATTTATTGTATTCAAAAATTGTCTCTTTTTGTTTCAGAAAACGACAGTAAAAAGAAATCTTAATTTGAATTTTCAAGTATTCTAAAGTAGATTGTTACCTGGCCAGAGAAACATGTAGTCACAAAATTTTCTGTTCCTCTACTAGACTATTTAAAGGTAAAACATGGAGGCCTAGCCAATGAAGCATTATATGCCGCGTAAAAGTTTTGTACAGCATACACCACCTAGCCCATATGTTACCTTACGCCGCACCATATTTCATTTCTTCTTGGATAAGCACATTTCGGCGTAACCAATACTTGGATTTTGTTCAGCACAGTTCTCATGTGAATTGACTTAAGCAACCTAACCATGAAGACTAGTTCAACACATCTTGAAAGAAATTAAAAAAAGTGGTTAGGGTAGTTATACAACAACGCATATGCTATAAGTGCAATAACTATGTCTGCGATTTTATGGAGTAGATAAAATGATAAAAAAGTCAAGTGCTAAAAAAAAAAATTGTTACATATTTTCATCATTTTCTAAATCCTACATTACTAATATTTTATACTATTTAGATTTATATTTTGTAAAATATATGCATAAAATAACGTGTGAAAGTTAAAAAAAACAGACAGCGATAAATATTTAATATTCTTTTAAAGTTTTTCTCAGCCTTCTGCATTAAAATCGGCATCATTAAAAAATCAAACGATTTTGTATTGCTTCGTTTCAATGTTGAAAATAAAAATTTGTTATGTCTTATTATTCAAAGGTTAATATAGTAAATTTGTATACGAAGTATGGAATTTTCATACTATAATAATTACATATAGCATTGACTAATATTATGCATTATATTTGCTAAGTTTCTTTTAAAATTAATTAAATTCATATAATACCTCTGCATGGAATCGCACTCTAACTCCCATAGCGCCAAACCGACAAACTCGTTATGAAAACTTTGTGAAGCAGGTTATAATCAGTATAGTGAAAAAACCACTTCTGGCTCGTTGGCGAAAATCCAAACGAGCGCGTTCTCGCGTCTTCCGAAAGCTTATACAGCATTTTCATTACTGTTCGACTGCTGCAGCCTTAATTTCAACCAAACAAGAAAGGAGACAAACAGCACAGCGAACCGCGAAAATTCTTAATCGCTGAAATTAATGTCTACGCAATCAGCACACGCACGCTCAAAAAGAAAAGCGAAACACGCTCGCGTATCTTTTTCCGGGTCGCCCGGCTGATATTTTTCTGATTGCAACTTGCAGTGGGCGCCATGACTCGGTCTGACTATACACGGGAGAAGTAACGAACCGGCGAGCTAAAACAAAACCAGACCGAGCACGCACACGTAATCGTGCATACAATAAAAAAGAGAGACGCAGAGCGAGAGAGAGAGAGAGAGAGAGAGAGAGAGAGAGAGAGAGAGAGAGTACTGCACACGCTCGCGTTTTTCAAATTTATTCAAGCAATTGGCGTGAAAAACGCCCTTAAAGCGTTGTCGAGCGTATTTCACTCGGTTCAATAAAAATTCACGGTACTTTGTCTTTCCGACGTGCACGGTATAGAGGGAAAAGTGAGAGAGCATTATATAGAGGTGTGTATGTGTTATATATAAATATATACATATATTTACATAGACACGGAGCGTGACTGCGTGAGCGCGAAACTCGAGCGCGTGTTAACTGTTGTTACACCCGTGAAAAATTCACCTGTGTTACTTGCGCTCTCTATCTTCCTACCGTTCAGTCGGACTCTACACCTCTCACCCAGTATATATATAAAACACTACAGCTACGCGCGTGTATGGCAGAGCGGCCCATTATTATTCGACGGCCTGTGTTTTTTAACGGAAAATAGCGCTATCGCGAACGCACGCGCACGCGCGGCACCGAATTTGAATTTTAAATGACGCGCTCGGGCTTCCGAAGAGCTGTCAATGACTTTTGGGATACTCGATACGTGCGCTCGTCGAACGCGGGGGTAAATGTCATTGCATCCTTCTTTCGCGAGGGTACATTCACCCACGCAGGCTATTTCTTTTCATTGGTTTGTGTTCGCGTGGCCAGCTGTATCGGTTCTCGCTCTCTTTTTTCCCCTAAAGCTCGAGTTATTTACTGAATGCAAAAAAAATAATACTGCAACTTTGCGCACGGAAGCGTTGATTTTCATATGCGGATAGCCGATGAGCATTTTTGTGTGGTTTTGCGGGGCGATTCGTAGAATCGTTATATCTCGTATATAAAACGAGAGGCGGTCAAGAGTGGCTGTAGGATTTTTTCATATATTCTGACAGTTATGTAATTATGATTATTATTATTATTATATTAATTTTAAAATAAAGGAAAGAACAACATAAATTTCTGAACTAGAATGTTACGTTAATTTTGATTTCATTAAATTTCATTTTATTTCAATTGTTTAATAAATACATCTTTTGGCAGATTTGCATATTTTTGTTATGAAATTTCCAACATTTTTTTTATCATGAATGCTTATCAAACATATAAAATTCGAAAAGTAGGTTCTGATCACAATATAACTTTTGAAAAATTATTTTTATTTTCTTAAAAGTGCTCATATGTCAATAAGCATTAATACATATCAAAAATCACATTTTTAATAGAAGTCGGGTCCTTGACAGTTATTTTTCATATAAATTCTAGTAAATCGCAATGTGTTAAATATAATTTCTAGATATAATTGAGAGTCTAATACAATTTATAAATTAATTATTATAACGTACCTTAGAAGGTAGCCATTTTAAATTAATTAATCAAATTTTGTAATCTTTTGACTGGAAATTATTTACTTAAACGTTAAAAATATTATCTTGTTTGTTTTGCTATCTTTAGGCTATTAAAAATATATATTTTAATACTTAAAAAACAATCAATCTTATTCTAATTCAAACGAGTTACTTATTTTCAAAATCATAAACGCAGTATATGTTTGAGGTGAATATAAGTTTATTATATTCGTGTATCGAATCATTCTATTTTTATCAGAAACTATACTCGCCACGCATTGCAAAATAAGCCGCATTGTGGATTGACAACTACCACGCAAATATTTACTGAGCGAACTAATTATAGTCCAACGGTGACAAAAACGTATTGACGTGCAGATGAGCTGAGTATCGACTATAAACCGGCCGCAATAATTTCTTCCCCCAGCTCGCTTCTCGCCTGTTCGCTCGTGGATCGTGTGCACGAGCGGTGGAGATAAGACAAAAAGTTTAAATTGATTCAGCGCATTTCAGCTTCGGCTTTCGCAATATCAGCGAGACGCCTTGACGTGAAGCGAGAGTGAGAGAGAGCTGGTGATAGAGAGAAAGAGGAGGAGTAAAAACCCATGAGAAGAGGGTAGAGAGAGGGAGAGAAGAAAGATAAGGGGTCGGGATGGAATAAGAGTTTCGCTCGAAAAATACTTATAGCTATTATGATGCAGGAGACGGTTATCACGGAGAGGCGATTAGGCGCCCGTGCCAAGACGGTCATCCCCTTTCCTTTCCTCTCTCAATCTCCTCTCTCTCTCTCTCTCTCTCTCTCTCTCTCTCTCTCTCTCTCTCTCTCTCTCTCTCTCTCTCTCTCTCTCTCTCTCTTCCGCCCACTCTTCTATCCCCTTTTTTCTCGGCCTCCTTCTTCGCCTTCTCCACTCTGTTGTTGTCGTCTTTTTTCGCTTTAGTCATTGCCCCGCCCGTCGTGATTTCTCGTCGTATTATATACGTGTACACAGGCGCCAAAAGTTGCCTGCTTTAACTACGGAGTTTTTACTTTCAAGCGAGTGGCTAAATTTATTTCACGGATGCTTGACTTATTTATAGTTAATACATACGTGGTAACATGGAAATGTTATAAGCTCGGGGAAACCTATTTTGCGCTTACAGATTACCGTGCCTTACACCAACGTTTAAACTTATAATTAATCTCGTAAAATGTTATCAAATTAAAAAACAAACTGAAACGCAAATTTGTTCATTTTTAAAATTTAAAATTAGTGTAATGTAGCGAGGTGGTGGATGTGGTTTGTTGAAAAATAAACAAAATCATACAAGAGGAAATCATAAGTGCAATTTGAAATGTACTCTCTAAAAGTGAATAAGCAAAAAGTCTTACTCAAAACCCTATCATTTCGAAGATGGTATGAAAGAATACATTCAATAAAGACTGTAATTCGGGCAGTGTATTAGGTTGCGAATGATTTTAAATGTAAAAATAGTGGAGTGGCCTAACGATTTGAATATTGCTAAGGGTTGCTATTTTGGTATAATTATGCTTTAATTTGCTTATTGGTCTGTTTAAGGCTATGTATTTAAAAAATTTATGATGGATTGATTTAAGTTTGGTTTTTAAAATATTGGTAAAAGGTGTCCCAATTTCAGAACAATAAGTTAAGTCGCGTCTAATAAGTGTTTCATACAAGTTAACTTATTGCGAACATATTACAGGAATTATTAGTAATGCACTTTATAAATATTAGGGTTTTGTTTAACTGAACTATAGTAAAGCTAATATGGAGAGAAAAAAGAGAGCAAATTCAAAAGGAGTACCAAAATCCTTTACCATATTGTCTCATTGCAAGTTTACATAATCTAAAATGTATAATAGTCATATAAAATAGGTGGCTTACTTTTGTGAAATGAAATTACACTACATTTGCTTAGATTGAGAATAAAACCATTTTCAGCACATGAGTCAGCTACCGATTTTATATCAGCTAGTAATAGCCGTGAATCTTAGATCGAATTCACTACTGTGAAATGGTCAGCATTGTCAACATAGATCAGCATAGATCGTGCATATATAGATGCTTTTAAAAAAAAATTCGTCTTTAGTTTTGTTCTGGATTTCATAGAATATGGAACATGATGAACATCGGTAGATTGCATTTGCTCTTGAAGATCTTAAAGTAAGAGAATTTGATCCGGAGCTAAGAGTAGGTCCGGTGTGTACGGTTTATCGGGATAGGTACCAGATATTGGTTAAGGTTTAACTGCGAATGTAATACAGGAGTGATATATGCATTCTCCCGAAAGGTGGATGGAAGCAGTTTGAATATAATGAAATGGATCGTTGCGCCAAAGAATGTAAGAAAGGTTATAGACTCCGATTAAAATGCATCGATGGTCGGTGTATTTATTCTGTAAAGAGTTAACACAATTGACCTGGTTGACAAACATTCCAGTGTGAGATTAGAGTGATAAGTAAATAATAAAATTGATCTTGAATAAATTGAACGTTCGAGTAGTATATGAGAATATTGCCACATTAGTTTTTTAATAGAAAGGAAATATTCGGTTTATTAGCATCCACCAAGGCTGGGGTTCCTTTAATATATTTCACGTACTTCAATAAATTTGCATATTTTTTGCTTCCTCAAAGAGGAAGCTATGTAACTGTGAAAAAAATTTTTCGAACAAACAAGTATTAAAAACATGTTTTAAAAATAGTGGCATAAAAATTTGTTGGTTTTCAGAAAATTTTTTTCCTCTGTGTGTGTAGGTGTGTGTGCGTGTGCATATGCATGCGTATGTGTGTGTGCATGTGCGTGTGCGTGTGTGTGTGCGTGCGTGCGTGCGTGCGTGCGTACGTGCCTGCGTCCGTGCGTGCGTGCGTGTCTGTGCGTGCGTGCGTGTATGCGTGTGTGAGTCTGTGTACAGAAGATATCTCGAGAACAAATCGGTCGATTTCGACGGGACAAAGATTATTTTCTTAGATTTTAATGCCGCTTTAAAATCCACAAACGATTTTGAAAATTTATCGAATTTCTTTTGTTTTATGATCAAAAAACGATTTTGAAATTTTAATTTTGCTCAATTTTTTATATGATAAGGGTAACATTTTTTCAATTTTTAGATATGCATTTGAAAAGGCATTAAATTACCTACATTTTCTTTTTTTTTAATTTAAATATCTATCGTCCTTCATTTGCTATGAAAGTAAATGTGTCATTTTCTTCTATAATTTTTATTTGAAAAACTATTCCATATTCTTACACAAAATTTATACCAGTTATTAAGTATAAAAAGTACTTCTATCTCTAAATATTTCAAAAGGTTTTATTGATTTGTTAATGAGAAAAAAATTATTGAAGAAAAAAAATTGTATTTTCGTTCTTGCACGATAATTGGAGTAAAAATCAATAATCTTTATAAAATTTCGCAGAGGGGTAGCTCTTTTATACTTCTGAAGCCCTTTCGTTGGCCAAGTAAAAATTTTCATAAAATTCGAAGATATTTTTTTTAGAAGAAATTTTTTTTTTAATTTTTCAAATAGCATTTTCTTGGAAACGATTCGACAAATCGAATTGAAATTTATAGGATGTCTAGCTCACACTGTGAAGAATATATCGCCGGTATCTGTGAAAAAAAAAGTTGTGCTCAAACGCTATGAAAAAAAACACGGAATCCTAAAAGGCTATGAAAAAAAAAATTTTTTATGTAACGCCGTAAAAACAAACACATGCACATAAAACACCGTGAAGAAGAACACCCGTGCGTAAGACGCCGTGAAAAAAAACACCCGTGCGTAAGACATAGCGTTAATTTACATAGTATTTTTTTTCATAGCATTGCTACGGTATGTGTTTTTCTTCACGGCATCTCGAGAGCAAGGGTTTTCTTTTACAGCGTTAGTCCATACAATACTTTTTTTCATGGCGTTCTCATCAAACTGTTTTTTTCACGGCACTTAAAGAGAGGGGTTTTTTTCACACCAGTTTTGGGCGTGTTTTTTTTCACAGACACCGGCGATATGTAAAAACTTTTATTAAGATTGCTGGATTATTATTGGAGATATTCGTGAGAAAAATTTTTGAAGAAAAAAAATGCGTTTTCGTTATCGTACGGTAACAGGAGTAAAAATCAATGTATCTTTACGAAATTTTACACAGAGTTCGCTCTTTTAAACTTCTGAACCCTTTTTTTTGAAATTTTCAAATCTCATTGTCTTAAAAACGATTGGACAAACAAAATTTAAATGTATAGTCTATCTAACTCTTGTTATGAAGAGTATATATACAAAATTTCATTAAGATTGCACAATTATTTTTATGAAGATATTCGTTTTTAGAGTTTTGGAATTTTTAAATTTAATAGTTTGTGTAATAGAATAAAAAAATTAAGTTTGAGGAAGCTAAGTGCCAATGAATTGGCAGCGGTTTTATTATCGGTAACGGATCTAAGTTTTTTAAATTCTTAATGATTTTAAAATATACTTCTTTGTTCGAATCGAGGACGAAAATTACAGATTGGTAAACATACGCACGCTCTGCTCGCCTCACATAATTCACTGATCTAGATATATACATGCCTGACTAAATCTGGCATATAACTACTTACACGTCTTCAACTCAACTTTTAAAGTTTGTTTTCAACTAATTATTTATATGCATTTTAAAATAGAATACAAAATCACAATTTTACGTAACAACTGCGCCAAGAACTGCGCTTTATTTATTAGATTTTATGATATTTATGAAACTGTTAATATAAGAGGACTTTCGTTAACCTCCTTTTTTGTAGACGAATATTTTAAATACGATTCGTGTCGGCATAAAAAAAATTATAAGATCATAAAGATACAGATAAAATATGCCCTTATGTAGCAAAAAAGTCCAATCAATCAGTGCCGCCTCAAAAACTAAATGCTTAAACTAAGATTTACACAAATTAAATACTCAAAAATCGAAATTCATTAATTAATCTTTAATAAATGCATAACTTTATTACGCCTGCACTCATTGCTGTATTCAATTTTTTAACCACTCACTTCAGTCCAACCGCAAACAAAGCCAACCCCTTTAAATTTCCGCTAAACATTTCCCTCGGCGCGCATCGCGCGTCGGTACCCGTAACAGTAAAAATTGCACGCGGATTCGAGCGTAAATACCTCGCTGATTCCTCGAGTGTGCGCGCGCCTCCTCCCATTTCTTTTTTTTCTCTCCTTTCGACGTCGTCCAGGACGTTCTCTTTTTCTCCTCCTCTTAAGAGCCCTGCGCGTGCGCACGCTCTGCTCGCCTCAAGAGTTGGCTGGCTGAATTCCAAAAGACGGGCAAACCGAAACAAGTGTGCAGCGTGGAGTTACCTCTTTCCCTCTCTTTCCTTCTCTCTCCCTCTCTCTCTCTCCCTCTCTCTCTCACAAATAAGCCACACACACGCCTATATGACGGGAGCGGCCATAAAGGTCCTCCCGCTTTAAAATCGTTCCCTCGCTCGCCGGAGGTTTATTAGCCCGCGCTCGCTCGCTCGCTCGCTCACTCGCCCCAGCGAACAACAAGCCGTGATTTGTGGCCGCGGCGTCTGTTTTCTTGCGATACCCCGCGAGCGCACGCGCGCGTGCAAATGCTTTATTTTCAATGAGTTTGTTATTTCGAAAAGGGGGGGGGGGTGTCAGGAGCCGATCGATGCGGGCGCTTTGCATTGATAAAAGAATTTGCGAACCGCGCGGAAAATTAATGGGCTGTTTACGGCTTCGCGCTGACTGCGGGAATTTTTCAAAACAAAGCAGTTTATTGTAGAAAGTGGAGGGATGGGGAATGAGGTGCGAGGGCCTGTCGATACTCCGATGGATATTGCGAAGTTGCTGGTGCTGCTGTAGAGATGCGGCGTGCGGTGTATTATTACGTTGACGATGAAGGAAGAAATAGAGAGGGCGAGAGAGAGAGAGAGAGAGAGAGAGAGAGAGAGAGAGAGAGAGAGAGAGAGAGAGAGAGAGAGAGAGAGAGAGAGAGAGAGAGAGAGAGAGAGAGAGAGGAGACGCTGATAAAAGTTTTTAAGTGGTTTTTCGTTATTGGGTCAGGATGTTAGGGGAGTTTATATCGACGGTCGAACTCCCACACGAAATGTCTTTTTTCCAGCGAGGTGTTTGTATAGTTTATGCAAATTTTGGAGAAAAAGTCAAAGGATTATAATTTTGCGACTTTGTTGTTGATCTCCTATCGTTCTTGTTTATTATGTTTATGTTATTATTATGTTTATTATGTTTATGTTAGCTACGCTGAAATAAAACGTAGATAAATGTAAATTTTTTTATTATACACAACAAATTTTTATAGACAAATCAGCGTAAATTAATATTTATAGTACATAAGGCGCTTACTTTTAATATAGTAAAAAAATTAATGTCTCATAGAGACACAGGTTCATACCCGCAAATATTTCAAAATCTGAAACTGTAGACCCACATTTTCAATAAATGATCATTTAAGAAATTTACGATAAAATAAATCTACAATAGCCTGATAAGAAAGTTGCCGTGTATTAATTATTTACATATACCAATACAAAAACAAAAAATAAGTTTGATCCACAATCAATAAAATAATAATAACTAAAATAAACTATATATATATATATTGATAACACATGAATAAATTTTATAAATATTATGAACATTTTTAAAATGTTTCGTAACGTAAAAGCATTTCCTCTTTTTTTATTTTACCTAATGCGCGATAAATATATAACTTACGTTGAAAAGCGAATTTAAACAACGGAAGTTACAATTGATAAAGTTTTAATTAAAACCGTTGCCGGTCTGACATTTTTACATCATTAATCGCATGTTCATTATTCATCAACTTTTTACGAACTCTAATGATGAAGCACAATACAGTGTCGACAGAGTGGAACTTTCGACAAATAATTTCAGTTTAATTGAAACAGATTTCGCACCTGAGCGTGTCCAAATACAGCATCAACTGTAATCTGATTATGCGTATCCTGAGAAAATATAAACGGAAAAATTTATAATTGTGAATTATTTTGTAAATAACTTTTAATATGCTTTATTTGCGATATCTACCTGT
The DNA here is from genome assembly GCA_036365515.1 of Torymus aiolomorphi. NCBI lineage: Eukaryota > Metazoa > Arthropoda > Insecta > Hymenoptera > Torymidae > Torymus > Torymus aiolomorphi. The sequence continues at coordinate 195,397,678 of CM070875.1, read as the reverse complement.
ATGATGAGTTATATCTATGAAATAATAATTTTAAGTTATATTATTGAGTAAAAGATTTTATTCGTTATCTACTCTACATTTGAATCAGATTGGAGATTCTGATTTAAATTTAGAGAGTAATAATACTAGTGTTATGGACAGCGAGATTGTCTGCAAGGAAAAAGGAAAAGGACGTGAAATCAATAAGAAAGTTAGCGGTTAGAATGTAGCTACACTGAAAAAAAATTCTGTAGTGATAATTACTATAAGTAATAGTAAAATACGATTTAGTAGAAGTATCTATATTTTATGTGAAAATTAACAATATTTCAATATTTCCAAATATAATTTTATAGTAAATTAAATTATTATTTATACTAAAACACAACAAGTTAAATGAGACATACAACTAATAATAATGATAATAATAATGATTAGCTTTATTAATTTTCGTTAAATTACATTTCTTGTACAAAAAAATTTTTCTTTAATTTTAATGTCAACATCTTGATAATATCAGCGGGCTGATATTAAAATTAATGAAATAAAAGTTTATTTTTAAACAAGAAATATAATATAACGAAAGTTAATAAAGCCAATTCTTATTATTATACATCTTGTCTACTGTGACTGCTGTAAGCAATTTAGAAGCTTCATTTCGTCCAATGATTGAGTTGGTTAACAGTTGATTGTGGATCTGAAACTCAACTGAAAAAAAATGATGTAGTGAAAATGTTATAATCTTTCTTTGCATAGATATAAGCGATAATTACTTTAACAATATTTTCATGTCGTAAACTAATATTTTCATGTCGTAAATTAATATGTTTTCTTTCAGTACTTTAGTATGTTTAAAAGGATTATATCCTGCGCGTACTTTTTTCTCGAGTGCCAAAAATTTCTCTTTTGGCATGAGCTAATACTTTAGCTTTAAGAATTATAATAAATAATTACAATAATTTTTTGCAGGTTATGTTGTATATTTAAAATGGAGATTTATGTTATAATACTATTATTCTTATTACTTCTATTATAAAATATTCCTATATAAGCGATTATTTGTATATTATTATCTATCATTAGAACTGTAACTATTATTAAGAAATAAAATTGTTGTATAAAAAAATCTTAGAATGCACTTTAAAAAAGAGAAAATTAGTAAACTTGCAGGAAAGCAAATTCAATATTAGATTGGAAATTTATCTTTCATGCTGTACTGACTTGATTATTTTCCAACAAAATGTATATTAACTTCAGCTATCATAAGTTAATTTTCTTTTACAACCATATTTGAGCATGCTTTCATGCAGAAGCAACTATATGTAGATCAAGAACGACACTGAAGTTAGCAGCTGAGACTTGGCAGCTGCCGTGTTCAATTTTAGTTAGCAGCTGAGACTTGGCATGCCCTGCATCAAATTTTTTCAATTGTAATTTTGATGTATTAGTAAACCAAATTAATCTAATAAGTAATAATAATTTGTTTCGAGAGCCCCTGAAGTATGTTTTTTTCTAGTACAGCTACTAAATCTGAGCTGCTAACTTCAGCATCGTTGGATCAGGATAGCCTTTTCACATCAGGGCAGCTTTTTCAAAGTTACCGATAAATTTTCTAAGGAGGTACAGTATTTTTCATTGACGCAATAATTATTATTAAAAAAAATATATATATAATTTTTCTATTTTACAAGCAGATTTTTGTTTACTTTAGTCTGAATAGAAGCATTATTTGCCTCATAGTGAAATACATTTGTGTTTATAAATTAACAAAAAAGTTGAAAATTTGCCAAAAAAAAACATTTTCTTAATCAATTTTTCAATAACGCTACTGGCAAGATAATTTATTAGTATTTATCAAACAAATAATTGTATGTAATAATGTATAACTTCCACAACTTGGACTTTTCCTGGTGTTAGAAATTTTCTTGGCGATGCTCTGTTGCTAATTTTTCTAGCTCTCTCTGCTAAACACCGGTTAGTCAGTTTAGAGATACCCCAGATCGATCTTGCAAGGTTCTTCGAAAATAGTGATGCTGACTTACAATTAGAAATTTTAGCAGTTGTCCATGCTTTTTTGTGGATGGAAACATTTGAGCTCAAATGAATCATCTGCATTTCCTATTTTTGTAAATAAATTACACAAATAAATTATTATCGTAATTAAATAAACAATATATTTACAAAGAGTATATTTTATTTACAGATAAAAAAATTAAGCAAATCTTACTTTATGTAGCAAGAGCTTTTATTTAAGCTTTATCACTTACTTTATTAGTTTCCTCGTCCCTTTTTGTCCATTTTTGAAAAATACCCATATCTGAAGTATTGTGCTCTTGAAGCGCTTGAACGGAAATGGGTATTTTAACTGATTTTGATCTACACGATGAAGATGTTTTGGAATTCGTTGCATCTTGTAAACTTCTTGCAGATGAATTTAATAATGGGAGATCAGATGCTGCTAAGTCCATATTTAATTGTTGAGCCAATTGTTCATATCGGTCTTCATTTCCTAAAATCAAAAAGTGGATTTTGAATAGCTTATTCATGTTTCTGAATAATTATAATTAATTTTGATGTTCGTACCAAATTTTTTTGGCGTACTACATGCAACTATACTAGTTTTTTTTTGCAGTTCCATGACAACGAAGTGTGATTTGTTGTCCTTTTTGTTGTTTTTGTTTTAGCGTGAAGTTTTCTTTCTCCAGATTCTTATACTTTGCTTCTAATTTCTTTAATTTCACTCATCGACCCATCTTCACCATTATTTTCAGTGAACACCATCTTCTGCTTTCTTCGACAGCCATCGGAAACTACATTGGGCTTGTTCTGTCTACTTTTTGATGTGCCAGTTTTTAATGTTGCCGCTACAAATTCATCATCCAGTAGGTCCAATGACTTTTGTACTTTCTAAAAAATATTTATAAAAAAAAAGAAATTTATTTAAATTTTAATTAGTTACAAGCAACATTATTAAAAATAAATACCTTTTGATTGTTTTCTTCTGATCTCTCTTCATCATCGCTTATATAATTATCTTCTAAATCTGATTGAGTGAAACCGGAAACTTCATCAGATTTGTCGGTATTACATTTAATCATACTTCTTGATCTGAAAGGTTTTAATTTAACCGCTACAGATTCATTTTTTCCTTCTCTTCTTCGTCCAGTAGTTCCAATGACTTTCGCATCTTCTAAAAAATATTTATAAAAAAAAGAAATTTATTGAAATTTTTATTAGTTACATTAGCAACAGGGAGGCAATGAAGAAGAGAGGAAGAGAGAAAAAGGTCAACAAGGAAAAGGAGGAATTCCTAAAGAATAGATGATGGTCGGTGGAGGAGTTGACGAGGAAGATGGAGGAAGGAAGACCAGCATGGTTGGAATTGGAGGAAAGAAGCAAGGATATAGAAAGACAAAAAAGAGAAGAGGAATTAGGGAAATCGATATACGCAACAGAAATGAGGAGGATAATAACGGATGAGGCAAGACCGAAATACCAAATAGAGGAAGGAAAGAAAAGGAGAGATGAGATGGAGGTAGTAGGCAGGTTTAGACTAGGATGCGAGAGTAAAGCTAATAAATACTGGCTGAAGGATAAGGAGAAGATGTGCAGAATGTGCAAAGAGGAACCGGAGACATGGAACACATTTTGGAAAATGTAGGTACACGGGAGATAGTGACAGAAGATGGGAGGAAATAATAAGAAAAGGTGAAGAAAACATTCACATCCTACAAAGTATTTGATGGAAGAGGAAAAGAAAGGAACAGGAGGATAGACAAAGGGCAGAAGAAGAGGTGAGGGAATCAAGAAAGTAGGAAGAGAGAAAAAGAGGCGGTTCGAAGAAAGAAGAACACTGACACAAACAAATACATACACATAACATACAGCTTAGAAAATTTAATTATATTGTTTTTTCTTTTTTTTTTTGTATGTAATTTTTGAATTTATGATTAATCTTGGTTTACATAGGAACACAATACACAAACACCGATACTGACACAGATAAAGAAGTGAAAGGCCAAAGAGAATGAGAGGCTAAAATTAAGAAATGAAAATGTATAAAGTAGAAATATATATTTTTTGTACAAACTATGGAACCTTATCCAATAAAGCATTTATAATATTAGTTACAAGAAACATTATTAAAAATAAATACCTTTTGATTGTTTTCTTCTGATCTTTCTTCAACATAGCTTATTTTATTACCTTCTACATTCTTTTGAGTGAAACCGGAAACTTCATTAACTTTGTCGGTATTACATTTAAGCATACTTCTTGATCTGAAAGGTTTTAATTTTGCCGCTACAGATTCATTTTTTTCCTTCTCTTCTTCGTCCAGTAGTTCAAATGACTTTCGCATCTTCTAAAAAATATTTATAAAAAAAAGAAATTTATTTAAATTTTTATTAGTTACCAGCAACATTATTAAAAATAAATACCTTTTGATGGGTTTCTTCTGATTTCTCTTCATCATCGCTTATTTTACCTTCTATATTCTTTTGAGTGAAATCTGAAACTTCATGAACTTTGTCGATATTAACCTTTAGAGGACGGGGATTTGGGTTTACTGTTTTCTCTCACTTTTCTATAGAAATCGAGTTTTTGTGATGTCTCACATCTCAAAACTAACACATGTAAAGGGTCGATTATGGGCATGGCCCGTATAGGGGCCATCCCGTCCTCTAAAGGTTAAATTTAAGCATACATTTTGATGTGAAAGCTTTCAATTTTTCCTTTACAAATTTATTTTGTTTTGTCTTTTGTTCTGCCTAGACTGCGTTCTCCATTTTCTAAAAATATTTTCATATTTTTAATTAAAAAAAAATGATTTATATTTTTTTTATTTAATAAATACCTTCTGTTTTTCTTCATCTTCACTATTTTCATGAGAGCTTGAATCATCGTCATCATTCTTATTTTGGCTGCGCTTATCATCATCATCACTTTCTATTCCAGAAAAAGTATCATTGACTTGATCTTGATAATCACTGGCATTAAATCTACTGAATTTGAAAGCTCTAAGGCGATCTGGATTGATTCTTAAATCTTTCATCTGCTTTTCACCTATAATCATTTAGAGACAAATATGTTAAGAGGTAGTCATGTAAAGAATACTGAAATCAGGCAATTAAAAAAATATTAAAAAATGAGACCAACTTCTCAGACCGAAGATTTCCATTGGAGTGTTGATACTACTAATTTGCACAATATCAATGCTATTTTTTCTGTTTTTTTTTTCTATAATAAAATGGACGGCAGCGTGCGTTACATTAACCTCATCATCTTTCGACATCTAAAATTAGACATTCATATTTTCATTGTTAAAACTAAATACCGTTTTCATTCTACGTCTTACATGATAACTTACCTTGAGAATTCTTGAAAACAGATCAATGAAAAAAAGATTCTATCCTCTCGCTGTTCTTTTGAGATCACGTAGCAGTGTAGCACTATAGATGAAGACATGAAGGAATGTTCGCGAAAAAGAAATCGCGATCTCGATTCTCACGATCTCGATGACAATGTCGATTGCAGCGCCAAATAAGAGTGTGTTTTATGATACCTGAGCACTTATGATCTGCTCAATGCCATTTATAAAGCATTAATCTATGCACAGACCTACGTATACGATATACTTATAATGGTAAGAGGTGACGACGAGGACGTTCTGACAGAACTCGTGCAGAACGCTTTATCAATAGTGAAGAAGTAGTATAACTAGGATGTTTCCCCATCAGCCTAGATAAGGTCAACGTAATGCTGTTCACTGAAAGGTACAAATTATAAATCCAATCAAGGAACTGCAAATGAACGGCAGACCATTGTCTGGTCGACAACACCAAATCACATCACTTGCACAATTTGATCATCCAGGAACAAGGTAACTGTAGATGGTGCGGGGATGAAAGGGAAACCAACGAACACCTTTTGTGTCAGTGCCCGGCATTTACTCTCAAATCCTGATGTGATGCCGCTGCCAGATTCAGTACGTCAAAAACCTTCGGTAATATCTATTCGAGTTTCTATGTGATTATAAAAAATACGCGTAAAGAGTTCCAGAAAAGTCGGTTAGCCTTCAATCAATGCAAATTTCACGGTAATTTTTCTGCAAAAATTTTATGCGTCCAAGCTTTAAAATAAAATAAAATGAGTGAAAAAGGTTCCAAATGTAAAAGAAATAACTCTATCCCATATTTCAATCTTTACAGAAAGAACGTTAGTTATACTACTATCTTTAATCGTTAGTTATACTACTACTATAGTTAAAAAAAAGTTTTTAATGATAAACTGAAGTAAATGACATCTCATGTAAGTGAGTATTGGAAAATTAATAAACAAAACGACATATTTCATCCGATATTGTGATTCTGCATGATACAGTAACAAACGGACATATGAGCAATTTCACATTTAAATGCCCTTTTTCCATCCCAAACCAGACGAAAATTTTTTCAGAAGCACACTTTCCGCGTATAATTTTTCTCAATCTTTGTACCTTATTTAATACACGATAAATATGGTGAACGATCAAAAACAGTCTTGTGATACTATTTTAATAGCACATCAATTTTACTTATGGAAATTTAACATTGGTGAAATGAATGAAAAGTGATCCCTGATGATTGGCCAATGTTAAGCTCCTACAGTCGCCAACGAATTTTTTGTCTTTTTTCGCAATTTTCAAATGCTCTTCTCGTCGGCTTTAATTAATATTATGTATAAGAAAAATGAAAGCCGAAGAGAAGAGCTTTAATTTAAGCTAAGAATCGTTAAAATCGGAAAATCGTGGGCAAAGTTAAGTGCGTTTGAAAATCGCGAAAAATGACAAAAAATGGTCAAAAGATTTAGAATTCCACAAATCCGCGAAAAATAGCTCATTTTTGTCATTTTTTTGCTATAGAATAATTGATATACAATTAAAACAGTCACAAGACGGTTTTTAATTGTTCAACTTTTTTCTTATTATAAGGTTTCATACCTCGAAAAAAAACATGTATGGAATGTGTACTTGAAAAAAAAGTTTCTATTGAAGCAATAGTTGTTTAGAAATTAAATGATATTTTTCATAATCTAGATCGATTCTACACATCGTATTTGACAATATTAAAAAAGAAGGTAATTCTTCGATTAAAAAGGTACCCGCATTCTTTTTCTTTTACTTTCTTGTACTTTAGTCGAAATTCTTTGCTTGAAACCCACTTTATTTTTAAAACAAGAAATCTCTCGTTCAACTCCATTGGGAAACTCATACAGTTGCACGTTGCACTGCTCTTTTGCATGTGCCCGATGTCCATATTTAGATCAAGTAATCACCCGCTCCGTTCATCTCAAGCGCATCAGGGTCATCGACACAAAAGACTCCGTTCAAAGCATCGTGCACATTCGACTGTGGTCAGAGAGAGAGAGAGAGAGAGAGAGAGAGAGAGAGAGAGAGAGAGAGAGAGAGAGAGAGAGAGAGAGAGAGTGAGAGAGAGAGAGAGAGAGAGAGAGAGAGAGAGAGAGACCAGAATCCATTTATTCCCGACCCCACTACCACGATATATTGTAAACAAGAATCCTCTCGATACGGCGAATCGTCGTGCGTATTTTGACGCAAACTAATTTGAAGAGCAGGCGAGAACTAATTTAGAGCAGCAATGATAAGCCTTGAGCTCTCTCTCTCCCTCCCCCCTCTCTCTCTCGCATCAATTAAGTAGATGCGCATCGTGGATGAAATTCGGAACGAGTGAATGAATTCACGGCTTCAGGGGCTTGTTTATTCTCGGCTAAATCGCTAATTTCTGCCGGCCACAGCAGCCGGATCGATGCACGTGGCATGTATCGATTGCGGAAATCCTTCGAAATTTTGCCATTTTCAGCATTGAGACGCATGTGCACGCGCACGAGGGCTTTTTTCGAAATACTATTTCACAGAACAATTTAATTTGCAGCTGACGAGAGAAATTTTTTTTTCCCATGGCTTCAAAATGTCGACCTCAAAAACGATCTGCTATGAAAACTTGGAAAGGAGTTTCAATACGTTCTTATGGTTTCTGTATTTTATATGTCTTCATTTCGAAATTTGTCAATAGTCAATAATTTGATAGTAGCAGTATTTCATTAGTCTTTTATCAAAATCACAGATATAACACATAACTTTTGATAATAATAATATAAAAATAACCTTCCTGACAAAACAGTTTTAAATAATTGTTTCTGAAAATCATTATGAACTTTTCTTGGCAGCGTTTCTTCCAGCTTTTCTCTACCAATGTCTATTTTTGCATTATTCCTACTCTTATTTCACTATTTATTAAATTTCACAATACTGCCTGTGCTAGCGCCTCAAATCGATCGAGCACCCGTGTACGACTGTGAGCGCACTCGAGTGCACGAGTGCGAGATAGAGAGACATAAAAATCAAATTGCTGGTCCCCATTTTACACCCAATCCGAGACTCAGGTATCCTGGCACGCACTCGCTCGTACGCATACCTTTGCAAAGCGAAATAAAATTGTTCACTGGCTTTGTAGTGTTTAACCGTTTTATTGGCGTTCAACGCATCCAACGAAACAGAATGTAAAAGAAACGAGAACAATGTAAACAGACGATTTTCACTGGTAATCTCAACGTCACACAATTATACATTGGCCGAAATTAATTCTGAGAGACGTGGGCAGACGAAGAATTTATGTAGCTGGCTCAGGCGCGGGCTGGACGGGGACGGCGTTTGGGCTGGGCGAGGACCTTGACTCGGGGACTGCAGCGCGCTTTGAGGGCCCGAGGCGGCACGCTGAACGCGTCCTCTTTAAGGTTCGTCTGTCGGCCAGCCGGTCGCACCGCCGGCTTCGCCAGAATCACCGTCCGCCTACTTGCTGCAAAAAGACGGGGAAAAAGACCTATATAGTTGCTGATCTTTGAAACTTTGGGCTGCGTGTTTAAAAGCCCCGGAAGAGTTTCCGGGAAAACGTGGGGTAAAATCGAGCAGGTAGTCCGATGTGTTACTTAGATATTTTTAGTATTCAGTTAGCGAAGTTTAAACGATTTGTTGTACATTTTATCGATTGATACTCGAAGAAAAGTAATATAGGAAAAATTACCATGTCTGATTGTAAATGTGGGACAGATTCAAAGTATTAGAAAAATTGACACAATTTATTGTAAAAATCGTAATTAATTTATGGAAATTTTTCCTATATCGTAAAAATTACTATAAATTTATGGCAATTTTTACCATAAATTATGGAAATTTTGTTGATGATTTGAGTCTGTCTCACTTTTACACATAGCAATTTTTACTATAACATTTTTCTCCGCGTATGTGTAGTTTAGTGAGGATAATGACAGATTTATAATTAAATTTATAATTAAAAAATTTATGTTTTATACGGGAACGTGAAAAGTAAGTGTTAGAAGTTAAAAGTTATGATATTCTAAAATCGTAAGATTTATGTTAATAAATATGTCAGTATTTATGCCTTTACGCCTTCATGTCAGTAAGTTTATTCCTGTTATAATATACACATCAGAAATTCTATTATAAAATATTTGCCTTGTATAATCTACGAATTTCCCGAAAGTCTTCTTTCTGTAAGCTTGCTATATTCCCAGTTGACGAAGTGTAAAAAATGATGTCAATTAAAAAGTTTTCACGCGCAGTTCGTGCAACTACGTCATAAGCTCTTGGTCAGTACTACTTTTTTGCGATTGTGGCTGTCCTCCTATTTTTTAGGCTCTAACAACTTGAATAGCTATTTTCTCTGAGGTTCCCATGGGAAGACGCTCATGTAAGTGGAGGTTCAACCCTCCAAGAGCTAAGTAAACCCTAATACCCACGGGTACACTCCTTTTGATTAAAGTTTATCCTGAAAATTCGATTTTCTGGTAGTAACGATCAAGCGAAAAAGTTTTAAAAATAGTATTTATTGTGAACAAGTCATTGCAAAATTGACGAATTGATTTTGATCAATCGTTTATTTGTAAACCTGATATTTTAATAAATGTAAAATTAAAGTAAAATTATAAACTAAACAATTTTCAGCAACTAATATACATAGAAAATTTTAATGAAAATGGTACTTATTTATTTTTTTTTTTTTAAGATAACTTAGTTATTTTTACTCCTTGTTGAAAAGCTTCAAATTCATTATAACTCGTCTAAGAAAGACAAATCTTAAGATAAATATATTTGTTACATATTGTATAAAATGTTTAAAGAGATTATTTTTAGTTCAATCACATTTTGAATAGAACGACTATTACATAATATACTAAACACGTTTACTTAAGAAAATTTTTGATGCATACAAAGGTCCACTGTTTTACATTAAAATTTCATATCCAATCCTATCTTTAAAAAATTATGGATTTGTTATGATACCAATTTATTCGTGATTTGGTTGGTGGGAGTAATGGGTTGCTAGGTTACAAAAACAAAAGTGTCACGAAGGCTTGCTAAAATTACGCGTTTAGAGATGACTAATTAAAGTTAAAATATATGTGAAAATCCGCGGACTACAGACAACAACTGGGGTACAAAAACGGAAAAAATTTTTTTTTGAGGGCACACCTACCACATAAGGTTTTTTCGGTTCTTTGGGGGTCTCCCAACATGAAAATACTCGTGAACACTCATTATCCGTTGCCAAGCTTTTTTGCCGACGAAATAAATTTTTCTTATGGAAATTTAACATGGGAAAAATGGACGAAAAGTAGTCATTGATGATTAACCAATAGCAAACTATTGAAGTGGCCAAACCAAATTCCACAAAAAAGCGATTAAAGTTGAAGAATAGAGCTTTAATTTGAGATGAGAATCGTTAAAATTGGTCGATTCTATGCAAAGCTACGTGAAGTTGAAAACGGCGAAAAATGACAAAAATTTGAAGAATTACGTGGGTTTGAAAAAAATCGCTCATTTTCGTCATTATTCGCCATTTTCAAATTCACCTAGCTTTGCATAGAATTGACCGATTTTAACGATTCTCATCTCAAATTAAAGCTCCATTCTTCAACTTTAATCGCTTTTTTGTGGAATTTGGTTTGGCCTCTTCAATAGCTTGCTATTGGTTAATCATCAATGACTACTTTTCGTCCATTTTTCCCATGTTAAATTTCCATAAGAAAAATTGATTTCGTCGGCAAAAAAGCTTGGCAACGGATAATGAGTGTTCACGAGTATTTTCATGTTAGGAGACCCCCAAAGAACCGAAAAAACCTTGTGTGATAGGTGTGCCCTCAACAAAAATTTTTTCCGTTTTTGTACCCCAGTTGTTGTCTGTAGTCCGCGGATTTGCACATATATAGTTTTAAAGTTTATTATACTTTATATTGAGTATAGCAAATTTATAATAAGCAATACATATTTCGGGAAAAAAGAGTGGTTATTGTACCAGTGGGTTACTGTACGAATTTGTCAAAAAAAGATGGGTTACTGTACCAATTGGTCAAAAAACACAGAACTAAAGGTGATTATTAGCATAACGAACGCGATTGGTATAAAAATAGTACGCAGTTATCGTAATCATTTTATTGGTTGGGCTTTTGGTACTAATAGTTAGTAGCAATAACTATCGAAAGTTAATAACAACATGTAAATCTATAAAAGCATCGACTACTTTTACTCTTGGCAAAATCAATTTTGTGGTTGAAACAACAATCGAGAATGCTTACAGAAAAATATTATTTATAAAACATTATGAAAATGGTTATCGTAACTTTCTTAATTGGTAGTTTTAAGTAACTACAGATTAGTGAGTATAATAACATAAAGTACTAGGTAAAATTACTAGTTGTTTGTTAATCTAACTATTCGTTTTTGTTTTGTGCTTTTCAACCAACCGGTTGGTTAGGATAATAAATCATTTTTTCCGTGTTGAACACGATACTAATGAATAATGTAAAAACTTCGTTAAAAAATAAAAAATGCCATTGCATATGAAAAAATGCTAAAGCTTGAATTCGCATTTAACTGTCTTCATGCGGCGCCGAGATTAAAAGGGAAGAAAATCTTTTTTCAATAAACTTGGAAAAGCACATCTCAGCGAGGGAAATGAACCCGGTACCATTAAAATTGGATCAGCTACGTAAAAGTTTCATATTTTTACGGTAGTCTTTTTAGGAATGAAAGCCAAGAGACTATATCCTTAGAGAAGCTTACATTTAAATTATATAACTTTGTGTGCCAAATTTCCGATCGTATAAAATAAAAAAGGTGGCTAACACGTAGACATTAAATTGAAATCGAAGAAAACAGCGGATAAAATAATATTAAAATAAACGAATGTATTGTTTTCCATATTTCTTCAATCATACCCCTCTCAATTAAAATTTTTAATCTAAACTCTTATGAACGTTCGGAATTCCTAGTCAAACTTCTTGAATAAACGAAAAATGTGCGCGCCCGTGCACTTAGACGCGCGCTGTCACTACACGTAAATATGCAGATGAGAATATCAAGTCATAATGAGCTCTAAGATTAAAAAGTACTTAATTAGTATTCACGGCAAAACAATAAAAAAAGAAGATAGCGAAGGAGAGGAAGAGCAAGAGAGGGGAGCAAGAGAGAGAAAGGAAGGTGGGCAGAAAGGTGGGCAGAAGGGGGAAAGGCGAATGAAGTAGCTAACTGTAAAACGGACTTTTCGTTAGCGTCGAAACTTTAAACTGCGAACTCCGTGAGCTCTCACTCCTAGCCCAAGGAAAAAATAGAGAAAAAATTACATCGCCTCGTCGCGTAAACAATCCCCAAAGAAAATACGACCTTCTCAATTAAAGCTCGCTCGGTCTCGCTCTCTCGTATTTCTCTCCCTCACTCTCCTCGTCTCTCTCGCTTTCGCCCTATTTCGCTAATTCGCTTCGGTAATCTTTCCGGATCAAAAGACAAATAAAAGAAGTACAAGTTGTATTTCTGGTAGGGGAAACGAAGGAATTACTAGAGAAAATGTCGCTGCATTAATTGCGACTCGTGTTTTAACGAATGATTTCAATTTGATGTATGATTAATTTTACATTAGTCAATAAACGGTGATTTACACTAAACGTATAAGATACTGTTTCTTTTGAAATTTGTATAAAAACTAAAATAGTTATAGTAATAAAAGTCTTCACATTTTTTTTATTTATTACCTTATACAATAAAAAACGTTTGAGTTCTGAAAGCAATCCTGGATAATGTATAAAAATGCATATGCTATGATTTAAAAGTTCCGTTATATGAAAATATTCAAGCAGTGAAGCATGCCATAAATGTCTAGTTTAAGACATGAATAGAGCACTACACTGCGTGTAGTAAACGAGAAAAAGTGATGGAATTTTTGTGCACAGTCCTTATTTAATATTAATAAAACTGGGGAATTCTCTGAAAATAATAATAACGATATAATTAAAATTCTTAGTACATCTTGCAGTAAATATTTTTAATAAAATTTTCCTAGAAAACAATGAAATTTTGTCCAGCCGAATGTACGCAAAATATTTGTACGATTTTTATAAATCCATTGGATGAGCTCATTAGACAGAACTATTCATCAACAATTTTTCAACATAGTTTTAAATAAATAAATAAATAAATTTGTTTATATGGAATTTAGTATACTTAAATTAAATTTATATGTTTATATGAAATTTAGTATACCTAAATTAAATTCTACGAAAAAAGTGTCATCGTCGAAATAGCACCTTTTTAAAGCTATTGCGAAATAACACCTTTTCCAGAGCTTTTGCGAGAAGGTGTCTATACGCCAATTCTTTTTTAAAATTTTACTGAGAGTCAATGATTATTTTTCAAGTAATTTGAAAAAAAAATTGCTTTTTCAGCAGATTTTTTTTATTTGAAAATAACTCATGTAATTTTACAGTACTTTCGGTATCAAAATGTTAATTATTGGCATTAAAAATTAGTGAAAATCCGTAAATTAAATTGAAAGGGGTTAAACGATAATGTTTTTGCTCCAGCTTTTAATTAACCATTCCACTTTGTGCGCATATTTTTTAAATAAAATTGCAATTAAGTATTTACTAACTATTTTTACTGAATTTTACATTATATATCTAGGTGACAATACGTATACATAGGTCCCATACTTTAAGTTTGCTTCCCCTCCAGTATATTCCATTCTGCGATACTATATTATATTTGTTTCAAATTCACAATGTATCCATCTGCCGAATGAAAACAAGCCCTAACCATCGTTTTCTCCACCTCTTCGCCCACTTCCCTCGTTTACCCATTCCCCTATCGACGCACTCGTCAGCCACCTTCCCGTACCGAACCCCGCTCGTAAAACCCTCCCCGAAATAATTCAGGCACCCTACCAGGGTCCCGCCCACGGGTTCTAGCAAACATTACACCCCCTGCTTTAATAAAAGCTTGCACGCGCACAGAGCAGAGCCGTCCTGGGAAAAGTCCACATGCAAAATACACTTGTCCGTCGATCAGGAGCGTGTGCAAACTTACCGACGACCTGGAGGGCCTCGGGCGCGACGTAGCCTGGCTCGCGGTATGGCGGTACGGGTCGCTCGTGCTGGCGCTTCGCTAACTGGCGCATGGTCTCCGTGATCTCGTAGACGAGGGCACTCCTAGCCACGCGGAACGGATCGCGACCCCATGGCACGAGCCTCTGAACCGGCAGTGCTAGCATAACTACCCGGTTCTTGTCGAACAGCTTCTTCTTTGAACGCTATGTGGTGATTAATTATGGGATGAGCGTTTTGTTTCAACACAGAAGATTGTGCAGACATGCAGTAGTGAGATTGTATACTAGCTTAGAAAAATCAAACTTATGATTACATATTAACAGAACCTCATAGGTTATCAGGAACATAGACTTACCGATTTTGTTATTTTGGTGAATGAAGTGTGTACTTATTTACTGCCTTATTTAGATAAAGTTGGAATGTAAAAATCAGATCAGTACCGTAGTAGATGTGTTAATACTACATGTATTGAAGCTTTGTTATGCAAACAATGGACTAATTTCAATGTATGGCATAATATTAGCATTCTTTTAACTCAGTGTGTGAAATTTGATTACTTATGCCTGTTTGCAGTGCGCCAAGTGATTGATTCATGCACTCTGAACAGTAGTATGCAAAATAATTTACTTCGCATAGCGCGGGTCAAAATTTATGAATAGAACGCTTTGCATAGTTCAAAAAGCTATCAGAGTTTTGTACACTGAATAAAGAATAGTACATTTCGACACAACTGCGCAAAGCGAGTGATTTGCCGAAGGTCTCAAATGAATGCGAGAAACCAGAGTTTTGCACATGCAAAGCAAGCACGGAAAAGCAAGTTTCGCGCACTCTGTTTTAGTGCATATAGTTCGCGCACTCGCAAGGAGAGGGTATAACCTGAGGGAAACGCATTTTAGCGGGTATTGGAGAGTCGATTTCTGGTACCTAAAAATGAAGCCCAGTGCTGACAATTTTATCCAATGGACCCTTTTTCTTGAGATATGGACCATTTAATCTCAAATATCCTCCATTTCGTTAAAAAATGATATCTCTTCTATTGAGTGTCAAATTGCAAATATTTATGATACGAAAACGACCAAAAAAGATTATAAAACTAGACGGTAAAAGCTAAAATTTAAGCCCCGATTCGTTAAAAATATTGATTTTTCAGGAAGTTGCAAGCAATCAAAAATAGCGTACGAAAATGGTTAAAAATTTGTCCTCATTTTAACCGATCAATTGGATCGTATTTTTGACCATTTTCGTACGCTATTTTTGATTGCTTGCAACTTCCTGAAAAATCAATATCTTTTAACGAATCGGAGCTTAAATTTTAGCGTTTACTGTCTACTTTTATAATCTTTTTTACTCGTTTTCGTATCATAAATATTTGCAATGTGACACTCAATAGAAAAGATATCATTTTTTAACGAAATAGAGGATATTTGAGCTCAAGAAAAATGTCCCATTGGATAAAATTGTCAACACTGGGCTTCATTTTTAGGTACCGGAAATCGACTCTCCAATGCCCGCTAAAATCCGTTTCCCGCAGGAGTGTGTTAAAATAATACATTTGGTCTGTGAAGCGGTTCATTCTTCCATGGATAGTTTATTAAATTTAGAAACAATTCATATACGTGAATTACGAGATTTGAAATAACATCGCTATTTACATAATAAACATTTAAGAAAAAAATACTCAATATAAATCATAAAGTATAGCATAAGTAGATACAGTCAAAATTAGGTCCGACAGTTTTTACTAAGCCCCCTTCATACTTACACGTTAATACGAAATTATTACAAAAATAAAGATTTATCTAAAACCAATAAACAAAGTAATTATTAATTACTAGATCGTGAAAATTATTTAGTGCACATAAGAATGAAGCATTAAAATAACTTATTTTTACTAAAATCTGTACCGAAAATAAACACCTTGTTTTAAGAAATGTAAAAAAGCAAGCGCAGGAGATGCATCAAGTAAATGAAAATTCAAAAAAAAATAGAGAAAAACAAAGCGGCAAAGGTTCCCATTGAAACGTGCGCGCGAGCTCCACGCAATAATAGCGGCAGCATAGTAGCACAGCAGCCGCGGCTACATTAGCAGACACATATATGTATACATCGCGGGAGTCGCTGCCGGCATATAGCTCGAGGAGTCGTGAAATTAGCGAAAAATACAGCCGAGTCAATAAAGCAAAATGAAGTGGAGTCGCGGTGTACATACGTAAGGGCGAAATTAGAATAAAGCGGAAAGTCGACTATAGCTGTGAGCAAAGTAAGTAGATAGGGCGTGCGCGCGCATGAAAGAAGAGGCGAATAAATAAGAGCCGCCATGCTCACCTATATATAGCTATGCGCGCTCGTGCATGCCTGTGTCTGTGTGTGTGTGGGGGGGGGGGGTGTATGAGTGAGTTGTATATACGTACAGGTGGCCTCGGTGGTTTCGGCGTGCGCTTAGGCGCTGCGAGCCTCTCCAGGACTCTATTGTGCCGCTCCCAATCCCCGGGCTTCGCGAGAGCTCTGCGCAATTTTCTTCTAATCTTCTCCCTATGGCCGGGCGCCGTGATAAAACGAAGAAATTCAACTGTGAAACTTTTAAATCGCCCGCGAGAAACTCCTCCACTCGCTCCTCGCTCTAACTCGTCGGGACGCTATTTTCAGCTCCGATCGCCCGTACGTGCACTTCGCCGTCTCTCGCGCGCCCCTGCACTTGCCTTTTGTTCGCCTCCCCCGCTTCCTCCTTCTACCCGCCGACCCGACGTTTTTACCTCCGCGGGCGAGAGTAAGAACGGCAGGAGAAAAGGCATTTTCATAACACGTATTACCGAGATGTTCGTTTGGATTTTCTTGCGCGTGCTCTCGCTCTCTTTTCGAGTGGCTGCGTATATAGTTCCATTTGTATTTGCGCGAGAGCGCGGCTACAATTTTTTTCGCGAGACCTCGAGACGTGCACCCCTATATTCTAGCCCTTGAATTTCAAAGTTCTTTTTTTTTTAAACTTTCGTTATGTGGAATTCTTTTCTTACATCGAATTTTGAGGATTGCCCCGGCTCCTTTTTGAGATTGTTACATTTACTTACGAGCACTGTGGACAGTCTTTGAATTTGTTAAAAAATTAAATCATTATTACTTATTTTTACGTTGCATTCGTATTTAAACATTGATTTCTGAAATAAATATATCAATAATAATAACAAAATGATAAAAAATGCTTGTTACAACCTTTACAATAAAAAATGCAACTTACAGAGAAACAAGTTTATGATAACATACATATAAACTTTATCATTTGAGCACCGTGTGTGGTGCAAGGAGAAAAAGGCAATTTTTCTTCGTTTCAGCTCGTATTTTCTCTTTAACCGTCGTGTTTACAAGTAATGGAAGGCTACCGTGAACAGGGGAAATCATTTTTTATCTGGGTAATCACACCTTAAACGAATCAAGTGGTCAATGAGATCGATTAATCTTGTCGGTCTATTTTAATTACGACCCATATCCAGCCGGTACTTATACGGAGTCTACAGCGCGAGAACATAATTCGGGATGAACGCCGGACGACATAATGCAATAATTTAAGTGCGCGGCTTCGTGGATATTCAACGTACGTCCCACCATTTATGGCTTATAGGTTACACGCGCGTTATTAAAGTGTGTATAGGTTCATGCAAATTGTGCGGTTGCGGTGAATATCAGATTTTTTGCACGATGAGGTGGTTCGAATGCGACTCCCGAGTCAAAACAGTACTAAAATTTAAAAAAAAAACATAGTTGTAATGTGATTGATTTATTTAAAATGATAGAGATAGTCAATGTATTATAAATAAAGTGTATTTAACATGATTAAGATAACTTTTTTCACAAAATGGCGATATTCTAGAAGCTAGATATTGCCACTACTATCGATTATTGATAAATCGCTGGAATCTTTTTTGTTTCTCAACCGATTTTAGTTTTGAAGGTCTCATTTTGTTCCTTAAGTAATTTCATAGGGCCTTGTCGAAGAAAAAAAAATCAAAATTATTCAAAACTTAGAAAATTGTAACTAATTAAAATCATATATTATTTTAACCACGTGCATGAATTTACAAACAATTAGCTATAACTTTCTGAGTTTTGAATAAAAGTACCCATGAAATTACTTAAGAAACAAAATGAGACCTTCAAAACTATAATCGGTTGAGAAACAAAAAAGATTTATCAATAATTGTTTGTAGTGACAATATCTAGTTTCTAGAATATCGATATTTTGTGGAAAAAGATATCTTAGTCATGTTAAAAACACTTTATTTATAATACATTGACTATCTCTATCATTTTAAATAAATAAATCACATTACAACTATGTTCTTTTTTTTTTTAATTTTAGGTAACCTTTTCATTTAGCACTGCTTTGACTCAGGAACCGCGTTCGAACCACCTTAACACGGCTAGGATAACTACAGGACTCAAAAGGTGAGTTTATAAACTGAGCAAAAAGTATTATTATCATAAAGATTCCAATGTCTAACTATAAAAAAGATAAATATGAAGTTCCAATTTTTCGGATTTTCACTTATCACTAGAACTTTTAGTATTATATCCTGAATTATCGTGATCATTATAAAATCCTACAAAACGTTGATTTACGCTTCATATAAAAAAGACCATCATATAGTTTAGAAACCTCAAGCATTGCTATAGATATTTTGAAGACTGCTATTGGAGAAGAAAATCAGTTCATACACTAATTTCAAAATAAATAGTAAGTTTCTAAACATTTCTCTGTGTTATTACAGCGCATCGTTGACTTGACTAACTTTTTTCGTATTTTCCAGCTCTTTTATCAATTTTTTGATTAGCTCTTACAATAACATATAGTATTTTCGTACTCATTTTTCTTTCATATTACATAATCATACTTTGCATTTAAGTTTCCAAATTTTAGCAAAACATGATAATTTAAGTATACGTCTAAGATCAAATATACGTATCACTGCTTTATTTTTACAGATGCACGACGAGGCCGTTCTAATGAACAAGATATAATATTAAAGAAACAGATGTCCTAGAATCTAGGCTCCAATTTATCTTCATTCAGTATATCACGCGCATCCATCTCCGTTCACAACCGAAACGGGCTACTTTACAATATCGATCTGTCACGTCGGCCCGGCCACGGGCGCGCACATAACACGTGACCGCGCGACAAACGAGCGCGCTGCATCTCTTTTCTCGGCGGCTAATCAGGGCGAAGAAGACGGATCCTCGGCTATACACGCGACCTATACACCCCCTCCCCTCTCGACTTTCTCCTGATAACTGGCTTACCGAAACAATGGGCCGACAGTGAACTGAACCAAGAAGTTGGATGTCTCCGCGTTTGCGTACCGGGCGAGCGCGGACTCTTGAAAGTTCGTTGCTACGCGAAAGATTTCGGAGAGCGAGCTGCAGGATGGTGTTAAAAAATCCATTATCCGAGAAGTTTCGAGGTGTCGAGAGCCGAGTAAGTCCGCGCCAGCGAGTGGATCGTGAAATATTTAGTTGGACTTTTGACCGCGGAAGCGTCTTACCGGTGTACCGACGACAGTTTGCCATCCGCGCGCGATGTTTCAGTGTTTTCAGGTCGACGGAGGGAGATTTACTAGTCCAGATTGGAAAGTAGTTCGGTGAATAAAGTGGATAAAGTTTGTAGATTATTCGTGGAAAAAATAACAAATTATGCTAAAAGTGGCAACCCACTTACCAGTTTGCATAAAGATTTTTAAAAAGTGACGTATTTGACTTTATATGTTTCAAACTTCTTATTAATCCAGTAACTTACTCGAAACGTTGTCATCGACAGGTTTATATAAATAACAACAAATTTAACTAAGTTATCAAAATCGAGATCATCCACAATAACCATTAAGTTGTCTGAGTAATGATGTCTTGAGAACTAATACAGTTTTTTTTGTTCAAAGATAAATATGTTTAACAGATGTTACTCATAAATTTCTAGATTATGTCAAATATAGCATCTATAACATGAAAAAAATGAAGTCCTAATCTCACCGCTGTTAACAAATATAATCGGAACCTGATTGCAAGTAGATTCATAATTAAAAGGAAAAGTGTAACTTAGAGGTTAGTCAGGGAAATAAAAAATTGAAATTAGTTAGAACAATAATAAAAAAAAGGGTTTTAAATACACTGGCGAGGTGAGTTTTATATTAAAAAACTAGAATTCTAAAAAAGACTATTTTTCAGTTGTGAACATCTCGGTATCAAACTATACTGCAGAAATGAAACTTCTGAAAAGAATGAATACTTGCAGCAACTTTTATTAACTTTTCAACGACTTTCTTATGTATGCATTTGTACTTAAGTTTCGTCCTGCAATGGATCTACGAAATTAAAAGAACGCGAATTCAACATAACTGCACGCTATTATTGAAGTATACATAATTGAATCTTATAGGAAACAAAGACACTATCGTTAATAAGAAGAACTGACTACAAAATACAAATAAATATAGTATGAATTTACCTCGAACGTTGGTGAACTAGCTAGCTGAAATACCAGTATCTGGTTAACGAGTCAAATTCGTCTAGAAAAGCACTATTGACGTAGCTATTTCATGCATCTATTGTTCTATTACATGCACCACCGTAACAAAACCATTTGTTTTATAATTGGCTCCAATTGTTTTGATGCGTTATTCGCATTCACCATCCTACCCCAACTGTCTGTAGGCTATGGACACATTTTTCTCTCTCTCTTTCTGTCATAATATTTAAATCGTTGTCATGAATAAGTTCTTATATTTTTATTTTGTAGGATGAAAATGATATAAATTATTTAAATAAATTAATGATTAAATGAGGTTTTTTTATCGTTGAAGAAGATTAAGATAAAATGTGACATTTTCTAGCAAAATACAGAAATATAGGCTATCGTTACGAAAATTAAAACACGATATGAGTGTCAGAAGTTATTGTTAGAGATATGTAATAATGAATAATACTTTAACAAAAAAATTAAGGTCGTTTATTCATATTATCAATCTAATGTTCAAGTACAAATGTTCAAA